>JAWWEU010000023.1:3863239-3899050 GCA_035583155.1 Acropternis orthonyx | reverse complement strand
GCCGGAGCGCCCCGCCTCGCCGGGCCGGCCGGGGCGGCGGCGCTGCGGGCATGGGGGCGCCGGGCGGCGCGGCCCTCGGCCCCGGCTGAGCGCCCGGCCCTGCCCTGCCCTGCCCTGCCCTGCCCGCGCCGAGGGGGACGAGGAGGAGGAGGAGGAGGAGGGAGGAGGAGAAGGACCCGATGGCGAACAGCAGCGAGCTGGGGAGCAGCAGCAGCCCGCACCTGCCCAGCGCCGGCGGCCTGCTGAGCGCCTCCGGGCTGAAGCTCGCCACGCTGGGGCTGATCCTCTGCGTCAGCCTGGCCGGCAACGTGCTCTTCGCCTGGCTCATCCTCAAGGACCGGCACCTGCACCGCGCCCCCTACTACCTGCTGCTGGACCTCTGCCTGGCCGACGGGCTCCGCTCGCTCGCCTGCTTCCCCTTCGTCATGCTGTCGGTGCGCAGCGGGGCCGCCTGGCCCCACGGGCCCCTCAGCTGCAAGGTGCTGGCCTTCCTGGCCGTGCTCTTCTGCTTCCACGCCGCCTTCCTGCTCTTCTGCGTGGGGGTCACGCGCTACATGGCCATCGCCCACCACCGCTTCTACGCCAAGCGCATGACGGGCTGGACCTGCCTGGCTGTGGTGTGCATGGTGTGGACCCTCTCCATGGCCATGGCCTTCCCCCCCGTCTTCGACGTGGGCACCTACAAGTTCATCCGGGAGGAGGAGCAGTGCATCTTCGAGCACCGCTACGTCAAGGCCAACGACACGCTGGGCTTCATGCTCATGCTGGCGGCCGTCATCGCCGCCACCCACCTGGTCTACATCAAGCTGCTCTTCTTCATCCACGGCCACCGCAAGATGAAGCCGGCCCAGCTGGTGCCGGCCATCAGCCAGAACTGGACCTTCCACGGGCCGGGAGCCACTGGCCAGGCGGCTGCGAACTGGACGGCTGGCTTTGGCAGGGGGCCCACGCCGCCCACCCTCGTGGGTATAAGGCAGGCCACCCACAGCCAGATCAAGAGGCTGCTGGTGCTGGAGGAGTTTAAGATGGAGAAGAGGCTCTGCAAGATGTTCTACATGATCACCTTGCTCTTCCTGCTGCTCTGGTCCCCCTACATCGTGGCCTGCTACCTGCGGGTCTTCATTAAGGCCAGCTCCATCCCCCAGGTCTACCTGACCACCTCCGTCTGGATGACGTTTGCCCAGGCAGGGGTCAACCCGATCCTCTGCTTCATCTTCAACAAGGAGCTCAGGGTCTGTCTCCGAGCCCACTTCCCGTGCTGCCAAAGCATCCAGAGCACCCAGGGCACCATCCTTTGCGATCTCAAGAGCTTTGGGATGTAAGGGGGGCTCTTCTCTTTCTAAAAAAGAAAGATGGATATAATTTTCCATGTTTCTGCATATGATCTCAAGAGAGTGTGACCTGTGGGGGACATACTAAACCACCACCCAGCACCCAAACCTTAGGCTGTAAGAAGCTATTTTATTTATTTTTCTATTTTTTGCGTATGCTCTTCAGAACATGACAGGTTGCTGTCTATGGGAACAGGTACTTGAGCAGAACACCCCCAAACCTTAGGCAGTAAGAAGCTGTTTTTCTTTGTGATTGTGTGGTTTTTAAAAACAAAACAGGGCTCCAAGTTTCTGGTCTTGCTTCTAATGTTTCTAAACATGATTCCAACAGGTATGGATTAAGGCCATGACATTTTTTTTTTTGTTTCCCTATTCCTGTCTGTTTTGATAAAGGCTTAACAATTTTACTCATGTAATATTTGATAAGGGCCAAGACAATTTTATACTAAAATTATTTTTGATGACCTCAAGAGGTGTTGTTTTATTATTATTTGATTTTAAGGGAAGAACAAGAAGAGGACGTTCCTAATGTGGTCAGAAGTCAGTTTTGGTGGGAGCTGTTGGGTTCATTCATTCTCAAATGGTTTCAATATTTGAAGCAGTTAGTTATAACTTTTGCTTGACATGCAAACAGTGTAGAACTAATTTCAATTTTTCTTGTTGCACTATCCATTTGGTAATATTTCAGAACTATTTGTGAGACGTGATTTTAAAATACCAACTTTAAAAATAATCAACTATAGCAGTTTTTAAAACCTAGATTGAAATTCATATTTTACTGCCTTTATAGGAAGTTATCTACAAACCTGGGTAATACTTGTACATTTTGACTGTTTTCTTTAATAAAATATTGAAAACCTTTACTGTATGTAATTGTTTCAGAATGGCAGCATTCTGCTTTGCTGACAAATAACTTGTGTTTGTGGAAGGTTGTATGTCTTGTGTCTGAGTAGATTTCACAGCTGAGGTTATTATGGACAAGCACAATCCTTATTTGCTGTTAGATCTCAATTTAGGTGTTTATACCAATAAAAGTGACTAAAGCTATTTTTAAGAAGACTTAAGTTCATGATGGGCAACAGGTTTAAATAGCACAATTCTTTGTGTCTACTGAAACCAAAATTCTGTTAATGACAGGAAAGACTGTGTAATTGTGGATCACTAATTTTAGTTGGCAAAGCAGTTTTTTAACATGGTGGCTTGGTTAATACCGTACTCATTTCTAAACTCTGTTCTTAATGGGAAGTTTGCATTAATGAAGCATGGCATTTTAACCTGCTCTGTTGTTCTACTAAAACTTCTCTGGAAGTATTTTAACCAATAGCCTGATGGCAGGATCCTGACAACTTTTTAGCTGTCTCAGAGGAAGCTGTCTCCGATTTGCTTCCCTTTCCGATGGATCATGTAACATTTTAACAAATGTGCTGGAGCAAGTCACACACAGAATGCCAGGGATAAGCTCAGTTTACATGAATAAATCTGCATATGCTATGGTTATTTCTGTACAGAGTAGTCCTAAGTTGGTAGACATCAACTGAGAAATAGTTGTCCTGACTGTGAAGTGAGCACAGAAGGGACATGTGTGGAAGATCAGAAGAGGGCAAAAGTTGCAGCTTCGTATTCGGGCAGGGAATGAAATGAGGTGGGGCTTCTGGTTTGGTTTTAAGTCTTACTTTCCACCCCCCCCCTCAGATTTGAACACCAGAGGGGCAACATTTCTTGCAGTGCATAAGGAGAAGGTTGGAATTTGAGGTTTTGGTATAGCTGCAGTAAAAGGTGGAACTGTACCAATGCTGCCAGAACTGGGCTAAGAAATACGACCATGGACTGAGTGTCTTGAAAACAGAGAGAGACTTAATGATCATTTCCAAAACTGTTTGAAAATGCACCTGGGTACAGAAGGAAAGCCGTCAGGTACTTCAGATCACAGCAACAGCCGGTTATCAGTGCTAATTATATTTTCAACCTGGAATACCAGCTCGTATCTTAGTGAATCTTAGAGAATAATGGGGTAGAGTTGTTTTACAAAGACTATGGAGCAAGGCATGGATGCTGTTGCTCTGAGTTGTGTTCCAAGTATATACTTTACGTGCCTTTTTCTGCACAGTTCCAGCTTCTGCAGAATCATATTTCCTTAAGAAGCTTCCTGTTCAGTGGCCTAGAAATGTGATCTCTAAGCCAAATCTTGCCATCTTTTTCCTAATCCTGCTGCTAACCAAGCCAATATTTTCTTTCTCTTACTCTATTAAAAGGGTGATATTTTGGCATCCTCTCTCTTTTCCAGGCTGTAAGTAGTATGGTTATGATTCTATTTAAACCACAGAGATGGGGAAAAAGGTTATTTTAAAACCTCCTTAAAAGCTGCAAGGACCAGATTTTTCACTTCTAGAAAAATTAAGCACAAGTTGTAGAGTCAATCATATATGCGGGGGGTGAAAACTCACCTTTGGGTGACCTGATAGTTTTATTTAGACTTGGCTTACAAAATTGCTGCTCTGTTGAATGCCAGTCTCTGTGCAGAGGCATCCCCCAGCTCAGCAACGCCCTTGCTAGATGGGTGAGCTGGTTCTTACCTGGCAAAGATAACGGATGCTTTGCTATCACCCATCAGTGGCAGCCAGACCCAGCTTTGCTATAGCAAAAGAATACAAAGAAGATTAAAAAGAATATCTGTATACCCTGCCTTTTGCTTGCACGCAGCTTCCAGGGCTGTCTCAGGACTTCTGATGTACTCTTGAGGGCAAAATCAGTGCTGTTTGAAGTTAATTTTATACTTCAGGTGCTTGTAGTGTCAGTTAGATTACGATCCTGACCATGGTAGTACCAAAGAGAGTGAATTCCTGTAGCTTTAACGCAGGGTTTAGATGGGTGTTGTACAGCAGGGCTTAATTCCAGATGTGAAATTAAATATCAAAGACATGGCAGAAAAATTAAACTCCTGGGTGCCAGCACACCAACAAACACCGCCTTGCTGGCTGAGAGGGCACCAAGAAAGTGGGAAAAACCAGGAGGGGCTGGAGAAACACGGGAAAATAAGTATTCCTTCTGAAATCTGGGGAAATACAAGAAAGTTGGTGGGGGGGAAAAAAAAATTGTTTCCAAACCCCAGCACTAAAATGTCCTCACAGCAGCCTTTAGTCTGCATATGGGGAAAGTGGGTCACAGAGATTAAATGCTTTGACCAAGAGCAAAGAAGGGGTGTTGGAGGGGAGGAAAACCTGCTTTGGATTAAAAAGCAAAATAAAGAAAGAATGTTGGGGACAATGGGCTTAGTAGAGGGAAGCATCACTGCTGCTGTTGGTACCTGTGAAGTGTGGCTGTAAACCTCCATATCCCAAAAGTCAGGGCGCTGCTGGCCTCACTCAGAAGTGCCAATGGCCCAGGCTCAGTGAGAGCTGGGTGTCAATAATTACCTCTCATGTCTATGTGAGAAGCTATCGCAGCTTGTGCAAGTCCTGGGCTCACTTGGAAAAACTCAGTTGGTCTGAACCCTTCTCCCCATCTCCACTGACTAAAACACAAAGTACTTGGAAGGTTTGGTGGGCTGCACAGCAGTGGGGCTCTCCCAGCTCTTCCACCACCCTCTGCTTGACCAGAACGTAGATTGAGTCTTCCCTATACCCCTCCAGGCAGATGCATGATAGTTTTCCATATTCTGGGCACCATGCTTCCTGAGTATCACAGGAAATACCAACATCATCTCCCCCAGAGATTCTTCACAGTCTGGCTCAGAGGTCACAGCGTGCTGCTTCTGCATATCTGTGGTGAGGAATTGCAGTTGTGCTCAGAGCTGCTCCAGAAAAACTGTGAGTGCTGCTGGCATCTTCACTCACCAGGTATTTAACACATTCCTTACAAATGTCTCCATTCAAAAACTTGAAGTCAGTGGAAGTTTTTCCATATAAACTCTAATGTCAGGCCAGCTTGAAAAATGGCACTGGTCTGAAATCCCAACTAGTGGCTGTAATGATCTCTGATTTACAACACTCGGCGCGTGGAGTACTCTGGGGTGCTTCTAGCTCTGCTGTTAGATTTGGAAAGAGTTTGCTAGGAAAGGAACTGAAAGGTGTGCCTTCAGCCAAATTATCTTGTTGAGTAACGGTCTCATTCAGTAGTCATGCTAGAGGTGGAGGATGAGCAGGGAATGCATAGCCCACAAGCTGTCATCATTTGCTTTTCCAGTACCAGGTCTGCACCAGGGGAGGCAAAGCTGCCTCCCAGAATGGTGTGAATCCAGTAGCCTTGAGGAAAAGGGCAGGAATTTGGCTTAGTCTGATAGCAACACTTCTTTCCTGGGGCTCTACCTGGATGTGATACAACTGCATCTCCACAAGGCTCCTCTGCCATATGCTGTGGGAATGCCCTGGGACACATTGTGTGAAGCTCAGAGGAGAAGAAAGCTGGCATTTTCCCTCTCTTCCTAGAAAAGGATGCCTGGAATTTGGTTCTGCCACTTACCCCACATGGTTAAGCACAGTCACCTTGCTCCTTGGAGGCACCTGCATTTGCTCACAATTGCCAAGAAAGCACCCCGAGGGAAGTGGCTCCAGAGAGTAACAGACATATACTGTCAGAACGTGATGTTAAGTATCACTTCATTAACTTAGGCTGCAGATTGGATCATTCTGTGCGGTATCAGAATACCCCAGAAACCTTATTAGATAGTTATGCCGCAAATCAAAAAATTATTAGAAACATGGCAGGGGGGCTCTTTTCTAACAGAGGTTCCCCGAAGTCCTCATTTTTTAGCACAGCTTCTTTTGTAGTTGCTCAAAACACTGCACAGGCTACAATTTGCTCTATTATGATAGGAACCAGGAAGCATCTCCTATGCTGTGGTGTTCTTATGCTTCAGAATATTATAAAGTATATGAAAGGGAGCCATCAGAGAAAAACCATCAATGAGGATGGTCTCCTAAAAGCTGATGCAGAGTCATGCTGGGCTAGGGCTGTTCCAATGGACATCTCACCCCAAACCTCCCTTTCTGCTGGTGACCCCTGATGCCATGTCATTCAAGAAGGACCTTGTTGGGGTAAATCCTTACTTACCTGTCAGTTGTAGACCCGGTGAGGAGGAGCTGGTTTTCCATCTTGACATCCGTGGCATTCTGACTTTCCCAAGAGATGCTGATGCTGAGCATCTCCAAGCCTGTTTTCACTTGGTACAAGTCATTAACTGCCCCACACCTCGGTACTTTTTCGGAAGAATGATTAGTTATTCTCACTCACCTTTGTAACGCACGGAACTGCTGATGGCAAGAGCAGCGCATTGTCGCGGGTGAACAATCGCTGACTACACAAGCTTTCATCACTTAACTTTAAAGTCAAGCTCAGCCTTTCATGCAAGCTGTTGCATTTCTGTATTTCTATTCATGTTTAATGACCTCAGTACTTGCACTCCGTCTTTGATCTCAAGTCATGCATGGCTGTACTGTGGATGTATTTATTGGAAGGCCACTGTCTTCAGTGCTGCATTTTTCACATCTGCCGTGACCAGGTTGATAGCGCAAAGCACTTTGTGTAGGAGGCTTTCAAGTTCAAAGCTAGTCTTGCAAGGGCACAGGGAAGCTGTGAAGTCCCAGCTAATTTTAGGCATCATGGCACTAATAGAGTGGGCAGAAATCAAGACATCTCCTGGTGAAGAGAAAGCCCGTCCTAAAGTTTCTGAACGTTATTTACTGGCATGTCATTAAAAAAATAATCTTGTGTTTGTGTGAGGATGATTAACCATTGGAACAAATCATCCAGAGAAAAAAAATGAATCCTCCATCTGTGAGACACGCAGTGAGAGCCTGCGCGCCTGCCCACGGCACACCTGCCCAGAGCCTGCTCCCTGCCCAGCCAGGGCCCCTGCACTGGTATCTGGGACCCAGCCCCACCACAAAGGGAACGAAATAAAACCCAGAAATGACAGTAAACAGCAGTAAACAACCAGTAAACAGAACCTTCTCTGTCTCAGGGTGATTCACTCCTTCCTTTTGCTAACTGTTGTAAAACACCCATTTTATCATACCATATAAATACCAGTGCTCATTTCAGAAATTTTAGCAGAGGTAGAGCTAAAATGGCTTTGTCATTAAAGAGGGAAACACAGGAAGATTCAGAGGAAAGGCTGAAGTCTGAGTGCTTTCTGACAGTGAGAGAGAGGAATGATTTAGTGGAATATTACCTCACTGCATCGAACCACTCAATCTGTCCCCATCTGTCACCGAGCGCTTGCAGGAGGGTGATGGAAAGGAAACGGTTGAGCAGCTTGATAGTCAAGTAAATCAACTGGGCTTTTTCCTTTTCTTTTCCTTTCCCTCCCTCATTAGGCCTTGCACGCTCACACTACACAGCAGGTCCCTCAGCATGCTATGCCAAGGGCAAGGGGTGCCACGGGACTGCAGTGACCCTGGAGCAGACAGACCAGCTCTGGGTGCCCCCAGGGTCAAAATGTCCCTAGGAGCCAGTTCCAGCAGAGCTGCAGGAGACATCTGGGTGTGGAGGAAGGCGGATGAACAGGCAATATGTTCTGGCAAGCTGCAGTGTGACTAAAGGAGGAGAACGTGGGTACCTGAGCCAAGGAACCAGCAGCATCTCAGGCAGAGGTAAAGCTGGAGCCGTGGTGTGAAAGGAAGGAGGGACGTGCTTGGGCTCAGCATCACCAAAGTGCTTCCCAGCAGGGTGATGAGGAATGCTGCAGAAGCTGGGCTGTGCAGGACCTGCCACAGGGCTGCTGGTGGGGACAGAGGTGTTGGTGATGATTTTCCTCCACAACAGATCCTGAACTCTCAGCCAGACAGCCTTTTTCTTACTCTGTGTTTGTGCAATATCTGTCTGAGCCGAAGTGCTGATGTAAACCAAATCCAAATAGTCAAAGGCTCTGTTGCAATATTGAAAGGCTTTTTAGTGACTTTGCGAAGTTTAATGAAAGCAGGGTGGAGAGGGAGCTGGTATTATGACACCACCACAGTCAGGAAGTTTTGCCATTGGATTTGAAGGGGTGGTGGACCTTTCTCTCGAGGTTTCACCCATGTGAGAGAAGAAATGAGAAGGAAAAAAAATTAAAAACCTACTAATTTGACAGGATGCAGTGAAATTTTTGGAAAGAGTGAGAACAGCTGCAGCTACCCCTTCTGGCAGGTCCCATGGAAGAGGTTAGAGGTCTGCTTTGCTTCCTGGGCTCCTGTGTAGCTTGGAGAAGTAAATAAAGGGTGATCCCAATTTTGCACCCCTTAGAATTAATGTCTGCTTTGCTGGTTTGTGAACTCTTGAGAGCAAGAGCCACAGTGGCTTGTTTGCATCGAAAAGAGCCCACAAATCTCTGCATGAAATGACACGAGCGCACTCATGTACAAGGGAAAAAGTAAATAAAGGAGAACCAGCCCTGCTTGCTGGGCTGGAACCAGGCCATATTTTCAGTCTGCTTCTGCAGTGCATTACAGCCTTGGGATTTACAAAACCACATTACATTTAAAACCAGATTTAATCCCTTCCACGTGTTGTGATGCTGTGGTGAAGGCACAGCACTGGAGTTTGGGAGACCTGGTGGGATTCCCAGCCCGGGAAGAGATACTGTCCAAACAGTGCAATGCAGAGCTCCACAAGGGTCCATGGCCCATCCTTCCTGTACCACCCTCTGGGATGCAATGCAAGGACAGCAATGCATCCCAGGATAGCTCAGGCTGCAGCGATGTGGGCACACGCTGCATAAAGCACAGACACTTGTTTTTTATGATCTGTGATATTTGTAACCCTCCAGGGACAGGGACATGCCTGTAACATGCTGACACCTGGTGCCACGGTACAAAGGAGCATCGGTCCAGGACGCTCTGGGCACTCCTGGCATACAGTTAACATGTACCCAGTTTCCCAGGTACACTGGGGTTTGCAGAGGACAATTCCTGTCGTTTTAACATGCCTTGATTTCCCCCCATACTAACATGCCTCACACTCAGAGCTTTGGGAAACCCCTACCCTGGGGGTGTTTACAGGAGTGCTATATGGTTATATTGCTCATTCCTCCTCTTCTGCCCACTTTGCTGTCACCCTGCACTGCACTCCTTGCCATGAAACAAGCTGCCATCCACCCTCCCTTCAGTGCACCATTCACATTCAGCCTTTCCCAGCCCTGATGAGCAGTCAGGGTGGCCCAAAGGCTGCCACCATCCTCTAAGGCAGCCTGGAAATCATTGAGATGTGTCTTGCTGCGCTGTACTGGATCTGCCCACACTCAAGACTCTCCTTGAGAAACAAGAGGTGATTTGCTTTATGTGCATTAAACTCATCTCCTTTCCTGTGCTCAGAATTATTGATTAGTCTGACAGCTCTACCCCTGCTGGTTTGCCATTTCATATCTGTGTAACAGAGAAAGGCACATTGATTTTGCTATTATCAAAATCCTCTTGTATTTGCACAGTCTTTTCTCTTCCTGCAATTTTCTAATTCCTTCTGGAAAACATATTACACATTGTCAAGATCAAATTCCTGAGACATCTTGTTTAAATCAAGGGATTCTTAGCACCTTCTGTTTCTTTTGTATACCCATCTGTGCAGAAATAAACCAGAGAGCTACTGGAGCAGAGGGAGGGACCAGCAATGACCTCAGTCTATGGTCATACTTGCTGCTATTACACCTTGTTTTGGTGTATTGTGCTGATGTGGTGCCATGAATAAGTTGCTTTAAAGAATTAGCAAAGTTTCTCTTGATCAAACTTGTCATACAGTCTTCTAACATGATGCTACAGTTTTGAAGTAACAAGGTTAATGCTTCCAAGCCTCCTAGAAAGGAACAAAAACAAAGATAATCTCACTTCTTACCTTAAGATTGCTCTAAACACGTATATGTTGTTTCATTCTGTCCTCTCAACCACAGATACAACCTTCAGCCTTGCCTTAGGTGACCTCCTTTCACCTACTGGTCCTATAAAACCAGGGTTACTGTGAGGGTGACCTGCCTCCTCTGTAAGGACCCATTCAGACCTGAGTCCCCTTTGCCACACAACCAGAAGAATTTATTTTGTGTCACCTCCTCACTCAAAGACTTTGGAACTTTTTTTTTTTTTTTTTAAAGGGACAAAATTTCCCAGGGGCCATTTGTGGGCAGGGGAATGCAGATGAAGCTGAGCTTCAGCTGGGCTTTCTCCTGCTCAGCAGCAGAGCCTCCCCTGCAGCCCCCAGGCTCACAGGTGTGTGCTGGCTCAGCCAGATGTGCACCCACAGCCCCAAAACACCTTGCTTAACCTTTCCTAATAAGCATGTAATCAAATTAAGGTAGCAGCTTATTATATGTGGTGTGTGTTTCCTGCAATGGCCCTCTGCTAGCCCCAAATCTGGTAGTAAACATGGAAACTCCTCCAGTGTGGTGGGATATCAACAGTATTCCATAGCATATCTGTAATATCAATATTCATATAATACTAAAAATTCATGCACACATTTCTATTAATAATTAACATTAATACTGCAATATTAATACAGTTAAACCAAACATTGGCACGGATCTGCTAAGTGAAGTGAATACAGGAAAGTGTTTAAACCAGGCTCTCTCTTCCCAAACTGTGGATACTGGGAGAGGAGGCTTTTTCTCCCCACCAAGGTGGTTCCTGGGCTGCACAGGTTTTGTTCTCTTTTCTCATACGATTTCTCCTGAAAAGGCCTGTCCCTTCCCTTCTTCCTGGGCCAGTGAAGAAGCTATTCCTGGCCTGGGATTATTGCCAGAATGATTCTGGGGCAAACTGAGCAGCACAGGGGACTGCAGAAAACTTTTCACAGAAGGACTGGCTTGAGGCTGGCCTCCTTTTCCATCAGTCATCTTGAGTCATTTGCTGTCCTCCTCAAGTCAAAAGCTGGCTCCAGGGAAAAGCAGAGGTGTGTATATGGCCATTTACTCTTTGAAATGCTTCTTGTGGTCACTGGTTTGCCCATTATCACTGTAAAGCAAAGATAAAGAGTTCCTCTCAGTCACTTCCACTGCAGAAAGAAATTAAAGGAACTTTGCGTGTGCTTGGGTGAGGAAATCTCCCCTAGGATGGGAGAAAAAATAATTGATTAGGACAGACCTTAGGAAATAATTGGGAGGCAAAAGCTTAATCTTCCTTCCAAAATGATCTCTCAAATCAACTAACCTTCATTGTGAGTGTCAATTAATGAAAATGAAATTACTAAAAGGGGAATCGTAGTAATTATTGCCAAGTGAATATAGTGGGGATGTAGGACAGTGAGATTTTGCCTTCGGCTTTCCTACGTCAGCAGGGAAGGCTTGGAGAAGCCCCCTGAGAACAAGTACGGGATAACATCTCTCTCAAAGCTGCACCTTCCAAATGCCCCGTCCAGGAGCATCTGCAGGACATGAGAATTCCACCTGCTGTAGATGGTGTGAACTTTGAACTCGTGTAATTGAGGCTGTTCTCATTACCCAGATAAATGCTTAGTCCCGCAAGTTAATTGGCACAAATACAACTACAAAGTTGCTCTGCTCTGGTCTGATGAACTCTCCTAGGAGTTCAGTTTGGCATGTTTGAGGCAGTCCTTAGATATAATTGTCCACTCATTTAGAATGATATAAACCAGACGAGGAGCAGGGCCAATGTTTCCTGCTATGGCTCATCTTTTGCGCTGTGATTTAAAAAAAAAAAGGAGCAAGAGATGGGACACATCTATTTTCTTTCTGGATTTTCCCTTGTGGTGTAAATTGAAGTCCGTGGTATCAAGCTTATTTTATAGTGGTAGACGTGGACAGAAAAGCAACCCACAGACTCCCAGTGTGTTCTGCCCCTGCAGACCGAGACTGTGTGGGTGCACAGGGTATTTGGGGAGTGGCAGTGGTACGATCAGGCTTAGGGGTTGTTTTTAAATCCAGGTTATGGAAATTTCTGCAGTGCTCACATGTCACTGCATTGACAAAGGAATGGGTTGCTCTTTCACCAGCACAATCCAGCCCTTCGAGTTAGCAATGAGCCCCTCTGAGACTTCAGATCTATTACAAGCACTTTGTACCTGATCACATTAATGCAAACCACATGTAAAATTACCATTTAGTGGCACCTCAGTGTTTTGGTTTTTACTTTTTTTTCCCCCCTGTGTTGCTTCTTGCACGGATGCTGTATCACCACTGCAAAGAGTGAAATAAAATACAGAGGCATTGGAGTGGACACCCTGGGGTTGGGCTGTTTTGAGCCAGGAGGATGCAATCCTGTCCCTCAAGACATTTATTTTTCTTACACGTGCAGGATCCACAAGGATCTGGCAAAAATAACTAGCCCAGTTGTTCCTTGCTGTCTCCTCAGGGAGGCTGTGGAGCCCAGTGGAAGGTACCTGTGGTGTTTCTCCTCCCCTCTAAGTCATGCAGGTCTTTGCCTTGATACAAGTGTGCCAACTTCTCCAACGCCCCCACCGTCATCATCGGCAAAGCACTGATTGTTGAAAGATGAATGACTTCACTTTTCCAGTTCCAGCATATGTTTGCATGTCTGAGAGCAAGAAACGTGTGAATCTCACACAAACTATTGGAATTCCAGCTCTGAGGACTGACAAGTAAATATGAAGTCACACAGTATTTCATAGAAAACCCACAAATCTTATGTTTGCTGAGCTAAAGTTGATCCTTTGAGGCATGTGCCAAGAAAAACCTCTCATATTAGTTACACCAAGATTCCTCCATCGTCTAAGACTGCAGCTTGATTGAGGAGTTCGTGCCTTGTAAAACCCAAGTTTCCCTAAAAGCAGCCAGAGGCACATAATCTTTTACTAAGCTATCTGTAAGGAGCTCTGCTAGCTTGGGTAAATCGAGCATGGGATAACAGATTACACTGAATAAAAATGAAAAACCACAATGACAAAATAATGTTATAATATTAAAATAAATCAAATCATATACCGCCATTATTCTGATACAGAATTTTTACACAGCAAATTCGATACATATACAAGAAGTCAGGCAGCCCATTACAATATAAACTTCAGGGTTCCTTTTCTTTTAATATAAACTACATCTTAATACATAGTTTGAGATGATCAGGTAGTTTTACACCAGTTCAAGTAACAACAACTTCTCACCTTAGAATACTAAATAACAAAATCTTTTAGTGCTTTGAATATTGAAATGCTTTGGTTCCACCTGTCACTTTTTGAAAGTGTAAAAACTACATCTACTGGTTAAACCTTTACCCTAGAGATGCGCCTAACTTACAAATACAGTTATATTAATAAAGATATGAAATGCAATGTAAATACAGGTTTTTTGGCAATTGTCATATGCTTCACACTATGCACTTATTGAACTCTCAGTTCAATTCAGGTATTCCAAAGTGTAAAAGTGTGGCCAAAATTTTCCAAAACTGACAATAAACTTGGATGTTTTCATTCTGGGTTTAAGCTGGAACCATGAAGACCATGAAATGGTTCAGAAATGTTTAAGCCCCTGCTCTCAGAAAGCAGTTTTGCTTTAGCACACTTCATTTTGCTACCCCAAAATAAAAGCATCTGCCACCATGAGTACCTCCTGAAAACCTTGGCCACAACAGCACAGTATCTCATCTCCAGCTGATGTTGGTGAGGCAGGAAAGTGTGGTGAAGGGTTTCCCCTGGCAAGTACCTTGTTCATCACAAATACGGGAAAACGAGAATACCGAGTGGCTCTTTCTAGCCCCGAACAGCTCCTGCTAAAAAAAGACATCTTCTTTTCTGAAGTCCGGTACACATCTGAATCTGCTGGCAGAAGTCCGTACGCAGGTGAGGCCCGGGAGGCACGGGCAGGTGTGGTGCATCCGCCGCCCGGAGAAGGGAACCTGGGCACAGAGAGCACAGACATCAGGGACAGGGAGCACTGCGGCGGGGGTGCTTGGGGGGATGATTCGGAGGAACAGTGGGAATTAGTGGGAATACAAGGAATGCTGTTCCCCTCCCTCCTTCCACAGCCAGAGACCACCACGAGCTGTAGCACAGGGGTGGAGAGCAGATGGCAAAGCCAACCCCGTTGTACATCCTGGTCAAGCCACAGCTAAGAGCAAAATGTTAACAGTCAAGCTGCTGTGTAAATCTACATCTGTGACACATATTCTCCATTTATTCCCATTCCATAAAGGAGTCTGTTGTGAAATGACACTGGCCTTCAGCATCACATTTTGTGGTGTAACTGTGCAGGGGTCTCTGCTTGATCCAATTCCTGCCTTGTCACACGGCACAGAGCAGGACCCAGGAACCTTGGGATCCCGCGGTAATCAGGCTGGAAGGGACCTCTGGAGGTTACCTCATCTGACCTTCCTTTGAGTAGGATCCTTTTCACCACAGGGCAGAGGTTTCTTATTTCACCCCACCCTCCTCCAACCACGCTGTGCTGCAGGGAGCACATACGGACTGCATTAGACAAATTTAACTGTGCCACGACATGCACATGCACTGACACTCTCCGACAACTTGATCACAAGCTCCGTCTTTTACAGAAGCGGAGCAGGACAGCGCAGTGGGACATGGCTGGGAACGGCAGTGCTGCCAGCTGGCAGCACACACTGAGCATCCCCTGGATGCAATGAAGGAAGCACAGAGATTCAAAGCCACTGCCAGACAGGCAGGCAACCCTAATTCCCTCATTTCCAGATTTATGGGTGGAGTTTTGAGCCTGGGACTTTAATATTCCAAGATTGTTTTTCATCAGCGTGCAAATTTTCTCTTTAAGAAAGTCAAAGAGAGAAGGTCTCACGCAGTCCCCAGTGCATCACACCAAGGACCAGCCTAACTCCAGGGACACTCTGCCAGATGTTGGGGGTGGAAGGGGGGGACTCACATCACCTGCAGTGCCCTGGGCCAGCAGCAGCCTCCTGCCCAGCACTGTCTAAAGAGCCTTGGGCTTCCTCATGCCACCCACCACAGCCCCTCTGCTTCAGCGTGAGCAGAGAGACCACCAGTCACAGGTACCCTTGGGAATCGCCTCTCAGGTGCCCATGCACAGCACTGCAGCAAAACCCAAAACCTGAGCTCTCAGCCTTCCAACAGCTCAGGTGATTTATTCAAAACATTACAGTTGCTGCAAGGAAACGTTCCTTTCAGCGGGACTCCCACGCTGCCAAACCTCGCCTGCCTAGTCCTGCCTCAAACCCTGCCTGGTCCTGCCTCGAAATGCCAGGTGGGACTGCTAATGGCATCAATCCATCGCCATCTAGTTGCTGTGAAGGAAATTAGAAGGTGGAACCCCAACTGCCAGGGCACCTCCAGGCTCCTCTGAAGGTTCCCGAGATGCCATGGCCATGGTGGTGCTGGTTTTTGCCCTGTCCTGCATGCAAACAAAAGGGTCTGGTGGTCAGGGCACCCAGCTGCTCCCTACCCAAATATTTAGGGAGAGGAACCGCTGAGCAAACACTCCATCCTTAAAAATACCTCATTTCACATGCTATGGTAAATCAATTTGCTTTGTGTTTGTCAGGAAGAGCAGTGGGGTGAGGAGTTTAAATCTAAAATTAAGCTTATAAAGCTTAGAAACATCAGTGACTGACTAAGTCTGAGGTGGACAGGCATCTTCTCTGATTGCAATTATGCAGGCAATCAGCTTAAAATTTATCACACAGTATAAGTTATTGCCCAATAGCAATAAGCTCATAAAAAACCTAGATGACAATTTCTCTTATCCTGTCTGTTGGTAATGTAAAGAGCCTTTACAAGGAAAGCCTGCTACATTACACAGTAAAAATGAACATATCACAGCAGAAAATTTAAAAATTTAACTGTGATAGAACAGAGCCTTGAACTTCTTAAAACTGAGGAAATAAACCACAGATACTGAGCTAAGAAGCCAGGCATTGGATAAAACAGTGAGAGACACAGCTAACTAGCTGCACCTTTATAATCTGAATTTATTGCCTTGATATCCTTCCATTGTGATGACTTTTGGGCCATGCTCTTCCCTGAGGATGGCTCTGAAGACCACCAGTTTCTCAGGCTCCCTGGTAATACCCCATTCAGTCTTTCTAATTACTGTAAAAGAAACAGCTTTTTTCATACTGCATGTAATATACATAATTACATAGCCTTAAATAAATGTACTTGTTAAAATCATTATATTAATAATCCAGTGTATCGTCTAATAATGCAACAATATGTAACTAATGCTATATATATGTCTGTGTGTGTATATATGTATATGTATACATACATATGTATTTAAAATTAATAGGTAGAATAGAACAGATAGAGTCTGTGGTGAGTTTTCTCAAGTCCAAGTGTGCGTCAGCACCTTCTCAATGCCTTCTCAATGCACCACGTGTCCCAAGACTGGCTGGTGACATATTTATGCTTGTGATAGGATCTTGTCCACTTCCACTGGGGGCAATGGCATTTGATGCACCCCTACTCACACAAGTAAGGATCGGCAGGGATGGGCGTGGGAACTGCCAATGCTGTTTCAGATCACGTAATGAAGCAAAACAGCAACAACAAACTAATAAGGGAACAATGTGGAAAGCGTGTAGTGCTTTCATCCTCTGATTCCCTCCCGCATAATTCTGACAGTAATGTTTCCTTACGTAGGTACCTCGGCGCTGTTTCCATACAGATGCAGACAGCTGGGTATTGTAAGGACTGGGACGTCTCCCTGCCCGTGCACCACATACAGTTTTTATGAAACGTGACGTACAGGGCAGGATATTCCTGCTTCTTTCTGCCCTGCCAGCTCCGGTTCCACAGCCCCCCTGGTGACGTACTCACTCGGTGACTCAAAGGATGGCACTCCTCTCCCAAATTTCCCATCGGCGTGCACATCCGCAGGCTGCGGATCCAGAGGCTGACGGCACAGCACATCCCGCCACCGCACTGCTGGTCCCGGTCGCAGGCCTGGAGTTCAATACAGCATTAGGCAAATTAAATGAACAACAAATATATTCCAGAAATAGGACAGATCAGGTGCTCAAGAGCTGCCTCTGACACCCCACAAGTTATCATGGCTCATTAAGGCTGAATAATAAGATTTAAAGCTGAGTCAATACTTGTATCTCCCATAGATCTGAACATACAGGCTCCTGGCACGTTCTGGAGTTGAGCCCAGGGTGTTTAAAGCCAGGACTGCACGTGGACCATGCATGATCTCGCTCAGGGACAAATCCACCACTGTCAGTGATTTATGGTCCCAAATTCTGAGCACTGATGGACCATGGCATGTGCCACTTGCTTTACCAGATCAGCACCCACGTGAGCTCAGGCAGGAGCAAGGACCCACCACACTAAACCTGTCACCAAAACAGTCACCTAAACAGTCTATGGAGATGCTAAGATAGGAAATCAACCATTAATTTAATGACTTTTAAGTAACTATTCCTTCTAGTTTATTATGATAATATCATAGGGTTGAGTGTCCTTACAAGACTGCATGATAGTTTTGTTAGAGAAGTCCAAGTGGAAGTAGTTAAAATAGAAGTTTAAATATGGATTCTGTGGTTGCTATCCAGAATTACATGCAACTAAAAGAGATCTTTAGAAAAGCTTTGCATAAGTGTCCACATCCAAAAAAAATGCTGCTGTGGTCTCATTCCTCTTCAAGGGAGGGAAAAAATATTTCAGCCGCTTGCCCAATACAGCTTAGATAAGCACAAACCAAAATTCAAACTAGTGGGTATGGCTCAAAAACCACAAACCATGAAGAGTAATTGGCATATTAGGGTTTGAGAACAAGTTGCTGCACATCTTTCAGCTACTTTTTAATCAAAAGCTTATCAGACTTTTTATTATATGAATTTAATGCAAAACCCAGACTCCTTTCTCTGATGAGAAATGCCCTGAGCTAAAGGTCCTGATTAAATCCCAAATGTCAGTTTAACTCACTGCTCTTGATGTCTGACACCAGCAGTGATAGACCAAAGGCACTGGTCAGCACTGCGTAAACAGGCAACTCACAGAAATGTACGTAAAAGATGATAACAGTTCTGGGGAAGACGCATATCAAAATAAACATTCTCTTGAGAGAAAAGCTTACAGATCTGACCTTGGGATTTACATGATAAATGCCTTTAGACTGTACTCTACTGGGTAAATATTGCACTGGTTTGACCAGCAGAAGCCAGATCAAAATACATATTCAAAGATCAGCCAGTAGCTTAGGAAGAAGCTGTTGCATTAGGATTAAGCAATTAAACAGTGTGTGTAACCCAAAGAGATCCTAAACACACAGCTCTGTACTACAGGTGAACCCAAACACAAGAGTATTTACTTCCAAGACTAATATGGCCATAAAACTACCTGCCAGGTATATAATAAATAAATAAGCACTCTAAGGATCTAATTTTGCCCTAGTTAAAAAAAAACAAAACAAAACAAAACAAAACAAAACAAAAAAAAAACCCAACCAAACAAACAAAAACCAAACCCAAAAAGGCAGATCCAGTGATTTTGGCTGCCCCTGACACACCGGTGTCCATTGCTCAGCTGGAGTCACAGGCTTTGCTATTTCTCACCAGTCAGCTCCTGACTCCCTTTTATTCTCAGTTCTGTATTTCAAAGCCCATCCATCTCCATGGGACTGGTCCTGGGGTGAAGCAGCACTCAGCTGAAAAACACACCTGAGCATGTCCTGGCAAGCAAGGGTCTCCACTTCCATGCTGAACAATTTCCTTCTAAAACTCAGACACACATCTGGCAGAACTTTTCAGGCTCCCTTTCAAAAAATGTATGACAAGTTTTGAAAATATTCAACCCAAACGCTCCTGCCCACACCTTATCTGCAGTGTGTAATTCATACTGCTACTCCTAATCTTCCCAGGACATCACACAAACACCCCATTTAAACACAGTTTCGTGGAAAATCAGCTCAAGAATATTTCCCAGGGGAAATGCCAGCTTCAAAGGCAACTGGAGTCGGCACATGAACCACCACTGAAGTGAGGAAAGTTTGAATCCCTAAATGGCAAAGGAAAAGCACCTTGCAGGCTCAGAGGACTGAGACACAAACACCTATGTCAGTTCTTATCTGAGATTTGCCCATTATTCAGACGCCAAAAATGCACCAAAGTGATTTAAACAGAAATGCACTGCAATAGTTAATAAAATAATATTTTCTAGTTCTATTTTCACTTTTTGAATCTGCTTTGTCCTTGATCTATTATTCAGTGCCTCACAATTGCTTTATTTAGTGGATTAACTGTCTTTAAAGGTGTGGCCACAACTCTAGCAACAGATAAACTGCTCCTGCCTTGCTGGGGATGTTTCTACTTAAAAGGAACTTGAAATTCTCAAATATTAAAAAAAAATTCTTCACATTCTCTGCTCTAATAAACTATCAGTCCTGGTAACTAATCTGACTCCCAGAGAAATGCCCATGAGCTCTTTCATGGACTTTAGTGGTCCGGCCAAGGAGCCTGGACAGCCACAGAGAAATATGCTGCTGTGAGTACAACTTCTGATGGTTACAAAAGACATGTAAGCTCTCCACGGAATGCAAGTGCTGGGTTATTAATCCAAAACAAACACTTTAAAAAGAAAATAATTTTACTTAAGAGTGATGCAATGCTTTGGGTTAAATAACCTCTTTGGGGAAAAAAAAATGTTTTCACAACCAAAGTAAATCTCGAGCCTAAAAACAACAACAACAACAACAGAGCTTCATTTGCAAGGGGTTGGCTATCAAGGAGGAAAAGCAACATAGTCATACTCAAAGAAAGGAAAGAAAAAAAAGCAGCATTTCACAATGATTGCAATCCTGCCCTGTACGTGGAGGGACCGGAGGAGCTGGAGCAACTCGGGGTGCACAGCAAGCAGTGCAGTACTTCGATCCAGACCTCCCAGGACAGGTTTGGGGGCAGCTGCCACTGCATGGAGGGTGACAAGAGACAGCTCCAGCCCTGGAAAAGCAGCTGGAATCTCTGCACGCTCCCGGACCAGCCTGGAGACAACCCCTCATTGAGTCCAGACATCCCTCACCCCAAAGGGACAGACCTCACACTGTGTCATCCCTCACGGCAGAGACCCACAAGTCCTGGTATCACCCACCGCAGAGAGCCCTTCAAACTCTGATAACACTTAGTTCGGAGAGACCCGCAGCTCCGGGCCTCGGTCACCCCAGAGGGACGCCACGTCCCGCTATCACTTAGCCCAGACGGCCCCCCAGGCCCTGGCATCTCTCATCGCCTGGCACAGCTCTCCCACCCACGTCCTGATTATCACTTATGCCAGAGAAACCCTCGGTGTGGGCATCCCTCACCCCTCCGATGCGGCATGCCCGGTGCCGGACAGACCTCCCGTGTCCCGGCAGCGCTCGCCCAGGGAGACCAGCTCCGCGCATCCCTCCCCGGCAGAGCGTCCCCCTCTCTCCCGACATCGCTCATCCCGGGGAATACCCTGCAGCCAGCCCCGCTGTCGCGCACCGCGGACAGAGCCCGAATCCCGTCCCCGCCGCCGCGGCGGAGCCCTCCCGCCCCCGCAGCCGCGGCCGGTGCCAGTGCCGGTGCCGTCGGTGCCGTCGGTGCCGAGCGGCGGCGCTCACCCCGGTGATGACGGCGCCGTGCCCCGCGGCCACGAGCAGCAGGAGCAGGAGCAGCAGGAGCAGCAGCAGCGCCGGCAGCACCGGAGGGGCTCCGCGCAGGCTCCGCATGGTGCGGTGCCGCGGCCCCGGCGCTCCCCGCGGGCGCGGTGCGGCGCAGCGGAGCCGGGTTATAAAGCCGGGGCGTGAGTCACCCCCGCCCGGCAGCGCCGCGGCCGCGGGGCGCCAGCGCACACACCGCGCCCAGGTGCGCGGATTGGGGACGGAGAGCCCCGGGGGGGCCACCGGCGGAGGGATGGAGGGGATACGGCATACAGAGTGTCTGCAGGACATCCCACAGCGTGTCGGGGACGTCCCACAGCCTGTCTGTTGGGGATGTCCCAGGGCTGGCTGGGGGACATCTCGCAGCAAGTCTAGGAGAACATCCCAGGGCTGGCTGGAAGACATCCCACAGCATGTTGTGGACATCCTGCAGCACGTCTAGGGGAACATTCCAGGGCTAGAGGGGAGCATCCCACAGCATGTCTAGAGGACATTCCACAGCATGTCTGGAGGACATCCCACAGCATTTTGGGGACATCCCAGCTCTGGCTGTGGGGCATTCCACAGTAAGTGTCAGGGGACAGCCCAAGGCTGGCCAGGGGACATTCCACAGCAGGTCTGGGGGTTCATTCAAAGGCTGACTGGGGGTCATTCTGTGCCAGCTATGGGGAGCGTCCCACATCATGTCTGGAGCAGACATCGTGCAGCAGGTCTAGGGGCTTATCCCAGAGCTTGCTGGGTGACATCCTGCAGCAAGTCGTGTACTGCACACAGCAGGTCCAGAAAGGATCCTGCAGAAGGATGGGGGATCCCACAGGAGGTCAGAGCACATCCTGTGGTGGGGCAGTGGTAGCCTGCAGCCACTGGAGCCATCCTGGACCCCTGTTCACATCCGCTCTGCTTGTGCACCTCAAGATCCCCAGCCCGCAGCGGCCCCAGCCCCGATGCTGCCCCTGCTCCTCTCTGTGAACAAAAATCACCTGCAGCCCCCAAACTGACTTCTACCAAGCCTTGGCAGAGCTGTGGGCATGGCTGTGGAGACACACAGGCTGCACCTCACCTTGTCTGGGGTAGAGCTTCGTCGAAACAAGTGTACCCCACAGTCCCAGTAAGAATTGGATCAATCCCAGTTTCTGCTGGAAGTCCAGGACGCCTTTGAACTCATGCTCTCCTGCACTTCTCCCTTTCATGCCACAGGCACCCCCTGCCTGTGCCTGAGCCCTCCTGGCTCCCACAACACTTGGGGGCATGGGAGGAAAACCGTTCTCTCCTTCATCAGGGCTGCTCCTCCCAAAAACCCGGGGGGAAGGTGGTGGGCAGGGGGAGCAAGGACCCCTGCTTCAGAGGCAGTGCACCATTCTCCTTCCAGCAGTAGTGCCAGGCTATGGTCTGATGGTCTTGGTGAGCTCCTCATTCTAGATGGACGCTGCTTAAACTTAGCATAAGCAAATATTTAACCACTAGTATTGGTACCTTTGGGTACCTCCATCCACTATGGAGGGCAATCATCAGAGCCCAGCGCAGTAAGTAAAACATGCAGAGTTTCCTCCCCTGCTTCTCTCACTGATTTTCCTCTCTATTTCCTTTACTTTTCCAGCTCTTTGTTGTTCTTCTTTAAACCTTTCTTCTCCTTCCTAACTCCCTTTTTGTCCCTTTTCCTGCCTCTCTGTTCCCACTTCATCTCTCTGGGCCATCTGTGCTGCTCCCCTCCTCCAGCGCGTCCTGCTCTCACACATAGGGTCCCTGTTTTCTCAGATTTTTCAATTTATATTTTTTTTTCCAAACAGGAAGGCTGAACCTTTGCAGAGCCCACATTTCTCGGAGCCCTCAAACAGTCTCATTCCTTGGCTGAGGTGAGTTTGAGAGCAGCTGAAGGGGAGCACATAACACACTGAGTGTCTCAGCGCGCTCCCGCTTGGTTCAGTCCTGGCCAGGAGCTGTCGAATCGATTCCTTAGTGGCATCCCCTCGGGGGGTCAGTCTGTCTGGAGGTGTTTTCATTACAAACGTGGCCTTTTTTGGGTGCTTATGGTTATTTCATAAAGTGTACTCAAGACAAATATGGGCTGAGTAAATAGAGGCTTACTCCAAGGATGCTTTTAAAGCAAGTTGGGATAAGCCAATTTTGACCTGAAGGTATTAAAAATAACTGGGATGGATCCTTTGCTGTTGTAAACCTGGCTGTTGCCTGAAGTGTAGGCAGTTTAAACCAGGTGAAGGGATTACCTTCTTTTAAATTTTATTTGTGTCCTAGAAACTAAAAATTAATGTAAACCAGGACGATTATTTTCACAATCCCCAGGTGCCCGGAACTTTCAAAAACAAATCTTCACTTTCAGTTCTAATCCTCCTGATCCTCCAAAACCAGCATAGAATTAAGGAGAAATAATAAGGAGGAAGGACAGAATTTTGTGTAGTTTTATGTAGATTCCAGTCATTACTTGTAAAAGTCATTTTACATTAAAAGTGTCATTTATGAAAGGTTGCCAGTCCTCGGCCAGGAAGGGCAGTATTATGCATTACAATGGCTATGCTTTAAACTTACTAGAACCCACCCTAATGCCAATATTCTTACTACTAACTTGTGCTAAAACTCATTTGCTGTTAGAAGAGACCTTACACATCTATATGGCCTTTAGGTGGTTACAAAATTGTAATGAAATATTAATGAAATCCAATTAAATTATTTCTGTTCTTAAAAAAAGTCAAAGTTGAGGAGGTGACTCTCTGGATTTCAATGTCATTACCTCCTAGGTAATTGTTCAACTACTAAAGAAGTAAAAATCCACAACGTGTCTTAAATGTAAATCTTCATAGTGCCCATCTCATGAATGCACCAGACTTTCAGAAGTTCTCATATTTCTTTGTTCCACTTTAAAGAGTAGCCTCATATTGGTTTTCTTCGGCTTAAAAGGTTTTTTGCTTAGCTGGGTTTTTACTGAACAAACTCGTTCTGGAACGTGTCACATTTCCCTTTGTATCCTTTCAGTTTTCCCTGGTATGAGACCAAAACCACCCTGGAGTGCACTTGGGGCCATGAGGGAGAGCACGGTGTGTGACCCAGCCTGGGGCAGAAGCAGCTCTCCAGCCTCTGTCCCCATTTCTCCACGAAAATATTTGTCCAGCTGACATTGGTGATGCTATCCCGGTGTAAAGGAATCCACCTCAGAAGGACCTTTATCCTTCCGTATGGGAGCACCCAGCAGTAGGATCCACTATAGCCCTCTCTGGACAAGGCTTCAGCCAAGCTCCAGGTTTGGCTGTGCTTGGGAAGGGTTAGGCTTCTTCTCAAAAGGTAACCCAAAAATTCCCATTTTCAGATCACCTTAATAAACTCACTAAACACCTCCCACCACCAAAAAAAGGTCTAGTATCAGAATTAGGAAACATCACTCCAAATTAATCACAATACTTTAGATTTGACAGAGTGTGTTAATGATCATGCAAATGTTCTCAGTTGCTTTAAGAACCTGGAGTGAAATACCTATTTTTTTTTTAACCTTTCAGTGCGGTTGGTGGGTCTCTCTGGTTCTTCTCAAAGCCTCAATTTTACTGAAAGCTATCTATGAGTAGGCATTCAAAAAATTCTTTGGCCTATTCAAGTGATAATGCACTACAGAATTTACAGAATTTTGAAGACTAAGAATGTGAATATATCAGCTATCTAAGAAGATAATTTTCTCATAAAAGAAATGGGGAAAAGCATGTAATACAAGACAGGAGAATTATCTTTTTGTACTAAAAACTCTCAACAACAACAGCACCTAAATTGTTTAATCTTTCACACTATATATCCAACAATAACCTGGATTCAACAAAGTGGTGTGAGTTTGCTGATTCTAGTACAGGAACAATGTATTTACATCAGATGCTTATATAGATTATCGGTGTAGAAGTTCACCCAAGGAATGGAAAACATCAAATCGGTTGTCTTTAGTGTCTGGAATAGGCTGAAAACACAACTCATGCAAGAATACCCGAGTTTGTAAGCCATAACCTGGGTTACAGCTCTCACCCAGCATTTCTGCTTTAGGTCAATATATAATGTTCGGTGAAGCAGAAGCTTCACAGGCAACCAGCCCAAGATCCTTCTCAATGATTTGTCCTCTCTCTCGTGGATTGTACACAAGGCAGAAGAGACCATTTCTGCTGACATTAGTTTGGGTCTCCAGCATTTACTCAACTATCATTTACCTTTTTTTGGAGTTGCAAAGATTTTTGTAAATTACTTCTTAGTGTTCTGTCTCTCTCTCTCTCTCTGATGTGGCTGGAGTTGGCCAGTGACTTCACAGGTTACCAGCAGCAGGCTGGCTGGGAAACGGAGGCTTCTGACCTGCAGGTCTCACTGAGACTGTAAATGCCAACTGGGATCTGAGGTGTAAATGGCTTGGCAAGTCTGGGCACCCCCTGGTGTGATCCTGGATCACACAGACAAGTGGTTTGTGTAACTGCGTAACACACAGAAAATGAAAGGCAATTCAGGCTGGTAGACGCAATTCTCACACTCACAGTTGCCTTTGGAGATGTCCATGGGGCTGCTGCTTGTGGGAACTTGTAGGCACATCCAAGAGGTCAGCACATATCTGCCCTGGGATGGGATGCAGGTGAGGAGAGCAGCGGCATCCACGCACCTCAGGCTCACATCTGGCCTCTTCTGACGCCAAATAAACTCATTTTTAAGAAGTCTAAAGGGATGTGCAGATTTTAAGACTAGGAGAGGCACTACTGCCTGAATTCCTACTAAATCATGCCAAAAAATTTAATTAGTGAAACCAAAATGTAGATAGGTAAGTTGTGTTTTAAGTGAGCACAGATGTCAAGAGAAATCAAATATTGACTTATAACAATGAAGAATTCATCACTTCCCTCAGCAAACTGCTCCAGCTCTTAAAACCTCATTTCTTATTTGAATCTCACTGACCTGGACCACCAGATGATATTATGCTCTCCAGTATCAGGAATTTTCACTCTCTGCATGTAATTATAAGATGGGAACAAATTGCACAACACCTATTTATTAACACTGTGCCCTCTTACTTTCTCACTACACAGCAACATTTTTGTCACCATCAAGTAATTCTGGTAGCTCATCTCCAAGCCCTCTCCAATAGATCAACAAACTTTGTGAAGTTTCTGGCACTATTTCAGGAATATTCTCACCTCATAGGGTTAGCCACACCACTCTATTTTTAGTCACATATGGTTGCAGACCAAATCAACAATCAATGTTATAAACAGAAACAGCCTTGGGAATACACTAATAAAAATTAAACAGATTGACAAAGACCTTCAGCAATAAAAAAGCACCTCTAAGTGTTTTAATTTCTGAGGTCAGATAAGAATACTTGTAATGAGTCGCTATTGTAGCAATATATTCCCAGTGTTCCTTGTGTGTTATTACTCTGCTTTTCAGTGCTGCTGTTGTCATAGTAGTCCATGAAGAACCTTATGTAAGGAATAAGATGATGGTTCTGCAGTATGTTAAAAAAGAGCGTTTAACAGATAAGTGCTAATGTTCTGGATTAGGGATTCTCACTCCCTTACTCTGCACTGGCTCATGTAATTGCATGAATCACTTTGATTGCGAAGTACACGCTCTCCCGTCAGCATAGAGGGATTGAAATGGAATATTACAGAGTCTGCTCAGGAAACAGCACTAGAATAAGAAAAAGCTGCAAACATACCACAAAAACTAACAATTTCTAGTTACTCATGAAATTTACTCCTTTGACTTGCACACAGATTTTATTTAGATTTCTACGCAGACATGTGACTGTGTTGGCAAAGTCCAGGGCAGCACAATTCTGAATGATTCAGTGGGAACTGTGGATTTATGTGATGGGCAGGAACGCAATGCCTTTCTGTAATTTTCAGATATGTCTTTTAAAAAATGTAGAACTTTTGCCAAGAAGATACAGAATTGGTTTGGGGAGTTAGCTGGACTTCGGGGAAACATTCTTTCAACCTTTTTTCCTTCCTGCTGATTGCTTCTGGTGGGAAACAGCTTTCCTTTGCACTCCACAATGGGTTGGTAGCCACGAGCTCTGGGCAGGGGACCGTCTGGTGGAGCCACGCTCTCTCCCTGAACACCTAAACCTGCAGAGTGAGGTTATTTTTCATTGAGATGGGACTTACTGGGCCATGGCAGAAGGAGATGGGAAGGCTTCCTTAGCCACAGAAACCTACCAAACGCAAGAACCGGAGGCAGGTTATTCAGGAGGGCATCGTTGTAGCTCCACTCCCACCACAGACAGGCAATTTATTGTATCCCTTGGCAGGAACTGGCTAGACCAAAGCCAAGCAGGTTTTGTGGGCTCATATTTAATAAACAAACCAGCCCATCTTTCCTCCCTGTCAAGGCCCTCATAGGTCCCTCTGGTCCCTTCCAGTTCTGCCTCCCCCACCTCACCAGGTGCCACTCAAGTCTCCTCTGTGCCCCTCATCATGGAAACCAGCAGGAAAACTATGAATTCTGCTAATCCCTGGTTTCCCACTGTCTCCAAGGGGACCAAGAAGAGCTCACTTGTCCAGTTTTTATTCACTGTACTGGTGCCACGTGTCTTCCTTGGAGTCTCTGCAGCGAGCAGGGCTTTTTCCTCCTTAACACAGAGTTTAGTTTCTGTTTTGGTTTTATTGCTTTACTTTTCCAGTCCTTGGCTGGAACCCGGTGGTGGCCAGCACGAGGATACGGGACAGGCTGTGCTCCTGCCCCAATTAGCATATTAGGTCTGGAAAGAATTACCTAGAGAGGCTATGCCCAGGAACAGCAGTCATCTGTTCAGATTTAACATCCTGGGTGTTGCAAATTCCATGTATTCAGCTGGGAACTTCACCACTGAAATCCCTTGTTCTGCACTTGTGTTCTGTCTTCCTGAGGTGTGTGGCAGCTGTAGCTGTGCTGTTAATTTGGGGTGTGCATAGGAGGTGTCTGATGCTGCAGGGAGGGAAGTAGAGGCAGTTGGTACCACATCTCTGTTCATCCTGCTGGATGGGGCATTGACCACTGCTGATGAGGGGTTGGCAGCTTCATGGCTCTCCAGCCTTCCCCCATTCTCTGAACAGTGGTTATCCACAAAGCAGAATCAGGGAGGACACATATACAGAGGATTTCATCCACTTTCTGATCTTTTTTTTTCAGGGGCCCCATGAGGTGCATTTTTTTTATCTTAATTTCTCTCCCATTTTTCTCATTTCTGACTTTTTTCTCTCATCCCTGTACTTTGCGCTGCTTCTGTCACTGCCATGGGAAGGTGGGTATTCCCAGCAGAGTCCAGTTAAGGTGCCTCCAGGGCCTGGGCTACAACTGAGTTCCTTTCTCTCCTTTTCATCTGTATGCAAGATTGCTCAGAAGGGTGAAAATTCCAGTGAAATGGCATGTTAGCAAAAAGCATGCATTAACAACCCTGTGGGGATAGCTGCAAAATGCTTCCCCTCACCAGAGCTACCTCCAACACGGAAACTTCACTTACCACTCCCTCAAGGATGAGCTTAGAAAATTGTAATGTCTCTCTAGTGACTTATATTTCTGAGAATCCCAGAGCACTTAGTAAATGGCATCCTCCCGAATTACTTCAGCTGTGGCTGTGGCACAACCAGAACCGGGGTGACAATGCGCAGGTGTTTAACTTCACGTGCCCACATGAAAGAATGACTTTGGCTAGGCAAGAAAAAGAACCCCATCCATGTCTTGGTGGTGGTGGGGTTTGGGGTTTTCACTTAGGGTGCAGAAAATAAAGTGCTAATGTGGAGCTTAGATCTATTTGGGCTATTCTCAGGAAAAGTCACGGAGCTTTCAGCATCACCAGGACATCAGCAGGGTTTATCTTTCAGCTGGATACAGCTGACAGGCAGCTGCACACCATGGCCTGGGATTGCAGCCCCGCAATCACTTTAACCGTGGCTTGGCTGGGTTAATCTGACCGAGAGGTGCAGGCAAACCCCAGGCCAGGGCAGGAGGAGGTGGCTGTGGGCAGGAGGCAGGAGGGGAGCCCCGGCTGCATCTGCAGCTCAGCACGCCCGCCAGGCCCCGACTTTCGAGGGACGAGCGTGATCTACTGCATCATCTCCTGAAGATGAGCTGCTACAAAGGACAAATTATCCACCTCATCCTCCTACTTCCCACTCTGTTCTTCTGCCAGCTCGCTTTTCAGGAGCCACTGGTGCAAAGGGCAGCAAATTATTCCAGGAATTCAAATTAGTTGCTTTTATGGTAAAGATCAAACAAAAGCAAACCCCCCAGCAATGCGGGCTGGCATTGGCTGCCTGCCTCAGCCGCCAGCCCAGTGCTGGGAAGATGCGTCTCATCCTCCCAACAACTCATTATCTGGGCAGAAGTCACTAGACCACAGATGGGGAAGAATGGGGGGAGAGGAAGATGAGGATGGCAGGAGGCTGAGGGAAAGAGAGCAGCAGAAAGGAGTCTGGTTGGGGTGTGACAGGTGAAAGGTGTGACAGAGATTGTCCATGCTCAGCCCAGCAGCTGCTCTGCCACCTCAAAACCACTTTACTGGGTGCTGGTATGGTCTTAATTCCAACTCCTGGGTGGCCTTGGTGCATGACAGGGATTTTGGGCCCATGCACATCCAGGTGGGCTCATCTCTCCCTGCCAGACCTGCCTGGTTAGCCAACATCCCCATGTTGAGGATGTGGACCTGCACCACCTATTTTGCTGCCCTATTTCACACAGGGCATTTTCCTCTTCTACTGACTGTGCTAAACAGGCAAGGCCAGCCCAGGGACACATGACAGTGACATTTTCTATTTCCCCCAAAGCAAACATCTCCTGTTGCCGAAAGAGCCTCTCTCCTGTCACCAGGGTCCCACTGAAACAGCTTTGCCTGGGGGTAACACAGTTGTGGGGAATGGCTGAATAAGACCATAACATTTTTTCTTGTTGCCTTGACAATACACTGAAGCTCAGGAGATCTATTTTAACCCTGTGCTGGGCTAGTACCAGCTGACGAAACTCTGCTGGAAACAAGGCAAGTGACTAGACTCGTAAAACCAAGTTTTCACATGTGTGGTGGGATCATCGGGATAAGTGGGCTTTTGCCTCTGGAGAGGGGCTGGCTCTTTGCCTGAGAAGAGTTTCCAGCCTCTCTCTCCAAAGGCTGGATTTTCAAGTACTACATGGAAAATCCCTTCCCAGTACACCATTATTTTTTGGAAATAGGGCTAGAAAATACAGAAATAATCCCAAATGTTCAAAACACTGATGTTCTTTAACTAGAACCTCATGTAAAAACTGCTGAGTCCAAAGACAACCTGAAACCAAAGTCCATGAGCTCCGGGGTGCATAACCAACAGGCTGCTGCTTACAGAGAGCTATAATTCCTATCTTGCAGAGCACTGTTTCTTTTACAGTGCTATTAATTCCAATCATGGCACATCTAACTTAGGAAATCCTCAGTGACCAGTACACTTCAGAGCCATGACAGGAGTGTGCAGCAGTGAGGAACCAGTTAAACATGGTTTCCTAAGCTCAGTCCATTACTTGCTCTCCAGGGAACAACACCACTTCCTGAAGTGAATCCTCCCTTGATCACTCCGTGTAGCAACTCCATGAATAAATCAGAAATGGGTTTCCTTATGAGGGTCATTGCCCAGGCAGGATTATCCTGCAGTGCTGGAGGTTCAAGATTTCTTTTTCTGAGAAGCATTGAGACATCTGCTTGAGGTCCCTAAACCTGTGGTTGCACGAACAACTGACTGTCTTCAGACCTGTCGGAAGCACTGAGAGCGGAACAGGCAGGTACTGCTCCATCTCTTTCTAAATCCAACTCTTTCTAAACCCAGTAACTCAATTTCCTGCAGCAAGGCCAAGCAATTACCATACAGATGATGAAATATTTCCTTCAGTTTACCCAAAATCCAGCGAGTGATGTAACGGGCCATCCCCTAGTTTTGCATACCTAGCACAGTAAAGAAGAGGAGCAAATCAGTTCTCGGGTATTTAAATCCTCCAGTAAAACATCTTCTGTTCTACCTATTCAGTTCCCTTTCACATCTGCCATCACAGTGTCCTTACATGCTTCATCCTGCCAAGGTTAATAGTCAGAGCTGGGACAGTTCCAGCTCATTTCATCGTCATGTCTGAGATGACATTTTAAGCAGCAAGTGCTTTGTGTTTAACTGGCGTAATGTCAAGTGCCTTACCTCTCGTAGCCAATGCTGAGAGCATGTTCAGTCAGAAATCTGCTAAATGGCTGGTTCCCATAATAACACTAATTGACTAGGAGAAAAGAGAGAGGAGTGTATCTTCCACTGAAAAAAAATGCATAACTGTTAGTCTACACTGACCTTTTCCTGCTGTTTCCTTCTCCTGTGTGAACAAACTGAAACTTCCCCATGTCTGCTCCTTGTCCTGCCCTTCCTGGTTGCAACCTGAAGTGACATGGTCAGCAATTTGCATGGGTTTTTTTAAAAAGCAGGTACAATTTTCATGGACATGGATTTTACTCTTTCTTCACTGCATAAACTGGGTATTCTGTTGAAAATAAGGCCAAATGCAGCAACATATTTGATCATGCACATCATTTTCTCCAGCTGAATACTCCTGTTTGCTTACCATTAAACACAAACTTATGCAAAAACAAAGGAAAGTGTGTGGTTTCAATATATCAGGAACTTAAAGAAATCCCTGTCCACATTATCATCTTTATCAGAATCTTAAACAACTTCCTCTATCAGAAAAGCTTCCCAGAATGAGGACGGAAGAGCACGCTTTGCCACAGACAAACCCTAATGTAATTCAGCCAGAAGCACCCAGGAATTAACTCCTTTCCTGAGAGCTGGGGCTTTCCCCTGGCCTGGGAATTGCTTGTGCTTCTTCCTCTAATCCAACATAAGCCGGAGAAGCTCTTGAGGTTTCTATGTACAAGGACAAATTCATCCCAGCTCTCTCAGTAGCAGGACAGAGAGATCACCCTGCATAAGAAACACCAGCTCCCCTCACTTTGGCGTCCCCGCTGCAGCTCCCAGCACACCGGGAGTTACCTGCAATGCCTGTTATCTACAGCCCCGCTCTCCGCTGCACCCCGACAGCTCTCACTTAAACAACTGGAACCCCACAGATTTCCCTCAGATCCGCAGGCCACCAGGAGACCCTGAAATAGGCTGCAGTAGGCGAGAGCCCTGGGTGCAGTGTGGGGAAGCCTTTGAAGCTCACATCACTGGGGTTGGAGTTGTTTTGAACTGCGGAGAGGAAGCGATATGAAAAGAAAGGGCTTTTATTCTGACAGTCAAGCTTAAGCCCGCTATGACTGTATGTAAAGTGCAAACTTGGAACTTAAAGAGGGAAAAAAAATAAAAGGGTTGGATTCAGCGGACAGTCAGGTTTGACTCCAGCTCAGCTGTCAGAGGAATAAAGCCTTTGAAAAAGAACAAACCAAATCCTCAGTTCTTTTCTTCAGCATCAGCCCCGGCTGTTGCAGCTTCAAAGGCTGGGCTATGCCATGGAGGTCCTGGAGGGAGGGCGAGGCCACCCCCGCTGCTGCTCCAGCCCTTTGCACACCAGGACACACCACGGCTCTTTGCTCAACACCGTGGGATCCCCAAGCTGGTCCTGCTCCCCTGGTCAGGCTGCTGCCTACGCACACCCCCACACCCCCACAGAAACGGGTTGCTCGTTCCCTGGCCCTGCCTGATGGTGTTTCTCCACCTTGGCATTACTCTCATGGCAGCACTGGGTTTGGGTCAGTGCCACCTCTCATATGCTCGTTTGGGAAATGAGTGAGTAATTACCATCTCCGCTTTGTACCTCCAGCATCTGCTCCCACACCTCCAGACACGTGCTGGTGCTCCAGGCGCGGGGGTGACCTTACTGTCAGAGCCCGCCAGTGATGCACTGCGGCTCCAAAGGCAAAGGTGTGTCAGGAAATTTGCATGTAGAGACAGCAAACCCAACAGGAGGAGCTGGACGTCAGGGCAGAAACTAAAGCGGCTCATAATTACTGGGATTGTATTTGCCTTTCCAAAGGGCACAGCATTTTATGCGATTCGTTAAGATTAGGGCCCTGAGTGTATTCATCAGGGCTGTGTTAGTATGGAAATTAATCACTTTCAGGCACATGGCTAAGCTTTGATGGTGGTTCCCGTGAGGCTGCACGGGCTGGCCCTTGGGTGATGTGAAAGCACTCGTGCCCAGCACAGCCTGGCCAGCTCCAGCCTGCAGCAGGGCTCGCTCCGAGGCCAATGCCATAGCCAAGGGCATTGGAATCCCAACTGCCAGCTTGGCTTGCAGGAGGAGGGAGAGCAGCAGTCCCGGCACTGGGGCAGGCACAGCGCCAGGAGTGAGCAAGCCCCAAGGTATTTTTCTGGTCCCTCCTCAGCCCTTGTGGTATTTTAATAGTGGCCAAAGCAGCTCCATTAAAGGGAGAGCCTTGAACCACTGCTGCTGCTGCTGTAATCTTGCACACTGGTATTTTTTGTCCCCATCTCCATGGCTAGTGCCTCTCCATTGGTAAGGGCAGTGACGTAGCAAGGGATGCTCTGGCCGGATGAGTGGCAGACCCCAGGTATTAAGGGTGCTGGTCCTTTTGCAGGGTGGACTGCAGCAGGAATAGCTGCTCCTTTGGGGCTGGGTCACATACAGCAGGAGCGGGTCTGGGTTGCAGGCTGCTGTGTGCTGGATGTGGTACTTGCACATTTCTGCACCTCTAACCACATACTGGTCCTTCCTCATGTGGTATTTAGTCCTAACTGGGAGAAGTTAATCCACATTTTAAGTCCTCTGAGTCTTAAAAAATATTACAGAAAAATCTGAAATGGGTATTTTTAAGACTGCTGTACAATAAACTCCAAGATTTATTACTCTTATAGCCCTGCATAGCTGCAAAGTCCCTGAGTTATTACAGCTTTACAGCATCCTGACCCTTCAAGTATCTATATTTCCCATTGCATCCTTAGCAGGGATAAGAGATAACTGCACTTGTCTGCAAAATGCCTTGGGTAAGACAAGATCATCAGGAAAATGGCAAAAAGCAAGATGCATGCTCTGTGTTGCACTGACTTCCCTGTCACTTCTGGTCAGTTTATTAGCAGAAAACATACTTTTACTGCACTCCTGCCTTCACATTCAATCTGCTGCAGGAGGTGCACAGCCACAGAGGGGGTTTTCCCCTCCTTTCGCTTTACGATACGATACAGATCACTCTGAAAAAAGCCTTTCCTCTCTGCTGGCCCTTTGGCAGCAGCAATTCCACCCAGTGACGCAGGGATGCGGAATAGTTGCGTCTTCCCAACATCTCCAGCCTGACCGAATCCATGAGCCAACCGAGGCTGCTGCAAGCATCCATGGGACGTTTCTCTTGGCATAAAGCGAATCTCTGGCAGGTTTGCTCAGTGAGACCTCACAGACTTTCCGCAAATATATTCCTGACGTAGCAGGAGTCGGGGGACAACATCAAAGATGTTTACAAAGGTGGCTTTAGCTTTGTTCTTGCACTGAAAATGGAGCTTTTCTACAAACTTCATTACTTTTTTTTTTTTTTTTTTTTTTTTTTTTTTGACCAGAAAAGCCCCACCTTGGTTTTCTGGCACAACAAATTTTCTCCAACACTAAATTCTCATTATGAGTTGAAAAGACTGATGGAAACCAGGAGGCTGTAAGAGGAGGAAGTGCTAAGGTTGTTGCTTTTGTTTCCAAAGCACGAAATAAGGTATTGAATAATGAATCTTTCCTTTTATTGCTTGAGCCCTGTGGGGAGATTGCTACAGCTAATTCCTAGCTGTGTGTTTAACAAACTTACAAGCATTTGGTCACATACCAGGTACGGGAACCCCACGTGTCCTTTGGGCAAAGAGAATCAGAAATAAAAAAGCATGAGATTTCTGAGTTCATTAGAAAGCCAGACAGAAAGAGCCTGCGGAATAAATGCTGTAATCCCTCATCTCCTGAGGATGGAGTGGCCATCTGACCCAGGGCACTGCTGGTCTAACAGCCTTACCTTGGGGACATTTTGGGCTCTGTTGCCCAGAGATTGCACATGGTCTGCCAAAGAAACTGTTTCTCTCAAAGCTCAAATAGTCATCCACAAACTCCTCACAGGAGGAAATAATAACCACAAACTTTCTCGGCTTGACACCACAGGGCTGGCCACATTACGAATGAACTTTTCCCATTCATACTCAGGTTTCATCACATGAAGAAGAAAGAGAAGAAACACTGCAACAAGAGAGAGGCTGAAAAGAACAAGCAGAGCAAAGTAACAGTCATTATAAACAATGATTCAGGAGATCCTTCCCAAAAATAACACAAGCAGAAACTTAATATCCTACGTCAGAAACGGTGATTCCATGTCTGGTATTCTGGAATAAGGACCATTAACTATTAATAATATTTGTGAATATTAAACAAAGCAGAGAAAAGATGTTGCATGGGTAAATGATCTAATGGGCTGACATTACATTTCCTAGAATTAAAGGAAGGCTTGTGTTGGAAGGCACCTTAAAGATCACCTCATTCCAACCCCATCTTAAGCAACTCTGATTATTATGAAGCATTTTGAAAGCATTTTATCATATTCCTACTGCAACACAAGCCCTCCTTCAGGAAACTGTGATAGTTCCAAAGATAAAGCTGGGAAAATCAGGAAAATTGTTAAAGCTCTTTTTGCCCTGGAAGAGTCTCACAAGAGGTCCCTGTTCTACCTCCACCTGCAGCCCAGTGCCCGCTGCTGGCTCCTGTACCCCCACTTGTGATAACATTTGATGAACCACTGCAAAATTAATGTTGTCATCCCACAATTCCCTCATTTCAGCCCCGAGCAGGATTAGTGCTGTCAGGGATCTGCTGGGATGTGCAGCAGGGTGGATGCAAACCTCCCTCAGTTTGCACCTACTCACCTGCCAGCAGCAGGATAGGGAGCAGAGCTTGGAGAGGGGAAAGAACTCTGAATATTTATGTCTTCCCGCTTGTATGTTTTTTTTTCTTCCTTTAACTTTACAGCCTTGAGTCCATTACTCACTCCATGTCTGCAACTGAAATTATGGGGGGGGGGGG
>JAWWEU010000023.1:3849216-3863139 GCA_035583155.1 Acropternis orthonyx | reverse complement strand
CCCCCCCCCCCCCCCCCCCCCCCCCCCCCCAGCATCAGTGCATTTACTTGGCTTCATTATCATCTGTCATGTGGTATAGAAGGATTAAATCAGGAAGGAAATTTTAAAACCATTCTTCTGACATGAGTCACAGGAGTAAGCTATCAGAAGCTGTGTCAAAGGCACTGCAGTTGGCAAGAAACATATAGCATCTTTATGATTCTTCCTTTTATAAAATCCAAACCATAAACAACAGGAACAAGGGAAGGCAGAGAATATAATTTCATTAGAGCAAACGTGACATAAATTTAATAATAAATAATAACCGTTATCTAGGAAAATATGAAAAGTCATTTTCAAAATCATTAGCTCTAATCACAAATGAATTTTGCAGCTTCTCTTCCATTTTGCTCTTCTGTAATGAACCCTGATAAATTCAAGGGACTACATGTTAAATACAGAGATAGAAGGGTCTAATTTGCTGCTTCATTAAACCAGCTTATTTCTGGAACGTCTTGCGTATTGCTCTGAATTTCCCGTCTCTGAAAGGTGAAGACAATGAACTATCTGTCTCTAATGTAGTGTGGCACATAATTAGGAATTCAAAAGGATGTGAATCTCTTTCCATCAGAGATACACGCAGCGATTATTATTTTATTACCAAATACTGTCAGCCTTACAGATTTCCAACAGCTACCATGACACCTGACGCGCATGTTAAATTTGCACAAAGCATTGCAAGAAAAAGTCAGATGAAGCTTATTTATGCCACATTATTCTTTCTTACGTAGGTCTTCAGAAAGTCTGGTGTGGTTAAATATTCCCAGAGTGAAGATTTGCAGTCGGGCAGGATGTATAGAGGATGACCTGCCATTTGGATGTATTTTTCACATGGTGATACGGCGCAAGCTCAAGTTCACAAACTCTGCTGGCAAATCTACAGAGCCCTTCAGGGCATATCTGAACCTATCTCTAGTCATCAAACTTACACATGTGGATCTGAGACACTGTCCTTCTCAGGGATGAATTTTACTGACATTAAAGCTGTTTAAAATTCAAATGATTTACCCCCCCCCCCCCCGAAACACACATTTAACAAAAAGTTCTGTAACATCTACTTGGCTCTGGGCAAGTGGATTTGCAGGAGGAAGATGGTTGAAGCAGCCCTGGAAACATAAAGAGACTCAAAGAGACAAACTTTGACCTGATAGATGTTTCCTTCAACGCAGTATCAGCTTGTGTTTTACCTCCACAACCAAAATATATCTAATTATCCACAGGAGAGACTCTCCTGGTAATCTGAACAGCAGCAGAAGGAAACCATCCAGGTATTTAGGTGTATTTGCCTCATGTATCTACACCAATGGCACGATCAGGATTAGCAGTTATGTATCATGGGGCTGCCAAAACAGGTCTGCAAAATCCTACTTACATTCAAGCCACTGAGCAGCCTCATCCCTGGATTTCATCCTCCTCTTATTACCCCTCTCAGAACAAGATCCCCACATCTGGAAGGGAGACAGTGGATTTTTTACCCAGGACTGACAAGTTTTCCTGACAGTTTCACAGATTTATTTTAAAAGACTGCCAAGCAGACAGTACTTTATACTATTTTTTTTTTAATTATCTTTTCTATGAAAATTATTTTAATGGTAGATGAGTATCCCTAGTAAGAGAACAGGGTAGCTATGTGCAGAATTTTTGGAAAGTCTTCAATAAATGCTCCTTAGGATACCAAGTCCAATTGAAATGCAAAGCATAGTAGACTTTTCTCTTTTAATGACACTTAGTGAAAATCTTCTAAATGTCTGAAAGCCTCATCTGGGAGAATAAAGTAGGAATTTAAAAGAGATATGCAAATTTATTGTCATGAAGATGACAGATCAGTGGGACATAACTAAACCCCAGTTCTGAGGGCACATGTGCTAAAATTCAAAGCAAACAGGTAGTGTGATCTCCTCTCTTGCCTCTTCCTTCACTGACACATAGACATCCTGCTGACGATGTGCCCACACATGGGTCGGCTCAACACACACACAGAGCCTTGAAAAATCCGTGAATAATAATTGTGATCACCTTCTTGCCCAGAGAAATTTTGGCTGCCCCATCCCTGGAAGTGTTCAAGCCCAGGCTGGATGGGCCTTTAGGCAAATTGGTCCTGCCTATGGCAGGGGGTTAGAACCAGATGATCTTCCAACCCAAAACATTCTATGATTCTCATGAAGAACAGAGTCTTCATCACTTGTAGGATCCAAATTGTCATTCCAGCATAAAGCAAAGCAAGAGTTATAATATGTTTTATAACTACAGGGTGCAAAAAGGAAAGAAAGAAACTCCCCAGAATATTGGACTTGAAAATTTAAACTCAGGAGTCAGGACATTCAAAATCACAGTTCCCGCAGCACCCATAACTTACATCCTTGCACATATGTCGCACGTGCTGCTGGGTATGAGGTTATATTTATGCCTTGCTCTTTCTCTGCCAGTAGCAGAGTTATGGCTGCTGGGGGAACCATAAGTTTAATTTTCCTGACTTCTGTGCATTGAAACTTCAAGAAAGGAAAAAAAAGAAAAACCCAAACCAACAAAACCAACCTGCTTATTTGGATGGTAGCAAACATGTCTCTCTCTGTTTGACTTTATTTCCAATTTCTTTTCCTTCCACTTCCCTTTCCTTTTCTGGTCCTCTTCCAGTTAAAAGTGTGGACCTTAAACTCACAAAGAGGAATAGTTGTTAAAAAGAAGCAACCGGTGCCTTCTTTAGGATATAATTCTTCACCAAAAGGCACTGGAACAGGCTGCCCAGGGCAGTGGTGGAGTCACCATCCCTGGAGGGATTTAAAAGACACTTAGGGGTATGGTTTACACACAGCAGCGCTGGGACAACAGTTTGACTTGATTATCTTAGAGGTCTTTTCCTACCTAAACAATTCTATGACTCTTTGGAAGAGACAACATCTTCCCATGTAGTCCCAGACCTTAGGGGATCTCATTGGAGATGCTACATTAAAAACATTAAAACCTTCTAAATAAGTATCCATTACTAAACTATTGCTTGCACCCACCTTTTAAAATAAACTCTACCACTCTCTTGTGGGTGACTTGCAACTATGTCTAAGACACAGCTATCCCTGTCTGGAACATGCTTAGAACATCAGTTTAGAGTTCATCAAAATGCAGCTGTTATTTATAACCAAGCCATGGAGAAACCCAGAGCCCCTGTTTCAGAGCCATTTACCGGCACTTGTTGCACTGTGGCATTGAGAGGTGAGGAAGACTTCATTTTCCTCTTCTGTCTGCAGTGCTGGTAGCTGTTAAGTGGTATTTTTGCTGGAAATAGTATTTGGGAGATTGGCACATACTTTCAAAGAAAATTTCTTCTGTTTCTCTGCTGAAGCCTATTAAGTAATGCCCGTGGCACTGTCTCAGATGTGGTTACAGCAAAAGGGTCTTTGCAAAGGCTTTGGGAGCCCATGGGATGGTTCCCAATGACTTGGATAACCCTTGGATTGAGTCCTAAGTCCCTTTGCCTCTTTGGCTTCCCCATTGCCTCTCCAGCATTCCCAGTTCCTCTGCTGACACTCACCATGGGCAGCAGATACGGCAGGGTGTGTACCCAGGCAGTTGGTGACAGCTGACTCTGACAGAGAGAGAAATAAGCAGCACTAACAAAGTTAACACTCAGCATTTTGATGTTCAGTGGAGCACTCCTGTGATGGTTTGCTCTCTAAAGCAACTGATGCTCTTCATTTCCTTTTGGTCATTTATTTACAGGGAGGAGAAAAAGAAAAGAGAATTAACCTGGATACTGCTGCTGTGTCTCTACACTATGATGCTTTCCTGTGGAAGCCCTACCAATTAAAAAGTGCTTTTGACTTTATTTCCTGGAACATTCTGCTGTTTTCAGCTCCAATGGGGGTTTATTTCAGACATATTTCCGAGGCTTTCAATGAACAAAGATGCAAAGAAAGGTATTGCATTTGAGAAAATCATACAAATCGTAAATGTCTTTTCAAATAAGTTATAGTGATATTTCAAGGGCAGTTTAGACCTATTCAAATTGCATATTCTCATTACCATTCTTAGCAACAGACATAAGTCCTTCAATCCCTATGTAGTTTTGTGACTCTCTCTCCACAATTTTCAATTCTCTTACAACTATTCATTTGATTTATTATTTCCCTCCTGTATTTTAAATGCATTGTAACCCCATACATTTGTTTCACTCTCTCAGCTTCAATACTCGAGGTTGTTAAAACCCCTGAGATATCCTTTGCTTATACCACAACTTTAAATGTGCTCTTTCTTGTCCAGTGGCTTGTTACATAATTACCAGTGGCAATATCATCTTGTTTTTATATTTTTATGATTAAAGAGAGAGACAAAAATGAACTCAATTGAATAAAATGTAGGAAGATACTTGCAACATCTGTGGCAATTCTGCTGCTGGCCCAATTGCAGAGGCGATAGAGAGATGCAGAATTAATCTTTCTCAGTGTGTTGCTTGAAAGTTAACTAAGAAGAAATAAATTATATAGAATTAACATTTGACCCTTCTGATTAAGTGTTGCTTAAATATGCATCAAATTTTAAATCAACTGTGTTGTACAGAGAAGCAAAGTACAGGCCAATCAAGACAGTCCACATTTGCCTTAAAAGTGAAGATTTCCTGCCAGCCACATCTCCAGCTTGCACCTCAACATCACTGCGGATTAACACTTGGTTGGACACTATCCCTTTGTCCTGTGCCTGGCCTGGAGCTGGCTCACCCTCCACACACCAAGGCAGCCCACAGGGACCCCACAAGACATGTAAGGACACAACTCTGAGGAATTTTGTTGTAAAATGCAAATCTGGGATTCAGCCAGACCTCCAAACCTGACAGTGGAAGCAAGAAGCTGATGTAGCTCCTACGATTTGTAGGAATTCAGTTTCCTAACTGTGCGATGGAGAAGGTCAGGAAAGGTCAGGGAAGGTCAAATTAAGTCAGAGAAGGCCCAAGAAAGTCAAAGAAAGTCAAAAGAAGGTCTGTCTGAGTAGAGTTGAGTGCACTGGGGGAGCAGGACATTGCTGTGGGCAGCTCACACTGGGAGATTGGGCAGGTCCTGCTGAGGTACTGGGGGGCCAAAGGGCTGCAGTGACAGAGAGCAGGGTGACAGCTGCCGCCCACTGTCCTGTGGGACTGTCAACAGCCTTCACAGCACAGCATCACAGAGCCACAGGGCTCAGAGGGACCTGGGGAGCCAAGGCACCTGGCGCCCTGACACAAGGCAGGATCAGGTCCTGGCAGACCCTCCCTGACAGCTGATTTTCTAACTGAGATTGCTCTTAGCTCCTCTCTAGATCACCTGTCCAACACTCCCCAGCTCCATCAGCCACAGGACTTTCTGACAGCCCATCCCATCCTGCCTGCCACCTGCTCTTGACAGCCCTTTGCCAGCTCCATGCCAAACCTGAGGAGCACCAGCTACTCTCCAGCAGCAATATTGATGTAGGCACACAGGGAAACAGTGATGCAGAACACTGCAGTTGTGGCTTTTATCTCTGTGTTCCTTAGTAACTCATTTTGTGTGCTGGAAACAAGAACACAACTGATGTCTGAGCCCCTAAATTGCTGAAGAGAGCAGTGCAAAGACTATGAACAGGGGGCATTAGGTGGAGTCAGGTTCATGGCCAGATTGCCCCAAGGGCTCTTGGTGCTCCTCACTTCATGCACATCCTTTCTGCTCCCAGGCTCTTTGTTCCATGTGTAAATCCAATAAGGAAAAACAGGGGACAATGCCCTTATAGAGCTGTCCTTGATGGGACTGAGATCACTACCACATGTTCCACTGCTGGCTGCAAGAAGTGTCGGCATGGGAAGCTCCAACCTCCGGCAGTGTGTTTACCGGATGGATGAACCCAGGAGCTCAGACAAGACAGGAAAGGATCTGCTTTCATTCCCGCTAACCCAGACCCTCCCCTTGAATCACAGGCTTGAATTAAAAACAAGAGGCTTCTGTAAACATATCGCTTGCTCTCGATTTGAATCTGCAATTCCTTCTTCTCTACTAAAAAAGTTGTGGTGGTTTTTTTCCATGCGACTGCCAGACCTGGAGCCTGCCCTGTGCAGGCGCAATGCTTGGAGCTGGGATGAGGAGAACCAAGTAAAACCCATCTCTGGGAGACCGGTATGGAAATCCCACATCCTGTCGGTGTCTGTGCGCTCATGTGGGTCTCAGATCCTGTGGGTTTGGTGTTTCTCTGGGCAGGCACAGTCCTGCTTGCCCACAGGAGATGCCCAATGCTGCCCATAGCAGCAGCCCCAGGAGCCGTGGCTGGTGGGGAGCCGGGGCAGGAGGGGCAGCTTCTTCAAAGCAAACTTCAGGCTCAGATGTTCAACTTAAGAAAACAAAGGAAAGGAAGGGAAAACCTCTCCCATTACACACTCCCGGGGCAGCAGGGCTGCGTCGCCGCGGGTGTGCTGGTTCACCAGGGCCGCAGGCAGCGCAGCCGGAGCATCCCGACACAGGCTCTGACTCACGCCCGAGGGTGGGAGCTGCTGTGTCACCGGGCTGCTGCCACCCACAGCCACCGGCCCGTGGCCACCAGGCCATCTGCGTCACAGGCAGGTACCTTAACCACGCTGGCTCCCAGCCCGTCCTGACCCTGAACACGGAGCAAGCCTGACACTCTCCTCTGTGGAGTCACGGCAAGTTTTCCTGGCAAGTTTTCAGCTTTTCCCTCCTTCCCTCCCAGCTGACACTTTGGTGTAGCCTAGGCAGGGCCCACAGGCTCCTGCTCTATCTCCACCAGCACAGGCAGTGCCACCTCCCATCATTCCTCACTGTTCCAGAGTCTTCTAACGCATTTTATCCATATAAAACAGCCTTTGCTTCACTTTTGCTGGGAGTTGCAGTAAAACACTCAGACTTCATTTGCTCATTCAACTGAGGCTGGTGTGAAGCAGTCCCTGCAGCTGCCCCTGGACCAAGTACCTCAAATCCTTCACTGTTTCATGGCTGGTTTTCCTGGAAGAGGTGGCAGCAACCTCCTCAGCAGCTTCACTGTTGAGAGAGCAATGATGGCAGCAGAGCCCCAGCTGCCCAGCCTGACACCCCTTACACTCCCTGCATGGGGTGGTTTTAAAAGGCGAGTTTGAGTGAACTAGATAGCAAGAAAAACGAAAACAACCCCAAACCCAGCACACACACACATAACTTCCTTCACATGATCCCTCTACAAAAGCAAGCAAATTTTACACCAGTTTACTCATTCCCATCAGAGAAAAAGAAGCTACTGGTGCATTTGCTCTCCAGGCACGACCCCTTCGAGTTGGCACTGCCATCCTCAGGGACCTGCTAATTTCATATTCCCTAATGAGGGCTACAGATCCGCACTGCTGCCTTGCTCTGTGTTATCAGGACCATTAAAACACTCATTAGAGAAGTGCTCCGCTTGCTCTTTGGCCTTTGGAGCTCATTTGAGTCTCTGAGTAGCCAGTCAGGCTCTTGGAGGAGCATTCTTAAGAAAATAACGTCTGATGATAAATTTACAGCTCCAGCAACTGCATATTAAGTGCATTTTACTCCAGCTAGTTCTGTGTCACGAGTTGTCAGTACAGATTGGTGGGAAGAGAGCATGAAATATTCATGAAGTTATCAATGGCACCAAGATATCCAGCTAATGATGTTGCTGAGCAGTTCCTCTCAGGCTCTTGGTGCCTGGTGCTGACTGGCTCGTTAATGTAACTGCGGTTTGATCGTGCCTTTGTGGCCGTGTTTGCTCCATACCCCTGACACACCACTGCACTCTTGGACCAACTCCATCTTAATTTGCTTTGCTGCCACTGGAATTAAGCGACATGTTGTAGGAGTCACTTAAATTAACTTCTGACTCTTCCTCAGACAGATGGGACCTCGGTACTCATGCCTGCACATTACATTTGTTTAGTCAGTCTCTAAAAGACTGTCACAACACGCCTTGCTGTCTGGGTGCATCAGGGATGTGACCTTTGCTTCAGCCCCGGGTTTTGAAAATTAATGCATTCATTAGAAGCTATCTGAACTCTGCCAGGTAAGTTAGTTAGTAATTTGAATCACACCGCAGAGGTTTCCAGGTAGCAAGGTCCTGCTGGCTTGTGCTACTTGCAATCCAAAATAAAACGTGCTTTGAAATTGGCATCCCACCCGCAGTGCCCACCACTGGTCGTCAGCTTGAGCTGGTGATGGAGCCGGGTTCCATGGTGGTCTGGGCTGTTTCCCCACCGCGGTGCAGGCTGGACACACTCTCTAGACAATACACAGAGCCCTGCTGATGGGCTTTGCATGATTGAGCATGACAAGCACAAGCTGAAGCCCCTCATGCTTCTCTGGCCATGCTAAACTTGCTCAGGAGAGTATCAGCCTATTACTGGTCTTTGACACTCAAAAGACAGAGTGTCAGTGCCCTCTGTGGCCCGTTCCAGCCAGGAGCTCTTACAGAGAAAGATACTGTAGAGCTACAGCTTATTCACACTGTGACTGCACACTGCCAGGGGCTACAGCATCACCCTCCTAAAGCTGGCTGCACTGTGCCAGAGACTGCAAGAAAGCTGGAAGAAGCCCAGATGGTACAGGATGGGACATTCTGGAGTATTTCAGCCCAAATTTTGGATGGCAAAACGTTAAGATGTTTCTACAAATTTTAGCAATGCTAGAAGGGGCTCTGGGGTGAGGCTGTTTGGTTCCTGGAGGTCACTGTGTTGCAGACCTGGCCCCCTCACACTGGCCAGGACTTTGACCTGCTGCAGGCATGTTCCTCTACCCACCACAGGAACAGCATCCACTGAGGATCCTCTCATCCAGCCCTTGCTTTAGTTTGGGTCCAGAGCCACAAAGGGATGGACAGCTTCAGTCATACCCCTGGTGTTTGGGTGAAAACCTGACGCTTAGACTTTTCAGAGACTTGCCCATCTACCTGACTTTATCTGAAGCTGTGAGCAGTCAGCGATTTTAGTTTCCAGGGTTTAAAGAAAAAACCAAACCAGAGGCTCACATTTCTTCCTCCCTGGAGGCTTGCTTTCAAGTTTCAGCTTCAAATGAGCCCAGATTTCAAAGTTCCAGCGCACAAGTTGTTCTGCATGCAGACCAGGCAGGGTGAAGGATTTCCCTGCAGCTTCCCACAGTGTGCAGCCCCCGCTGCTCCCTGCCTGATGTGCTGCACAGCACAATAGTGACATAAATAAACCCATATCACTTTCAGGACTGGAGCTGACATATATGATGTACATTGGTTTGGAGACACTTTCCTTATTTCTCTCAAGATGTTCTGTAAGATACCAGCAACACTGTTGTTCTTTTCTGAAGTGATAGCATCTTACTGGTAGAACCATATCACAGCATTTGTGAAACTCACAGTGAGGAGCAGCAAAAAGCAGTGCTTCCACCATGTTTGGTCCTACTACAGGCTTACTTTAGTGCCTGCACTGGTGCTGCTTTAATTCCATAACTCTAACTTTTAAAGGCAGGCCTAATCTGCCGCTCTGTGACCTCTCTGTTGCAAGTCATCTTTGCTTTTTCCAAGCAATTTAGTCCCTGATGCAGCAAGGCACTTAAGCCCATGCTTAAGTGTCATCTAATTCAACGCATGGACTTTAGCTCTTGAAGAGCCGGAGCTATAATGCTGTAAAATCATCTCCTGCCACGAGGGTGGGGCTCTGTGTGATGTGCTCCCATCCGTGGGGTACGTGATGTCTCTGGGTCACGGTCTTGCTGACCTGGAGCTTCCCAGCTGAGCACAATGGCTTAGTGGGGAATTAGGGGCAATGTCTCCAAGTCTCCTAGCTGCAACCACTGTGGAATGAGCTTACCAAACCAAAGCAGCCTTGAAGGCCACGCTCCAAGCCCTTGCTCTGTGGTTTTTCGCAATGAATATTATTCACATAGAAATAACCATGGTTTAGCATTCATTCCCTAACCCATGCTAAGATCTCCTGTTACTTCTGCGGTGATCCCTGAGTGTTGTCTGCCCCATGAGGCAAGATCAGAGTCACTGTCCAAAGCCCCACAGGCCCCACCACTCACTTTCCATGACTCCAGGAACACTGTCCCTGTGCAAAGTGTCTGCTCTCTAAAGGAAAGGAGCAGCCATCCTCTGCACAATAATGCACAAATAAGGACATGATTAAACCATACTGGATGCTGAGAGGCAAACTACTGCACTATGATGTTCAAAAAGCCAGAATAATGTGATGGTTATAAAGACAGACAGCTCAGGCAAAGCTTGCCTAGAGCACAGAATGATTGTCAGGATGGGCAAAAATGTAGAAAATCATGTGAGTGTGTAAGCTGCCAAAGCCAATTAATCCAAAGAACATTTTGCAACCATTAGGCTTCTATTACTGTGCATTGTAATTACTATGGGTCTGCACAGATATGATGGCAGATCTTTAATGATACCAAGGTTCTATTTGAAATATAATTATTTTCATTTAATTTGTTTGTGTTGAATTGTCGCAGCACCTAAAGTTGGAAAAAGTGACTTATTTTTTAATTTGTCATTTGGAGTAGTGCTGCACCCAGATCATCCTAGCAACGAAGTAAAGGAGTCTGCAAGGCCTGCTCAGAAGGGAGGAAAGATGCTGTGGTGTTTTCCTGTCTCATGCTACTTTACAGGCAACTCATGCTGTTTATATCAGAACCTGGAAAACAGCAGAAACATGGTGATCAAGGAAACTTCTGCTGATAAAAACGGACAGAGAGCACTTTGCTGGGCAGTTTTGACTGGATCATTGTCCTCTATGGCAGGGTTGAAGCAGCCAGAGCTTAGAATTAAAGATGAACCCAAACTTTACAGTCAGGACTGGGTCCGTATTTTATTGTTGGCATAAACCTGGGATTTTTTTTTTTTAATATGTCTTCATGACTTAAGAACAGCAGAGAGATTTGTGATTGACAAAACTTACAGCACCGTCTCCCACCTCCCTCGCAGACCAGCCCTGACCTGAAATCCTTTAAAGCAAAGTGAAGCCTGAGCTGCTCCCTCCCTCCATCCCTGACAGCGTGGGCTTCTCTTCCCTTTCCTTTTCCCAGTTCTGTATAAAACATGCAAAAATGTTACAGGCAGTCCTGTGACCAGCAAAATCCCTGCCCTGCATAGCCCATGACCACCATGTTATGGGTATTTACAGCTGAGCCCGTTCCCCAGCCATACAACTCGCGTTAAAGATAAATCCCTGACTGCAATACATCCTTATGACTAATAGAAACAATTACTTTAGACAAAGGCTCACAGGTACTTAAACAAGTTAAAAGTGTTTCAGAAGCCTGATTAAAACAAGTGGGCCAAAATCCAAATACAGTTTTCTCCCTGGCCAGCCTTAGCAGTGGTCATAAAACAGGAGTGGTTGTAATGTTATTAATTACTGTTGCAACTCTTGTAGCAGCATTATGGAGACAGAGCACAAAAATCTCATTACAAGTCAAATGGACATCTCTGAAGTGATCAGAAAGCCCATGAGTGCTCATGGGAGCACCCTTTTAAGCTGTTAGTTATTTAAGCAATTTATAAGAAGAGGGAATTGAGTTGTGCTGGGAAGGAGAGAGTGTCTCCCAGCCCCTCGTCATGGAGAGAGCTTTCCTGGTTTATCTACATCAAAGACTTATAGCTGCACCTCCTCCTCATTTGATCTTAATTCAGCTCAAAAAAGCTCTGCTTCATGCGTTTCTAGGTATGCCTTAGACATGAAACATGGCCCTTTGATGAATAAGGGAACATAGACTGGGATTCAGCTGTGCCAGGAAGATTTGATCTGATTTTCAGAAAGAGGTGAACACGCAGTGGTACACGCACATACATGCAGCTATAAATAAAGCAGGAGCTGTTTGCAGGGGAACAGGAGCTGAAAGCCACTCCCTTGATTCAATTCATTGTCCCAGCTCATCTCTATAATTTTATCAACCTAAAAATATCCAAGCAGCCAGCGTTCTCTATGCAAATTATCGTAACAAAACACAGGGCTTCAGTAGGAGCCATGGCAAGAGCAAAGGCACGAGGCTGGACTCACCTCTGCCTCCTGAGCAGTGACTGATGGTGGCACCACAGGGAGGAGAACTGGCATTCCCAGGGCAGGAGCCCAGGCTGCCAAAACCTCCAAGTCTGGCACCCACCTGCTTCCCACAGTCCCTCAGCAGCCACAACTTCCCAAGGAGAGACTGCAGAAACCTTCCAATAGGTCCTGTGAGACACATTAAATAGCTTAACTGTCTTCGGAGACTTCTTAGTCACTAACATCTGCTGGAATAAAATAAATGCTGTTTTCAGTGCTCTCTGAAAGGCACTGGCAGCAGGCAGGTGGTGTGGTGGGAGGCAGGACACTGAGGACAACCCCACATTTGGGGTCCAGTGCTACCCCAGAACTCTTTTGGACCTTGGGACATGTGGCTGCCCTCCCCCCAAGCCAGCTTGCAGGGAAGCATCCTGATTTCTCCTTATGATTTTCTTCTGAGAAGGGTAAGTAGTATTTCAGTACAAATAGTTAGTTACTTGAGGACTTTTTTCAGCTCCTTCACCGACCCTGTGTCTGGGGTCAGTGTTGCTCATGGGGATGTGATGTGTATCTCTCAAAACAGTGATAATAAATAATTATGAAGTTTTGATGACTCCCATTCCGAGGGGAAAACCACCAAAGGAGGAACACCACCAGTGGTTTCTGTCTGTAAAACAGCAACATTTTCTCTTGTGTGTCTTTTGAAGCAGGATGGCCAAGGCAGGAGTGCCCAAACTGCAGAACACAGAAATCAAGGTGAAGGAGGAGGTTTCGAAGCCACCAAACCCCAAAGGATGGAGACACAAGAGACTTCCGTGGACTCAGACATCTGAACACGCTAAAAAGCTATGCTTTCATAGCGAACACACACAACATTTAACAGCTCAGTCAACTCAAGAGGCCCGTGTACACAAGGGCAGAAAAGATTATTATTCAGAGGAGAAAATACACCAGGGGCTGGAGATCCTCCTAGGACATGGACTTCGAGGCAAAAAGTGCTCCAGAATGGTGATGAAAGCACTTCACAGAAGTTTGCACAAGCATAACCCTGTTTCTGCCAGTGCATTTCCTCACCTCACCACAGACCAGAGCAGTTGGTTTATGAGAACTTCAAGACTGCTAGTCCCCAACTATTCTCTGTAGGAGGGTGACCCAAAGGTTTGGAGAAGAGTATGTCACAATTACATGCTCCTTAGTAAGTGAAAAGAGGATGCAAAATTGGGGCTGAGTCATGAAGATATTTTCTGCCCAGGAGCAAGATGTCCAGACCACTGGCTCAGACTGCAGATGTGGCTGAGGACTGCTGCCACTGCAGGGAGGCAGGGAAGGCCAGGAGCAGGTAGGATATGCAGTGGATGCTCCAAGTCCTGAGAAATGTCCTCTTCCATCAGCAAGAAAACCTGTTTCAAACGAGAGAGGCTTGAGTGCCAACAGGTCCTTCACTTCCAGCCAAAAGCAACTTGTGTCAGGAGGGGCTTCCAAGACTCCAACCTGAAGAAGCCCACCAGGTGCTGGTTGGCACCGTTTGGGTTGAGTTTGTTCAAAAGATGTCCCAGAAAGGCTTGCAAAGCTTCGTAAACCAACATGGAGCAAAGCTCATCTTGGACTCATAAATGCCCTTCTCAAAAGACTAGTCAATGGTCATTGAAGAGTAGTTTAAACGACAGGAGTTTAACCAAAGCAAGACAGATATTTTTAAGCTCAGTCGCCCTGCGTTGAAGCGATGCTTGCGTTGCGGATGTGCTGTTCTCAGTGCACTGCTCCCCATCTGTTGTACCCTAACTCGGGGTGGGTAACTCCCCAAACATTCTGCTGACAGAATGGCAGGAGCCATTTATATTTACCAGAAATCTGTTATTTACTGGGGGGGGGGGGGGGGGGGGGGGGGGGGGGGGGGGGGGGGGGGGGGGGGGGGGGGGGGGGGGGGGGGGGGGGGG
>JAWWEU010000023.1:3834502-3849116 GCA_035583155.1 Acropternis orthonyx | reverse complement strand
CGTCCCCCCCCCCCCCCCCCCCCAATAAACAGGTTCTGAATGACGTTAGTGGGCTAAAAAGGCGCTATTATCACGTTGAATGCGTGGCCCAAACCCTGCTGACATCCACAGAAGTCTTTTAGTGACTTCAATAGGCAGTGGATCAAGCCTGAAGAGAATACCACACACTGTGCCATCGAAAATGAAGACAAATTCAATCAACTTTGTGAAATAACAAGATTTACTTCACTGCAGCCTCCATAACCCCTGCTAATGTCAGGGTTCAGGCTTTGAGGACCAAATATTAAAGGCTTCTTCAACATGAAAACCAGGAAGTACTAATTTTGGTAAGCCTTCACCCGGACACAGGGATTAGCTCAGGGGAAACAGCTGGGTATCTATTGCTCCTGGAAGTCTAGTCATTTGTTCCCTTATTTCATCCTTTAATAAGCTTCACTTGAGGTAGCTTTTAAAATAAAGCCCAAAGCTTGAGCAAAAGCCCTTCATCCCTCTCTGACCTGGGCAGCACTTACTCCCTGTCCCGCCATCAGTGCATGTCCACCTCTGAAGCCAAAGGCCACGGGGTTGTGTCAAACCTGTTCTGCAACATCAGCTTCCCTTGCAGCGTGTTACTCACTGGATTATTGAAGGATATGGTGCCAGGCCCCATAATACAAATAGTTTCCAAAAGAAAAATTAATTTATAGTGTCAACAGCCCAGAGCTCCAGATAAGCCAGAAGAAAACAAACTGTGAGGCATTTTGGGAAGGTGAAGAAATGAAAAGGCTGTTTGCCTGCATTTCATCTTGCACAGATGGAAAAGTAGTACATGGGCACACTGACACTCCTCACCTTTAATAGGTGTCCCAGGGCTAAATCCTCACTCACCATGCTGAAAATGTGGGGGCAAGCCTGCAACTCGTATGCTTCAATAATAGAAGAACCCATTTATACAGTGATGTGAAATATTTAGGCTTAAAGTGTTTCATTTCACTTAGTTTAATATCACGTAACACTTGTGGAACTTCTATAAATGAAAACACTAGAGATTCAGATCCCTACTGTGTCCAAATGCATCTGGAAAAGAAATGTGTCCATTTTCTGTGCAACAAATGCTCAATTGCAGATTTTCAGCACAATAAAATCCCCAGACTAGTGATTTAATTATTCAGCTGACTGGTGGAAGAATACAAAGTTAGAGAAATCTAAAGCCATGTGCTGGAAGCTCTGAAGTAAGTCATAACAAATGTTTGCTTTAAAAAGCCACCAAGTAATCTATTCAGAAGCTTGCACTTATGAGATAATGATCCTTTAATAATTATGCAAGAAAGTGCATGCTTTGTTCTCATAATCTCTCCTCATATGGTCAAAAAAATTTCCTTCTTAGAGTTACATCAAGTAGGAGTATTCTTCCTGCCAGAATTTTTGACCAAGATCTTCATCCTGTAATGGGCCAGACTTGGTCATTTCCATAAATCTCCTGCCATGAAATCACTGTGCTGAAAACCACCCAAGGCATACTATGAGATGTTCCCTCAAATGAAAGGGCACCTTTCTCCATGCTCTTTGCTCCCAAGCACCTTCAGGAAGGTCATCACACCTTTGCCCCTGCTTGTTTGATTAGTGGTCAAGACTAGCCAGTTCATGCCATCTCAGCAATGTAACACATGGAAGTGGCAACATTCAGAGGACTTAAGGCTTAAAAAACCCAAGAGAGATCCAGAATCTGTAATATTACCCAGCTGCAGAGAGCCTGTGATCCAAAAGTGGAGAAGGGGGAAAGGAGGATGGCTGTCTTCCACGTATCTGGGATTTCAAGGAATAAAGGAGAGCATTGTAACACTCAGTCAGCCCACACTGCTGGAGTGCTGCAGGAGTTACACCACCAGCCATTCATCCAGCCTCCTCCAGTGCAGGATCCACCAGGACTGGGTCTTTTTACCCTGCTGATGGGGCTGTGGGAGCAGGCAGCACAGGATCCAAGGCCAGATCTGGGATCCAAATGTGTTCTCATGGCACAGACTGTTATTAGCCACAATATACTTCTGGCATTAGAGAATTTATAATTGCATTAGTAATTACATCACCAATTAAGTACAAGCTGCCATTTCTGGAATTCTCTCCCTAGTCAAGTGCTGTCCTTGGAGGCATTAAAAATACCCTGACATCCAGCAGCAGAAGCAAATCACAGCATCCTCGTTATCCCAGGATCTTTGTTGAGCTGCTGCCCATCAGATAAGCCTGCAGGAGCCTCAGCATCCTCCAGCGAGCTCAGGCTGTGCCTCCACTCATGCTGCAGCAGCCGAGGCAGCCCAGATCGTGATGGTGGCACTTGAGAGAGAAGCATCTCTCACAGCAGTGCAAGGAGGTGATACAAGCTCCTGGCTGCCCCCACAGACTCAAAAGAAAGTGAAAACTCTCCTCTCCTCCCTGCTCTGACTGAGTTTGGACTGTCTGCTTCAGGCTGCACTTTCTGCAGACTCCTCTCTGCTACAGAATATTTTTTTTTTCCCACCGCCCTGAGACACGGCAGCCCTGATGAGCAGGGAGCTGCCAGCACGCAGTGGCAATCAGGCACCAATTTGGGACAGACAGCATCAGATGTCATGCACATGGGCATATTTCTTCCCAAGGACCTTGTCACAGCAGCCCAGGAGCCCTTGGAGAAGGGATGGCAGCTATCAGGTGCCAGCCCAGCCCTCCCTGTTAAGAAGGCAGCTTGCAGACTTCGTGGGGAGAATGCCAGCTCCCGGCAAGCCAGTGTGCTGGAATGTTTGCCATACCCCCAAGTCCTTTTTAACAGCAGTGAATGTGCACAATGTGGCTTTGGGAACAGCTTCACTGTTTCTCTTCCAACACAGATTAATCCCCTGGCTGGGGAATGTTCCTCTGTACCACCTATGTGGGTCTGGAGATTTTCCCATCCTTCAAACACACTCCTGAGAAAAAAATTGAGAACACTTTGCTGGTTTTGCAGGCTGTTTCACCCTGGGGGGACGTGGCTTAATAAACTGCACCTCCTCTTCTCCTGCCCCATCTTTCTACTAATTCATGCTTTACACCATCACACACTTCACAGCCAAACTGTTCATGGAGGAGCTCCCACTTGTTCCTCTGCACCTCTTGCCACCAAGCTTGGTCCCTCCTGGCTTGTTATGACAAAGCCAACCAATCGATAAATCTTAGCTGGTTTATTTTAAATGCTTATCCATGGCTCCTGTTAGAAGTGGGGAAAACAGGAAAATTGTGCTGCAAGAATAAAGAGCAAATGTCCAAATAAAGCCTGTGCATGATGCTGAAAGATTAGCGCTTATAGTTATGGCTTCATGTTTCCAGAAGGGTCAGGAAAGGAACTGCAGAAGAACAGAAAAATGATGGCCTGGGGTACAAAGGGTGACAAACTCAGGCTGTGGCCCAGGACGCTGCTGGAGCCCCTCTCTCTGCCCTCACCACAGTGGGACCAACTTCCCTGCAGGGATCCTCTGGTCCCAAAAGTGCCAGAAGAAAGGTGTTATTGGGTCACCTGTTGTGTGACAGTGACACCAAAAGCTTTTGTAACACATTTGACTTCCAATGAGAAAAATGCAACACAGAGTTAAACGCTTAACTGGGATAACCATGTTAACCCAGCCCTTCCAAACTTAGGCCCCTTCAATATGACTTTTCTCCTGGACAAGCAAAGACCAAGTGAAAATTCATCAGATTTGTACAGTCCTTCCCCTTCCTGTGCATTGATATTCCAGCCCTGGAAAATCCCAATCTCAATTGCCTGCCCAGGAGTCTCAGTAACCTCTGGAGTTGCAATATTTTCTGGTTTTGCTTCAATGCAATTTGTTGGAGGCAGCACTGGGGCAAATCAGCAAATGCCTTGGGGTTACTGAGTCCCAGTGTGGGTAATGCCCTGGGGAGAAGAAACCTCCACTAAAATCTGGGAAACAGCAGATTTCCAAACCAAAAACACATCACAGGGTCACAGCTGAGGTGTGCTCGGGCCACTATGGCCTGCTAGCCAAGGGAGATGCTATCTCCTCCCACCCCAGCGCCTTTTTCCTTCACTCTGGGTGATGGCACAAGACATCTTGGGGAAAATTTCTCCCTTTCTGATGCAAAAGCTGAGTCCCGACTTTGGATGCTTTATAGACTGATTTAATCTTTCTTGACAACTTGTCTTCTATTGTGTGGATTTGTTTAAAAGGGAAAGAGCAGTTGTTAATGTCTACAGGAAGGGAAAGAAAACAGTCCCCGCTCCACTGGTCCAACAACCCTGCTGCCACTGCTGCCTTGTCAGGGGAAATTAGGCTGGAGGGGTGCGAGTCCCACAAAGAAGTTGTGTTTTCCTGTAAAATACTCTTTTAGAGACCTCAGCTGGCCTCTTCCTGACAGCGATACAACTCCAAAAGTTTCCACTGGCTCAAATTTCACTGAAACCGAGCTCTTCAAACCAGCAGGGAGCAAGATACTTCTGTGGGAGTGAGTTCCTCAGGAGCCCTGAGCATCCTGGAAGCTGAACTCTAGATGAAAGGCATGTTGAGGACAGGCAGTGAAGGAAATACAAATCATTTGCCTAATGAGCAGACAAAATTTTTCCTAGCTGTTTTCACTGCATTTCCAGTGGAATAATCTTGATTTCTCCTGCCAGGTTTCTGCTATTGGTCTGTGCTCTTCCTACCATTGTCGTCATTCCAGCTAGCCCTTGTCCACTCAGGAAATTCATGGTATGTATATTTTTGTGCATGGTGCTCTTGAGATGTCTGAAAAATGTTCCTGTGAACCAGGCACTGATTTATCACTCTCTGGAGAAGATAAATTTCTGTCTGCTTCCTGTATCCTTCTGTTAAGATACAGTGTGAATACAAATTTGTTTGGAAAGCTTGCATTAAAACAATAATATGCCTTTCTCTTCTTATATTTTATATAATGCAGCTATTCCCATCTCACATTGAAAAGGCAACATACCAGTATTTGAACAGATATTTGGCTGAATAAGCTAAAGATGCCTCATCATTGGCTAGCACTAACTTTGCCTTTAGGATTATCTGTCTGATTATCATAAATAAAATGGGAGAAAATACTTAGTATTTGGTGGTTACAGCTGCTCTGATCAGTCTCTTGCTCTGCAGAACTCCTGCCCCCAGCCCCCTCCCCAGATTCCTGTGCTGCTCTGAACCCCCCCTGCAGTGGGGACTCTGGATCAGCTCTGGCTCATCCTCTCCAGGAGGATTTTCCCTTGGGCAGAGCACATCTGAGCCCTGCTGGGAGCAGGCTGCAGCCCAGCGGTCTCCCACACCATCCCCCTGAGGGCACGGAACAGGTCTCCAGGTGCCTCCAGGATTTCCCAGTCCTGCACAAGGACGGGACAGAGCTGATTTCTGTCCCCTCCAGGGGTGCTGTTTGCAGTGAACACGGGCTGGTGCAGAGACCACATCCCAAACTGCCAAGGCACCAGGGGATGGTCCCTGGAAGCCCAGATGGCTGAGCAAGGCAGCAGCAGTGAGAGGCGATGGCTGTGTCTGGGACCTCCATCTCCCTCCCCCCAGTCCCACTTCGAGCTCCAAGCTACACTTCACACCCATTCCAGCTAATGGAAAAGGCAATTCAATGGGACTCTGGGGCCAGCCAAAAATGATGAATGAAAATTGTTTAGCGGCTGTACAGCCAGAGGCTTGACCCTGCCCGAGTTCACAGTGGCATAAATCCCGACAAGATGAGCCCCCTGGGCCAACCGGGCTCCGTGGCTGCAGGCACGTCCCTTCGTGGGCTGGTGCTGTGATGTTGGGGCACAGGGACTGGGCACTGCCCCAGTTCTGTGGGGGCAGCAGACAGGCCACTGCCTCCCCAGGGAGGAGAAAAGCCAAGCCAAAGCCCTTCCAAAAGTACTGCCAGAGGGGTCTTGGGTCCAGTGACATATATGGACATCATTTGGTAATTAGCCATATTACAGTCAAGTTAGAAGGTCTTAGGTCTGCTGAAGTAAGTGGAGATGCAGCACTTGATAAATTAAGATTGATAGACAATGTGTACCTCTGATGCAGATGTGGTTAAAGAATGAAAAAAGTCCAGCAGTTACAACCACTCTGCAGCAAACATCTCTCCATCGCATCCTGCTGACCCCACAGTCCTCCACTGAAATTAACTTAGCAACCCCAGCACAGATAAAACCATAAAAGGATTTTTCCCAATCACACCCTTCTTTGGTTCTTTTTAGGATCTCAGATGTCAAAGACTCACGATAGTTCCCAAGAGAAACTAGAGAAAACAGAAAAATACACCTAGCCTTTTACTTGAACTGGGAACTAGCAGCACTTCGTGGGCTGAACTCAAATACTCTCTACAGCAGTTCATCTCACTCAGGCAATTTTCAATAAATATGTACATTTTTAACACCCTACATATACATCAGACTCCTTTTGCAGATAATGACAAGAAAAACAAGGAGTTCCCTTAGTGATGATGTGCCCACGTAATAGAGACAGTTCTCAGGCGCTGAGAAGGCAGGGAAAGAGCAAAAGAGCAGGATATTTTTTGCATGGCAAAAACCCTGCAATTTGGCTCATGTTATGTCCTTGGACAAATCTCTCATTTTGGCCACATTTAGGGAAAATTACCCTATAATAACAGCAGATGAGACTTTTGGTTGATCAACAGTGAGTGAAGAGGGAAGCATTTGGACTTAGCAAAAGTTTGCTTCTGCCTCCACATTCTCACTCTGCAGCATTTCATTACCGAGATAGTGCATGGCACAGCATGAACCTCCTCCTTTCTCTCACCTTCTAGGTTGAAATACTGGGACTGAATTTACAATTAAAAAGAGAGAACAGCAGTTAAGTGAGCAGCAAAATATTTGCATTGTTGTAAACTGCCAGGTTGCATGAACTGTGAAGTCCCCAGGCTATTTTGGGATAATTCAGCACCTTTCAACTGTCACATAAAATTTCACGGGGGATGATGCTTGGCATTGTTTATATGACATTAGCTTCACCTTTTCATCCTACTGGGGACCATCAAATGCAAAACTGGATTAAATTTGGCAGATCACATTATATATGGGGAAGTGAGAAATATTGCTGTATCACAATTGATTTTCCCAAAGGCACCAGCCAACCTCTGATATTTTGATACTGAGGTGATAAATAATTTTCCACTGGTAATTTCCATATTCAGTAAGCTGAGAAGAGTTTTTCTCAGTATGCAAATGAGATTTATTTAAAGCACCGTTTTCTGTTGCTTACAATTAGATTGATTTGGATGGCTGCAGGAGGATTTTTGTCTTGGGTGTTGCAGAATGGGCAGGAGCAGAGGTAAGTCCTTCGTGCAACATAGACTTGCCTTTGAACTAAACCACATTCACTTGCTGGGCTTGTCATGGCTGGAGAAGAAATGTGCCAGATAGGAGCATGTAGGTGAGTTTCATGCCTTTATTTTACTTGCTTGTAAATACTTGAGTAGACACAGAAATGAACAACCCTGATCAGATGGAGGAAACTTCCCAAGTAGCAACCCTGTGGACACTGCACTTGGACTGGGTCTGCAGTATCCCAATTTCTTGTTTATTTTGGACAACAGAATTGAAAGGCACCAGCACAGTCAGGTCCACTAATCTTGCAGCTGAACATAACAAGAGGATAAAAGCAATGCCCAGAAAGCGAATAATGAATTTGATCACAGACACAAAAAGAGAGATCTTGACCCAGATATACGAAAAATAGAAGCCCAGCACCAGCTTTAGCAGGACCTACATTTCCGTCAAGATACCAGTGATAATCAAATAGACAGAGTACAAGGTGGTCGTTCCCCAGTACACCCTCACTGTATAGATACAGCTGAATTTCTGCATTGGCTCATCATAAGCCTCAGGAGAAGGCTCGGCCAGCTCAGCACGTCCCATCCCCGTGCATCACTCAGTGAAAACACACTGAGACATTTCTGATGGGCTGGATGGGAGGCAGAGCAAGAGGCAGAGGAGAGACCAGGGCTGGAAGGGCTGTGAACTGCACAAACAAAACAAGCTGAAGCACGGGCTGTGGTGCTATGCCTTGTTCTCCCAGCAACACTTCCCACGCACGGACCCAGAACAGACCTGAGACAGGGGCTTTTGGATGTGCTGCACAAGCCTCAGAGGATGAATTAGCAAAGAACAAAACGGCTCCTCTTTATCTCGCTCAGGGGATAAATCAGTCTCTGGCAGCACAGCAGGGGGAATGTCCACGAGACCCCCTTTCCCTGGCTCCCGTCTGCCACAGCTCCCAGCCTGCCTGTGGGGCACAAAGCCCCCCTCATCCCTCTCCAAGAGGTCTTCCCTGCGCTCCCCCTTCCCCTGGCTGGCGGTTCCCTCCTGCTCACCCGGGAGGACAAGGCTTGTTGCTCTGAGTCATCCTCACCGAGCTGCTCCACTGCAGGCCCCGCTGTGAGCATCACTAACGCGCCTGTTTCCAGTTTGCACACCATGTGAAAGCAGTTTAAAGGAAATTTAGTCCCATGGAGAGAGCCAGCACTAGGTTGATGTGTCTCACAAACTAATTTAATGAGTTATGCACAGCCTTTACACACAGAGCTGAGTTTGGCTCTCTGAATACATTTGCATTCGTCACTATTGCAAGCCCTGTGATGTCTCGATGGCAAAGCCTGCCCTTCCCCAGCCAGCCTCACCTGGCACTTTCAACGGAGGTGCCTGCAGGAATTGGAGAATAGCCCATAGATTAACCACACTTGCACCTGCTGGACCTCTCCAATGGTCCTGCACGCTGCCATGTTGTTGCACAAGTTTTGAATTTGCTTCCCAAGGCTCCACTTTTGAGCTGGATGTTTCCTTCCTTATTTAACTTGTATTGCTTCCTTCTGCCTCTCTCCAGCAGGCAGGAGTGCATCTCAGCACCTGATTAAGGATCTCTGCTGACATAAATGGATGCATAGTTATAGTTTCGGTGCTCCTCTTACTTAGGTGTGGAAAAAGTTTGATCTCCGAAAGTTGAGAAAACTCAGTCAAGAAAGTTTTAAACCTCCCCATGGGGAGATTTGTTCTGCTTTTTTATTGTGGCACAGGAACTACTGTCTGTTAACAAGGTGTTCCCAGCAGCAGTCTTTAAAACCTGTGAGCCTTCATGCACCGACATAAAAACCCACGTTGGTTTGTACGTCAGCCACTGTGTGTGACCAGCAGGTACTGGGGGGAACAGAAATCGGCATGCAATCAACATTATGGGCTGCTGTGGCACAGCACAGTAATGAAGAACAAGCTCAGTCAGACCAATATCCCTCCAAAACACATTAAATGATACCTACGGTGTCCTTTAGTGAAGGGTGCCTGGAAGTTTAGCGCCTGTTTTGAGCACTTTCAAAAGAAATGACATTTTTGAAGCCCCTGCCTTTCAAACAGCAGACCCCTTCTCCACTTCCCCAGTAGAGCACTGCAATTTAGAGGTTGCCATCTACTTGTTCTCAGAAGAAAACTCGGGAGCAATAGAGCAGTCCATGAAATGAAGCCTCTTCTCCTCCCAGGGTGCCCTGCCTCTCTCAGAACTCCAGCCACAACTCAGCACAAAGGAAAAGAGAGCAGAGCCTGAGTCACTTAAAAGTTTCTCTTCCTTGAGGCAGTTATAAATGTGATAAACCACTTTTTGTTGTTTTAAAGTGCTGCCTAGGGTTTAATAAATGCTCAAATGTATTATTAATCAGAAATATTTTACCTAAATCTAATAATAAAATGACTCAAGCATTTCAAGGGATCTCAGATGCTTGCAAAACCCTTGTAAGTTACTAATTAAGCCACATTTGAACTATTGTTCAGTAAATTTTACAGTCAAGTTTCATCTTCTCTTTAGAAAGGGCAGACTACAAATTTATGCAACATAAAATGGAAGCTAATGAACTTGTAGCATATTCAGTATGGAGCATACATCTAAGAAGTGGGAATAACAACATTAACAGTGCTTTGAGATAATAGACTATTTAAATTCCTATTTGTAAAAGCTGTAGACTAACACACAGTGATGTACAATTTAGATGTTGCCTCCTTGAGGGCACAATCCAGAATACTCAGGGACACAGATTTTCCAGGGGAAGAAATCTCACACTATGATCCCAAATTGTGACAGCCAGTAACGAGAGGCCCTCAGAGATCACACTGTGCTGGGGATTCAAGTGTGGAAATATCAGGTGGGTCTACAGGCTGACCTCGTGCTACAGGAGAAGCCCACAATTTGATCTCCTTAGAGCTGAGGGATGCCCCTGGTCTGGTTAAAAAGCAAGTAACAGATGCTCCTGCCCAGGTAAAAACTCCACTATGGTATGTGCCAGTGCCCCATCTGTGCTTAAGGGTTGGCATGATAAATATTAGAAAGTAGATAAAGGAACTTATTCACAACACATCAGGCACTATAGGGCTTCATGAAATAATTTTTCACGGGTCAGAGTACCCAGAGCTCTCATCAACAGTCACAGTAATCCTGGGCTGCATGAGGGGACTCCAGACCCACTCATTTCCACAACTAGAAGATGAGTTTTGTAAGGATAAATTGTACATCTAGCAGGGCTCAGGTTCTGGTATCCAGCCAGTTCATAAAGCCTTGTAAAGCCTCTTCTTTTTCTCCATATGTGACTGAACCAGTGCTGGCATGTGATGAAAACAGTGAATCCCCTCCCTAAGCCAGCCAACCCAAATAATTTAATTCCTGGTCTGCCAATGGCTGCATTTTAGCATTGTCTCACCAGACCTGGAGCTGAACAAAATGTGGACATCCGATATTATAGCTGTGCAACACCACATCCTGGCTTTTGATCTCCAGCGCTGGCGTAAATCAGGTCCTCGGGGACCAGAAGTCCCTTGGGGTGGTGTGTCTGTGGCCCACATCAAACACTGCTGGGAAGCACAGATCCAGCCTTTAGTATTTATATCATGTTTCCAGTTGTCTGCAGTGTTACAATGCCAATGATTTATTCATTTATATATTTTACCCTTTGCACACAGTTTGTAATGCAGAGAGCAAGCAAGATGCACTCATGTTCTAGCCACGCGTGCCATGGGTTTTTGGAAGCACCACCATGTGCATTAGCATGGCAAGGGATGGTCCCCCTCTCCTTCAAGAGCACCCAGGCAAACACTAACACCATCCCTCAGGTCCACAGGACACAGCAAAAGTTGGCATAAGGTGAGGTAGGGAAGGGGATCCCTCCAAGAGCAGCATCTCAGGGCTGGGCAGAAGCGGGAAGGGAGATTTAGACAAATGAGAGGGGAAAGCACCACAATTATCTCTGATGAAATTCAGGACTTTCCTGGCACTTTCTCAATGGACTGGTGAGAATTGTTAAGACATAAAGAAAGTCTGGCAAATGCTCTTGCCTCTTGGACTGCAGTGACTACTCCTTGTTAATCTAATGGTGCAAGAAGGAATTAACCTGATATGTGCATCATTTCACCCTTTTTACACCAAAAGGGCACCAAGGTTTCTTCTCTTGACCATAGCAGAAACAGACCCTAATAGACACCATTCTTACTCAGAAAATTTCCCTGGAGAGCCCTGGCCCAGAATGCTGGGAGTATGATGTGATCTTCTGTCTCTTCTGCAACCTCTGCCTCCCTCTGGGATCACAGCCTCCAGTCCAACCTGAGGACCACAGGATGCTCCACATCCCCACCATGCGTGGACAGTATGTGTACTTGGCTCTGAGTGCTGTGTTGCACTGTGGGGAGCTGCTGGGGCTGAGAGCATGTTTAGAAGCTGTCACGAGTACAAGGGCTGGGGCTCTGTTAGGGTTCCACGCTCAATTCATAACAGCTGCCCATACCTCTGACAGCAGAGGAGGGTATGAAACACCCTCCAGAGATTCATGGGTGTCTCAGAGCTCCGAGTGGTACATGGTGGGGGTATGGCCAGAGCTCAGATCCAGGTGTGCAGCACAGGCAGCCCTGCAGTACCTGACCCACGGGGAGAACCACACGCCCCTCCGGGCACTCCCTCCACAACGTACACATCGGCGCCGTGATTCACTTACACAGATACTCCTCGTGATGCTGTTCATATAACCTCTAATTTTTTGCAGATGATGGAAAGCTCCTCCCAATATCCAGAAGGATCGAGTGGTGTCAGGCAGCTTAGTGAAGCTCCCCAGCACAACAAAGGAGACTTATGCAGCTCTAACCTCATGGTCCCCCTCTGGAAGAACGCCAGGCAGAGTCTTGTGCTCGCAATAATCCTCATACTGGCTGCTTACACAAACACAGAGCAACACAACCCAGTACTTCCCAAAGTTCCAGTTTTAAATTAAATTCCTTGGGCAAGACCTGAGTCATCTCAGTCCTCTTTTGTCTTGTTATTAAGTTTAACTCTGTTCTATGATTTTCATAACTGTGAATTACAGCTTTCATGATTTTTTTTCTCCTCAGCTTCCAGCAGGTCACCTGCTTTGCTCTGGCATCTTTGCTTGTGTTTAGCAGTGAGTAAACTTTCTCTGTGCCCTTCCTAGATTTCCCCAGCTTGGCTGCTGGAGGCTCCTGGGTCACACACGGGTGAGACGGGAATGAGCACAGACTGTGGGTTGGGTCCGGATCAAGCACATTATCCAGCCCTGGAGTGAGGAAAAGGTCATTGCTATGGCAGTAGCAAGTGAGAATAAAAATGGGCTACATTTAATTATAAGAATTTATGTGATAATACTGAGGATCAAACTCTAAACCTTGGCCAAGTCAAGGGGCCTTTACCCGAGGCAGGAACTCTGTTAAACTAGAGAGCCCTCACACACTTATGAATTCACAGAGGCAACTTCCAGAAACATCCTGAAGACATTGCTGTTCTGATGATCAATTAGCATTGTTATTGTCATGGTGCAATAATCTTCTTCATTAGTTTTCTTTTTAAAATTCAAATGGGGAGATGAGGTGATGTGATAACGCTCACTCAGACAGGGAACAAACGTTTTGCTTGTAGGCAGAGCGTGTATGGAACAGTACAAGTGTCTGAGCAGATGTGCTAATGGACACAGACCCTGCACTGTAACCAATTACTTCATCAATAATAAGTAAAAAAACCTTACACGTCCTAATGATGTGAAAGGGAGGGCAAGAATTTTGTTAAAGTTGAGCTGGAGCAGCAGCACTTTTACCCACTTTGTAGCCTATTTTTCTGTGTGCCCCCCACAGCACAACACCCCCTTGCAATACTGAACCTCACGCATCCTCACCCAGCCCTCCCTGGCAACATATTACCCTCTGACTGAAGCTTTCAAAGACTTCTTTCATCTGGTGACTGCAGGACTGGAAAAGTCTGGTGCTTTTCCTTCCCCTTTTGAAGGTCTGAAAAATGGAAGTAATAAGCTCAGGAAAGGGTCTCTCCATCTCCAGGCTATTTAGCAAACTGCTCATGCTGGGCAGCCAGTGTTGATATAAAGGCCAAAACAGTTTCTCATGATTCCTCCCAAATTTAGAAGATGTTGAGCAGCATCTTCCCATAACCTGACCTGTACTGCACATGACCCCAGTGCCAGCACAGCAGGGAACCAAACACAATGCAGAGACCACCTCTGCTCTGAATCAAGGACAGTTTATAGTGAGCAAAAACCTGCTGTCACAAACAAACCGACTTCAAATTTTGACTGAACACCACCAGTGCCAGGTCTGGAGCGTTTCACTGCTGAAATCTGTGGCCAAACCCCTGACACTGACAACAGACTGATGAATGAAGATCTTGAAGCTTGTCCTAACTCCCAGGAAAGCAATAAATCAACGATGGAGGAAAACGCCAAGCCCCTGAGTGCTTTAAAAGTGAATAGTAGAATTTAAAATCGATGGGAAGCGTGGCAGGAAGGCAGCATGGGGAGGGCAGCAGAAGGGATGTGCAGCTGTTGCTCAGCTGGGGTAAGCTGCCAGCAGGCTGGATCCTATAAGCCAATTTTCCTTAATAATCCCACTAATATGGAATGACACTGGTTGTAATCCTTTGGTGATTACAGCATGGACCAATGCCTCAGCATCTCTGGGAGGATTTAAGGGACAGTACAGCATCCAGAAAGCTATAGCCAGACTTTTCCTATCAACTGGAAGGGAAGAGAGTATCCAGGCACAGAAAAGCAGAAGCTGATGCACACTCATCCATATTTCTGAAGAGAAAAAAAGAGAGCAAAGCTGGAGCTTCCTTGCTGTGATACCTTCCAAGTGCTTCTGCAAAGCACAGCTCAACCTCAGAGAAGAAAAAGGGGGGTAAACACAACAGGACAGTGCAACAGAAAATATGGCACAGCATGGGGAGAAGCGCTTGAATGAAACCAGCCCAGGAGGTCAGGGACCACCCTTGGGGTTTGATAAGTAGCAAAGAGAAAGGAGACAACCCTTAGAGGTGGGGGGATTTTGAACAGAGCACTTGAAATCTCTCTGTTTGCACTAAAATGGCCACAGGAGAAGAGACACTGGGGAGCAAAAGGAAGCCGATATAAGGGAACCAGGAACCCTTGTTCTAACCAGTCTCCCTGGGGACATGTGGTCACAGAACGATTTGGGTGGAAGGGACCTTCTTGTTTCAAGCCTCAGCTATGGGCAGGGGCATCTTCTGCTAGACCAGGTTGCTCTGAGACCCGTCCAGCCTGGCCTTGGACACTTCCAGGGATGGGGCAGCCACAGCTTCTCTGGGCAACCTGTGCCAGGGCCTCA
>JAWWEU010000023.1:3817335-3834427 GCA_035583155.1 Acropternis orthonyx | reverse complement strand
GTCCAGCCTGGCCTTGGACACTTCCAGGGATGGGGCAGCCACAGCTTCTCTGGGCAACCTGTGCCAGGGCCTCACCATCCCAACTAAAAGTTTCCTTCTTTACGTCTAGGCTGAATCTACTCTCCTTTTAGTTTAAAAGCATCACCCCTTGTCAAAACAGACCCTACAAATCTGAGCCTCAGCTGGAGATAGACTTCAGATAGTGTTGCATCTGACTCAGAGATCCTGATCTGCAGGGAGATGCCAGGGAAAATCCACCTTACCTGTGAATTACTACCAAGAGTTCAAATTACTGCTGATTTCTTGGAAGTGTCACTTGTACAATATTTGCAATGACTGTCACCAGACTGGGAAGTGAGGAACTGGAGCACAATGAGGAGGTTTCATAGGCCACTGAATCACCGTGGCGGGGGGGTGCTGCAAAATTGAGAACCGTATATTGAGAACTGCTGGAACGACTCCAAGAGCTGAGGGCAGATGCAAAATTGGAAAGATTGATACATCATCACCGGCAGCCTTGTATAAGCCATGTGGGCCAGGAAGCCTGAAGAACAGCTGGCCAGGCTGGACTTGCTGAATTATTGTAATAAAATTAGATAAAAAACACAGAGGAAATGATTGCAATCCTTTACATGAAGACGAGAGGCTTTCCATAGTGGAACAGCTGGAGGGCTTGGAGAGACCATAGTCTCCCAATAGTAATCAGTAAATTAGTCAAATTCAGCCAGTGAAGATGTTTTATTGTGAACAGATGGGAGTTGAGGTTTAACTCTCTGTTTTGCATGAGTGTATTCAAAGCAGCCAGTAATCCCCGTGGCTCAGTGGAGAAGAGGTCTGGATGGCAGAATCATGGCTTGGTGGGAGCTGGCTGCAGCCAGGAGACGCCCAGAGCTCAGGGCAACCCCAGGACCAGTGAGGGACAAAGTCAAGGCACATGTTTGACATCACCACCAATAAAAGTACCCGCATCGCTTCTTTCAGATGAAATGCACCCAACTCTTCCCCAGCAGCATTTCTTCCTCTCACTCCAAGCGGCCATTCCCACAGGTGACACAAGTCCCACCTGGCTGACACCACTTGCCTAAGCTGTTGGCATGGCAAGGTGGTCCTCTGAAGCATCAAGAAAATCTTCTGAACCTTTATACTTCATGAGATTCAAGGGAGGGGGCAAAATGCCTTCAGACAGTAAATTCAAACAAGAGGCAAAGGGTAGCACAGAACCACCTTTGCTGATCAGGAGACCATAGTATTGCATGCCTGGAAATGCCAAAATTATCAAGTTGATGGCGCTCCACACCTGTTATCTTAGCCATAAAACAGCATTCCTGTGCAAGGCAGCAGCCTTCCAGATTAAAGCTATAGGAAAAAGTGAAAATCAGAGAAAGATCTCCTTATGCCTCAAAATTGAGGGAATATTTCACAGCTTGAATCACAAGGGTTTACATTTACATTACAATCTGGTTTTAAGGAGCCTTGTAACTGTTGTTTTTTGAAAATTACAGTGTACTTGGCATAAGGTGCCTCTTGGGTAGAACCATTTTTTTTCCCAGACACTGGAGACTGCAGATGAAGCAGTGTGCTCCGGAGTGGTACCTGATGGGCTGGTAGGATGCTGCTCCAAGCCTAAAACAAACTCAGAGATGCCTGTCTGCTGGCAAATGAGTATTTACCCTTATGAAAATAACTTGAAATTTCTACTCTTTCAGTAAATTAGCATACGCCTGGCAATGATGAAGCATTTAATCTCATATGACCTCATTCTCCATGCTCTTCAGTTGTGAGCTGTCCGTTGTCATTCAGCATTTGTCCTAATATAGACTCCCTCTCCCCATCACCAGTGTGCTGGGATGAATCATAAGTCATATTTATGATTGTGAACCCACATGCCAACCTACATCTGGGGAGATGACTCTTTTCAATAGCCTTAAATCTGCAGCTCCCATTGTCACAGTGAAGTTTCACAGGTTGTTTTCCCTATCTCTGAACAAAGAAGCTTTGAAAAACCCGCAGTGTTCAGAAATGCCTTCTTGTTCCATTCCTCCAGTGTAGGCAGTTTCCATGAACTTTGCTTATCCTTGTGTTATATTAACAAGGAGACCGAGGGCGACTGAGCAATAACAGCTTTATGAGTTTCTTGCAACGGAATTGGAATTAACTCAGAAAATCATCTGAAAAGAAACCTTCTGTAGGGAGAAGGAAGAGAACTAAAATACAGCAACCACAGGTTGAATTTTTTTTGCCCATCTGACCAGAACCACACATGATGAGAACTTCTGGAAACGTGCTTGCTCTGTGGTAGACCTGTGACTTCACAGTTCAAAGGTTTAGCTGAAGGAGAACCCAAGTTTCAACCTAACTGAAGCATTTTGCTAGTTTGGACCAGGAAAAGGGCAGCTCAGAGACACTCCCTCCCCTCTAAGTATTCAGCAAAATCCCAAATGAACTTGAACAACACCCAGAGGAGGCAGCAAACATCACAGGTATGAGGCACCAAGACGCAATGACCACATTGTCGGTAACATCCGCGGTTTAGTTAACCAAGCTGTAATCATCCAGAGCTAAAAGTCATCTTGGGGACAGTGTCTATGAGCTGTAAAGGCTGTGGTATTCCCAGCAGACTGCACAGAGAGGGAAACTCACAGTAACTAACAGACCACTAATTTTAAACTTCTCTAAAACCACTGGTTAATGTCTGCAAAGGGGAGCAATGATGGCAGTGAGAGCAGCGGCAGCGCTGCTGTGACTCAGAGCTGGTCCCGCTGTTGCTCAAGTGATTATAAAAATGATGGTGCCTCTCACTGCATATTTATTTCGCTTTTCCCCAACTGACTAGAAAAGGAAATGATTTGCATCGAGAAATTTGTCTTCTGCTCTTCCATGGACTAACCTTAGACCTGTTCCAGCATCCTCTGCTAAATCGGTTTGTATAAAAGTATACATAGAAACACAAACTCAGTGCAACACTGCTACAAAAGCAAACAGAAAAGCAGAAAACCTGCCCTGAAAAAGCAGAAAGCTCTGGCAAACCTTTTGCTATGTGACCCTGTGTGGACAACAGGTTCCTGTTAGCCTGGAGGAGCTGCCACTTTTCAGACCTGTAGCCAATAAATCTTCTTTTTATTTTTTGTTTACTGAAACAACTTAAAAGCTCTCCCTGGATATGAAGAAATAAACATGGGAAGCTGTTTCCTGCAAAGCAAAGGTGCTCCTGGACCATCAGAGCAGCCCACGAGCCACTCCTGCCCCAGCCCTCCAGGGTGTCACCCACCTACACAGACACCTGTATGGCCCAGTCAAGGATTTCTGGGGAGAAATGTATTTATGAGATCTGCACCTAAAAACGGAGGAGGAGCTCTGAGGTGACCAGTGGACCCTTGGGGAGCCTGGACTCTGGGATGGCAAAAGGGAAAACAGGAACATCATTTACACAGCACTTCGGAGCCACAGCCCACCCCTGCCCTCCCTGCATCCACAGGGCCTTGAAGTGCAAACCTAGCTTTAGCAAGGTATTACACTCCGGGAGAGCACCAAAAGGAGTCAAAGCATTGTCCTCTGACCTCTTCCACTGGTCACATACATCGGCTGCTTCAGATGGGCAAACATGCAAATTTCTTGGCAGGTTTTTTTTAACTCATCCCAAAAGATATTTTGTGGGCATATAGACTAATTTTTTTTCCTTATTCTTTTTGAGTATTCCCCTAGAATGCTTCTAAACAATGCATTTTGCACCTTTCCTCCCCAAAGATGATGTGCTTTTATAGCTGAAAACATTTAAGTGGGATTTTTGACTTGGTGCCTTTGTTCACATTGTTAAGCTGATCAAGCTATAGTACTTTGGAGAAAAAGAGAAGAGAAACAATGTTGTTTTGTCTGCTAACATGATTGATAGACAACTTTCAATTATTGCATCTTTAACTGACTGCGAAGCACTTAAAAAGAGACAGGCTGTTGAAAGATGGGTTATTTCCCAGCTCGGTGCTGTTTTTTCCACAGAAAAAGTATACAAGGATGCTCTCTGGTGGCAGCTGTAGGGCAGGGCTCTGCTCTGGCCACCACACTTTTAGCTTATTATATGGACTAAGTGATAGTCTGAAACCTTGTTATTAAAATAATAAATATCTTTCTAAATCACTATTTGTCTCGTTTAATTCTCTTTGAGTATTCCCAATGCATTGTCAGAGTGGAGGGTTTGTTTTTGCAGCTTCTAAAGAAACCATGTGCTTTCCCCTAGGGGTGTGCTGGGATCCTGGTGGAGCATCCGTTTTCCATTTGCCCCTGATGCCATCAGCCCCACAAGCCCTTCTCCCTGGTCACTCATCCATCTCCCTGTGCCAGCACAACCAGCCACACTGGGTTTTGCACAGAACAACTCCCAGCTGTGTGGATGCCTTAGTTTCCACCTCCCAAATTTAGCTGCTTCTCCAGCCATCTTCCTTCCACCTCAGCATTTCCCTCACAAAATAACTCCATGCCCAGAGCACCCCACTGAAAAGTCCTCCTCAACCAGGGCTTCTGCCCTCGGCCAAGTCTTGGATCTTGCTCTTGCCAAATAGTGAAATATCTAATTAAATATCAAATCTGAGCCCATAACTCTCAGCCCTTTGAAACACTAATAGTCTTTCTATTAAACCACATTTCAGTAAATTGTGTCATTGCAGAGAATTCTTTGGCTTGACTTACTATGAGTTATGGATTTTGGGGTGGTGGCCAGTTCAGGGATTGGTACATGACTTCCATAACTGTAAACAGGAATGTAATTTTTGTTTTTCAAGGACTGCATTACAGTTTATGGCACTTGAATGTTAAGAAAATTAACCCCTCATGAATCCATTGCAATCCCCAAAATGATACTTAGACCCAACAAGGACACTGCACTCTTTTGTTAGCCAAGTGAAAGAGTTGTTTTTGCCCTTTGATTCACCTGGTTAAGGCTCTGAAATGAACCACATTCATGCCTGGAAATGGAGATCAGTGGTGGAAATTACAGTATTGTTTATAAGGGCTGTGGGGTTCCCACAGCTGAGGTTTGCTCTAACAGGAGAGCACAAAACCACAAGCCTGAACCCCAGTTTATTGACAGAGGAGTTTTTGCCTGGGTGCACACTGATGCCGTTTCCATGCTGGCCTCAGCAGTACCTTTTCTGTCGATTTTCCTGAAAATCCTTCACATCAGCCCATTTCCTTCACTGCCCCCAAGAGTCACCTCTTCTGTACATGACGGTCCCTGGGGGAATGTTCCCCCAGAGCCACTTCAGAGCAGATCAGCAAATCCTGCCCTGGAGACTGGGCTCAGGTAACAACATCCATTAGGCAAAGACTGGTGTTTGCCAAACCTTTTCTCCTTCCCTCGCTGTCCATAAAAGCTGACTTCTTTATACCAAAACCTATAAAAGCAGAATCGCAGGACCTCCAGGCCAACACACCTGCCCTTCACACGCAGGCGAGCCTCCCACAGGCATGCATTAAAGACAGAAAGCATCTTAATCATCCACCCTGCTGCAAATACATTCACAGAGCTTTAATTGATTAACAGGCAGTCCTTGCCAGCAAATGAGCGGTTGGCTCCAGGGAGCTCTTGCTTGCTTGTTTTTAAACAGTGCAAAGTGGGAAAATGGCAGGAATAAGCAGTGAAAGCTCTAGGGACCCCCAAGGGGGGAGGGCTGAGAGGAGGAAGGCAGCGCTGCTCCACATGCAGGCCTTATTACTGCAGGGATGTGGAGGTCAAGTGGTGGCAGAGCAAAACACTACAGGGAACAGGGAGGAATTAAACTGCTTCAAGCCCCAAACTATCAGCTCAACTTCAAGCCATAGGGTCCAATGGTAAGAGTCTGTGGACCTTTAGTAACTAAGGCATTGCTCAAACTGCCTGCAACCCACTGATGTGTGCACCTCTGGTGACACAGGAGAAACTAGTGCTGCCCCATGTCAGACAGGCACAGCTCTCCAGCCTTGCTTCTACCTCGATGCACAAGCAGGTGAGAAGGGAAAGAGCAGGGCTCTCCCAGAGGGCTCCCACACCCACCCACCACTTTCTTTCTTATCTCTTCTTCCAATCATCCTTGATCTAGGAGAGCTGAACTGATTTTAGACCCCCACTGTGAACCCGAGAAAGGCACAGTTCACAGGGAGAATGGCTATGGCAGAGTGATCAGATCCCAAGTAGCAGTACCACCCATCAGTGGATAGAGTTGGTCAATTGATGGACCCCCGGCTGTCCTGCAAGCTTCAAACCATCAGGGTAGAAGCTGCTCAGGGCAAGGCAGGACTGATGTTTCCCTGCTGAAGCTGTTCTGCAGAGCAGAAAATTACACAAGATCCCAGAAAGAAGAGGATCATTTTCTAACCAGTCCAGCTCGAGGCTACTCAGCACCTCCAGCCAAGTGACAGCACGGCTGGGCTCCTGCCACCTGCTCCCCCTGCACTGAGCTCTGGCTGCACGGGGGACTGTGTGCTCCCAGCTGCAGGGGATATGCTCACAGCCCCTGCTACATCCAGAAAATCCCTATAATTAAATTCATGCAATTAAAAGTTGGCATAAAATCTGAGGGTGTTACTGGCAGCGTGGGCGGGCTCCTTGGAGCAGGCAGCTGGTGCTGGCCCCCCCTGTGCTCTGCCTGCGGTGGGTTTTGCTGCATGGTGGTTGTCACCACGCTGCACCCCGGGGTCCCCCCGAGGCTGAGCCATTCCCGAGTGGCTCCAGGAGGGGACAGCCTCTCTCTGCAACCAGCCTCAGTGCTGCCTCTGAGCTCTCACCCAGCCCAGCACAGAGCAACAAACTGACATGAGGCATTAAGCTTGTGCAAACCATCAGTGCCGGTTTTAGCAGGGGAAGGAAAGCAGTTTAACAAGGTGGCTGCAGCTAGACAGCATCCAGCTGCTGGCACACGCAGCACGTGGGAATGCATTTTAAACTGGTATGCATTTCCTCCCCTCCAGCACACACAGCCTTGTCTTCCTCCAAGGGCCCACAGTGGCTCCAGTTAGATCCTTGCCTTCCTAAACCAATGCTCATGCTCGGTCCCCAGTGATCCAGCTGCAAGGGGGCCAGCATACTCTGTCACATCCACACCTCTCTGCAGTAGGAGTTGCACCTCAATAACACTCTGGGGGAAAAAAAACCACTAATGGAAACCCCTCCAGTACAAAACCAGTGTTGGCAAAGGCTACTTCTAGAAAGCAGTTTTAGCCTGAGATGGGCAGAAGACTTTTGGGACAGGAAAAGGACTGCTGGATGCAACCACTGACTGCTTTTATAACTCAGATTGTGGAGGAATATCCTGCTTGCTATATTTTCTTGCAAACTTGAAATCCATTTTATAACAGAAGAGGAGAGAAGTTGCCCATCTGGGTACAAAATCCGTACCATCAGGCTCAGAAGCTCATTTACTCCATGCAGCCTGAAAGGGAGATGCAATATGCTGCAGCGCTGGGAATCTGGGGCAGTATCCAATAGTAGGAAGACTCACATCAGATTCCAAAACACTGTGAACCTCAGCCAAATCAAATTACTCCCGTTGCCGAATATATCATTTTCCACCTTAAGTGGAACAGCCTGCCTGCCCTTAACAGGCTGCAACCTCGCACCAGCACGGCGCTGAGCGCTAATGGAGATGTCTTTCCCAGGGCTGTCACGGCCGCCCACCCGCTGTTTGATGACTTTACACACGTGTGACAGGTAGTAATGTCACTGACAGCCTCTCCCTGGCACCCAGTTTTTATTCATACCAACACCTTGTCTGTCTTCGCCGTTCCAGCAGAAGCGCCGTGCCTGCTGCTGAGACGGAGCTCGCTTCCCTGCTCGGGTTCTTGCTTATCTTTGCTGAGGAATTGGACTTAATTTTGCTGCTCCTTCACCACACGAGTCTGTACATCAGCTGTGAAGGCTAAACCCCAGATCATGACAGGGCAGGCTCATAACAAGCTGGCAGCAAAAGAAATATATACAGTGTCAAATCCCTTACAAAAGCACTGACAGCCTCCTGACAGGGGTTGGATCAGATATTAAACTAATACTACACTAGCTTGAGCCAAAAGGCCGAAGAAGAGCAATCTCAAAGGGGAAAACAACATCCCCAACCTTTGCCTACCCGCTTCCTCACTAAGCTGGTTTCAACTCAGATTCCCTTTAAGTATTAATGCTGTGAGGGCTGGCTCTGTCCCAGTGGTGCTGTCATTTTAGCTCTCTGCAAAGCCACTATCTCCACTGCGCTGGGAGGGGACCCCCCACTCACACAGCCCCCTCCTGCCTCCCAGTTAGTGCAACGCCAAGGAGGTGGCGACAAATGCATTTCTGAGAAGGAAAACTAACTCCTGCAAAGACTGGAAGCAGGAGGGAGCAGACTATTCCCTCCCATCAGACAGGTTTTCCCTTTAATGCTTTTCCTCATATTCAATATTCAAACTATTGGGGATACTGTCAAAATGGGTGTCTTCTCTATTGTGTTTCAAAAGACTAATAGCAGAAGGTATTAGACTATAGAGAGGCTCAAATGTCACTGGGAAGAGTTTGGTAGGAGAAACGGAGAAACAGTACAAAAAAAGCAGGCAGCAGTCCAGCAACAAGAGAACCTACAGCATTTAATGAAGAATAATTAGCTGTAAAAATATAAGATGCAAAATGAGTGCTTAGGCAGCAGGCCTGCATAAAAGGACCTGAGGACTATAACATGAGGCAGAAATGTCTTGTTTTGGGGGGGAAAAAAATCAGTCAATATCCCAGCCGGAGCTATTGCCAAGGGTAACACTGGCAGGGACCTTATAGTGCCCAGGTGGGAAGGAGCTGGAGGAGTTGAGATGCAGGAGAACAAGAAGGTAAAGCACAATTCTTGCCCCATGGGGATGTGCAGAAGGAGTGAGCATAATTCAGTTTACAGAGAAGAAAACCCTCGGGAAAAGATGATGAAAGTCCCCAAATCCATAAAAGGCTGCTTCAGAAAGGGATGATGTTCATTTTCCCTACTGCTGGGAAGGAGATAGGACTTGAACTGCAGCAGAGGAGGTTTATTTTAAGATGTTTAGGGGGGGGAAACCCCCCTCGCTGACTTTCAAAGGCTGATTGAACTCTATCCTTCCTGAGAAGGCAGCAAAATACACAGGGAAGCTGGAACCAGTAAACCTTTCCATTTTGGGTTGGCTCTGCCTTCCCCCTGCTCCAGGCTAGCCAGCGAGAGTGAGCAGAGTTCACAGCAGCAGCAGCAGCAGCAAACCCAAGCCCCGGGCCCCAGTTCAGCCAGATAATTAAGCGCGTGTTTAGACATCTAAGCAGTCCTGCTGGCTACTGCCCCAGCACTTCGGGAAATGAAGTCATGGGTTTCCTTCTCACCAGCTTCTCCCCTGACTGAGACCCAGGGATAGGACCGGGAGGTGGAACCCTCTTGTCACCAGCCCCTTGAGCCCCACAGAGGTGGCTTTTCAGGTGAAGTTGGGCTCTCTTGACTTGCAGAGCCTGGAGATAATGAAATCCTACCAAGTGCAATTTGTGCTTTAGAAGGCATGGTGATGTTAATTAGTGTTCAAATTAAGCAGTAAGATAGAAGTGGGCATATAATGGACCACTAATAAATGCCTTGAGTATGTTGAGAGATGTGGGTCTGAGGGAAGAACGATCTTAATCACCAGGAGTATATTAATGATGGCCCATAGACTCCCTTATTGCTGTTCCAACAGGTTGAAATGCTGCATTTTGCCATTAAAACACCCATTAGCCTTGAGCCTACTAAAAATCTGTCGGTAAAGCCACGTTCTGCTCACTTCTGCTCTCTGTACGATGTAATTAACACCATGGCAGTGCCTCGAACCCAACTCCAAACACCAGCCCTGGCTCTGGAAACCCAGGTAGAGCTGGGTGGTGGTTTTGGGGAGGTGGTTGGACCCTTTCGGATACCCACCACATCACTGTGAACACCGGCATCACGGCTCAGAGCCAAAAGAGCCAGCACATCCCTGCACACACAGGGAGCATTCGACGTGCCCGGCACCGAGCTGGGCATGACTGATCACATGACGGCATCGGTTAAAATAATTGTATTTTTCATTTCCACACAGATGAATTACTTCTCCAGAAAGCCATTTGTGCTTAATGCCGTTTGTCTGCACTACAGTGCTAATCAACTGCAAAGAGGTTTTTGTGCCGAGATTGATTGACTCCATGTAAATAGGTGGAACCTTTAATTAAAACACAAGCGCAGACGCAGTGTCTCGGTGTGCTGACAACACGCGGCACAGACCACTTAAGGGGCCGATTCTATTTTAATCCACCCTGGCATAAATCAGGAGAAAGACCCAGTTCAGCAAAGCACTTAGCACATGTTTAAGTCCATCATATTCAGCAAAGTATTCAAGCATGAGCCGAACTGCAGCAAAGGCTACCACAGGAAAAGGACGGGGACTGTGTGACAAAGCCATTTGTTTACCAGGTTCGTCCCCATCAGAACATACAATAGGTTTATGGCTTTGGAGAAGAACTGATAGGGTTCACAAAGCCCTGTTGGATTATGGTTAGCCCATCAAAGAGAACTGCAGTAAGAGGAGGAGGAGGTTAAGCAGCGAGAAGGAGTTAGTGGTTGGCTAAACCACAGAGCTGGTTTCCACACAGTGGGTTTTGAAGGCACCCTGGCTTAGCACCAGGAACTGGGTGCTCACCTGCACCCACCTGGGCCACTGTTGGGGGTCAGCACCCTCTAATGCCCTACCTGGAAACATTTGGCTGGGTCAGTTCCCAGCAAAGGCATGTTGGAGGGAAAAAGGGGTTTACTTTGTAGCACCTGATTCCCAGGACTTTTCCGTGAGTCAACACAATCTAATGAGCTGGGCAAGCAAAGGTGATGGCAATCCTCATGCTTCAGCTGTAGCACAAGAGCAAAAGGGACCTTAATCACTGTGGCCATTGCTTCTCCTGTGGCAGGGGAAGCACATGAGTGCCAAGATCCATATGGCCCAGGGCACTGCCAGCTCCTTCCTGTGTTGAGAATTCTGTCCTGACTCAGTGGGGTACTCTGATAAAGCAAATCAAACTTTGCACCCCCTGCACAGGGAGTTTATGCTGGTAGAGTAAGATGAAATAAAGGACTCAAATCAGCATGAAAACATTCTCCTTTGTTTCCTGTCAGGTTAGCAAAATAATCAATTAAAAACATTGAACTTGGGATAATAATTCCAGGCTCACAAGAGAGAAATCGCAAGACACACCAGTACACAAACAGCAAGAGGATTTCCTTATTAATTTCTGGTTTTACCAATACAGCAAACACTACTTGGGATTTGCCAAGTTAATGGATGGCAGAAAACGGGTCAGAAAAAGCGGCCTCCTTGCCTTGCTCCAAGCTTTGCATCAGACTGTGCTCCCAAGAGCAGCCACCTCTTCCTGTACCTTCAAAGAAGGGGACAGTCCCCTCAGCAGCGCAGCAGCTCACCCTGCCGGGCTCCACCACAGATAACAGGGATTACACAATCCATCAAGGAATCACAATGCCAAGTGTGAGGGGGAGAGGACCTGATGTGAAGGACAAGAGGAGAAACATGGGACAACTTCTGCTGGACTGGCCTGAGCTGCCGGTGACAACACAAGAAGTAAAACGGCTTATGACAACTGAAATCAGGAAAGCTACTGAATTTGTTCTCAAAAGTATTATTATAAATGCTTTGTGGTTACTTTGCTTGAGAATTATGAAGTTTGCTTCTGTATTGTGGCCTGACACAGCTGCAGCAGTACGAGGCATCAGGGCAGGTCACCAGATATGTCAGAACATTTTATCTCCATGTCATTTTATGCCGATTTCCTTTTGATTATTGTATTTTTAAAATCCATTAGTGGCGGCTGCAACTCAATACCAATTAAATACACTGTTGTGTTTTCTAGAGGGAAATGTTTCTCCTTTGCTTCATCATGGAGCAATTTGACACTTTGAATAAAGTAAGCCTTAATTATAACAACCAATGGAGCAAACCTGGAAAGATGATACTGGGCTGACAAAGAGATGTTATCTTGGTCTAACCCGATGGAGTAGTCTCAGAGAATATACCATCAGAGTGGGTTGTTACTATGGCTGTTGTAGGAATTCTGACAGTGCTATGGAGAGCAGGAGATGGCTCTGATTTACTCTGAAATCACCTTTTCTGGACAGTTTAAGATACCATCTGTCATGTGGAAGTGGCCAAAGGAAAACTCTCTTCTTGAAAAGGAGGTGTGAATGCTTCCCGCTGGCAGGAAGCAGAGGGAATGGGAAGGACTGGGTGGATTATGTTTGAAAACACCAGCTTCTGTGTTGGTAATTTTCACAAAACATTCAGATAGCTCTTTTCCAGGCTCTCACCAGCTCTATTAGCTACGAATAAGTTATTTATCAGGGTACTTTAGTCATTAACCTCTTTAGCTATTTTTCTCAATGATCCCTCAGTGCCCCATTGCTGACATTAAACAAGGCAGATCCTCCTCTCTGAACTCCCAGCAGGCACTTTTAGGAACAGGGAAAAAGAGACAGGTAAAAACACAAAGTCCTTGCTGTCCCTTCTGAAGAGCCTTGATCTTCTGCAACTTCTGCTGAGCTATAAAATAGCTGCAGCCCTGACCTTGACTGAGAGTAATAGGAGTGTAGTGGAATAACACCATCCTACATCCAGGCTTACTGCCTGTGGGATCATTGTATTCACCTTTTATGAATGAGGAGCAATTTGTTGGGTATGACCTGGAAATTGAAGTACAAGTGACAACGCTCAGTGAGGGCTGCAGGCTTCCTTTGGGGAGACAGATGCACAGCTTACAGCAAACCCAGCTACTAGGAATGCTCTCTTTCCTAACGAGATTTGACAAGCACAGTTTAGCCACTGGCAGGAAATTATAATAGACAGATTTTCCCCACAAAAGCAGAAAGCCTCACGTGCAGATCAAATGCAGTGTCAAAGTCCATGCTGTGCCTTTTGGTGACTGTCCCTTGCCTGAGGTGGCTTAGTGGAGCACCACAGACAGGGACAATGTTCCCAGCAGACTGATGTCTCAAAACACAAGCAGAGACTGGGACTTGCAGGGAGGAAGGGAAAATAACATCCTTATCTCCAGCCCGCTGATGTAAATCTTACTAATTTAAAGTCATTTATTTAAGGCTTCCTGTGAAAAAGCTGGGGACCCTGAGCAAAGCAACCCAGGAGGCAAAATTGCTCCCTGAGCAGGTAGACAAAAACTTCTCAGTTGCTGCAAAGGTGACATTGCACAGGTACGTGCACAGAAGCACTTGATGAGCCCATTCCTCACATTCTCAATCAACACTATCTTTTTTACAAAAACTGACCACCTGAACATTTAAATTTAGGGCTCTCCTGCTACAAAGAACTGGGGAAACAACAGATACCAAATCCAACTTAAATTCAGACTGTAGCCCAAGTTGAATTTTGTGAATTTGTTTTTAGAATCATAGGCTTGTTTGAGTTGGAAGGGACCTTAAAGATCAACCCCCTGCCATGGGTGGGGACATCTTTCACTAGACCAGGTTCAAAGCCCCATCCCACCTGGCCTTGAACACTTTGGCCTGGGATACTTTTATGTGGTCACTTGTTTCAAAAGATTGCGTGCAATTTTGCAAATCACCAGTCTCTGTCACAGCCTTGTGACTGCCAACTTTCTTGTAATTAAAAACAATTTCTATCTATACATTATTAAAGGCATTATGCAGCCCTTGGTATGTGCACTACACCTGGGCTCAGGTCTGTTGCAGGTCCTCAGTGGTCCCTAAGAAACAGAGATGAAAGCCTTGAACTTGCACACTCCCTGATAATAGGATCAAATCCAGTGCCAAACCTCTTTGTTGTTAGCATCATTACTTTGGGCAGAGCCACAAACACAGCAAGAAGTGAAAAACCCACTGGCTCTGTTACAGAGGAAGTTAATGGATGAGCACAGCAGTCTGCCCACTTGAGAACAGAAAATCCTCCCTTGTGACAAGGTTTCTGATAAGAAGATCTGAAACTTCTGAGAGTCTCTTTAAAAATTAAATTGCTTATTTCTAAATTAGATTGTGATTTATGATGAAGTTGAATTTAAAAAGCCCTTAATGGAAAGGTAAATTAAGATTGAAAGTAAGGAACAACCTTGTTTCAGGTCAAATGAAACATTTGATTTGATACAAGACTAATTTTTGTGTTCCCCCTTTTAGCTGAAAAAAAAAAAACAAACCTCTTTTGATTTTATCAAAATAATCCTATTTTTTTGTACATTTATCTTACAAGTATCTTCAAACTTAAAGGATCCCGTGTTTGTTCAGCTTTCCCACATAGAGGTCATAAGGGACCCAAATAGGATGGGTACCACAGTGCCAGAGTCCACACCTTTCCCACGTGCCCAGCTCCCACAGGGCAGAGGAAAGGCAGCACTTTGTCTAATTACAGCCCAAATACTGCACTGATGTAGTTTAAGGCCTTTAAACTTGAGCTTTTCCATTCTGACTTTGTTTTGTAACTCAGTGTGAAGCCAGCTGAGGCTGGCAAAGGTCAGGCACAGACGTGGAGGCTGCACCAAAAGGCTTCAGGTACCTCTCCAAAAACACACTGTGCTGAGCAGCCTTAGCTTGGTGGGGTCCCCTGGCTTGTGGGCTGGGGTGAGAGAAGGTCTGGATGCAGAGTAAGGTCCTCCCAACCACCAGGTAATTACCCTGGAGGCAGGGAGGGGAATGGAATGGATAAGAGATCAAGGAAGACATCATGGTGGTGGTGGAAAAAGCTCGTTCTCTTTTTTCCCCTCAAATTTGACTGTAGCCCGACATGCAGCACAGCAGCCAGAGGATCAGTGCTGCTCCTGGCTGAAAGATGCTCCTGCTCTGTGCCTCCATTCCCTCCCACATCCAGCTTCACTCGCACTCTCCCTCACCAGCTTTATTATTTCTCACTCCCAGCTCGGAGACTTTCAGGTCCACCCAAGAGGTGGCCGCGCTTCATTTGCCAGCAAATCGCGTATGAAGCTCATGTAAACTAAAACACCTTGGTGAGCCTTCAAAGGGAAGGGCGTAAAACACCATTATGACGGCTCCCAGCTAACAGTCTCCAGCTGGAGAGGACGGGACCGAGCAGCGACAGTCCCTGCAGGGCACGGCCGCCCGCGCAGCACCATTTCTGCTTCATATTCACGTTCTCCGACGCGGAGCAGCCGGAGGCGCTTGCAGGGAGGCGGCCGGTGCCAGCCGGCACCACCTCCCAGCACGGCTTCGTGTCCCCACCGAGCGTGGCTGCAGTGCCACGCCAGGGGCAGGCGGGGACATCACCTCCAAATACCCCGAGGACATCGCAGAGCACTGACACCATTCCTGTCAAGGCGTTATCTCCACCTACCCTGTCATCCCTCCTGGCACAGCAAGGTCGACAGATCCACTGTCTGGAAAGTGTGCTTCCCAAAACAGTGGAAGTAGTTACCATGGAAATAAAGAAGGATTTCTCAGCCCAACTCCACCAAACTATTGATTTGCCTCCCAGGGTTTCATAGGCTACTTATTAATAACAACAACAACAGCAGCAGCAAAGCCAGAGGGATACTGAGGCAGGACTAATAAGCTGGGTTTGGGAAGAACTGCTGGGACTCATCATGTCTCTGCTGGAGCAGTCACAGATGCTCAGGACGAGCTTGTGAATCGCCAGAGGATTTCAGCTCATGTCTTGCACACAAACATGCAGATGTGCTTTGTTGTTCGAAGCCTTGAGCAGATCTGTTCGGTGAGATCCCAGATTACACCCAGAGCAGGCTGCAGTTTGCCCCTGTTCTAGAGGGTCTGGTGCAAAGCTACACAGAGCTGCTGTGGGATGGAGCTCTGCTTGTGAGCCTAAATACATGTCCACCTCTGGCCCAGCTGCCAGCCCCAGCCCCTCCCATCTTGGGCAGGGTGTGAAGGAATGCTCCCAGCCAAGTTCTGGCCAGCTTAGAGCCACGTGAGGACCATATCAACAGCTCAAACTACACCTCCCGAGCTAAGCAGGGATACAAAGACTGTTGTTTATAAACAGCCCATTTCTGAAATTAGGCCTGGGCAGGCAAAGTGAAGGAAAACACCCATAACTAAGAAGACAGTGGAAGCTGGTTGATCCTGAGAGGCAGCTATAAGACCATCTTGGATGCACACAGGCCACCCCAAGCTCTCAGCACAGCATCAGCTCCAGCCCTTGCCAAACTGAGCACCCCACCTCATCCTGCCCTGTGCTCCACCTCTCCCTGACACAGCTCAGAACAGGAGTCATGTTAGAGCACCACTGAAACCCTTAGGCTTAGCAGAGGACAGACAGCATCAGGAACATGCAACTAATGGCAAACAGCTTCAGAGAGATGCTCAGATCCAGAAAGCCTGCATGGCACCTGTGAAGCACTGATAATCCACATAGGAGCACTGTGAGGGATGCAGGTATTGTGGAGATCACATATTGCACATAAATTAATTTCACTTTTAAGAACTAGTTGCTGTTGTGGTCTTTTTCCTAAATAAAGTGATTTGGGTCAGAAACCTGGACCCTGATCCAATCCAAAGCATTCAGACTGCTAAATACCCTCAGAGATCCAGGCTCTGGTCTATGAGAAGTGGGTTGAATCTGAATACTATTACTTACATTGTTGGATTATTTGGGGTACTGAGCAAACCCATTCCTGAGGAAGCACCATTGAAGGTGCTGATCTAGTCCTTACTTCCTAATCCCCACCTGCTGCTCTTGGCTGGGAGGGAAGAGGCAGGAGCATGGAGCAGCAGGGATGAGCAAATTCCAGCCACCTATACGTGACACATTAGGACTTGAGAGACTTACTTTTTTTTAAGGGAACCCCTCTCAAGTATATTGGTCACCTGGAATTAGTAAAATAGAGTCCTGAATAAAAGACAATTAATTCAGGCTTTCTTTGAAAAGATCGTAGTGGGGGGGAAAATGTAATAAAAGGAGTGGTTTTTACATTAGGGCGTCTTACCCAGATGGGAAGAGCAGCTTAGTGCCCTGTACCAACAGTACTTGGAGGTGACTTTTCTCTATACCCAGGTTACCCATATGACAGGAATTTGGGAGTCAGCCTATCATTAACATGCATATCTAGGAGCGTTGTGTCTCATCAAAACTGTCTAGGACATATTTTAGCACATCA
>JAWWEU010000023.1:3730233-3817235 GCA_035583155.1 Acropternis orthonyx | reverse complement strand
GCACATCAGAACTCTGAATTGAAGATGCTTACACAGAAATACACAGATGGGTATCGGCACAAGATGGAAACACTGTAAAATATATGTGATGCTTGCAACAAACTTTGCCTTGGTGATTCTTCTCTCCTGAGAAGTGCTTGTAAAAGTCCTTGGGGGAATATGGATTATTCTGTGCTTGTGGGAGGGGAAGGGAATGCAGTTAAAGCATAAAGTCATATCTTCTATAAGGAGCGGGCTGCTTGGTTTTTGCAAAGCCTCGTCCCAAAGCAGAGCTCAGGCTGGTGCAGGTGGGGTTGCAGCATGCTCCAGAGCTGCTCCATGTTATTTCTGGGCTCTTTGCAAAAGCCAGCCTGATCAGCTGCATTTATAACACGATTATCCTTGGAATCCCTGCGTGTAAATCACTCACCGAGGGTCGGGTCCTGCCCTGCTCACGTGGCAGCCAGCAGAAAGGCATTCTGCTGAAATAAGGGGTGAAAGGAAAAAAATAGATGGGAGAGGGATTTCCCTCTGGTCTCCCCTGCCCCTCAGCAGCCTGTGCATGAAAAGCAACCCAGCCTCATCTACAAAAGCCTGAGGGAAATGAGCAGCTGAGCTGTAAGCAGAGGTAAATGAATCCTTCAGGGAATCGGTCCAACAACTGTGAGCTCCAAGGGGTTGGAAAGCAGCCCAAGAGGGTGGCAGATCCCACGCTCGCTCCAAGCACACACATGCTCTTATGGCCCCGGAGAAAGTTTAATTTGTTGCAACTGTTTCAACAAAGCCAAAGCCCCGGTAATGCTGTTACACACTGAAATCGCTCAGTGGGAAACAGCACGGAGGAGAAAACGCTGCAGGCGCAGAGGAGCTCTGCGGCTTTCATCAGGCACCCGGGCCAGCCTTGGCACCTGGGCTTTGTAAGGGAGAAGCAAGGAAAGCCTCCAAAAACCACCGAGCCACCCCAGAGCACTTACAAAATATGTTTTGCCAAAGCAGTTTCTTAATTTAGTCAGGGGGTCTGAAGGGGTAAGAGGAGATGGAGAAACACCACATAATGTCCTGGAGAGTGTTTAAAGGCAAGAGGTTAGAATCATAGAATCTCACAATATGCCGAGTTGGAAGGGACCCACAAGGATCATGAAGTCCAACCCCTGGCCCTGCACAGACAGCCCAACACTCCCATCATGTGCTTGAGAGCATTTTCCAAACCCTCCCGGATCTCTGCCAGCCTTGGGGCTGTGCCCACTGCCCTGGGGAGCCTGCTCAGTGCCCAACTACCCTCTGAGGGAAGAACCTTTTCCTGATATTTAACCTAACACCCCTACCTAACACAGTAGAGCTAGTTAAAGAGCTGATTCAGACTGTATTTTTAGGCCAAAGAGTGAGGTTTGCATAAGGACAGAAAGGTACTTTTTGTCACAGTCACTCCTTCTGACATCAGGGTCCGAGCACCCTTCCTGAAGTTTCTTTACACCCATTCCTCATCACTGTCACCCATGCTACAAGCAGAGGCATCCACAGGGAAACATGTTTGGGCTGGCAGGACCCCAAGAACAGCTCTCTTCCCTCCTCCTCCTACAGCTACACAGCCGTTCTACCCAGCCAAACCTCCCCATCCTGCTGATGTTTCCCATCTGGTTCCTGCCCAGTCTGTGAAGTTGCCCCATTTGTATCTGCTCAGATGATGACTCTCCACCCTTCAGCGCCAGGCACTGCCTGGACACAGGGTTAATTCTCACCAGGTTACTCTGCTGTACATTCTGGACACAGATGCAGTTGTCTGGACCAGTTTAAATCACACTTTCTGCCTTATTCCAACTAGGGGAATTTTTTGCACAGCCTTGCTTCCAAGATCTTAATGTATCTTAGCTCCAGCTAAAAGGGCTCATTGGACCAAAGCTTCTCGAAGGGGCCAGGGGAAACTTCAGCAGACTCTCACTGTCCCCACCATCCATCCCTATCCCCGCCTCACTTCCTCAACCAGGCTGATTCAGCTATACGCAGGCCACATGGTGAATCACACTAGGAGCTGCTGCAAGCTAAAAATAACCCCATGGGATTTTTGGGTGGTTTTTTGTTTGTTTTTTTTTTTGGTCTCAGGTTGTTATTCTTAAGCTGCTCACTTCCCCTGCCCAAGTCACCGTGATGCTCCTCACACACACGCCAGCACTGGGGAAAGAACCGCCTCTCACAGTCATAAGTGGAGGGAGAGGGCTGCCCACCATCACTGAAAGTGAAATTCAGACTTCAGAGACCTGTCAGAGCTTCCACTTACAGCACTGGCTGTTGGAATTTGGAGCAGGCTTTGGTGCACACCTTGCTTATAGGGTGTTCACATCCAGCAGTGTCAACCAGCAGCACCAGTGCCAGCCAGGTAACCAGTCCTCTCAAACCGCAGCAGCGTGAAAGGGGTCTGTGTCCACACCTATTCTATTTGTTTCTGTACTTTGCTACTCTTTCAGCGAGCAAAGCTGCTACCTCAATAGGTAGCAGCTTCAGCCAAGAAAAATAAGCATTACCTTACATTCCAGGGCTTGTTTGTCATTATCACGATGCTCTGCTCTAACTGGGAGGCTGCATTATGCATCATGCTGCCTACTTTCAAATAATAAGCTACATGAGTAAATAGGCTCCACTATTTCGAGTTGAATAGCTAACAAATGAGCAAACAAAAACTCCACAGCCTGCCACGCTCTTGTTTAGCTGATGCAAAGGATGCCTTTATGCCTCCCGAAGGTGATACATCCATCACGCTCACAGCGTGAGCCGCTTCTGCATCACTGTCAGAATCCAAAGGCACTGGCCCTGGACGCAGCCGGCACACACTGTGTGGTGGAGGGTCAGGCTGGCACTGCCAGCTCTTCTGTGAGTCTCACACCTAAAATTGATGTGATACTCACTCCTGCTACATCATTATTGCAGTTGCTGTAGAGGCTGGGGATGGATTCAGCTGTATGAGGTACATTTCCTCACACCAGGAAGCAAGAGTAGGGTGTCGGGGGGTGTTTAATCCGAGCAGGGGTCCCGTGGGACACCCCAGCTCTGGATTAGACCATTGCAGCACTCACATGAGCACATCTGTGAGCGCTGTCCTGATGCACAGCCTTCCCATTCTGTTGAATCCTCTGCAAATGGTGTTTCCTTCATCGCAGCTCTACCTCCTTTCGTATTCCTTAATTTTCTTCCATAGTCTGTATTATTATCTGTTGCAAGAAGAGTTATTTAAGAACCTTTGGACTATAATGGGCTTGGCATTACAGGAAAATAAAGCAGCTCTCCAGGAAACTCGTGCTGATTTCAGCCTTCCCATTTACGCTGTGATGCATCACACTGTGCTCTAATGTCTCACTAATCTGCAGCTCAATCTGCTGTTAAACAGGCTCATGATGCAGAAGCCGCTCACTAAGGTTGCTTGATATTCATCTGTTGATTGAATCATTTGCTTCTTGTGATTTGCAAATGCGCCAAAGAGCCAGAAGCCCTTTTTCTTCTAGAAAAGTTAATTGGATCAGCAACCTGCGCTGGCAGGTGGCACTCTGCTCCTAATCCAGACTTCCACTGACGCTGTTAAGGCAGAAGGGCCACCCAGCAGGACAGGGCACTGGGACCAAGAACACCATAAGGACAGATTTCCCACGAGACCATTATCTGCAAGAATTAACCACCCTGGTTTCTTGCAGAGCCCCCGGGCAGTCCATGGAGAGATGCCCCTACCCTAGAGTGATACCCTGTTCCTTCAGCCTCATCATGACACAGGTGCCCCACGGCTGGGCTGCCATCAACAAATCCTGCTTCCATCAGACATTCCCTATGATTTAACCCCCATCCTTCCGCCTTTCTCGGTTTTGAGAGCTATACATTACCAGCAGCCCCTTTGAACACATCCCAGCTGTTTTTTCACAGGTACAACTACTCCTTCATCATAGCCTGTAAATGAAGACCCTTCAGTACCACTTGGTTCTAGCTATTTCTTAATACTCCAGCATTCCACACACCACTTGATATCTTCCTCAATAATTAAGTGGCTAGTGCCATTGTCAAAGAAGCACTGAAAGACACTTCTATGAGGTTTCCAAACAACTGAGGTCCCAGGCAAGGACATACCAGGCGCCAGGGCTGCAGGGCTGTGATTATCTGGCTGTAAATAACACCTCAGAATATATGGTTTATTGTGGTGATAACACACATTTTGTAGGTTACATAAATTGGGGCAATCCTGCTGACAGAGGAAAAATAGTGGTGTGTGATGGTTTCCTCCGGTTGCTAGGAAATAGAGTTAGTGCTCGGGTCCTTACATGCCTCGGTGCACACTCATGACAGATGATAGATTCGGCACATGTGTGGAGCCCAGGCTGTTAGCAAGCCCTGACTGAGGGGAAAGCAGCGACGCAGTGACAGCAAGATCCATTTAACCAAAATATATGCATTTTTCATTAAGAGAACTACATTTGTTTGCCCAAGGCATTTAGGAAAACGTAAGCAAAGAATAAAGTTAGATCTAAAGAGACAGGTGGTCCGTGCAGGCAAACCCAGACTGGCTACGCAGATGCACAAGATGGTCTGTGTTAAGGGTTTTAACACCTGTCCAAAGCCCTAATGTGATCGAGCTGTGATTTTTCAAAAAGGATCTTTTATACCACTACAAAGGCCACAGAGCCCAAAGGGCCAGAGCTGACTCCTGCCCTGTTGTCTCCTCCCTGCTGTGGGGGCTCGGTACAGCTCTAAGGCAGGTCCTTCCTCTCCCCTCAGCATGTGGGGTTGTAGTGTCTTGCATCAAGAAGCTCAGCCTGGTTTCTGCCTCTGTAAATGTTTGCTGAAGCAAACTGCAGTTTGTTCTATTGGTCTCGTGCTCCAATTTGCTTGAAATAGCACAGCACTTGGTCAAAGGGCATGGAAGGTGCCCAGAACCTTCTTCTTTGAATACATATATGTGTAAATACATACACACACACACACACACACACAGAGACATTTAGATCAGCTAATCTTTCCTCCTCAAGGCAGGCACAGCCCTACCAACACATCCCCATGTGCAGCTCTATCCTGCTTTTCACTATGGCAAAACTGAATTATACAGACTATGCTAAACTGCATACCTTAAAATAAATAAAACAATTGGCGTGATTACAGCTATACCCTGTCCACAGACAGGGAATTTCATCCACAGTCAAGGGAGCTGACCTGTCTTCTGGCGTCACTGCTATGGCTTATGTTATAGTGATGTCCCATCAGGATTGCTCTGTGCCCGCAGCTGCTCTACATGCACAGTACTGGCCAAAATGAACCTAATTTGCTTTTCAGAGTGATTAAATTCCCCTAAGAGTTGCTCCTAGAGTGAGCTAGTGTCTCTGTGCTGCTCTCACCAAAGCAAACAGGACATTCTCTGCCAAATTCAGCAAAGCAAGGTCAGAGGAAATAAAATTGGGTTAGCAGGGTTGCAGACTCCTTCATTCCTATAATTAACTATTTGGCACAGACTGATGGCCTTTTCTTTAGGAGATTCCTAGGGATTTGCTGGAGTGCAAACACACAGGTGGTGTTTTCTGAGTTCCTGATGCTCCTTGGCACAAAAGTCCTTTGTTTTGTACATCCCCCAAACTGGGCACTGCCCCATGTGCGGGCTGCAGCAGACAAATGCTGCATTTTGGCTGTGATGCAGTCAGAAGATGGTTAAATGCTCTCTGTCCCCACTCTGAAGGGTTTCTCTAGCTCATCCCCAACCAGCACAGGAGCAGGATCTCCTGAGCTTGGTGTTGGACTGAGGACAGCAGCCCAGCCTGTCACGTGCTGGGAGGCAGAAGCAGAGCCCACTCCTACAGCCTGAAAAAAATGTAATTTAATCCCAGTGGCACAAAACACTTCCCTAAGCCTTTGAAAGGCCTGCTAATCCTTGATTTGTGCTCAAGTCTTGAAATTCTCCTAAAGAATGAAGGGTGCTTTGTCTATCAAGTGCCTCTACACTTAATGAGGTTATTAAGGCATATTAGGGTGCAGAGAACATTCTCTCCTGGCTTTGGCACAGCCGAAAGCTGGGCTTTTTTCTCCCTTAATTCAAGTCCTCCTGCTTTGCTGCTGATGGCCCCCACCCCACAGTGCCCTGAGTTTGTCCCAGCCTGTTGGCAGAGACGGCCATCACTTTGCTCCCTGATCTGACTCTCACATGCTGTTTTTGTTACTATGCCTGCAGATGTTTCTGAAAAGCATGCTATGGTTTTCCTACATGGCTGGAAGACTAAAGAGGTCCATGGACCTATTTGTTTATCCTGGGGTTTATCAACTGATATAGAGATTTATTTAATTTTTATTTTAAGCAGGAAACATTCTGTTTGCACAGAAAGCACAGTGGGTTTGTGTATGGACACGCATCAACCCAGCAGCCCTAAACCCTTCAACAAAGGAAGGTCACCTGCTTTAACACAGAAGGAAGCAAGGGTCTGACTCACACCCAGCGTCAGGACAGGAGGACAACACAGATCCACGTTTCTGGCCTGTCTCCATTTCCCATCACAGCCATATGGGAAAGGGAACGTGCTTAAATAGCTGGGAGCTCGAAGCAAGGTTTTGCTTTCAGCTGAAGTGAGACGTATCATTTCCCCAGGATGCGCTATTAAAGAAGAAAACCTTTGCCAATGTTATGCTTTATAATGCAATGATTTTCATAACAGCCCAACATGGTTCATCAGCATGTGATCTGGCATGGGATCAGCTTTCCCTTAAACCATGCGAATGAGCCATGAGAGGTGGGAGAGAGAACAGACACAGTATCTGGTCGGGTTGTCAAGCAATCCTTGCAGCAGTCTCGGTGCGTCTCAGCCCACGCTGACTCACACCTTGCTCAGAAACTCAAACGCAATACTGCTGGGTTAATGGTTGGACTCAGTCTTACAGGTCTTTTCCAACCTTAATGATTCCACGATGCCATTACTGCCTCGGACCAGAACTTGGCAACCTCACCTCAGCACATCACCCATAGTGCTGTGGGTTGGGGGAGAACCTCCTTAGCAAGCCTGGGAACTCCCATATCAGTAGGATTTGCTTAATTTTCAGCAAGAAGCTTGATCCCAGGCACTTACCTCCATTTACAACAACCATGGTTAAACAGCTACCTAACATCACCTGAAAATTCAGGCTGGAAGCCTTAAATAACTTCACCATTAAGAAGAAAAAGAAAGCCTGGCAGTACAGACCCCTACAGACCCTGGTCCCCTTGGTGTACCCCTCTAAGCATGCTGCCAGAGCTGCTCAGCAGCAGCACAGAGGTGCCATCACACCAGCATCTTCTCCTGGGCAAGGCCCATTGGGGATGTTACTATGCACTAAAAAAAAGAAGGAAATTTACCCCCCTTTTTAAAAAATTCAGCTCATTTCAGGGATGTGATTAACAGAGCAGCTTGCAGTCTGTGACATTAATGGATGGGGCGGTAAGGTGTGAAATACAGGTGAGAGAGCAGGGAGCAGGATGTGTCCCCCGAGCAAACCCTTGTGCAGCAATTCCTGGAGCCGTGCCCCTGGCTGTGTCAGGGGAGCCCCAGCAGCCACAGCCCCTACACACACACACACACACACTTGCTCCTGCTTTCGCACTGGGATGACGTTTGGGGAGGTAGGAGTGGGAAAACAGCTGTGGGGCTCCCTAGAATCAAAGCCTTGCTCCTTACCATGGCACAGCTTTATTTTTAAGTCAGATGAGGTTCCCAGCTCAGCTGGATTTTGTATCAGCAAGGGGGAGGGGGGGGTGAGGTGGGAACTGTGATAAACAGGTACCAGCACCCAGAGGTGTGAGCTCCTGAGGGAAACATCCTCAGGGGCAAGGCTAAGGGGGGCTGGAGCAAAACCTCAACATTCTAACCCCCATCCTTGGCTTTACACGAGCTGGAGCCTGCTATGCAACACAGTTTGGCACACAGCCCCGGGAAGGCTTGAGCAACTGGGAGACAAGATTCCCTGAGGGAACGAGGAGCTTTAACTTTTGTAGCACAGTAAGCATGCAAACCCAGGATCTCGAGGGAATGAGAAAGATATGTCATTTCATCGCTGTTCTTGGAATGAAGACAAAAAAGCAAAGGAAAACAAAACAGAGCACCCCCTGGGATCCATAAAGAGGAAACTAAAAATATGATAAATAGGCTGGATCATTATTTTCTGAAGATGACATATTGCAGCTCATGTTATACATCTAGATTCCTATTGTCACTAAGGATAAAAACTTTGGCACGAAGTAAGTCAAGGAGAAAAATTTAACTTCTGCCATACCACAAACCAATAAATGCTGGTAAAGAGCCATCTACTGAAAACACAAGCCAGAAATTCCAGTTCTGCAGGACAGGAGAGGAGAAGGAGAACACCAGCTCTCCTTGCCAACAGCAGGCAAAGGGTTAAGCAAAGGTGTAATTCATCATGTTACCTTGAATGTTAGGAGAAGCTAAGAGAATTACAAGATCAGAAAATAACTGCAAAGTGTGTAAAGATAATCATAAATCTGAGGGAAATAATACAGGCTAATAAATGCTCAGGAGATTATACTAAAACACCTTCTGGTTTTATAATCAAGCAGTAAGAGTGGCTGGGTACCCACTGCAGTGGGTTATGTCCTGCAGCGGGGGATGCTGTGGCCTGTGTTGGGATTTGCCCATGGAAAATACTCCCCGAGGAGTCTGGGGATAAAGCAGAAGAGTGGAAAACTGAATAATATTAAAAATAAATAGAGAGAAGGCAGAAAGCCGGGATCCTTCCTGCGGTTTTAAAAGCACAACAGCATAACAAGAGCAGCAGCCGAGAGGGATGGAAAACCCCTCTTTTAGAGTTGCTTGGCACCAGGCGTGAAATCTTCAATTTCAGATGTTGGGGAGGAACCTATACATTAACACACTGTAGCAAGATTCAACTACCCCACCGGCTTTCCCAGAAAATAGGGGTCACGGAGCCAGCCTGTACTCAGAGCTGGGGAATTTTTCCTCATTTTCTTCCTGACTCTGATAAGTCATCTTGTAGTAAAGTCTCTTTTGGTATAACTGCTGTTCTTTTAACTCTTGAAACCCTGAAATGAAACTGGGAATTTTGTGAATTTGTGGGGTTTTTTTGGTCTCTAAGGCATAAAGCATGCTCCTGGCTCCTTCACATCTTCTCTCCAAGGGGAAGTGGGTGGACTGGGGTAGAGCTGGCAGGATGCTCAGGGGTAGTTGTTTGGTCCCATCTTGTCCTGGCCCAGGTTTCACATGGGCTTTTGGGAGCTCTGCTGAACACTTAACCTCTTGAAACCTGAGGGTTTAGCATCACTCTGTGGTAAAACAGGCTCAGGACTTTTAGTTACCTCAGCAAAACGGCACAAGGAGCAGAGGTTAAAGCCCACAGGTTTGGTGCTGCACCTGGGGGTCTGTAGTGCATCATGAAAATGCCTGTCCAGGGTGGCTTGGTTTTTTTCCTAGTTCAAACAGATTTGAGCACATGATCCCCTACCAAAACAAGCACACTGACCAGATGTGACGCAAGCAGCCTGATTTGCTGCTCAAAGGTGGCTGCACACCATGCAGGGCTGCACTTGCCCCAAACTTCCATAGATCTCCTCTGACAGCACAAATACAGATGTGATGCACAGCCAGGTAACCAAACCACCTGGCACAGAGCAACCATAAGGTGAGTGTTTCCTCCCTCACCCTGCCACCAAACACCTCTCAGCGGTTTGTGCACATATGGGTATGGACAAGCAGCCAGTTCCTAGGGGAGCTCAGACACTGGCACCACATGCTCAGCTGCTTACCCAGATGGAAAGGAGTAAAGTCATAAACCCACCTTTTTCTCCTCATTCTGAGGTTTTTGAAACCTTTCTTTGCCTGATCCACGCATTTCAGAAACCACAAAATCCATTTCTTTGATTTCTCCAGATACCACGGGTGCACCAGCATCTCCCGTGGGAGATGAGGTTGCAGAGAACACATTCCCCTTGCAGGTCCCCATAGGAAATCTCACCCTCAGATGGTTTTCTCCTCACCCAGAACATGTGGTTTGACTCCTGTGATGGGAACATGGGGGAACTCACAGACTCACTAGCAGGCTTAGTCCATCCTAGACATGATGCACAGAACTTTCCCTTCTGCATATTAAGGAAAATATTCCCAAGTTGCAAAATGCCTTACAGCTACACCTTTGTCTTGGGCACAAATGGAGCCCTGTCAAATGCAGTGCAACCCTTGAAATAAAGGTTTTCAACACAGTTTGGTGGAAAAGAGCAAGGGGGAAGAAAAGAAGACAAATAACTTCTTAAAGTAGCTCCTGTTTTCAGCCTTCTCCTCCTGCACATTTGAACGAGCCCTTATTCACCTCGGAATCCTGGGTTTTGTGAAGATACATGTACTACACCAGGCCCCTTAGCAGGCTCTAGAGTCAAATTTAATCTGTTAAGTTTTAAAAACAAACACACAAAAAAAAACCCCAAAACCAACTCAAGTATGCATTCCATCTAATACATGGATAAATCCCTATGGAACACCAGGGGAATAAAGAGGCAAAGCAAGATGTATATTCTTTCATTTCATAGCAAAAACACAGCCACTATTCACACTGCAGAGTTTTGCAGATGATAAATACTGATCCATCCTTCATTGGAAAAACACAGACCTGCAATTTTCACAGGGGTTCCTTTCCAGCACTACGGCCCCATCCTGTCTTGGAATATTTTTTTTTCCCTAATTATACCTATAAACTAAAGATTTGCTCCCTACATAATTGAAAAGGGCACAATTGATAGATATCTATTTCTGGTCGATGATCTCACTTTGTTTATGTAGGAAAATTTCCAGAGGGTTCCAAAGACACACACAGAAAAAGGTACCCACCTCCCCCAAATTATTCCCAGACTTCTCCAGTCTGAATGTATTTATTTGCAATAATGATTGCGGCTTTATGCGAGCAGATGGGCAGTCCCTGAGAGGATGGTTTGTTTCCCCTCTTTTCTTACTTCATGATGTATTTTATGATTTCAGCAGGTCAGTGGCTGCCATGTGTTTCTTTCTAATCTGCGAGCACTTTTCGTTTGCCTCATTCTTGGCAGCCGTCGTATTTACCAAAGAGATCAGACACGGACAGATGATGGCAGAGATCCAGGCTCCTTGAGAGTTCAGCACTTGGATGTTGGCAGCAAATAAAGATATATGGATTGCTGTTGTTGGTTCAAACTTACAGGGGCTTTCTCCTTCGTTATATTTCAGCTTATATGTGCACATATATATAGATGTGTGTGTGTGCTCACACACACGTGTTTTTAAATTTTCTTTGTAATACCCTCAACCAGATAGAATACAGATGAGCTGTTACACAAAGAACAATAGATGTCAACTAGATTACTACCCACCCCTTTTTCTCTTTTCTCTTCTTCCCTTTTTTCCTCCCCCCATCCCTCTTTTTTTTTTTTTTTTTATAGGCCTGGTTTGTTATAAATCCTCCATGCCCATTAACCTCTGAACCTCACTGATGATATCTCCTCCGAGCTAAATTGCCTGTATTTCCAGACATTTGTTTGTTCACTTAGAGGTCTATTGGCAGAGGGAGGGGGAGGACAGCCCACTGCTGAATAGGCCTCATGGATTATAAATGAAAATTCTTTCACTCCTTGTAAGATGATGCTTTGAGACCTGTAGCAAATGGACAGCTTGAGTTTATAAGCCCACAGGTGGAAGCCAACAGTAGAAAGTTAATCACACCGATAACAAAAATATCCCACCAGCATGGTGGGAGCAATGGATCCATCCCCACAGCTGTGTCCTACCCAGTAAACCCTCTGTGCCAATACAAGAGGTCACCTCCTGCCACTGTGTTCTTGCTGCAGCAGGAGCTCAAAGGCTGAGTGGGGTCAGGACACTGCCCTGCAGAGCCAGGGAAGGCAACAGAGCCCCTGGAATAGACCAGAACAGGGACACACTCTGGTCCAAGGGGCACTGACAGAGATAGAGCAGAGGAAAAACTGCAGGTCTGGTCAGTGCTCCCAGGAGCAAGAAGTCTGCTCATCCCACAGGCTTGGGTGCAAGCCATGGGCCCTGTCCTTTGGGTGGCTTTGCACAGAGTTTGTCCATCAAGATACCGAAGATGAAACCCCTGTAGCTGTCAGCAGCTCCCAAACAGCCTCCAGCAGGACCTACCATGTAGTTTCTTAAAAAACATGGCCCTAGCACTTCCAGGAGGCCTTTCAGCTCCTTGGAAACATGCTGAACAGCATTTCCAGTATCCTGACTTTAAAATAAAACCTTGGAAGCAAGAAAGAGTGCTGGCATTTCCAACGCACACCTCCTGCCTTCATTACTGTTATACATATTTAAACTTAGAGTTCCAAAATAACATTTTACTTCTGTACATCATTGCACCCATTTAAGCACGGCTTCCATCTGATCTGTCCTGGAGCCAACTCCTCGGGCTTTCCTGCTTGCCACGGGTGTGGGTCCCCAAACTGTGCAGATGGTGGGAATGGGAGTGGTTCCCCAGATGCCCTGGCATGCTGGACCCGCCCTCCCAGCCTTTCCATTGAGGTCATCCTCCACCAGCCACTGGTGGCTTATGGAGAACATCCCCAGCTTTCTGACCCTACCACCTGGTTCACTCTGTTTTCTGGGAACAGGTCTGGAAAAGCCTTCTAGATGGAATACTCATGAATAATTAGGGACCTTTTCTGCCTGGGGTTTGTCACACTCTGACACATATCAGACACTTCCCAGCTAATTTCCATGTCCTGGTTATAGTTCCTAACTCCTCTGGACCAGTCAGTGGGCCAGAGCCAAAAGCTGCAATGACAAGTGTGGGTGCACGTACAACTGCATACCTGCTGTTCCGTGCAGTTGCAGCAGGAACAAACACCTTCCTAGAAAAGAATTGAACAATCTGGGGTGGGGTTTTACACAGCAGAGGAAAAGAAGCTCCAACAATCCCTGATTTTCTAGATCATTCATGTTTTTCCTGATCTCTCAGTAACAACTTCTGATTTCCATGGCAACCCTCACATGGTTTAGTGCATGGTACTTTTTGCTTATGTGGAGCACTGTTCCCACTTACTGGGATGACCAAGCTCCCCAAACAGCCAACAGAAAGCTCCTGTCACAAACACTCCACCATCTCCATCCTACTGTCCTGGACGTGCGTTTGCACATTCCCCAGTGCCTGGGAGAGGACAGTATGCACCAGGATAAACACTACTGTCTGCTCCCCATCCAAGATCTCATTTTAAACTTGGCCATGGCTATTTTAATCCCACACAGTCATTTTTGGAAACACTTACTAAACCATTAACACATTTATATGAAAGGAAAGATGGTGATTAGCATTTCCCCTCCCCCTCCATCATTTCTTTTTGTGTCAATTTTTTGGCTCACAGGCTGCAGCAGAACGTGGTTACAGCCGTGCACACAACTCTAGTGGGTGTGAATTCCTTCACAGCATAAACTTGATTTACCTCTGCCTCACTTCGCTGTTCCTCCATTTCAATACATGCTATTTCACCAACGCTCCTGTGCTTGTAATAAGATGAGCATCACAAGCTTTACCCGAAGCTCAGAGGCCAACATGAAAACTTCATCTGGCTTCAGTGTGGGTTTTTTTTTAACAGGCTGTGTTAATGGTTCATTAAGACAGCTGATGTGCCTGGGTTGGCCCTTATGAGTCTGCTTTCTACACCTTTTGAGATGTTTTTCTAAGTAAGAATTATTTTCAATATAAAGCAGAAGCAATTAGCACATTTATTTATTTTACTGTGATTCACACCACAGCACTGGCAGTCTCTAATGGCCAAGGAGCAGAATAAATAAACAAAGTCCACTTGAGCTATCTTAAATCTATCCCATATGATGGGGCAGAGGAAAATCAAGGCTGCTGTGGGATCTCTGGCCACATGAGACTGTGTGTGCAAAGATGGAGCCAATGGAGCTGCAAATCAGCACAGAGGAGAGGGCTGGAGAGTGATGCTAATGAAGCACAGCAGCTCAGAGCTGGGGAGGTGACCCAGCCACAGAGAGCTCCAGCAGAGCCTCCTTCCTAGGTAGAAAGTCCTTCTGGCTTATTCTCCAGTTGCATTTTTCTCTTCACTGCATTGAAGTCTCATTTGACACTTCTGAGCATTCAGGAAGGAGGTGCATTCATTGTAGAGATGGTACCTGTGACTAAGTGCTGCATCAGAAGACTGCAGAGGAGAGCATGTCATGAGGTTCTGCCCAAAATGAGAGCACCGGTGTTTCTTTGAGTAAAGATGACTCTGAATATATCCCACGCACAAAATGTTTTGGCTGAGACAGCCAAATCACCTATGAATTTAGAATAGTGAAGTTATGCATCTTACAGGTGGCATTTGAACTTCTCTTAATTTTTGTGGGCACTTAGCCTTTTCCCAGTAGAAATGCAGATTGCTGGATACTGGAATTCCAAAATCAGGCTTGTGTGACTTAGCTGCCTTAGTCTAGTTTAAAGTACCCCCGGGTCCTGTTGAACATGGAGCTGGGACAGCCTCAGACTTCTGCTTCCACCTCAAAAGCTTGGCTTTTCTTAGGTTTCTGACTCTACAGGAAGGTCTAAAAAAAACCCCAGCATCTACTCACATCTCTTGATATTAGCACTTCCCTGAGATGTTGGGGCAGGCACTCTGGTGTTTCCAAGCAGGACACACCACACTCAATTGCATCATGTTCATGCAGGACAAAACCTTTACTCTGGCATGGAAACTTCAGAGTAGTCTCTTACAAACCTGAGACATCTTTGTTGCATCCAATTTCGCACACATGCTCCCACCCCAAATCTGAGTGGGAAGAGGTGTTTCCCTATAAAACCTACTTCCTCTGCTTTCCTCAGGAAAGAATCTAATCATTGCTGAGACAGCAGAGCCATCAGTATGGAGCAGGGAGCTCCACTCTCCTTATGGGGCTGCACAGGGCAGTGCAGCAGACCAATATATTGATTAAAAACTCAAGGCCTTTCCCTTGACTTACAGCAGCCACAAGAACTAATAAAAGCCAACTCATTTTGTAAAAAGCAGCTCTCAACATCTCTCATTTGCTCCTGGGCCTGAATTCCCACCTGCACCTTTTGTAAAGCTGTTACATTGGGCACCGTGTGGCTTCCCACCTCCCTTCAGGACTGTTCCTTGGCACTGGGTGAAATTCCACGTATAACAGCGATCATCAGAGCTGCACAGGCAAGGAAGGGCCATTTCAGAGGCTGAACTTTAAGAAAGGGGTATAAAGCTAAGGACCACACAAGAAATTATAGCTTATTCAGGCTAGGGGAGGTGAGAGATGGGTCAGCCAACGGGCTGGAGATCAGCTCTGTTTAGATGAGAGTCAGTAGGGCAGCCAGCGAGTGCTACTGCAGACACAGCCAACAAAACCTTGTCACAACACATTTCTTAGGCAGAAAGGAGTCGCTCAGGTTTACACTGGCCTTCAGACAAAGAAACATGGGGAGATGGGTCTGTATGGCCTCCACACGTGTGTGGGGCTTCAGAAACATGGGGAGAAACCTCACAAGGTGGAGAACAAAGACAGAAGTAAGATTTTTGGAAGTGGGAGTCCTCGGCATGTTACCACCAGCTACAAGTGGTCACCATATGAGCAAGCAAAAACGTGCCTGCGAGCAGAGAGATGACAGGTCCACAATCATGAGCAGTTTTCTCCAAGATGCACTTAGGCATCTGCTCTATATTAACTATCTCTGAAATGCTCATTTTAAGTAAAACAATGTTAAGCCGGTAAGTGGCTGCACCCAAGCATAAGGAAGAGGCACTGGTAAGCAGATGTGGAGACACTTGTCAAGTTGGATAAAATCAGTCCCATCACCAAGATAATCACCAGAGCACATTGTGGACTGTGTCAGGGGACAGAAAGAGCAGCAATGGCTCAGGTCAGCAACACAGGTTACAAGCACTGCAACGAAATGCTGAACAGTGAGGAATTACAAGAGTTTTGAAGAAGTGGGATAAGGAGGCTGAAAATTGTTGGTCTGCTTAGAAACAGCGAAACCCAGGCTTTGTCTCTCGGAAGGAAGAGTCCTTTGTTTTTATAGCAGGATAACACTGCACATTACTTGTTCTCTGTAGTTAAGACTTTTGTCAACTCAGCCTGGGAAAGGATCATGAGGCTCCATACTCAGCCCTTGCTTGCCTCAGTGTTCTGCAATATCCAAGTTTACTGTTAAAGCCCTGTTAAAAAAGCCCAAATTAATAACTGCACTGTTCAGACCCAAATATGACCAATAACTGTGCAGATGAATGAAGTAGACTCAGGTAGGGGAGAGAACAGCTTCAAAGGCTGAGGGGTAAGATATACGCAAACACCTAATAAATATGACAGAAAACCCATTAGACTGAGAAGAGACAACTTGACCGTGAGGCTGAGGAAGCAGGAGGAAGCCACGTGGATGAGGCAAAGGGGATGCAAAAGCAGCAGGCAGTCTCCTGAGGGCCAGCAGTGAATAACAAGTGAGGCACTCAGGGCAGCAGTACAGCTCATCCTCACAGCCCGGAGTGGGTTTGCTCCTCTGGGTGTCTCCGGCCAGAAACAGTTATTTCTGTCAGCCAACAGTCCTCCATTCCAGTGGGCCAGACAGGTAAAGCCTAAACTTTCTGTCCAAAGCAGAACTTCAGCCTTATGAACCCATCACAGTGGGTGGATCTGGGCCTACAGAAAGTCATAGAACCACTGAACGGTTTGGGTTGGAAAGGAACTTAAAGACCATTTTATTTCAACTCCTATTTGCACAGATCCCTACTGTCAGTCTGACTCACAGGACATGGATGGCAGGCCCAGTCTGCTCTTTTTCACAGGCCAGAGCACAGGGATTTCACATACATGTTTTAGTTCAAGTTTTCCTCTCTTTTTTAAAGAGACTTAATGCCTTCACTGCTTGGATTCCAGGATTTTAATGGCTTTAGATTCGTTTCCTCCTTTCCTGCTCTGCATCTAATACTTCAGCCCATAAATCTCTGCAAGCACACAGCACAAAAACAGATAAGGAAAGCTGTATAGCCATAAAACATGCTGGAAAGGACCAACATAAAACCCATCCAATACAAGGATTATAACCAAAGGAAGCAGAGACAGAGGAAGCCAGATTAAGTGATGCTGTCAAAGGTTAACTAAGTCTCAGAGAAGATGTTACATGATAGCTTAATTAAGCCACAATAGATCTTAATCAATGATGTATCACTCTGCTGATGGAAAAGTTTCAGGAGAGTAGATGGTTATGGGACAAAGTAGTTTTGTAAAGTTTTTTGCAAATACAGCGTTGTACTAATGGCTGAGATTCCCCCCTCCTCATGTGCCACATCCCTGTACAGCTCTCCTCTGCTAGGCATGTACATTTGGATGGGGTTTGATGGACTCATCTCTGTTACATGCTCCTTTGAGGAGTATGTAAATGCCCGTCCCCACCCCATCCGCCCTCCCCTGGTACAGTATGCATGCAAAACCTCACAAGGCATTGCCTTCGGCATCTGTGCAATGATGACACAATTAACATGAATAACTATTCCACTCCATAGATTTAGTCCTTTTCCTCTGGGTAATTATGATCTTTCCTCCCCTCCCCAACACTCATTTCGAATCCTCAAGGGTAATATGCAGTCAGCTGATGTTACATTTATCCCGGTTCTATTTGTTTGACACATTTCAAGCAATCTCCACAAAGTCAAAACCTCCTGCTCATTAATAACATTCACATCACCTCCTCCTTAGCTTCTTTAACATGCTGCTTTTATTTGGTCTAATTGCAACGCTCAGCATGATTAATCACAACATTTTTGCGGGGAGCTGGGGAATTTGATATCCCTGTCCTCATATGGATCTGATCACATCCATGCTGAGAGCCCAGGCACATTTCCTGCGGGCTTAATGCAAGAGCTTAGTGTCAGGCAGTCCTCCTTGGCCAGTACACACTAATTACTAGTGCTGCTATATTCACCTAGGTAGCAAACAAGGATTAAAGATCAAAGGTAGATAAGGTGATCCCACCCTGGGAAATAAAGTTTTCCTCTTACAAAGATCTTCTTGCACATAGGCTTGCTTCTCAGTGAAACCTCCAGACTAGGTAATTTACCCAGTAGAATCATTTAATTTGGAAAAGAACTTTTAAGATCATCCAGTTCAACCATAAAAGGTTAGCAGGGATGCTGGAAGTTTAAAGAACTAAAATTACACCTGGAACACCCTTAATCCAAGGGGCCGAGTGTCCTTGGTGAGAGTCTGCAGAGATGGCAAAAAGCACTACGGAAAGCAGGCTCGGAATTAATCTGTGCTTCTTACAAGCGGAAAGATGAGCATCACCAAAGAAGCCTCCTCGAAACCAAGTTTGATGCTTGCAATAGTTACAGCTTTAGTTTGCTGGGGTTTTGGGGTTTTTTTGTTTGTTTGTTTGTTTTTTCATTTTGTAGTGCTGCTGATGAAAAGTTTTTAAATCCAAAATCTTGGAGTATCACCTTTTTCTTATACAAGTTAGAGGCAAAGCTCCCATGGATTTTAAAGAAACATGAAGAGCATCAGTGTACATTTCTGAAGCATCATCTGGAGGTCAAACATTAATATTTGAAGAAGACATAGCCTTGCTTCCCACTGTACTGGTAGAAGCAGCAGGACTGCAGTTAGCTCCTCCATTACAGGCTGACTTTTTCCCAGTTAACCAGTGACATAGTCTTACCCACTTTCCACAACTCCCTTCCCTTCTCCCAAATCAACTAGGAAAAGGGCCCAAGCTGTTTCCCACGAATACACTTTCTTTCTCCTTTCCTCCCACCAAGACAGACTGTCAGACCAGATGAAAACCACACGGACACTAACAGCATCTCCTACACGCTGCTCTCCCAGGCTGCATATTCTCCACATCATTTGCTTTATAAAGCCTTTTAATTAATCGGTAAAGGCCCACTGATTATCACCTCCTAGGAAAGCACCATTTGAAAGCAGGCTCCTACTTGGTGGTCCTGGAGTTTCATCTTTTTCCTGATGATCCCCTACAAGTGCTATTCCCCTTTCGGTACTTGACCAGATGTTATCACTTGGATGCTGAAAGACTGAGAAAGCAAAGAGCTAAACATGGGATGCAGGATGGTGTGTGAAGAGGGAAAGGGTCAGGATAAATCAAGTCGGGTACCCCATACTGCACATGTGGAAGGGTGGCTGGGTCACAGCACAGGCAGGGAGCTGTTACTCCATGACCTCCTCATGTGAGCACACATGAAGCTGGCTGGTCACCCACTTCCCATAAATGATCCCTGCTCCAGCCAGTAATCACTGACCACTGCATCAGTGAAGGTGACAAGTGTGCCATAATGGGACGTGATGCTCCTAAAATCCTCCACCTAAATCTCCTGCGTTTCTCACACACACACATCTGCAACTCTCCGTAGCCCTGACAACAGGCTGAACAAAAAACATTATCTCTGGGCATAAGGTATTCACCCAGTGACGGGCCTCCCAAAATAAAATGGAAATACAGGCTCTGAAAAGCCCCCCAGAGCACAGGAAGGCCCTGCCAAAACCAACACCTCACAATTTCTCACTCAGCTGGTCTCTGCACCGATGCCTTTTCCAGGTGCCCAGCTCCCAAACTCCTCCCCCACACCCAGTGCTTAAACAAGCTTTGACTGTGACAAACAGCCCTGGGAAAGCACTGCTGCTCTGAAATCACATCATTTTGTTTGTGTGCTTGAGTTTTTTTAAGGAAAAAAAAAAAGACTTTCCTTCCCCAAATATTTTTAAAAATCCACCTAAGTCACCATTAATATTCTAAAATACTTTTAGACTGCATTTACACAGGTATGCAGTCACGCTCTTGGGCTATTTCTTGGAGAAAGGCAGAATTCATAGATCTTGCATCGCTTCCACCGAAATAAATGCAAAATAGCTACAAATAAGAAAATCAATTTTATCTGATTACAACGAATAGAAGGCTCTGTAACTGTAATTTATTATCCAGCCATACCCTGCATCCGAGTCCCCCATTTAGATCTGCCAGGGATGGCACGAGCCACTGACCTACTGTTGATACAGGTGATCTGGAGGGGTTAATGGAAGTTTCTGTGCCCACATAGAGCAGCTGCAGGTCGGTGTCTGCACAAGCTTGTCTTTGCCACACCATCCCTGTCACTCACAGCAAAACACGCTCAGAGGGAAGCAGGAAAACCAGCCAACGCTGGGACTTCTTTCCCTGCTGTACATTACACTACACAGTCAGAAAAACCTATCAAAGCACATGCCTGAGCAGCCTGTTTCAGCTTTTAATGTTGCTTAATATAGACTTCTAAGGAGTATCTTCAGTTCAGCCACGGTAACTTGAGAGCACAGCGTGAGCGTTACGCACAGACGGCTTTGAAACTCAGCAGTAGGCACGGAGGAGCAGCAGAGCCCAGACCAGCACAGTCCCAGCCAGCTGCAGAGCTCTGCCAGGCTGCTCCCTTGCCTGCAACCTCCCTCTGTCCCCCTCTAAAAGGGGCAGGAACACACCTGTACACACACAGCGTGTCCTTGTTCCCGCCACACACCACGCACCCACTTCTGCTGAGTTTTTTACCACTCTAATCACTCAGCCAAGCACATTCTCAGGTGAGTTGTGCCCAGAAAGGAGCAGAGAGGCAGCAGCAAGAAGCACAGCTCTCACAGCACAATGCTGGCACATCTGGCACCAGGTGAAGGCACTATATGTGCACTGCATGCTGCTGTTGGTACAGCCTAAACACAACTTAGAGAGCCACCAGGAACCATCCTTGCCTGGATAAAACATGAGGGCCAAAATAGATGCAGAACACTGAGAGGATTTCCTCATGAAAAAGCACAGACCACATACCAAATTCAGCCTCCTTCAGCTCAGCATAAAAAGAACTCAAACAAAACAAAATACCCAACACATCTTTCCTCACCACCACCAACCAGCCCACAGGGCCTTCTGGCAGATTTGGGATGAAAAAGCCCACGAGCAGCATCTGCGTTTCTCACTGATGGAGACACACACCATGTCCAGGGTGACATCGGTATCGGATGCAGTTGCTTTGTGAGCAGAAAGTATGCTGAGCAAGGGGGAGCTGAGAAGGGAGTAGAGCACATATGACCCTCTCAGCACAATTTGGGTAAAACAGGCTGTTACTGTCTGTCCCAGCACAGCTTAAGGGTTCTTGGGGGTTTTTTTCTGAAATGCAAGGATGCAGGTTGTGCTGGCTACAAGCAGAAACACGAGAAGAAACTCCCACAACAAAAGGGATGCGCAAACCAGTTTCCAGTTTTTCTGCACGCATCAGAACCTTGCCAAGCAGCAAAAACACCAGCAGTTTTACACCAGTTTGGCCCAGCATTTTAGCTGGAGTCCCACGGGAGCTTGTATTGTTTGCTCCATCCTGGCACACGTTCAGACCATCCATGCACTGCCCCGTGACTCACCTCCTGCTTCTTCCCTTCCTGGGGAGTTCAGAGGAAGTTGCATCTTTTCAGCGATTAGCACATCAGGCAGTCGTTTCTGTCCACCTTCGGCTCTTATCACTAGCCCATTTCCTAAAACAAGAGGAAAAAAAGAATAAAGAAAAAAGGAAGAAAAAAAAAAACCAAAAAAAAAAAAAACCCAAAAAACATCAGCAAACCACAATCTGGTTGTTCTCTATTCTCCTTAAAATATTAACTAGACATTGACATACTGGAGTCCTTGCTGCAGGAAACCTGCTGCGATTGGGGATAACCGGGACATTACAGAGGGCTATGAATCAACTCAACTGCAGATGCTTCAAGTCCTTTTGCTAGGCAGAAGTGAAATATGCTCCCTTACAACCAAGTGACCATTTCAGTATTTTTTCCAGTTATCTCCAGAACATTTATTAGATTAGGAGGTTTTATTTATGGACTCTGAAACTTTGCTGTTTCCCAGCGAAGCGGTTGTTATCTGTTTAATGTTCCTTTTGTTCTCCTGGACATTTGCATTTATTTATTTTGATTCATTGCTGCAGAGGTACCAGGCTCCAAGTACCTGCAGTTCACATACACTCACAACACACACATCCTCAACATTTAAAATATCTTTCCTCTAACAGAGCCAGAATAGCTCCATTCCCAGGTGAAACCCAAGGATTCTGGGATCAACACTGCTGACACATGATAGCTAACACTAAACTTTCAAAAGTGGTTGTTCAACCCCATGCAAGATGCTTCATAGTTTGGCACATTTATGGGGAAGTCAGAGCTTGTTACAACTGATTTATTTAATATAAGGCTTCGCAGATAGGGCTTGTTTTCCCAGTGCCTTATATATATATAAAAAAACCCATTATGCATATATTTTATAAAAATACATTTATATATATATAATATATATAAATAATTGGGATGTTTATTTTCTCCCCAAATAAGCCCAACCCACCTAAGTCTGGCCTTGCTAGCAGGGAAATTTCACTTACTCCTCTGCCTCTGCCCATAAGCAAGGTTAAAAAGCTGCCCATGTGCCTTCGAGTGATTTGAATTTAGGACTGAAGGCAGAACTTTTTTGCCTATATCCAAGCCCTCAAACCTAGATGCAAGTCTCACATTAAATGATCTGTTTAACAGTGGTGCAAACCGAAGCCCAAGCTGCAGGCTGGGGATCTGAACCATGCCGCAGGACCAGGGTCTGAGCAAACAGAGAGCCCACTGTGCTCCTGCCAGATATGGAATGAGCATGGAGCAAGTTGCCAAAGGAAACCAGGCATGAGGAGTGTCTCCACCCCAAAATACCAGATTTCAGCTCCTGTTGGACTCGGATGAGCGTGTGGTGTAACGCTGAGCATTGGTCACCAACCCTACAGCGTCCAGCAGCAGTTTTCCTTGGAATAGATGTGATGGGTGCACGTGCACTCCGATGTTCAGACTTCCCTAGGTGCCAAATGCACTACACCATTTATAACGAATGCTTTACATTTCATAGGTATTTTTAATGCCTCTCCCAATTAGAAAAAATACAGAACCAAATAATACACGAGTAAAGGCAACAGACATGACATGGGATTTGCAACTTTGGGTATAAACTCTGGGGACCATTGAAATCAAAGCTGTTTTAATTAATGCAAGCCATGGATTTGGAGCAGCCTGTAAAACAGCTGGAAACTCAATATATCAGGCTTGTTCTGAAGTGGGTCTTTTTTTCCCCTGGAATGACTACCTGTGGTTCAACAGATGGTCATTTGGAGAAACAAGCAGGAAAGGGAAGACACGAGAAGAGCATTTCCCCCTTCCCCCAGACTCCAACAGCAGGGGAAAGACAACACAGGGACAAGGATTTTCAGGAAACTGAGATGTGCTGGAGACTGCTGGTCACCACCTACACACAGGAAGGGCATCTGGGAAAGATATGTGGGTGCAAGAGGGCTCCCCATGGGGCAAGCCAGGAAAGAGACACCCCAGGAAAGCACACTGAGGGATGACAACACGAGGTCAGACTGCAGCAGCATCCTCTGTCTTGTGCTAACAGCTCAAAGGCATATTATCTACCAAGAATTCCACCTGGAAAACCACTAATAAAGTCAGTCAGGCTATTCCCCAGTGGGGGAATTAGAGCTAATCAGTGAATGGATGCCATCCCTGCCCATTTCAGACCGTGAGCACAGGCAGAACCTGCTCACTGGAAGTTTTACATTTACCACCGTGTTGGCCTCTGAAAAAAAGCTGCAGTTACTCTGTGTCAGTGGCCTTGAGCATCAGCCCACTGCAGGCAGAGCTGCTACCCTGACACCCCCAGCAATGCCACCAGGACTGCAGCCACAAGGAACTGACCTCTGACACTCAGGACACTAAAGGAGCAGAACATTACAGCAGAGGCACATTAAACCTTAGCACTTGCTAGCCATCATCCCACTTCACAGGCAGGACACATCTCCTGCTTTTCAGGTTCTCTAAGAGCTTTTCCTATCTCCAGCAGCACACCAGGCACACAGCAGGGCACCCACTATAAACAAAATCATCCTTAGCTGTGAGGATACCAGCTTTGTCTTTGTTGACTCCAAACTCTGTTTTTGAAGACAGCAAGGAAAGAAAACACGAAGATACAATGCTCCTTCTACTATACAACCATCGCTTTTTCCCCTGGCTTATCTCACTTCCCATGTGTAAAGAACTACAGGCAAGACATCTCTGAAAGTAAACAGACACCAGAACATCCCCTCAAAAATCAGTGGCCAGCACAGGCAGTGCTCATTCAGTCGGCAGCAAGTTTCCAATCCGTGCCTGAAGCAGGAAGGCTGGGAACCACTTCTGGCACCAAGGATCAGGAGGGTCTGCAGCGAAGATTTAGCTCTGCCACAATTAGTGGTGGGTTTGGCATTGGTGCACAGCCCAGGCCCACTCTGGGAAAACACTGCTGCTCCTTAAGAATCCCCTGAGCAGGAAGCTCACCACCATCTCTCTGACAAAACTACAGAACAGGTACAAAATCCTTCACTTGAAAAAGAATTTTAAAAAAAATCCTCCTGATGAAAACACAAAGGATCTGCTTTTGAACCCTTTTAAAAAAGGAGCAGCTCTTACAATCTAAGTAACAAAGCTTTAGAAGAGACCTGTGTGCAGAAGGATTGGATTGAGGTTGTCAGAAATGCAGGTGGTGGAGGAAAGCGCCTGGAAATGAGCTGCTCTCCATGTTCAACATTTCTCCAATCATTTTCATATTAGCATATCTCTAAGTGCATATAATTTTCACATCAAAGAGTAATTTTTTAGGTATTTAAAAAGAAAAAAAAAAAAAACCAACAAAAAAACCCCCCCACTAGGATTGAAGTAGAGAGCAATTTCTTTCCTGAAGTCTTTCAAGCAGCTCCTCTCTATGACATGACAGAAAAATTATAGAGGAGACAAGTGTTTAGAAAACTCTTCCGTGGAATTCAGATTATTCTTCAGGCATACAGTGAAAAAAGGTTCAGCCAAACTGCAACAGGAAACTTAAAGAAAGTCCTGGGAGATTCAGAGCACCAAACTCAGTGTCCTGACTCAGGAGCAACCTGCATCCTCTGCCCGTTGCTTAGGGGATGAAATAATCAGCATTTCTGAGCTTGTGGTGGAGAGGAAAAAGTGAAGACAAGTTTGAGCCCTTCTTGTCTCCCACCAGTCTTTCCTGGCTGGGATAGCCCTTGTGCAAAAGCCAAGAGTTTCTCTCTCCCTTTCCCTCTACACTGCTCATCTTTTGCTCTGCAGCCTGTGAGGCTCTTTTACTCCTCTGGGTCTAGACAGGAACAGCATGGACAAGCACCAGGCACTTCCCTCCAGCCCTCACCAGGTCCTTGCAGGGCCCCATTTAGTCTCCCTTCTCTCCTGCAGCAGCTCAAGGCTGGCCTTGGTGCTCTGTTCCAGCAATCTCAGGAACCAGGCTCAGGCAGGAGCTCTCCTTTAATGAGATTTTATTAAAAGACTCTGTTACAAATAGCCACTTAAGCAAGTGAACCTTTGGAGCCTTTAGTCCATGATGTCAGTGCTGTGGCTGGATGTTTCCTGGGAGTATTAAACCTGATGCTAATATAGGGCTGTTCTATATGACAGCTATAAAACTGGTTAAGCGTACCAGGCAAGAGGCCAGCAGGGCTTTTTGTGGCTATCAGGGCTTGGCTAAAGGTCTCCTGCAACAAGGCAGGAAGAAGCAGAGTGCTAGGCAGGGGTTCAGCTTTCCCTCACCTCCTTTGCAAGGCTGGATAACCCCACGAGGCTGCAAAAATCCACATAGCAGAGGCTACACAGCAGAGCCTTTGCATCTGCATCCATATCTCCTTTGGTTGGTGGAATTATCCATCTCTGTGCACAGTGTGAGGCCCCCAAAGCGGCACTGCATCACCACCCATGGGGAATACACCACATCTCCCTCCTCATCCCTACCTCAGCTGTGGGCAGCACTACAGGGATACCCAATATTTATCCTACCCCCAAGCAGCACCATTTACACAAGCCTGGCTTTTCAGCCTGCCCTCCGCTGCTCTCTGGGAGCAGATCTGCCTGCCTGCCCTCTCCACAGATACATCCCTGGGGCGACAAGCATCCACAGGGAGCTGCCTGCCCACAGCAAACTCTCGTGTTTGCAAATCACACCCAAGATACACGAGGAATGCGAGCATGTGTTTGCCAAAGGCAACTGATATTAAAACCAACAGTAGAACTGGTTCGACCCACTTGTCAGCTGGAGAAAGATAAGCAGAGGGCATAATAACGCACGTTAATCACGTTTTAATCTGCAGTTTTCCACCAATAGGTGGCACCAGCAATTTTTGGATGTGCTACAACATGGTACAGCTGTTCCCTCGCCACGAGGCATCCAGCTCATGGCATTGCAGGGAAGATGGATGGACCAGTTATTGCAATGGCAGCATCCAGCCCCTCTCTTTTTCCTTTGGGTTAGGGAAAGGTTAAAACTCCCACAGGCCAAGTCTTCTTTCCACGAACAAACTTATCTGAGGATTAAATCTAACCTGAGTGATTCCTTCAAGGAATATGAGTCTGAAAGCTGTATGCAAGTACATCAGAAAAAAATTGTTTGAAATGGAAACACGGACCTAGTCTCCACCGAAGACAAAGCAAACGTACAATTTAACACACCAAAGCCAAAACTTCTTGTAACTGAGGCTAGCCACTCGTGTAGAAATGCCCAAGTCATAGCCTAGCACAGTTTAAATATATTGTATAAAATACGTTACCTTGACACATGTATCCTACTGAGGAAAACATCAAACCACTTGTGTGCCCAAAGCAACGTATTCAACTCCTGCACACATAAAAAAGGAGAAGCAGCCCCGGCCAGGTCAAACCAAGGCTGTGACCAGCACAGCTCCACAGGGAAAGCTGCCCAGACCCCAGGCAAGGATGAAAAAAAGCCTGAGAAGCAAATTCCCATCAGCTGTCCCACACCGCCACAGGTGCATGGCATCTAACTGCCTCAGCTTACAACTCCACACAGCTGAATCCAGCCTGTATAAATTATTAAAGAGCCTGCAGAACATTACACAGTTCATGTAGTTAATGATTATAGTTCAGTGTCTAGGTCAGATATAATTAGATGTTACATTAAAATAGCTTCACAGAGCCATTTATTCTGATTTAATTACTTAAAATGATAATATAATGAGCAGTGCTTTCAAAGAAAAAAAGAAATCTTTTAATGAGCTCATTTTAAGTTAATATGAGGCAAATTAATCATTTAACAAAATGCGATAAAAAGACAAGTTCATATTTTAAAATATGTTGTGCCCATGTCAAGAGGGTTCCTTTATTGCCATGCTGGGAAAGGCACACAAACAGGTGGCTCTTGAAACACCACCACATCCAAAACACTGTACATCTGGAACATCTTTAAACCGTGTTCTCGTCCTTCCCCAGATATACCTGCTACGTCAGAACCCTTTGAAACACAACCTGCATAACAGATTTATGACCATCAAAGTGTGTCTTTATTCCAGTGTGAAGCAGAGAGATAGCTGTGCAGAGCAGTCACCCGAGAAGGTGAGCTCATGATGAAGGGTTAATAGTGAGTCGGTTCATTAATCATTCATTTGCTGGCTCAGAAAATTAGCTTTCACTTGTTTGTTTGCTCAAGAAGCGATAAGCCCATTCCCTTGCTAGTTCATCTATTTTCTTCCCTTTGCATTGTTTGAGAGATTTTAATCCTTTCCAATTTTTGTAATCAGTCATTTTGGTCTTTTAGCAGGAGCGTTTCCAAGCATGCAGCAATTACTGGAGTGAAAGCAAGCAAGTCCCTGCAGGGAAGGAGCAGGCTCTGGATCATAACCCCGCCAGGAATCGCATCCCTCCTCTCACGGCTCCGCACGGCACCCTATGCAGCGGCCCAGCAGCGGTGTCCTCCCATTTCTGCTGCAAACAGGACTCCCTGCACTTCCACAGGCATTTAAATAAACATCTATAGCAGCTTAAAGGGCAGGTCAGGATGTACTGAGTGGTTTGCAGGTTGTCTCCCAGCCACCACCGCTCACCTGTCCTCACCTGGAACATCAGCCTCACTATGCCTGGAGATACTTGTGCAGGAGGTAAAGGGGAGTCCTACAAACCTCTCTCAATAAATTGTTTGCAAACATTTCCACAGCATCACCTCCAAAACACGTGGTTTGTCAGCTCCGGCATCGCTTGGATACCTCGGAGAGGGAGTAGAGGCTGCCTGTCACACAGCAACTGCGCTACTCCCACTAGGAACATAAATAATTTGGGGCCACACGTTTCTCTCGCAGCGCATTCACTGCCTCTGCTCCCAATTAGGTAAAGCCGATGGCTTTCAGCTGCTGCGCTTCCCCAGCAGCGGATGCAGGAGCAGGACTGTGGTGCTATGACAACACCGTGGGTGCCATCCATCTCACAGGTGGTACAGGCAGCCTTCGGGTGCACCCACCCGTGACCTCCCCGTCCCCTCCCTCCCAATTATGCCAGACTGCATCTGGGATATCACTATCCTTTTTCGCCATCCCCCCCCCCTCCTTTTTTTCCTATTTTTTCCACTGTCCTACCCACCCAGCAAAGCCACCCTGGCCCTTTGCCCACATCTGCATGTGACAGTGGACCAAAGCAGGATGCGTGCAGCCCAGCGTGGCCTCAAACGCCAGTTGCTGCCGCTTCCCCTTTTCTAGTCTGCAACCTGGATTTGGAAGAAAAACACAACATCTCTGAGCCACAAGGCCCCAGCGTGAGGCTCGTGTCACACAGTCATTAATAAGGATTTCCAGACAAATCTGACTGCAGAGATAATAGGCTTAAACAATTAGAAAAAGAAAAAAAAATTAAAAAAAATTTCTGTGATGAAGTATTTTCTCCTCCTATTTGCTGTAATTATTTTCTAAATGTAGATCATTTTATACGATGCAGGCAGCAGTGTTCCAGAGCTAATCAGGCCATATGTTTTCACATTTTGAAAAGAAAACTAATTAAAAAGAAATGAAAAAGGGAAAAGGGAAAAAAAGGAAGGTTTGTAAAGGGGACTGGTAGGTTTGGGTCTGAGAGGAGTGGTGAAGGAATCTTTCAGGAATGTATACATTCACTTCACTCGGCTCTGCATTTTGTTTTCAGAATTGTTTCTGGCAGAAACCTAAAGAAAAATATGAACCAGATGTACAAGGAAATAGTTTCTTCATCAGAATGAGAAGAATAGCTCTCTGTCTGCCAACAGACTTCGAGCCTTTATGTCTTACCAAGGTGATGTTAAAAATGCCCTTCAATGGTGGCTTCTCCTTTACCAGCACCAGAGGCAACTGGGATGTAGGGAGAGCATCCCTGGGCACCTCTGGGTGCTGTGCAGAGCCCACTTTCCTTAAGGTTTAGGGACCGACCAGCCGGAGTGACCCCACAGGTCTGGGGGTGGAGGGACCCCCAGGTGGGTGCTGCCTGAGTGCTGCAATGATGGGTCTGTTGGGGAGAGGGCAGGCAGCTTGGCAGGGGACTAGAGCAAGGCCTCTCCTGCTTTGGAGAGCTGTGAGGGAAGCGGAAAAAAGCAGATTGGAAAGTCTCATGCAAGAGCAGCCCTCAGCAGAAGGGAGGTGGGAAGGGCCCAGAAGCCCCCTGTGTGCCCCTTGGCAAAAAAGATGGGGGTTCAACTGGTATCTCATTCATTGCACTCTCTCTTTCATTTGCCTCATGAAGCAAATCCCCTCCAATGAGGACACTACTCCTTTATCCTCTGCTCCAAGGCTGCTGGCACAGGATCTGGAGTGACAGCAGTTCCCCAGCCCTGGCACGGCCCTGCAGGGTGAATCCTCCATGAACACCTCTCTGGGCAGGGTGGAAACATGGACAGCATCTCTGCTGTCAGAAACCTTCCCCCAGGCAGGCTGGAAGGCACAGGAAAGGTCGCAGAAATGGATCAGCAGCTCCATCACAACATCTCCACGGAGGAGCGAGGTGGGGAGGGACTGGAGACCAAGTGGTGTGGAGAAGAAATCATCACAAATCATTCCCTCTGCTCCAAAGTACTGGCTCTTGACAAAACTAGCCACAGGCAAGAGTGCAAGTACTGAAGTGCTTCCATGCCTCATCCTGGGGCTGTGGCTGTGTCCAAAGCCCTGCTCCCCTCCTGGGGTGCTCTGTGTCCCTGGGGCATCACAGAGTCCCGCAGGGAGCAGGAGGCTCCACCACGCTGGGTGACCCGCCCGCAGACACCCCGGGGTCCCATGGGCACTGTCACCCGTGGGTGCTGCAGCTCTCCAGCCTGCCAGGGATCCCACAGGCACCCCCAGTGACCCCGGCAGCTTGGGAGGGGAGTTCAAGTGGAAACGAAATAGGACAGGAAGAGAGCAAGAGAGAGCGAGCAGGGAACTTTAATCTCATTAAGCACACCATGAGTCTTAAAGTAATGTTGCCAAGAGAAGTCTTTTACTAGCCTTTAACCTTGCTCCAGCCTTCCTGCACAAGGAACAGGCCTCACAAGGGCTTGTCCTTCTCTACTTCAGGCAGGTCAGAAACCTGTCTGATTCCTCCCACGTGCTGAGTTTAAAGGGGGAGAAAAAAGTGCACTGATCTACTGAAACCAGCTTATTTTTGGGGAACCACAGCAGCTTTGATGAACAGGATTTCTGATGAGGATCTCCAGCAGCAGCAGTAGCAGGCGGAGGCTCTTCCGTAGGCGTTTGTTGTCCACAGCAGATGAATTTCTGTCTCTCAACAGTTTTTAATTCCAGAAAAAAAATTTCCAAGGTTTCATAATTAAAGGTAAGGAAACCCAAGGCCTCACTACAGTAGTATTACAGAATCTTTGTTTTCTGGCCAGCACTACTTTAAAACAAACAAATGCTGCAAGCTCTGGAGTTGGCTCAGCAAATTGGCTTAGTCCTCATAGGCACTAGCTAATACAAAGAGCAAGAAGTTCAATTTTCTGCACTGAAAAAAGACAGATTCATCTATTTGAAAGCCAGCAGCATCAGCTTCCCAGGTCTATCACAACTTCCCATAAATTAAAAAAGCTCAGTTGTATTTCATAATGCATCTAAAGCAGCCGAGATTTCACATGGGACACCCAGGAGAGAAGTTTAACAGCACATGTTTCATGGTGATTGGCAAATTATCAGGTCATTGCTCCAACTTCCACAAACATCATCAGCCAAAAGCAATAAAAATACACGTTTTGGTCTCAGGAGCCTTCAAACTATTTTCCAGAGTTCGACTGCATGACAAGAGCCTCACTACGACACTGCAGAAGCACTGAGCTGCTTAATTAGAATAACACAAATGCAGTTCAGTTTTTAAGTCAATCAGAACAACAAATACAGAACCAACAGATTTTCAAAAGAGTTAATCAAACTTTTTACTTGCTTTGTGTTTTAAATGCAGTTTTTCTGCCTTGTTAGTAGTTACCCTGAAGAATCACATTTCTTCTTCATCCAAGTGGCATTGCTGTAGGTGGCCACTCCAGCTTACCTGGGATTTTGTCTCATTCAATGGTCTCAGCACTAGGAAAAAGCTCCCTGGACACATTTCTTCCTGCTCTCCCATCTGACAGGAGAGCCAGCATACATACAGGAACAGATATCTCCAACCTCAACATTTTCCTGACAGAGATATCAAGAAAAAAACTCCAGGGGTTTTGTTAATAGAGAGGAACTTCAAACATCCTTTATTCATGGATTTAAGCAAGCTGTAATCCTATAGGGTTGATTTTTCCCTCACTGGTGAGAACAGATACCAATGAGTTGTTTCCTGAAACACTCACAACTGCTACTGATGATTTTTTGGTGCTTTTTGTTTTTTTTTTTTTTTTTTTTTTTCCCCTTTGCTTGGAAAACTTCAAGGTCTTCAGAGAGCCAGACACTCCCACTGCTTTCTTCCCTGGCTTTGGGAAGGCTGCTGCCCACACTGGAGACGATGGGGCACAGTGCTTTGCCCCAGAACGCACAGCAGGGTGCAGCCCACCTGCTAGAGGAGACTCCAGATGCAGACAGAGCATCCTCCTTTCCCTGCTCTGCGGTTTGTACCATCTCTCTGACTCTGCCCTGCCTGCTCCTGCCCTGCTGCCTTGCTCTCCCGGGGCTCAGCGGCACTGCCAAGGGGATAAGGGGCTGTGATTAGGCACTGCAATTCCCTGCTCGTGTGGGCTGGCAAAAAATTACCGCTCAGCCGGAGAGGAAAATAACATCTTATTTACTGTCTCTCCTGGGACTCGTCTGAGGGCTGAGCAAGTGCTGACTCACAGGCGGTGGAGAGGTGCCGAAATGCAAAACCCAGCTGTGAGGATCATCACGAACTCCTTAGCGCTGGCAGAGCCCCACACCAGTACCCACACCTGTACTGGCACCAGTACCAGCACCAGCATCAGCTGTTCCTCCTGGCTGTCCCCAAAGGCAGGCTGGCTGAGGAGGGGGACCTCAGGTATCTTGAAGGCAGGTTGTGACTGTCCCTGTGCAGGCAGCAAACACCCTCAAGGAGCTGGGGCGTGTGGCTGGGGGGCAGCAGGGGCAGACAAGGAGCCATCACATGCTTCTGCCCCACAGGGCTGCCAGGAGAGCCAGGAGTTTTAAAAAAGGGCCCTGTCTCCCATTTCACTTTCCTGCTGAAAACATCTGGTCTGCTTGGCACCTATGCTGCTGCAAATATAGCAGAGCATCTTGTTCACAGGCACGGTGCCACCGCGACAGATGGGTACGGGCACAGGCAGCCAAGAGACCTTGTATCAGCATCAAGTGTGTTTGCTAAGGGCAGGATTCGCAGCCAGAAATGTCAAAATGGCTGAGTCTCCGTGCCTTGTAGATACCGGGGAGGCGAGACTCTGCTAAACCAGCTTTGGGCAGGATTAACTCAGGAATGGTGGGGGAAAGCTAATTTCTGCGGCTACAAAGCATAAGTTTTTGGTCGCGTGGAGCAGGATTAGCTTCTGGCTTGGGGATGTTCCTGCTGCCTCATCCTGTTTCCAGGCGAGAGAGCCCACAGATCGTCTTCTGGAGCTGGCGGGACACCAGCAAGGCGAGAAAGCCGTAACCCCACAGCCCGGAGGGCCACGGGCAACAAATTTATCTTTGCAAAATGGGTTAGGAGACCTCCTCTCAATTAACCTCAGGTCAGCTCGGCAGGCACGGGGAGGTGCCAGCACGGCACACCCTGGCAGCCCCGGGCAAAGCTACGCTTGGCTGCAGCGGGACGACCGCTGCCTTCATTTTCCATCAGGGAAAGAGCGAAGGACTAATTGCACTAATTAGCGTTGCCCTCATTTCGCAGCGATTTCGGGAGGCAGGCAGAGCGCTGAGCCTCGTGGCGGGCCGGGAAGCGAAGCGGGGAATGGGGAGGAGCAGATGTGCAGCGGGAGAGGTGTGGGATGGGCTCCCCAGTCCCGCCCGTGGCCGCCGCGGGTGGCACAGGTCCGCGGAGCGCCCGGAGGGGTGCGCGGCTGAGCATCCTCCATCCCCGCAGCCTCTGCCCCCGCCACGCACCGCGACCCATCCACCCATCCTCCATCGGCACGGGGAGGGAGAAAGGAGCGGTGCGGGGGCAGGGAGAGAGAGGCTGCCCGTGCCACACACCCCGCTGCGCACAGCCTGCCCTCCGGCTGCTGTAATGAGCCCTCTCTGACAAGTGATTGACTCGGCCATTATATTCCTGCCTGGTCAGAGAAACAAACACACCCCACATAAAAATCTCGGCTTTCTAATCCCAGAGATGCTTCCTGTGGGAAAACTTGGTTGGTTGCTTGGAGGGGGACGGAGCGGCATGGGACGAGCTATTCAGGGAGGTTGGGGGGAAATGAGGAGCGAGGCAGCGATGATTTTTCTCCCACACTGTTAGAGCCTCTCTCTTTCCTCAGCTGGTGCTTTAAGAAAAAAATAGTGCAACACACACCCTGAATGGGAAAGGAAGGAGAATTGGCAGGAACCAGCACGTCTGCACTTGTTTTACATTTTTATATTTATTAAAATACTCTGGAAGTCTCTTGCATTCCAGCAGCCTTTGGAACAACACTGAAATAAGTTACATACTGGGGAATGCTTGATTTCCAGCAGCTCCAGACAAAAGCATCTCCTGAAGAAGTAAGTTACGTGTGCTTACCCACATCTGTGAAGTATCCATATTCTCCAGTGTGATCCCTTCGGGCAGAGGTAGGAGTGAGCAGCAACCTGGCCTTGAGTCTAATCAAGAGTGTGCTGGGACTGGAATGTTTAAAGAAACATCCACCACCTCCAGTAGCTCTGACAACATCCAGTAAACAGTTGGTCTAGGAAAGACCATAAGTAACGTAATAAAATCCTAAAAGACCACCAGAAAGAGATGAGATGGAGACTGCTGGCAGTGCCCTGCCCCTCTCAGCCGGTGCCAAGGAACAGTGCAGACCATTGCAACCCCTGGTGAAGAAGGCAAACACTGCCCAGACAACTCAGTTTGGGGGAAAATTTAAAAAAAAAGGGGTCACAAGCTTCCAAATCTGTCTATGAGCCTCTGAGTAGAACACCAGGGAGGCACAGGAGAGATGTCCGTAGATCAGGAGCAAACTCCCTGGCCACCACGAGTTTTTAGCTACTGTCAGTCTCCAGTGCTTTAGGGAAAAGCTGAACAAAATCTTTCTAAACTGAAAGCTAAGGGAGGAAAAAATACATCTGTCCTTTCTTCAGGTGAACAGCAAAGAATTCAAACTCCAGAATGCCAATGCAGTGCAAACCATCACCTTTCAAGTCCCTCCAAAGATGTTCCAAAGCACCTGATGCCCAAGGGACTCCTCATGTCACTGTGGGGATGGTGACAATAGTCACACATCCTCAACCTTCTCCCATGGAGGAGGGGACCTGGGGGAGCCACCTCCAGCTCTGCTGTCTCAGATGGGCATTGCTCTCTGGTCACAGCAGCCCAAGTGAACAAGTGTGGGGGTCCTCCTTTTGGGGGGAGATAAAAGGACACCCCAGGGCTCCTCATTTCATCTCCTGTCCCCCAAAACTTCTCTGTGTGCTCACGTGCTGGTGCTGACTTTGCACTGCTCCCATTTCCAGGTTACACAGGACTTTGGGGATGGTTTTAAAGCTCAGCCAACTGCATCTCCAGCCAGCAGTGCAGAGGAAGAGGCAACAGGGGCAAAAACTGTACCTCTTCTGTGCTGGGTGTGTGAATGGTACATCTCTTGTATGTCCATCATGTTCACCAAAGGAAAGCCATGGAAGGGGTACAGTTTCCTTAGTCCTTTCCAGGAAACAGATGGACTTCTGTCAACATCCCTCTTTGGAGGGGTTGGGTGAGGAAATCTGCTTGTGTATTAAACAGAGAAGATCTGGAGCAGGGCTTTCAGAGTAAAATGGACATTTAAAATAAGGAAAAGTTTCCTTAAGTCCTAAATGCTCTTCTGCCTCTCCTCCGCCGTAAGAAAAGGGCTGGGTTAAAAGTCATTATCCAGCCTGGGGATAAGGACAGTTCTGGTAGCTCCTTCCCCGCAGTGATGCTCCAGGAGCTTGCCCTCCCTACCAGGGTACAGGCTGCTCCCTTCACCCCCTGAGCACTAGAGCCTCAGACCTCCAAAATACAGTGATGTTTTTGCCTTCAGCAGCTTGGAACCCATCCAGCATTGCAGCCAGCAGCACGAATCGCTGCCGGCTGGAGCGGGCAGAGCCAAGGCTGGCACGGAGAAACTGGCTTTGGGCCCTGCCAGCAGCAGCACAGGGAGCAAAGCGGGGCTGGCTGGGACCTGGAGACATTTCTTTTCACTGATGTTGAATGGGAGCAGTGGGTGGCTGAGAGCCTGTGAGGAAATCACCTCGGGATCAAAGCAATGCCCTGGTGTGAAACCCACTGTGAAAGTAACCCGCCTCCAAAAAAAGTTATTTCAGAAGAAATCCAAAGTGGACCCAAGGGAAGGAGGGAAAGTGCAAGTGAGAAAAAGGATAGAAAAGAGCAGGAACTCTCTTAGGTGGCTGAGAAGGAGAGAATGCAGGGAGGGGGAAGTGCAAATATTGGATGAGGAAGGAATATTTTGCACAGATTTTAGGGTAAGACTGTCCTCCACTGAGCAGTATGGTTGCTCGAGACCCTCTGATTTAACACAGTCACATTTTCAAAGCCACATCGGCCATGGGAATGGAAATCCAATACTGATTTTAAAAGTACCTGGCAGCTTTGGAGACCAAGTGCAAGGAAAAGATCCAGCTGCTGGTATATGAGGGGAAATGCACCTTCTGCCTTTCATATTGGAGGAAAAATGCAGATCTGTGGGTCCAGAGAACTGAATTCCCTAAAAACACACAGCTGGTTTATACACACCCTGCAGCTCCAGATGACTGACAAAACACACTGTGAATATCTTCAAGTGCCATAAAATATAGAAAGCGTGCATATCTGATAACCATGTCCTACAACGAGGACACAGACATCCTTTATCCCCCTGCAATTACCTTCACGCAGCGCTGTCTTATTCAGAAGCTCTGTGGTCTCCACACTTTGGAGTTTGCCGCTTTACATTAACTTTTTTCTTTTTCAGTTGTGAATATTACAGCTTCTGAGATAAAAAGAGGCTGGGAAGAAAGAGAACTCTTTACCTATGAGGAATGAACAACAGAAATAGGAGGGCACAAAACCCCCCAGTGTTTCTCCACATACCTTCTTTGCATCCTTTATATTCCCTGAGCTGCAATGAAAGTGGTAAATCACAAAACTCTGGTCCAGGACATGGTTCCACAAAGCATCAAAATAAGCCTGTGGTGCTCATGGACCCAGCAAATTAAGAGCACCCAGCAAAGACCCAGAATTGGAATGGTTACCAGAACAGACCCAAACACTGTTAAAAAATTAAAGAGAGGCCTGGAAGTAGCTGTAATCCCTTCAGCTCATTGGAGAAGGAATCTAACTCAGCTTCCTTCTGGTGCTAATAATTAGAAAGACTTTTGAGGCCTGAGGGGGAGATTAGGTTGTTTACAGTTTGGCCTTTACAAAATAAATTAAGGTCTATCTGAAGGCAGCAGAGATTTCCCAGGAGGGGCTTGTCTCCTGCAGCTCAGGTTCTCCGTGCTGTCCGTGGCAGCAGGAGTGCCCCTTGGACTGATACAGAAAAGAGCTTTAAAAGGATAAAAAATGGAAAACAATCTGAATTAGCCCACTAAAGGGATCAGTAAAAGCACACAAAGTTGACACCATAGCTCTGCCTGCAAAACACAGGGAGACTGGAGCATCATTCCTGTGTCTGCAATGGGACCTCACCATGGAGGGGAATAATAACAGTGCCCCTGATCCACTAACAGCCTTTCTGAGCTGGGAGGAGGGAGAGGTGGAAACTGCAAGGCCTGTTTTAATTCTTTCCCCCCAGTTCTGAAGGCTTGTACTGTTTTGTCCTAAATGACACGGTTCAGGACTTTGATCAGACAGGCCCTAGGTGAGCTCTTCCCTGAAGGTGACAGTTAATGCCATCTGAAGGGCTCCCCAAAGAGGGGCCTTTGGAAAAGCTAACCTTCCTCCAGCTAACCTCTCCTCCAATTTAGTACTTTACATCTGAAATTTCGAAGCCAATTTTCTTTTTACTGGAGCTTTAATGAAAGGAGCAAATTATTTATAATGGCAGTCGTTACCCTGGGAAGAGGGAAGTGAAGCCCTTAGGGCTTTTGTCCTGGACTTTGTGTCACTGTTTTGCTCTGCAAAACTGCTCTCACATTCTTTGACTCCAGTGGCCCATTTATTCCACAGAATTTAACACAAAGCCTTATTACAGCAAGGCTCTTCCCTGCCCACAGCGTGGGGACTGGTGGGTCACCTTGATGAGCAGGAGGGTCTCACAGAGCTCTGGATGGTCTACAAACATCAGGTCTGTGACCAAGCCAAGGGCAGCCCTTGAGAGCAGGCACTGTAGGCCCAAATCCCATCAGGTTTTGCCTTCTTTTTATTACACAGCCCTACTCTAGCTCTGCCTCATTCCCTGAGACCAGGCACAATCCATCTCCACTCTACAGGCGTCCAGCACCGGTGGTAGCAGAGTGAGCACCTCTGCAGCTCTGGACCCCAGGCTGCCAAAGGGACTAATTTATTCCATTTTAGCAGCTTCTAAAATGAAGGCATTTGGAGACATGAGCAGCCGAGAGCAGGAGAACGCCCATTGCTCATGGCTGGGGAGGTAGTAAGTATTCCTGCATTCACCCAGGGGAAGTACCTGAGCCTCCAGAGGGGTATGGTGAGCCTACAAACATTTCAGCGTTGGAGAGTTGGGTTATTATTTTAATTAACTCTGTCCAAGCACTGTCTGGGTCCTGAGAGGGGTGGCCTGGCCCTGAGCATTCATCTTCTCTCCCAGTCATCACACACAGCAGCACAAAACCCTTCACAAAAACAAACAAACAAACAACAAACAAAACAAACCAAAAAACAAACAGACAGTAAAGGAACCCAAAACGGCAACTTTAAAAACTTCTGACTTTCATAACAATCTATTTATTTTATTAGCTGAGAACTGACAGTAGGGTGAGTATTATTTGAGTGAAATTGCATGTATAGGTGAAAAAAACTCCAGTGACTTAGGAATAGGGTCTGAGAAGGGAGGGGCAGGGAGGTGGGAAACGACTTACTGCTTCGCAATAAAGCTTTTAAAGAAAGGAGAAAAGGGTGGGGAGAGACGGAAAGAAAAGAGCAGCAGGAGGCCATCTAACAAAGCAGATTCTGCCCAAATTGCCAGCGAGAGGCCCACAAGTCAGTGGGGGCTCACTACGGGGGAAAAAATCTCCAGCAACCCTGAGGATGTTGTGAGAGCTGGATAAAACTTTGCAGAGCCTTCACTGCCACTGGGGTCCTTCCTTTGTTTTCTCAACTTTGCAAATCACTGTCTATACGGAACTTTGCAGAGCCAGCCCTTTCCTGGCTGGTTGGGCTGCTGTTGTCCCTGGCAGCTGCTGTCCTATGGGGTCTGCATCCCCTTCTGCTCGGAAATAACTCCAGGACAACTGCAGTTGCCCTGCAGTGTGTTCCCTTTGGCCAGGTGATACCAGACAAATTCCTGGGGCAGAGAAAACATCTTGTCTGAATACAGCATCCATTTTACAAATAAGACTTGGACTAAGCCAACAAACAAAGGCTTATTGAAAAATCCCAGACATTGCTCCTCACTCAGTGCAAACCGGGGGGATGCTCTATAGCTCATTCCATAACCTGCTGCATCCTCTGCCTGTGTGAGCGAGCCCAGAGCTATTGCTCTGACAGACCTATTACTTAACAGCTGCATAAAAAACATAGTGTGTCTTTTTGTTTGTTTGTTTGTTTTTGAGGAATGCCTCAATTTACCAGCCAGTGAAACTGGCAGTAAAATCTACCCCATAAATTCCCCATTTCTTACTGGTGGTTGAAAATCCTTGTGACTTGATACCGAGCCCTTCAGCACTATCAGAAGCCTCATTGTCCACAAAAGAGCTCCTGGCCAGGACCAGCCTCTGTCAGGCAAGACTGTGAGGGGAGTCTTTGAAGTCGTGTCCATTCTTCTCTTTCAAGGAGCGGATTTATAGCGGTGCTTGCTTCCATGAGATTGATGGACAAAAGGGCTGGATCAGCTACTGCATAGTGAGGGGTGAAAGCCTGGATCCATCAAGGTCAGTGGCAAAACTCCCATTGACTTCACTGAGGGCAGGAATTCCACCCTGCTCTCTGCTTCGCTGGATGCATTTTCACATGGAAACCTTGCGTCAGAGCCCAACAGATGTTAAATTCGGCTTCTCCTTCAGCACACACACCACAGGGACCCACTAAACAAGGCACTTCAAAGAATCCAGGCTTGGAGTCCGCACACACGTATGCACATGCGAACACACATGCGCTTTCCCGAAGGATTTTATATCCTGCAGAGTTGCAGGAAAACACAGTTTGTTAAAAGAAAGGAGGAAAAATTACCCCAGACTTGGGCAGCAGCGACCTGCCTTCCTGCCTACCAAGAGGTATTATGTGTTAGTTTGCTCTGGTGATTAATAAAACATTTGGTACTAAAGGCGACTTTTCAACCTCCACACTCAGGAGAGCACAACATCCTCAGTCAAATGGCTGATGCTCAGGACTTCGTGCAAGGCGCTGTACACACATTGCTGAGGGATAATCACCCTCACTTGATGTCACTGATACGAGACATCAGGGTCACCAGACGCTGATCGGAAGCTGAGCCAAGTGAGGTTTGAAGGAGCTGCTGTGCGTTCCAGAACATTCTGGTCACAGCTCAGCCCAGGCTGGCAAGGCTAGACTGCCCCTGTCATCCACACCTGGGACTCATCCCCAGTCCAAGGACTGAGCAGCAAAATCCCAAGTTAACAGAGACTTTTCTGGAGAATACCTGCCTGCACTGCCCTCCACCTGCACCTTTTTATTGGCCCTCTGGTTGCCAGCTATTCTTCCCCATGCAAGCATTCATCAGCCTCACGCTCATCTGCATCCTGGCCTGTGCTGACTTGGCATTTTTAAGATCTCAGTGGAGAGACACATCTCACATGTGCTTTAGCATCACTGTGTGTCAGAAGCTCAAGGTTCACAAATGTGCTTCCTCCTTCCCCTGTGCTTTTTATGCATTTTGCCAAGTAAGCGGTTTTTGCACTTAAATTCTCCTTCACAAACACTTCTTCAAGAGGTAATGTTAATACTCAGGAGAGATGCAAGCCAGACAGCATGGGAGAGTGGAATTTTCTACTTCCAGAGGAGATAGCATGTTCCACACAAGCAGACTTGCTCATGAGGTGCCCTGGGATAATTGCCAAGGAAAGCCTCACAGAGATAAAGCAGAAAGCACATTTTTTTTTTTTCTCTCACTGTCCCAGTAAGCTCATGGTGAGGGAGGAGGTAACTCTCCTTCACCATTCCCACTCTCTGAGCCATCCTGCATGGATAGAAAACTCCTGTTCAGGTCTTACAGGACTCCCAGGACGGCAGCCAGAGCAGCTTCAGTGCATGGAAGTGGCTTCAGTTCCCTGCTGATGGGAGGAGGAGACAAGAAGTTAATGAAGAAAAAACCCATTGGATTTGAAAGACACACAGAACTTGCAGGACCCCTCAGGCTGAACCCTGCAGTGGCCATACCAAATCAATAGTCTGACCCCTCTCTCCTGCAGGGCATCCTTCCCACCCCAGGAATGGGCCAAGCTGGCAGCAAATCCCATCTCAGAGGCTGGAGAGACTGTGAAAATTAATTTCCAGGCACTGAAGTTTCTGAGCACTTATTGTAGGGCTAAATCTAACAGAGGGGGGCTGGGTAACACTCACAGACTATGGCTTTCCAGACAGGCCTTCATCAAAGGCATAGCCTGTAAAAGGGAAAGATCTGGGCAGACAGTCTTGCTAGCCTTGGAATAAAGCACACTCCAGCCAGGTTTGAGGTCGAATTACATTTTCTAATGTACCACCAGAGATTTTGGCCCTGTTGTTACTGTGCAAAAGGATTTCTAATGGAATGGAGATTTAATCCAGTATTGATTATTGCATTATTAAAAAAAAATAAAAATAAAATTAAGTCAGTCTCTTTGAAGGACAAGGTAACATATTTTAAGAAACTCTTAAGTTTAATAGTAACTCTTAAAGTCTTTATTGCTATTCCTTTTCCCCAATACAAATCTTATTGCCAAAGTTTTACTCCTATGCTGTTTTATATCTCATTATTTTATCCTGTATCTGTCCACTACAGTCCCTGCAATCAGACTGTCCCCAGAATCACCTGCTTGATCTCCCTTTGTCACCTGCCAGCACCCCCTTGCATCTGTCTGGGGCCCCATCTCTCTCTCCTCAGGGATGCTCTTCAGTCATCACCTGGGATTCCCACTACTTTTCATCAAAACCAAACTCCACCGAAAACATACATATGTAGAAAAATATCTCTGTACTTTGGTTATGAACTATCAGATTAAACACTCTAGCTTGGAGGCATTCAAAATTCTTTGGGGAAAGACTGAATGTTCCACACTGTGGTGTTACAAGACATGGGTTTACTCCTTTAGAACTGTGTGCAATGGTGAGGACAAGAGGTTGGAATACCAAACCCAGCCACCTCTGATGCATTTTTGTAGGCAGGTAGGGGGATGAAAAGAAGGAATCAAAGCCAAATAGCGCCTGCCCACAGATACCCAGTGGAAGGAGGGAGCATCCCGATTCAGTGGGTGCTTTGAAAAATGGGCTGCTGGAGCTCTGTCTTGCACAGGGCATGGAAAGGGGTCAGGCCCACCACAGGTGGTCGTGCAGGGCCAGGGATGCTCAGTCAGTTCAGTGCCACCTCCACCACCCCGTGCCCCCTGCCAGCCAGGCTGGCACGTTGCTCATGCCATGGAATGTATTTTTACAAGCAACCCAATATTAAACCCAGGGTTTTTTGTAAAACGTGTGTAGTATTAGGATCCACATCATAAAAAATACACAGGATACACAGCACAATCAAGCAAACAGAGTCGGAACCTTACCTTTTGGTATCCTTTATATTTTGTTATCTTAACTGCAAATCTACGTTGCTTAAAAAACCCCAAGTGCTGCTTTAACAGAGGTTTTGTTTTGCATCTTGTACAATTAAGCTTCTCAGCAGTGATTTGGGAATAAGACTACGATGGAGCTCAGTGTCTTGCAGCTACATTTTCCCTCATCACCTGGAGGACCACAAACAAAACTATGCAGATTTGTTCACAGAAACCTCATTAAAGGTGAAAAATCCCGTTAGCTATAATCACTAGATTCTTAACAGATGTTGTGCTGGAGCCAGCAGCTGCATGCTATGGAATCTATTGTGGAAGAACAGTATTTAGTCATGAGGCATTTCTTTCATAGCACATTAAGATGCTTGAACACCATGGGAAAAAAAAAAATTAATTTATAATATTTTAAGTACAACCTTCGACCTGGAGCTGCTAAAAACGGGCTTATCGCAAAGGCATCTAACTACAGACCTGTCAAACACCTTCCTGCCTCCCCACGGGCTGAGAAACCCAGTCCTGGCTGGGGAAGCTGGAGAGGGAATGCTGTGAGTCACAGCGATAGCGTCACCTCCCTCTGGCCGCGCAGCCAGAGCAGAGGGATGTCCGGAGGAGCGAGCCGGGGCAGGAATACAGGCACAGCTCTCGACAGGCTGCGACTCGTGTATCCCACTGTGCCAGCTGTGGCTGAGCACGGGCTGCAGCTTCTGCAGATGTTGGAAAGGAGCACCACAGATACTCGTCGTTTCAGAAAAGAAATTGATTTAAAAAAAAAACCACAGTAATTTAATTGACTCGGTTTCTGGCCAGCTTTGAGAAAGGGACGCGTTTCAGCCTTTCTGTCAGCTGGAGAAAAATTAAAGCACAGCAGAATTAAGATTTTTGTGATGGAGCCATGATTCCCCAGTCGCTCCAGACAACACAGAGCCTTTAGAAATGAAGAAACTCCCAAATGCTGCAAATGGGTAAGTACTCCTGAGAGGCACATCCTGAGCACGGAAACGCAGCGTGCTGAAGCTGGGCACATCTGAAATCCTTCCCTATGGATGCCCCGGCAGCAGCAGTGCCAGGGACCATCCACCAGTGCCCGCACGCTCTTGCCCTGCGTGGTGCAGCCCCTCGGGTGGCCGGAGCTTGCCCACAGCCCTCCATCCTGCGGGCACGGCACTGAGACGCGGGGCCCTTGCTGCGCTCCGTGGCCGATAAGCACCGCTCGCTTTTAAGATCTCATAAATCACAGTGTCAGGCAGCTTTTATGGTCTAATTGAGCCTGGAGTCCTTCCATAATAAGCCCTTGAGAAGCGGGTGCAAAAAAGCATTTCCCAAACCCTCCCTCAGAGGGGGTTTTTCCCCTTGCCAAACATTGCTGCCCCCAAGGCGCTCTTTGCCGAACACACCCAGCAGAACAGCAGCCCCAGGCACCAGTGATGAGGAGTCAGGTAAGTGTGTCAGGTAACTACATGCAAAAGAAACAATGCACACCACAGAGAGAAAATAAGTCACCCAAAAGCCAGGGAGATAAAGCAAATCCTGCTCTGGATGTCTTCCTCACCTCCCATGTCTCTGGTTTGTGGAAACGAAATGTTGTAGCATGTTAACTCCCCAAAGCCTGGAGCAGGATGTGACTTTATCCCTCAGAAGAAAGGGGGCTTTACAAGAGGAAGATTAGAAAACTATCTGCTCCGAGTTTGAAGTTCTGCCTTGAAGGGTGGCTGAACTAGGTGAAATCCTGGACATTTCCATTCTGGTGTGATTCCATGGGGAGAAAAAGAGTCCTATCTTCACCTGAAGCCACAAATCCATTCCCAGCCAGACTGGAAACAATGAGCTCAGACTACCCAGCCTGTCCCTGGATGAATCGGCCGTGGGAAGGACTGATAACATCCAGGGAAACATGACCTTCTCACCTTCTGTTTCAACCAGAAAGTCAACCCACACACCAGAAGCCATCAGATTTATCCACGACTTTACCTTGTTCCTAGATATGCTCATTAAGCTCTTTATTTAGGTAAGAGAGATTGAACTTCTGTTTTCACAGACTTTGAATCTGTTCTGGTAGTTCTGTACACTTTTAAGCATAATTAAGTTCCGTTTTAAAATCACAGACACTGAACTCAATAAATAGTGGTTGATTGGTAGTTATGACAAAACCCAGCAGCAATAACCTCTCAGCACCTTCCAGAGAGATCTCACGAGATGCTCACCTTGGCAAAGGTGGATCCTGGCACAGACACCACGGTCCTGGATGATCCTGAATTTCTTGCACAGACCAGGATGGGCACCACTGTAGATTAAAGGACCCCTTCTAACTACCTGCAAGAACTTATAGTTACAGCAAAAAAGAGCAGGGGGAGGGGGTGGGAAGAAGACAAGCTGAATGAACAGAACAATTGTTTGCGCTAAGTAAGAAAACAGAGGTGCTAGTTTTAAAATGAACCACACCTCTAAATACTCAATCAGTTAATTGTTAACATTTGCTTCAAGCAGTCTGTTAATTAGTCCATGAATGGCTTCTTTCATCATCTGTATTAAAGGATTTCTCAATTCCGGCATCTTAATTATTTGCCTTCATCTTGAATCATCTCAGTGCAGACAGAAGAATATCTTTCTTAAGTAGCAAGTTTTTCTCTTTTTATTTTTTTTTAATGCAACATGTAGGGTTTTTTCCATTCATTGCTCCTTGTTCTGAAGTGAATGCTTACTGGAACAGTGCTGGGAATTTTAGACAGGTATTTAGGAAATTCAAAATTATGTGGACACTATTATGTAAGCACAGATATACGAAACAAGAGAGGATTTCTTCTGTCTTGTGTATACATGTTTGGAGGTGCATTTCTTTAATATTTGACCATTAGCCTGTGAAAATGAGCAGTGTTCCTGCAGGTAGAGAAGACTGCTGCAGAGATGTACTGAAACTGAGCAGTCCAGAAAGCAAAGGCATGGGAATATGGATGAGCTGGGAAGTGTCATTCGTACCCTGATCATTCCTTCCTTGACATCAGCTCAACACCAGAAGGCAACACAAACATTCAGGCTCTGCAATTAAATTTCTCTCTCTCCTGTTGATGGAATGCCTCACCAGCTGTAACAGCTCTGTCAGACTGCCGAGGGCTGAGCCAGCCTCGTGCCAGCACTTCAGGATGCTTTATATGGGCTTGTGCTGGACTCCCAAAAATGAGATCCTTCCATGGACTCCAGCAAAGTCAGCGTGTGAGAGAAGCCTCTGATGAAATCACTCCAAAGTCACCAAGCTCTGGCTGGAAGGAAAGCTCAAGTCAGCAGATCTGCTCCCATTCCAGGGAGACCAAACTTGTAAGTTTGTGCACATTGAGGAGCGATAACATCGATGTCTCTTCTGAGACACATTTAAGGTTGGCCTTGGGCCCAGGGATTTTGCAATTCACTTCTGTTCTGCCTTGAAATATGTTCCCTCAATAGACATTTACATTATCCTTTTATTCCAACCTTAGGTACAGTCCACAAGGAATTTATCCCACTCTCTGCTTCCTACCATCCCTCCTTTTCCTGCCTGCTCAGTCCACACATTACTCAGAGCCCTGGGTAAAGCTCTTTTCCATGCTAAATATGCATCCAACCACTTAATGAGCTTTGGCCAGCTCGCCAGGAGTTTTGACAGGCCTGTTGAACTGGTGCCAAGCAGAGATGAATGTTTGGCTTGGACCAGCACAATGCTCTGTTTGTCTCATTGTTGCATTGGAAGTGTTAGCAAACTAATGTGACAGGATGGAGACGCATACAACTGAAAAATGACTGAAAATGTAATTCCATGTCAGCAGTGACTCCTGAAGGATTATTTGTCTCCAGTGACTTTCAGGGAACTTTTCTTTATGGGCTCAAAATAAAGACAGGTCTGTGTGCTCGGGGAGAGTGATCAATTAGCTTTAACCCAGATGTAAGGAGCTGCCCTCTGCTCCTGCTTCCTAAGATTTACTGTAACCCAACCAGCCACTCTACCCCGATTATTTTTATCTTAGTTTTTCCTTTCCAAAAAAACCTGTTTGCTTGCACAGCCCTGTAAGAGCTTGGGCTCTGCTCTGCTCCTGGTGTGTGGACAGGCTCCTGAAAAGGCTGTAACAGGGACCCTCAGGCTCCACAGTTCCAGAGGAACTGCTGGATGAGAGAAAACGATGTTCAACTCCAACCAGAATAAGCACCTCAAGAGCAGAGCAAGGGACCACTCACCATGGACCATTACAGAGTCAGGCAGACTATAAGGAATGAAGAATGATCCTTACCAGATAACCTTTTGTTTTCTGGTACTCCATTGTGTAGAGAAACCTGTGGAGCTGGAGGCTTTCTAAACCATCGTGTCCTTTTGGGACCTGGCTCCTTGCTCCTTCTGGAGTCTTTTTGCTTGCTTGTTAGTTTTGAAGCTGGTCTTCATTCCTGTCTCTGAAGCATCATTTCCCCCTTTACCTCAAATGAAGAAGTTTATCTTTAAAATGCAGTTGTATTCAGCCTCATGTTGTTCTTTCACATTAGAAAGGCAGGCTCACCTAGGAATCTGTTCAAACTTACCTCCCAATGTTTGCCCTCTCCAGACAGGGAGGAAAGGTTTTCCCAAGCAGCTTTGGTGCAGTGAGTGGCATCCCTGCCTGTGGAGGGGGCTTGGAACCAAATGGTCTGCAATGTCCCTTCCAACCCAAACCATTTTATAATCCTGATAAATGCATATCTGTTGCTTCTGAGTCTTAAAAACCTTTGTAAATCTGGACCAGGACTGTAAATTACATTGTTCCTGTGCAATAAAGGTGGATACCACCCCCAGAATTACAAATTGTGCATGTACCCACTCACCTAAAGAAATATTCATCTTTGCTGTACATTTTATAGTTTGTTTCTTTCATTTTTATAACCAGCATGGCACTGATAAATATAGCTGTTTAGCCAAAGTCAATGTACTGGAGGCAGAAGAGAGATAAACCATGAACTTTTATTTGGATTTTAGCTGCAATTGTATAAATACTAAAGTTCATTATAAAAATAATGTAAAATAGTCCCTGTAGTGTTATGCTGGCTTTGCAAATCCTTTTAATTACATCTATATTTCCAACTACTTTGCATGTCAGAAAGAGATGGGCTGGTGCTAAACACGTCCAGTTTGTTGGGGTTTTGCTCAGCTCTTCGTATCATCGAAGGAGTTTTTAAAAGTTTGAGCCTTCTTATTTTGTCAGGGGATATTATTTTTTTATTCACATGACAGTTTAGTAGCAACAGAAAGTATAAATATGTATTTCTCTCCTAGGAAAATTACTGGGATCCTTGTCTAAGGCTCTAAAAGGGACTGACAGGGTTGTCAGGTTGTCATTTGGAGAATTCCATGTGCAGATGCAGCTCTTTGGGGATGATGCCTTGGTTGCTGCATGTTCTGCTCATGAAGGAACCAGCACAAAGAGGATCCATTATAATTCCACCAGAAAGGACTACAAACTTGGAAAAGGATTTAATGAAAATTCTTGTTTCCATTTTGTAAACCTCTGCTCCCTTTCTGTGGAGCTTTTCCACGCTCCTCTAATGAAAACTGATTCCCAGGAGCCATGTGTTGCTGCTGAAAGCTGGAGCTTTGGTAAGCACAGGGAAAAAAATTCATATTGCACGAAAAGATAGTGATGGAAAATTTTAACAGCACTGATTGTTTAGGTTTCTTCCCCTTTTCAAAATGAAACACTTTTAAAATCAAACTTTTTTTTTTCCCCCACTGGCTGCTTTGTGAGCTCATTTTTTCACCTGGTTCCAATCTAGACTTGCTAAGCAAAGAGCAAGAGCATCCAGCACACTTCCAGCACAGCAGGGCTCACTTTTCCCAAATTCCCCACCAAATCCTGTGGCTTATCACAAAGGAGCACAGAATAGATGTGACTCGATACACAACACAATAGCATGGAGCAGCTTGGAGTGGTGGTAGCAACAGGCCTTCCCTCCAGACTGGTGGTTCAGTGAGTGGAAGACACTGGAACCACTTTCTCCCTGCTGATTTCCTAATGGATTTACACCAAACAAGGTGGCAGCTGGGGTCTCGTCCTGCTGAAGAAATTACTCCAGAAGCAGCCCAGCAAAATATCACCGAAGCACAGGACTGGGAGGGCTCAGGAGGGGTGAAGAGCACCACCAAAGTCCCAGAGCCATCAGGGGATTTGTTGAAATGTGCAAGGGATTCAGCCGGGACTGTAATGCAAGCTGTGAAGAGCAAACCAAGTAACCATCCCTGGAGCAATGCTACCCACTTGGACAGGGGACAGAGCTGTCCCTGCCTGTCCCGCTGCACCCACAGGGCTCAGTGCCTGCTGAGTGCCCACCCTGGCTGCACCCCTTCTGCAGCTCCTCAAAGGGAGGGAGCATGAAAACCCACCCAAAAAGTCAATTATCCGTTCATGGTACAAACCACAAATCCCTCCTGGCACAGCTCGTGACCAGGACAAAACTGAAATCGTGGAGGGAAGGAGTGAAGTTTAAACAAACCAGGTCCCTTCTGGATGCTCTGAATTCCAGCACCTGGGACCCAAGATACAACTCCTGCCTGGCTTGGCAGTCCTTTCCACCAGCTTATCAAACTCCGTCTTGAAACAATTTCGTCCTTGAACAGATTTGTTAAACAGTGTAATATGAAGAACAAGGAATAAAGATGAGGAAAGGCAAAATTAGATTAAGGCTGTAGATAGCGTTTGAGTATAACTAATGCCAAACAGCCAGAGGGCAACATGTCAACAATTTAATGGGGCACAACATAAAATAATGTTTTCAAAACAAGCGCTTCATTGGATGCTTCCCTTTTGAATCAGATAAAGTGTATCACTACAGAGAGATTTGCTTTGATCTGCTCTGCAGCAGGAGGTCAAGGGTGCTATTCAGAGCTTGTGAGTAACAGAATTAAATGACTCAGATCACATCTCTCAGCTCTCAGCACCCCCCAGATGTGGTGCCAGCCCCTGGCGTGGGGAGCTGAGCCCTGTACCCCCAGCTGGCAGCTGGGTTGGGTGCTGGCTCTGAGCCTGGGCTGCTCATGTACAGCCTGTTGTGGTGTCTCTTGGGGCTGGGGAGAGATCAGAGAGTCAGGATCTCTGCACCCATGTTTGTGCAGAAAGCATCCCTATTTCTAGAAAGCCAAAGCAGCACCTACCTCCACAAAGGATTTCTCCTGCACAAATTAATTCACATTAGTTCCAGGCACAACTGAATATTTGTGAAATCTGATCATTGTGAGGATGATTTAACCCCAAAGCCATTTTCCACTCATGCTGGTGGCAACAAGCCCAAACTCTGCCATGCCTTTTGCTGTGGCTTGCAGAGGGGCCAGTTTTACCAGCTCTCTTATTCCAGTGGGTGAGAAAGATGCTTGTGAGGCACAGCCCTTCCCTGCCCTGCAAACAGACACGAGGGGGAATTAAGGCAAATAGCAGGGGGAAAGACTAAAACAGAGCACCAGGCATATTTCTGATGGCTGCAGTACATCCACAGCATGCCATGGTGCTTCACTGCCTGTCTCTGCTATCCCAGCTGTAAAATTTAAGTAGAAGGAGACGCCACACAAAGCACCTTCAGAAGGTCCAGCGACAGAAGATGCCATCTCTCAAAACAGGAGACAACTGCATCAGGCTTGTTCTTGGCAGGACACTGTGCAGCAGCCTCAGCACTCTCCCAAGCCACAGGCACAGATGTGAGGAGCAAGAACAGGTTGAGAGCCCTTGCAAGCACCACCTGCACGAACAGGCAGAGCCCTGAGCACCTCGGCCACCACACTGCTGGAGCTGCCACAGCTGCAGGAGCTGCTCAGGGGCCTCAGGGGACCGCCTGGGAATGAAGGCAATAATAGGACTCATTTATCTTTGGGATGTCACCCTGATAACAGGCTGCTGTGTCACCGGCACACGCTGGGTTGCTGCTGTGCTCACTGGCTGCTGGTACTGATGGGAGAGGGCAGCTGGCACAGGGTCCCTCTGTACCCTGTGGGTCAGGTGGTTTTTGGAGAATTATAACCTCACCTAGTTAAAAAATGTTGGGAACTTTTTGTTAGCTTATTTTTTTTAATTTTTTTATATTTTTTTGCTCCTGAAGGGAGAAACAGGCTATATGCAGCCCTCTTAAGGGGTACACACTTCATCCATCTCAGCCAGGCAGTTCAGTTTTAATTTACCTCAGACACAAGGAGTTCATTTCTCTGGCTATTCAGGATTGCTCTCCCATCACCCACTCTTCTTTCCCTCCCAAATGACCTGGTGATGTAGGCACCAAGTTATCAGCCAGTGTCCCTGCAGTGCCCTCAGAGGTTTCTGCCAGGAACCAGCCCTCCCACACCTCTCCAACACCAAAAACTCCAGGGCCTTGTCAGGCATTTGCCCAAGCCCCCTGGTTGCACACAGAAGCACCAGTGAGGCCATGCCTGGGATGTACCTTCACTTGCCCATAATTCTCTTCCAGGAGCTTCTCAAAGCATCGGGTTTCGCATCTGCTCATCAGCTTTGTTTTCCTGGCCTCCAAGGAGCAGTTTGCTTTTGCAGGCTGTCACATCTCAATTAGCTCTGTACCTCCGGGTGTGACATGAGGTCACCAGGTCTCCACAGCTTTGTAGTTTTAGCATGGAAAGGTAAATACATCTGCAGTCCCCAGCAGAGCTTGGAGCTGCCCCTTCCCTGCAAGGGACTGGCCCTAGAGCAGGGGCATGGAGAGGCCACAAGGACCCCTCAAATGAGGGCAGAAACCACTTCTCCTTCCAGCTACCTGAACAGAAAGGCAGTTTGACGGAGGCAACACTTAGCAGTGATCTGCCTGGGCCACATCTACTGACAGCCCTTAACTGCAGTGCTGTCAAGGAGATGCTACAGACAGGCAGGTCCAAGCCTTGCTCCCCACATTGTGTAGTGCTTTCTGCAGACAACAGAAAAGAAAACCAAATACCAAGAGGACCTGTAAAATCTCCACCTCCCCCTGCTGGAACAGCCCCAGTTACTCGTCTGGCAGTAGCTTATTCCAGCTCTCATCTTATCCCTCCTACAGCCCAGCAACTCCAACCTACTGCCTGTGGGAATGCTGAACCCCCCTGTGCCTTCTTCTCCATCACCAGAATGACGGAGGAGGATTACCTTACCCCAACAGCTCAGACAGTCCCATGGCTCTGACCCTAAATCCAAGGGCAGAAAAGGGGGAAGGCACAGCCAGAGTAAATCCATGGGCTGCACGCTGCAAGGCGAGCTCAGGGAAGGAGAACAAATTTAGCCCTGAGTCATCTGGGATAAATTTATCACCCTCGGCGGGGCTTGTCGGAGCTGCAGAGCTCTGTGTAGCTTTGGGGGACTGGGGAGGGTTTCATTGCCAACCTGACGTGTGCTCAGTGACCCATCATCTCCCAGGAGGGAGCAGCCGAGCTGGGGCTTTGCCCATCGCCTGCTCCCGGGGTGGTACCACGGCAGTTTCACAGCTGTGGCAGGGAGGGTGGAACCAGCCTGATCACTAATTACTGAAGCTTGTAATCAGTGAAGAGGCACCGCTGAGGTTTCTGTACCCAGAGAGCTTCAACTGGCTGTCCTGACATTTTGATGCCAATTACCAAAATGCCCGCACTAGAAATAGCTATAATTGATACAGAGGGTCAGCACGTGTTAATGATGCTGAAATTGAGACAAAAAAGGGAATGAAATTTTGTGGAAATGTGAACTATTTTTTCTCTCACTCTAATAACTGGATACAACCATGCGTTATTTATGGCTGTTTTTTCAAATACAGATGCTTTCTGTGAGGCACCAGGCAGAGATGCCACATTTTGCATCCCTTGTGCTGGCACAGACCAGGCAGGACAGGACCAAGTGGGTGCCCACAGCCACCCCGAGCCCCCAAGGACAGACGGGTCCCATCCTCCCCCATCCCACTCCGAGGTGGGTGGTGCAAGAGAAAACAGCCAGGGTGGCTTTTTTGCTCACACAAAGCAGTCAAAGAGCAGATGGAAGGGAAAATCCCTCCTCTCAATTCCTGCTAGACTAACATTTTACCTGCAAAATTGAGGTAGGAGGCTTTTAAATGACTTGTAGGTGGATCTGGTTCTAGAAACAGCTCTGTTTTACAACAAGTCTTTGCTGTTGGAAGAAGGAGGGTGTAACAGCAAACACAGAAACAGTTAACTGCAGCCTGAGGTTCCTGCCTGCTCTCCCCAGGCTGCTGAAATGTGGGGATTCAGGGGTCACAGCCACAAATTTACCATTAAAGCAAATGCCTGTTTCATCCGTTTTGAGGGAGGGTTTTCTTTAAAGCTTTCATCCTGGCAGAGATGTTTGAGGAGCTAAAAATAGGCAGCAAGGTCACGTGAGAACCTCCGGATGTGAGAAATCACATAAAAGATACGAGCACGAGTCCCTGTTTCCTTGGAAATAATAGTAGTAGTAATTCTTGAATGTGAGGTTGTAATGGCAAGATCTGAAACCAGCCCCTTGTTCTCTGAAACCCTCTGTGAGCAGCCTGGGCAGGGTAAAACCAGATGCCAAGAGAATAAACTGCCCAGCAGCACAGCCCTGCGAGAGGAAAACCCTTCCCGGAGAATCAGCCGGTGCCAGAGGTTTCCACGTGTGCAGGATTGGACCTGGAGCCGCTGCAGGGAGGGAATGGGAGAGCTGGGGCAGAGGGGAGGGCACAAAGCTCTCAAGTCATCCATCACGGGCTGGTGAGATTTTGGTTGAAGGTTTCAGTTTGGGATGAGCCCAAAAGAAACTTCTCAGTCACCACACCCCCAGATTTTAGGTCTGGATTTAAATTCAGATCTTCACCTGCTGCTGGATCAGAAGGCTGGCTCCAAGCAGCAGACCTCTGGGGAGATTCCAGACTGGGAGTAAAAAGAGTGGCATGAGCCATCCCTGGTGGGAGTCAGTGAGCTCAATGACAGCAGCAAAGGGCTCTCAGCCCTCTGCATGAAATGGCTTATACTTAAATTTTAATATCCCCAGACTGCTTGAAGTCACAGACCACACAACTCCAGCCATTTCCCAGGGACCTGGGAGATGCTGAGCATCATTAACAGAAAGATGATGACCTGCAGGATGGAACAGACAGGTCCCTGCAGCCACCACGGGGTGCAGGCACACAGCCACCTTCCAGCAAACTACAGCCCCAGGTCCTGCTCCCACCCGTGCCTCACGCTCCATGTCCCATTCCTGCACTGCCAGCTTCAGCTACACACTACCTCCTATAAATCCTCTCTAAATGAGCATCAGCATTTAATTTATTTCAGAAAGACTTACTGCATTGCCTGCATGGATTCTGCACGGGAAGCACGGGTGAAGACCAGTACTCAGATCCCAAAGCCAAATGCTCACCAGTTAGTAAATGCCAGAAATAAGGTTCCATAACCCATTCTGCCAAGTCAGAGCTTGGCACTATAAGACAGCAGTGCTCAAACTTTCCACTAAAGCAGTTCCCAGTGCCAAGTATGTTATTGGGCATCACTGTGAGTCACCTATAGACATGAGAGCAGATGTGGCTAAAATCCTTTCACTGCTGTGATTACAAAAGAATCTACAGGCAGTGAAAAACTGCCAAATTCTTCAGATGTTTGATCTGGAAATGTTGTTCCCCTGGGCTAGAGAAATGTCACTCTTTTCCTCACTCCTCCTCCCTTTTTCTGCCATCCTTTTCTGTTTTTTTTTCTTTTTTTTTCCTGCTACCATCACAACCAACAGCACATTCTTTCATTCCTTTAATGAGAAAACAAGGATGAAAGTGAGAGGAGCAGAAACAGCTTCACCAGCACCAGGATCACTTCTCTGAGCATTCAGCTGCATCCTGGAAAGGTGGTACCCAACGCTCAGCAGGGCAGGGAGACAAGGATGCTGCAGAGCCTTCACCTGAGTTTTGCAGTCAGGCCCATCATAAAGACCTCAGAATCATCCATTTTGCTGAAATAATCATCATGCCAGATGCTCCAGCAGCGCACCACAGCCTGTCCATTGCTCAGTTTGCCAGATGCCTTCATGAGGTTTTGTTCTGGATGACCAGAAACCGAATTAGGCTGCATCCAAAGAGCAGGCACAAGGTTGCTAGGAGATTCCTCTGTCGGCAAGGAGCTGGCAGTCACAGGAGTTACTGATGGGTGCTGGATGGAGTGATAAGATTTTCTCCTTCTGCATAGGTGACTCGGGTACCTTTGTGCTCACTCCAGCCTCTCAGGGCAAAAAGACTTTGGCTCAACATTGAAATGGATGGAACTCAGGAGCAGGGTGGGAAGGGGATGCTGTTGAGGCCATGGAGCAGTGCCCACAAGCCCACAAAGAGAAACAAATTGTGGGACAACAGAGGCCCCAAAATCAGACCTCACTCTTAAGTTGAAAAAAAAAAAAACAACTTCAACCCACCTATGAGGAAAGGTGATTTGCTCTTCTGGCAAGGAAAATGGATTTTCCTCCCCTAGGGTGGTGTTACTCGAGCAAAATCTTTGTTCTGCCTCACAGCAGATACTGCCCATGACCCAAGATGCTGCCCCAAATATCTGGGGCCAGTTGTCCTCACCTGGCTGCACCAGTGCTGCATCTCCTGGCAGCATGGCAGGATGGCCACTGTCCCTGTGCCCTGCGCTGCCAGCAGGCCTAGAAGGTGCTTCAGGCTAATTAGCACTTCCTCATTAGAGCTGGTGCCAAAGGCCTTTGCTGGGAATAGCAGGGAAATGAAAACAGCTGCTGGAGCAGGGAGGGCTGGAAGGGGAGAAGGCAGGAGGTGACCAAGCAGGGGGGATTTCAGCTGGGATTCAGGGAGCACTCCTTTGAATTCTACCTTTTGCAAATAAAATGATGCTCCCCAAAAAAGGTGAGCTTTGAGGCTTTGACAAACACGTTTCCTTTAACGAGGCTGGCTGGGGACTACACATATTTCACGCTTGAATGCAGCTGGTACCACACAGAAACCAATCTTAGTGAGGAGGCTGTTAAGGCAAAGAAGAGGGTAAAGGACAGTAAAACAAGCTCCTGGACAAGCTGTGATGCTCCAAAGCCTTGAGCACATGCTCACCTGCACCTGTTCCAGTTTCAGTGGCAGTGCTGGTGTTTTCAGTCCCCTCAGGGACTGCAGAGATGTTGATACTGAACAGGTTTTTTCCAGGATGGCCTGGGGTGCTGTGGTGCTCAGCAAGTGGCCTCCACTTGGAAATCAGGCTCCAAGAGCTGTGTCAAAGGCAAACCAAGTTCTAATGGGTCACATCCTACTGTACAGAACACATCCAGATTCCTCAGAGACTCCAACTGAGAGGGCAAATATATATATACATATATATGTACACATATATTCTTAAGCAATGTACCTCATTTCATGCACTTTTTTGGGTGGAGAAATTCTAACACTGATGCCTAAAAGGAGAGGATGCAAAGCTCTGCCTTAACACCCTCTGAAAAGCTGCAACAGTTTCTTGGCCAAGAGACCACAAGACTAAGCTCTTGAGCATCCCATCAGCAGAGCAAGTGTCCCCACAGGGCCCTCGAGTATTTGGGGACCTGCTCAGCATCCCACTTTCTGCCCTGAACCTCAGGCTGAATGGCAGAGGCCTCTGACTGCTGAGGAAGCAGGAATGTGCTGTTCAGTGCCTTGCAGGATCTTGGCTCATAACAGCAATTGGCGCAGAGTCATCCTTATCAGTGAGCACATTAATCTTAATTAACAGATCGACAGCAACAGTTCCTCCCCGAAGCTCCCCTGAGCATTCCCAGCCTTTGCTGTGCTGCTGCTCCAGCATCAGCGCCGTTCCCTTTGCTGTGCCACAGCTCCAGCATCACCATTGTTTCCAACACAGGGAAAAAGGCCAAATCCTGCACAGAACCAGAGCGGCTCCACTGGCTCCAGCCCTCCAGTCGCTCTCCTGGAGGCCCAGCTGAACCCAGCCTAGAGCACAAAAGCACATCCACTCATAGCTGGGACAGGACCAGGAGCATCCTCTCCATCCCAGCATCCCAGATCCTGGTTTTGGCTCCAATACAGCACCCATCGTCCCCAAGCTGCCTCACCTCCTTTGTCCAGGGACAGACCTGAGAGAGGAATGGTTTCCCCATGTTTGTGTGTTTCTGGAAAGGAGGATTTTTAAAAAAAAAGACAAAAGAAAGCAAACCCAGACAGATGATCTATGAAAACGTGGTAAGATCACTCCAAATCAAATACCAACAGCAGGGCCCCTCTCACCTTCTGTTCCTTCCTGCTGTCAGGGCTGGAAAATCAGTGACAAATATCCCAGGATCGATTCCCACCCTTGTGCCTGGAGCTGATCTGCTCATCATGAAGGAACAGCAGTAAGGGCTGAGAGGTCCAGCCAGCAGGGACCCTGCTTGCATGGGACCACAGACCCCACGACCCTGCCACCAGCTGGGGTCAGACCCCCAGACTGGGGCAGCACATCTTAGAGCAAGCCTAAACTCCAGAGAGGCAAAGGCTGTAACTGGGGCCATGTGAGTGAAGGGAAGCCATGAAGTGGCTGAGGCTCCAGAGGCTGCTGCGGTGTGAATTTAGGGCACAGTCATCCCTGACAGGTAATTAAGGGGCACAGGACCAGCATCCATCACATCTTGTCTGAGGACTGCCCGGGTCAGATGCAGAGCCAGGTCAGCTCAGACCCGGCAGAACTCAGAGAAGAATGTAATTTTCTTAGGGGGGAAAAAAAACTCCCAAACCCAAAACCTCCCCAAAACACCGAACAACAAAACCCCAGACAATTCTCTTGTCCAGCAAATCCCATTGTATCTGCCCAGACTGGACCCTGGGGTTGGGCAGTGGCATACACAGGGCTGATGCCAAGGCTGAGGTGCCAGAAGGATGGCACACGTAACCAGAGAGGTTTGCTGGCATCACCAGGGGTTAGGCAGGGCCATGGGGACAGGCAGAGGAGTCAGTTTCATTGGAGGGTAACCCAGACCCTGTCATAATGCTTTCAGCTCCTCCTTATTCTCCTTCTCCTCTTGGCAGTCCAAGGCAGGGCTGAGAAACCAGTGCCAGAGACATACTGGAAGAGGGGTTTTATGGCACACTGCTCTGGCTCAATGCTCAAAAGGCAGGCAGAAGGTACAATCCAGGGATGAAGGCTCCAGACCTGCTGTGGAGTCCCTGTGGATTAGGAGAGAATGAGATGGGGTAAACTGGAGGTGTGAATTAAGTTACAGACCAAGGAAGGCTTTTTGGCTCACCTTACACCAATTGTTTTACTGAATAAATGCCTATTAACCCTTTAAACGGTTTTGCAACCAAACAAGGATTTGTCTTAAACCATAATATCATGGCACAGTTTAAGGTCTAAATATTTTAAAAATATGAGCCTGGAGTTCAGCTTCTTCATTTGCAGTGACGCTACCAGAAGAGCAGCCTAGCTTGCAAAAGTTTCTTTCCAGGGGTGCTCAGTATTGGAGCACCATGTCAGGAAGAGAGGTCAGCTCCAGGCACTGACCAAAGTGTTTTTCCAACACAGGAGAGGAAAAAACCTCATCTCAGCTGAAATACCAAGGCTTTAAAAATTAGTTGCTGTTCATGTGCAGTAGCTCTTGTTATTGAAAACACCATAAAAGTTTTACTGTGCTGACTTAGGGTGCACGTAAAGAACCTCGCTTGTCTTGACAGGCCATAAAGGAACTTTTATGACCACTTGGGTCAATGATTTGCAAAGAAGGATTTACGCTGCTGTCCAGGGCTGGGATGAGCTGCTGGAGGGGGGACACACCAAAAGTGGCACTCAGAGCTGAGAGGTGGACCTGCCATGGGATAAACACAGTGTATATCCAGCATGACTGTGTGTACCAGCGTGCCTTGTTGGGACACAGATTGTGTTAACTCAGAAGGCCACGGGATTACATGGATTTAACTGATTGACCTTTATTCTTTTGGGGCTTTAGTGGAGTTTTAGGAGAAGAAAACCTTACTCATGTGTCAGTTCGGCTTTGCCCCAGGGTTAAAGCTTCAGAAATCCAGGCTGAATCCCCAGTGTTGCAACTGCTTTATCTTCTATCACAAGGTGTCTGGAAAGCCTCATCTCCACTGGTCCAAGGTTCACTTTCAACACACTTCTGGAGTAACTCAAGGCAGAGGAGGACCTGACTTAGTGAAATATCATCACCTTGTACTGATGCTGCCAGGTCTGCTCGGGACAGATGAAGTGGTGCAAGAAAAAGCCCTGCTGTGCCAGCAGTCTGAGTGTCAGGGCTCGTTTACCTTTATAAAGCACCAGCATCCGTGGGCGAACACAAGGACAGAGCACTGCAGCTGCAAGCAGAGTGCCAGAGAAATCCAAATATGCACCTCTCCAGCCTGGTGAGAGGGGCCCAGGACCATCTGCAAGTGACCAAAGATGTCCTTTAAAAGGGACTAAATCCCCAGTGCCACCCTCCCGGGACACCCCAGCTGGCCACAGAGCTCTCCCTGTCCAGCACAGCTCGTGTCACTCTGCTCCCCAGTGTGACTTCCAGCTGGCTCCCAGCCCAGGTTCGGCTGCCCAGACTCTTTGCTGGGCCATGCCCAGGGCTGGGCAGCAATCGGGACAGTCACCCAGAGCACCCACCCCCTTCCCCGCCCTGCCCAGCTCAGCCGGTGCCAGCCTGGGAGGCAGTGGGATCGTGCCCAGCGGATACAGAGCCCCAGGGAGTGCGCTCCGAGCCCAGCGCCTGCGGGAGGGAGAGGAGATGGCAGCCCTGACACATCAAAGCTTCAAACATTTCTCTCCAGCGTGTGCTGAAAGGAAAACTAGTGAAGTCTTAAGTGCCAGAGGGTAGAAGGATCTTCCAGCCAGGCACTCGCAGCTCCCTGGGGTGAAGTTTTGAGGGGCTCTAAGGGATGAGGAGCTCTGTCAGCCCCAGCTCACCCAGGTGCCCACACTGCTGTGGGGATGCTCGTGCAGGTCAAACTCTTGAAGCGGGGCCCTTCCAGCCTCTCCAAGGAGCAGCACCCACTCTCCCTCCTCCAGCTCCCAGCCACATCCACAGGGTCACAGCGCAATCACAGGCACAGCGGTGGCTGCACTCTGTAGACTTCCCCCCCGCAAAGCCCTTTTCCTTCAGCCCTTGACATCCAGATGGATTGAACCAGAATCGCTGCACACGCGGCAACCAAATGAAATGGTTTCTTTGGCAACAATAAAGAAAGCTTAGAAAAAAATTTGCTTTCTGTCTCCTGTGACTCCAGCAGCCCAGGTAACAGAGTGGGAAGCAGAGCAACTGCAAGCATCTGCCTTGAATTACTGCCTCTGATAGGAATCAGACATGCACTCCAGCATGTCTGCTGCACGTTTATTTATTTATTTGGGGCCTGATTGATTTAAAGACTCCCTCTTGCCCGAGCAGCAGCATGGCACAATAATTCACTTGATCTCTGATTTATATTTCATATTCAAGTGAAGCAGGATGTTTCTGCCCAGCACAAGAGCTGTATATGCCAATGCTGTGCTTGGCAGCTTCAGAGAACCTGGGCATGCACAGAAGCAATAGCCAAGGGTGCAGAAGGGAGTAACCACAAGAGAAAAGCCCTCTTATACATCCAAATCTGCATGGCCAGGGTCACAAAGCCAAAACAGAGGCTCGCAAAACCCTGTCCCTGTTTGCCCCCTTGCGCAATAGTCAATCCCAGGCTTCATTTTCCAGACAGGGTCCATCCCATCTCACGCTCTGCCCAAACTGCTCCCCTCACCCACAGCTCCAGCAGCGATCCAGGGCTCACTGATGTCCAGCCCTGAACTTTCCAGCTGTTCCTTGATGGTGGAAGACTTGGAGCCTTTTGCAGCTCAACAGGAGAGAACGCAGGGGCCAAAGCATCCCCTGTAACTGCTCCGCTTTGGCCCTGGTGGGCCCTGGATTTCCTCTTTGACCTTATGCCAACCGCCCCAGCAGCTCTGGTGGCAATGGGTGAGGTAACTGCACCTAACTAAGTCCCTCTGTGTTTCTGCCTCCCATATGGGGAAAGGATCAAAGCACTCTCCACTGCAGTGCAAGCGTGAGCAGGGCCCCAGGAAGGGTGAGACAGGAGGGGTCTCCTGGGCTGGGAGGGGGAGACAGTCAACCAGAGACTCCCCCCTATCCCCCTGCCAGCATCACCCTTCCCCCGTGGCCCCTCTGAGACATCCCTGAGTGCTTGCAGCTCCAAGTAGAGAGGCAGGAGCCGGTGAATCCCACAGGAGAGAGGGCCAGCAGTGACCTCCCACCCTGTATTCCCATCACCCTCAGGGTGCCAAGGGCTTCAGGCACCTCCAGGTGCTTTGTTACCACATCGGTGGTACCAAAAATAGATACAAGCTGTTTCAAACGTTTCTCCCTGCTCTTTACAGAAATTGCTACATGGAACAGAGTTAAGATCTGCTATTCTCTGCTCTGCTTCCCACTTGGAAATACCTTCTAGAATTTAAGGAGGCTAAAAATAGTAGCATTCAACGGGAATAGGAGCGAGCTCTTCTCTCAGAAGATGCCGCAATCACGCAGCGCCCGAGCCCGGGCCCTCAGCCGCCGTGAATAGCGCTGCCAGTTGATCTCCTTCAAAGCATTGTTGAATGAGGTCTTAGCCTCGTAATTTAAGGGGATGAAGTTCTTCCTAAGGCTGTGAAAATCTGGGCTTTCCAGATCTCCTATTTTATATTAACTCCTCCTGGACAGCCTAATTAGACAAGGGGGCAAGGGCTGTTTCCTCCTCCCTCTGTTATCCAAGGCCCTTTCTCCTCCCATATGAGATTTTATTTGTGCTGCATGGAAGTTTTATCAACTGCCTTTATAGCCCTCCCTGCACTAAATCACACTCCTAATGGATAGCCTGAGGTAAGAGCACCACTGTTTATTTTATTATTTTTTTTTGATCCATGGAATAGCAAGGTTACATGCACACAGAGCTGCAGGCTGAGCTCTGCCTCCCCCTCCTCCCCAGACAACATAGCTTTAAGACTCCCAAGTGGAATTACTTGCACTGGGCAAAATCACAAGACAGAACTTGTAAAAGCCTCAGAAGGAGCATCTCAAGGTCCAAACATAGATGACAACCCAGGGATGAGCAGAGCAGAGTGGCAACCTCCCCAGCTCACCCTCCACTTTGGTGTGACACCACCTCCAGGCTCCCAAGTCCCTGTAGGAACAGATTACCTCAAGCTTTGCCAGCAACTTGGAAATAATCCAAATGCAGAGATAAAGTTTAAAAATCCCCATCATTTACCCTAGTCCAGATGTTGAGAGTACTGTTAGTGCTAGATAAAGGTGAAAAAAAAGAAAAACATCCCTGGATTTCAGTGCTGTTTGAGATCTGCTCGACCATCCCAGGTTTCAGGAATGCCAACACCTTTTTGGCAAGGCCAACCTTCAGGAGAATCTGTGAAGCACCAGAAGAGTCATCAATACACTACAAATAAACTGTTAATCTGCTGTTGGGAAAAATTCTGATGTCCTGCAGGGCAAGGCACAGACCCCCTTCCCACACAGACAGTAACTCCCAGACCTGTGCAAAATACAACATCAGCAGGAATGACTCCAGTGACTCAGTGCAGGCTCTTCCCCAAGACCAGGAGGGATGGTGGCCTGGCTTTTCCTGATTTCAGTCAGAATAGGGGCCTAAAGAGCTTCACGTCCTGTTCCTTCCAGCTCCTGCTCCTCAGACAGTGTACGGATGTGGGGTGGAAAGGCACCATTTGGATGAAGTCCTTCTTCAGAGAAAACCCTTTTCTCCGCTGGTTAAGCAGTCTGGCTGGCAGGGAGAGCACAGTGAGCCCACTACAGAGGAATCAGCAGCTCTACAGGAGTTCATACTGGCTCATCACTGCTCTCAGTGGAGTCTCCTCCCAGTTGTTCTAACTCATCGCCTTCAACTCAATCTTTTGATTGATGGAGACTTTGGGTATATAAATCTGCGGGATTTATAAGTTGGCACAGAAGGAAAATGATGATTGGCATCTTTAATAGGACTTGCACAGAATAGATGAGTCATTAAGGACCCAAAAGCATAGCTGGTCCTGCTTGGTGAGATAAACTGATGCAGGAAACAAATGTAAGGGTTGACAAAACTATTGATGAGGGGTGTCCAGTGGGACCATCTCCCCAGGCCTGCTCCAGGATTGCTGGAGCAGCACAGCAGCGTGGAGGAACTGAACTCGGGCTCCTCTCCTGCTGCTGTTGCAGGTGCCCAATTCCTGCTGCCAAGGCCAGAGGGGATGATGACAGGGGGGATGGCAGAGAGCGGTGGGAAGGTGGAGGCAGCCGACACAGAGAGCAGCCACAGCTGAGTCAGAGCCACCAGCCTGCAACGCAATTCCCAAAACCGGGCAACCCTGTCAGCCTCTCCCGTCCCCCTCCAGGCTTTCTCTCCCTCTGAGTGTCATCACAATTCAGGAGCTCTGCAGTCAGGGGAGGTTCCCATCACTCATTTTCCCTGTGCCATTGTACCACAGCGGCTCCCAGCTCGATCCCTGTCAGAGGCTGTCACACACCCATCAAACCCTGCGCTGCCGCACAATTCAACCCCACAGGAATCACCGTATTTCTTTTCCAGGGAACATTTCCGCAACTCCACTCCACATTTTCCTTCCTTAACTTCACACCAACAAAACTTCAGTTGAATAAGGAGAACAATAGGAGCAGCTAAATACGTTTCCATCGCCTGTCTCCCGGTAGCAAGCACAAATCCCGGGCACACAGGGATGCCACCAGGCTTCCACAGGCTCTCTGCTGTCAGGTCTGTTAATGCCTGGATGCAGCCCTAACCCTCAGCCAAAGCCTCAACCTCTCACAAAGGCTGAGCAGAGGGATTTTGAGATTTCAGAGGATTCTCCTGGCTGGGAATAAAGAACAGAGACACGTGTATGTGAGAAAGGTTTAAAGATGTGAGTTGTTTGCTCCTGGGCAGAGGCACCCACTGGGCTTGTCCCAGCTGTGGGACAGTTTCTCCATCCATATTCCTCCAAAGCAGCTGGAATGCTGATGGACATCTCCTCAAATCTGGGGGAAAAAATCTGGATGTATAAATAAATTAACCCTCCCAGAGAGTAGTATCAGCCTTGAGCCCTAAGCAGTTCCTTCCACTGCTTCTGATTTTGTCTTTCTTGGATCAGAAAGATATTAATTTAAAGGAAAGCTACTTTTTTCTTGCCCTTTCTTCATCTTATTTTTATAAACCCCACAGGGAAGTAGAGCATATGAACAGAGACAGCCTACTTGCTGCGGAAGCCAATTTGCAGGGGAAGACAGTAATAACCACCCAAAAGGTGGTGGGAGGGATTGTTGGCCTTATTTATACTTGGCTTTTGCTGGTGATTCCTCCAGAGAGTCAAAAAAAGAGTAAACCCCTATTAGAGACAACTTATGACTAGTCATGCTTTTAAGCATCCCACATCTTTAGCCTGTCACATAGAATATCTCTACATTCTATGTAAAAATCTACTGTCTATATTTAAGATTATATGTATTCAATAGATATTAATTTCTGGGTGAAGGCAGAATTAAAATCTCAGTTGTTCTGTTTCTCTACTCAACTCTGAGCTTTAATCCCTCCTAAAACACACACACAAACATGGAAAACTGCTCCTGCCAATTCCACACCAAACCTCCTGGGCAACATGAATCAGACAGCACAGCTTGAAGAGGAACAAAAATCAGCTTTTTCCATTCCCACTCCTCTTACCTGGCCCAGCCACCACGTGCTGGTTCTGCAGCATTCTGGTTTCCTCCTGCTCACAGGGGTATTTTGTACCCAAATTCAGCTCCCCAGCTTGTTTCCTTTCCAACACTTGAGACCTACTTAGAGCAGCTTGAACACTTCAGACCTCTCCCTCCAACTCCAGCCAGCTCCAGTAGCTGTGGCCAATTAATGCCCCCTAAAAGCCTTTGATGTGCTGTTATCAAGTGTGTATTACACTGGGAATTTCACTGTATTTAAGTGAATATCTGCACTACAGGCTGGCAGGAGGAGGGGAGGGTTGCCAAAGCAGGGATGCAGAGCCACGGGGATCCTCACATTGAGACTCTCCAGTTGTTGCTGTGCAGTTTCCAGTCCTCCTCAGAATGTTTTCAGAGAAGTGTGCTGGAACAGCCTCTCAAGGAGGCTGGGACAGCTCTGACGACTCCTAATGATGAAAAAACAAACAAAAAAAAAGAAGTTGGAAAAAATTAGGAAAGTTAGAAAGTCATGAAATATTCAGGATCCTGGGAATAATAAATAGTGATGGTGGAGAGCAATTTCTCTTTTTTTGTTCAGTATGGAGACACAGAGGAGAACAAAGGAGTATCTGTTTCTTGATGCCTCGTGTAGGAAGCACAACTGGCTCATGCCTCCCGTGTTTCCTGCACAGCCAGGGCTGTCAGATCAGTTACTGCTGTGTGAGGAGTGATCCCCATTTGAGGAGCAACAGGGGACTTCAGGCAAGTGCTGGGAGAAGTGCAGTACTGGCTGCAGGAAGACATTATTTGCTAGCTTTACTATTAACTGAAGACCAGAGGTAGGTACAAGATGCTGTTCACTGTCACAGACTTCCACACTCTGCCACAGGGAAGCTTTGCAAGTGGGATAATTGCAGTGGTGTGAAGTGCTTTGATTAGGAATTTCTGAAACAGCCTTTGATGTTATTGGTGATCTCTGCGTACAGGCTTTTCTCTGCTGAGAATAAACAATGAGAAAACACATCTGAAGTTTCCGGTGTCTTCCTATTAGATGGGTTCAGCCAGGATCAGCATCAGCCCCAATCCTGTCTGGAAAAAGGCTCCATACAAATATCCAGTAATCCATCATTGCAAGAGGGAAAACAGCAAACAAACCACGCTGTGTCTGCTGACAGCAGGAGCAAAGACAAACAAGACTTAGGCACGTAAATGTTCCAGAAACAGCCAAGAGAAAGGCAGGCAGAAAGACCTGACATTTCCCCTCTCCTCATTGCAGCTACAAAAGCCATGAGGGCATCCAGGTGTTACAAACTGCAGCTGTTCTCCCTCTTCTTCTCAGTCCTGCTGGTTCTCCATAAGGGATCAGGATCAGTTTCGGTTTTTTTTAATCTTCTCAGTTTCCAAGTCACAAGTTTCACAGCTCTGCTCTCTTTAAAGCATCGTGGAGTGAGATTTGCCTTCAAGTAACCAAATAAATGGGGCTCCAGCAGTCCATCCAACCTGCTGCAAGGCAAGACACCTGCCTGAAGCTGAACATGTGCATTCCAGAGGGATCCACAAACCCACGAGCACAGCAGTGCATTCTCTTCATACCTGTCTTCTGCAGTAAGTGGCACCCACTTTTTCAGCCAGGTTTTTGGGAGTTGGTTTTTGGTCATTCAAAGAAGGAAAGATGGGCAGTAGCTCTACAATCACAAATGCAATTTCTTCTTGATGTAGCTGTCTCCATGTGCTGGGAAGGAGTTTGCCTGCAGTTGGGATCCAAACACAAGTCCTGTCTCAGGGTGCTTTGCTGACTCAGAACAGCAATCACATTCCCATGGGATACAGCTGGTCCAGCAGGGCTGTTCATCACATCCACTGTGTCTTTTGCAGACAAATTTTGCTTTGGCCTCTGGTAACTCCCACTGTGACCTAAATGCTGGCAGACATACACAGCTCGTCACCACGAGGGCTGCATGTCAGGTAGCAAAGGAACAGGCACAGCCCTTATGTGCGTTCCTAAAGCTCTTTCCTGACTGAAAGGTGTTACATCTTCACGTTTGAATTGCCCCCAAACTGCTGTGTGAAGAGGGCACGGTCAGGTTTAAATCAAAGTAGTTAAAAAAATTAGCTAACACGTGAACCTTACAGAAGAAGAGGGTTTTTTCTTCTCTCTCCCTGTTATGTGAGTGCGAGCTGTTTTTCGTAACACTTCCAAATCTTAGAACAACCCACTGTCCGAGAAGTTTACAAAACCCTAAGGAGCAATGAACTAGAATTCCCCATCCCCATCTCCTTGTTACTTAGAACCACAGAAGGGTTTGGGTTGGAAGGGACCTTAAAGATCATCTTGTTCCAAGCCCCCTGCCATGGGCAGGGACACCATCCACTAGACCAGGTTGATCCAAGCCCCGTCTAAACCTGGCCTTGAAACTCCTTACAGGCAACAAACACAAACCTGTCAAAACACCCAAGTCCAGTACATACCTTGCAGAAGCCTTGGGTGCCCTTCTTTCTGCAGCCTTCCACCTCCTTCTCCCATGCCAGGGGCCAGCTCTGCAGCTCCATCATTGGAGGTGGCCCTTGGTTCACACGGCTCCAAGGCAAGGGATTTCCAGGAGACCAGTCACCCGAAACACCACTGAAGGGGTGACTCGGTGGGAGACAGCACTGCTATGGAAATCTTCCAGTGGCTCCATGCAAGCCTTCACCTTCCCATTCAAGCCTCAAGGTGGTGAAGATGAAGCCCGTTTCCTCCACTCCCTGCAGCTCTCAGGCTTTGCCCCAGCAGCAGCTCTGGCGTCTTTGGCTGGTTGCAGGTTGAGGACGGGGACCGTATGCAATTCGAGGCAAGGACTGTTTCTCTGCTCAGCCCTCAGCAAGCAAAGCAAGTGCTTTTCAGGTCTGTAGAACAACCACTACCTTTCCTGTTTCTTCTTATTCTTGGCACAAAGGCACCTGAATCGCTTCCAACTGAGGTTAAAAGCATTTAAGTCTGTTTGCACGTGGGTTTTTTTAAAGCGACCTCCACTTTTAACACACACTTCCACCATCACACACAAAAGTCTCCAAACTTCTTTTCATTTAGGAACTGCCCTTAGATTCCTGAGAAAAAAACAGCTATAGAGTAAGATTTTGTCCCCTTTGCATTTTATCTATTGGTTCATTTTCAAATTTCAGCTTCATATTTGAACAGTTACATCACACATCTCCCGTCTTGGTGGTGGAGGGGAAATATGAACTAGAAAGAGCACAGTAATTCACATCACCTTGTTTCCTAGGCAGACCAAACCACTGCTTGCAAAATACCAGTATTTTTACACTACAAAAATACAATTAGGCTCTCAATTACATTTTATTAAATTTACTCCTGGGAGTTTGTTAGCGCAAGGCAGCCGAGCAAACTCCCAAGGGCTCTCTAAATCCTCTGCGCTAAGCCTCGCCATTCCTGCAGCTACAAAATGGGGAAAAAGTTGTTATATGCAAGGACCAGAAACCCAAATTCTGCAGACACATCCACCACAAACCCTCTGCACGTCATGAGTCCCAGGGAACAAACTGGATTAACTTGCTTGACTGAGGTTTTCCAAGTGCACAACCTGTGTTTGCAGAAGTGGGTGCTCGAGCGGCGGCTCGCGGGCAAGATGTACGGACTGACAAGCTGCACCAACAGGACTCTCCGCCTTCTCTGAAAACTGGCATCTCCCAAAAAAGAGAGCTTTCAGATTTAATTAAATTTTACTATTTTATTTGTGAAAAAACTACAAGCAGAATTCATAAATAGACATTTCTATTTAAAGCAGGAAAATGATAAAGTGGCTTCTAATAACAGTCGTGCACATGCCAGTAACAGGAATATATTAACATCTTTTATTTGCTAGACAAAGAGCAGTGTCCAATATAAATTTCCCAAAAACATTTAAGACCTGTGAATTTCTGACCAGTTCACAAAACCACCATTGACACTTTAGCATGAAGATTAAAACAAACCTAACAGGACTGTCAGCTCTAAAGACTTTACAGAGCGGAAAAACTTTCAGAAGCGTTATACAAGCTGTCTTTCTGGGCAAATGAAAAATATAGCTCGTATAATACATTAACATAAAAATCCACAAGATAAGATTATGTTTTGACATACTTAAACAAGCATTCTATATTTGTCTCCAACAAACAAAGCTAAGGAAATAATGTAACCATCTTTACACAGTAAATTAAGGTTACAAGTCATACACAAGAACAGAACTGCTTGCGCATTAAAAACTGTTCAGCTCCATTGTCATACTCTAAATGTTGGCTCTTAAAACCATTCGGTTACATACAAGCAAAGGTTATTATATAGTCAGCAATTAATAAATTTTCAATAATTTAAGTTTATGGTAGAGCTTAAAAAAGTAGACTGAGAATGATCTTGGTAAGGCAGGTGAAAACATCTCAGTGGAAATAAACTCACAGAAGCTGCTGCCAAATTGTCAATCTGTCCAATTTGAAGCTAAGTTCCAATTAGAATAAATAGCCTGGTGGTGTAAAACGCTGTCACCTTTCCTTTGCAGAACTACGTCAACTGAGCAAGTCAGGCAAGCTGTGTCGGTGTCTGTGTGTGTGTGTGTCTGTGTAAGAGTCGAAACTTCGCAATCGTAACACTGTGCTTCACTTACCTGCTTTCTGTGCCACTGAACACCGTGAATCTGGTCCTTCCCTACACTAGTGTTTTGGTTGGTTTGGTTCTCAAACGCCTTCCCCACCAACAGCCGGACAGCCCACGGACACGGCGTGGCGGGAATCCCACCGGGGAGCGCGTGCCACGGGGATGCCAGCTTGAGAAATTAAGTGTAAAAGCAAACGCTGCCCTTCAAACCCACAACACAACAGCTACGGATGAGGCCGGGGGTGGGGGGTCCAATGCTTAGCAAGCAATCCCTAACCGAATGCAGAATTACAGGTCACTTGTTCCAAAGAAATTTTCCCATTTATTTATAGCAAGCTACTTTATCAAGGAGGAGGAGGAGGAGGCCAAAGAGAGAGATGTTACCGACTTTGCCACGAGTAGCTGGTTATGGCATTAAAGCTTTTTCAACTGAACTACAGGTCTATTTTCACTTGAAAAAGAAGCAATTTCCTGGTACACACAATGCTTTTTTTTTTTTTCTTTTTTTTTTTTTTTGCACAAATTCCCAGATCCAGTGAAGAAGGTGAGCACGTGGTTTGACTTGAAGCACCAGAATTAGCCCCACTGAGGCCAGCGGGACCTGCCACTCGCTCACACTCCTGGCTGGATCGTGGCCGAGATGCACACAAGCCTAATTGATAATGGATCACTTATAAAGCAGTGCAAAATATACAAGTTCAGGGGCATCTTCAAAAAATCTCTCTTAAAAAATTATTCCAATACATTTCAGTAAAATAAATAAATATGGCTGACCAGTTTACCCTCCCTGAGACCCTTAAAGGAATAGTAAAAACTGGAAAAGGAATGTCTTTGCAATATCCCACTAATGTTAAAATGTGGATTGAGATATTCATAGTATTTAAAACTATGTATAATAAATTGTCTTGATGCTCATAGAAAGCATCTGTTTTCCTTTGGTTCTTTAATACTTTAAAAATGCTTAAAAAAGACAGTCTATACTGTGAATATAAGCAGAATTAAGTTGGGGTGCCCATGTTAACAAATTCAGAATAAAACCACTGCTGCCAAGGCACTGCCAAGCACGTGCCTTCAAGCAGGAGCTGTAACAGATCCCTAACTCACACATTTCTGTCACCAGTGTGAAAGGAACTTACATATGCTACTCAAAACCACACAGATTTTAAAAGAAATCTTAAATCAGTTGCCTCCACAAAGAGAAATTTCTTTTACTGAGCAAATAATTCACAATATAACAAGCAGGCACAAAGTTGTCAAAATGTGGCCCCCTTTCATCACACTCAAAAGTTATGCATTTGATGTCAAATGAAGCCACAGCCTCTGCGCCTGAAATTACTGCAAAGCACCCTGGGGCCACTAAATAAAGATGAAAAGCCAAAGAGGTCTAGGGTTTGTTTTGCTTTTTTTAAAAAAAGTTTTGTTTCACCTCTTCAGCCAAGTGTTTTAGCAGGATAATGCATGGAAGGTAAACTGTAAAGCAACACTAACAGGCCAGGAAAAGAAATTATAGTCTGATTAGCTTTAGAGTAAGAAGGAAGGAGATTGCTGGTCATGAGCATGAGCCACATGTTGCTCACTTGCCAGCATGAAAGCTTTTCCCTACTTTTGCTCCCACAGCAGGAGACTCAGAAGTGACAACTGACAAGCCCATCACTGGACAAGATGCTGTTCAGAAACCACTCCTGGAACAGAGGTGGACGTCAAAGAGAAGAGCCGCCCCGACAGCATGGATGGGACAGATGGAAGGGGCTGACAATCACCGACCCACACGCAGCTGGGACGAGCACCAGCTTGGTTCCTGAACCTGGGATTACTCCCAGCCCTACGCCTCCCTGCTGCCTTCAACCCACAGCCACCACTCCAGTTCTACAGTTCCCTCAGGCACTGAGGCAGGCAGAGGGAATTCATTAACTCTGCCAACACCTGCGGGACTGGCTGTGTGTGACACCGCGATGCTCATGGTTCCAGCCTACATGGATCTGTGGTGTAACACCAGCAGTCTGGGTGGGAATGGTTACACTCCAGCCAGGCACGGACCTGCACATCACCAATCTGAGGGACCCTAGTGGAAACACGAACTACCTGGAACAATCCTCTCTCATCTCAGATCCCAAGCTGTAACAATCAAAACCGTGTGTTCAGTACATTTTAGCCATTGCTCAGGGAAGAAATTGGGAAGGAACAATAGAGAGAACAGGTCCCATGCAGGTTCAAACCTTCAGGAACACTTTTCACCTAAGACCAGTTCCATTTCAGTTTCAGTACTTTCACAGAAGGGGACTGTCCCAGATCTTGAACTGTTCAAATTTTTTTTTTTTTTTTAATCACTTCACAGTGTTTCAAGCACCAGCGTTCCCATGTATTGGTTTCAAATAACCCTTTATATATATTTATTTATATATATATTTATATATAATTTATATCAAAACTGATAGTACACAGTATAACTGGAAGAAGAACTGAACTTAAAAAGGATATGTTGAAAGAGGATGGAGTTTGTGAATGCAATAAATAAAGCCCCCTTCCCTCCCCACCCGCTCCCTACCCCAAAACAAAAAGTTGTCATGTTCATGGAAAATTGTGCACAGCAGATATTATAAAAAAGTAGATTCAGGAGCACATCCAATTATAAATGATTGTTAGGAAAATCATATAAAACAATGGAATACATAAAAGTGTCAAGAGTAATTGTAAGGGTGAGAAATTCCTTGGTGGCCAGATGCCCACGGCAAGCAGAAATTATCCTGGCTGCATCAGTAAGAGGTCGATGTCCGAGAAAGTGTGTTCAAACACAGAAGAGGCTCTCCAGGATTTGAACAGCGTGGGCAGGTGGAGTGTTTGAATTTCATACCCTGATTCATAGTTTCCACAACTCCATGTGCAATTCTCAGAAAGATTCGTCGTTGACTGCTGACATGTCCCCCTTTGGCGTGGAGGAACGGGACGAGCCCTTGTCTGTGCTCTCAGAGCCCGAGCTGCTCTGATTCTGTTGTTCTGATCCTGCACTGGAGGTCACTGTAGAAGACGACGTGGATGAAGAGCGAGTCTTTTCTTTAAAGTCTGTGATAATTACTGTGACATTTCCCACTGTGACTGCCAGCTGCTGTGCGGTACTTCTGTCCACATTTTTCAGTCTGGGTCTAAAATAAATGAGAAGACATTTATTAAAAGGATAAAAATAAACGAGAGAGGGAAGACTTTATTAGAAAAAGCATTTGCAAACAAACTCGGTGTGACTTGTCCTCCCCTTGCCAGCACAGATGGCAGTAGCTGGGAGGAGAACCCAGGCAGCAGAAGTGCTGCACAGTGGATGGTGGAGGTTTGACCTGCCCTGTGCCAGGCAGGCTCAGCCCCAGAGGAACAACCTGTCTCACAGAGCTCTGCACAGGGCATCTGTTGTAGACTCATCCCTAATCCAACCCTGCCAGAAAGGAGGACACCACGGCAGAGCCAAGCGGTCAGGAGCCAGACGGAGTGAAGGATCTCCTCCCCAAGGGGCAGATGAAAGAGTTCTCTTATCTAAATTCACCATCTCATCATGTGCCCTGATGTTATGAGACAAGGCTGTGACTCTGCAATACAAAACCACATGAAAGCATTCGGCCACGGCTCTTTCATTCCCATGTTGGAACTCTGCAGCTGCAAACAACACAGGCACTGGGACAACTTGGCTTCTCTTTCAACTGCTTTGAGCTTATACAAATCAGATGCCCAATCAGCCTATGGATAAAATAGCTCAAAATGTTCCCTCTGGAATTGAGGCTAATGTAAATAAAATCCAGAATGCACAACGGTATTTCTTGCAGCCAGAGCTTTTGGTTAGGGGAAAAAAAAAACAAAACAGAAAAAAAAACAAAACCCAAACCACCAGAAAAGAACCCACTGGTATTTACTGCTTAGGATTATCTCATTAATTTGCATGCTGTGCTATCATTCAATTAGTAATGTAGCTAATAAGGGTCTAAACTCTAGGAGGCTGACATTCACACACATTTCACAGGCTGGTCCAAAGCTCTGCTGCAACAAACCTCGGACACTCCTCCAGCTACCAGCAAATTCCCAGTCAGCTGCAGCGACTGCCGTAATTTACAGCTTTTGCTCCTAATTAAGGGTCAGGCTTAAGCAGCAGAATATTCCCAAAAGGGAAATTAAAAAGGAGAGTCTTTATACATCAGTGAAAAGTAGCTTGCTGAGAGCTGCCTTATTGAGAGGGACGGAGGGAAGGTTAGTTTACTGTGGGATCAAGCTCCAGCTTTTAAACTACTCTGCCTTTTCTCTTCCTCGTTTGCAGCACACTGGGCTAGTGCAGTAAAACAGAAAAGGAATTAAGCTCATTTTGCATCTGCCATGAATGCTCAATGGTTTGCAGTGGTGTTAACAAGGAGAAAGTCCTTCAGCAGTAGCTATCCAAGTGGTATTGCAGAACTAGATAGAATAGAAACATGACTGAGGATGGATGTATAGCTTCTAAAACAGAACAACTGTATTTCTGCGAACTTCCTTACCAAAAATGAAGTTACTGCACCAAAAATAGTATTTTCTTATCTAGCCTACGAGGCTGTTTCAATTTTTAAGAAGTATCACAGGAAAAGCCTTTCTCACAGATATAAAATACAAAACTCCCAGCACTGCTGCAGTGGGATAAGTCAGTAAACCCTCCCACCTACCAGCCCCTAGTTCAGGGACCGGCCTTTCCAGACCCAGCGCCGCGCTCACGAATTCCTGCGCCCACGCGTGTGTGCCATACACAGGCGCTTCCACGAGCTGGCAAATTAGACACGTAACCACGGGCTAGATGAGGTGATGTCACCTTGTTTGTGGGTAACAAGAAAGGCCAGCTAGCTCAGCAAGTTTTGGGGTTTCCGTGGCTCTCGGGTGCCGTCCCGGCAGACGCCCCCACGCACGGCAGCGAGCCTTCCCGGAAGCGTAGTAGGAGTACGTATTTTCCTCCCCAAGCCCCCAGTTCCTCTAGGAAATCCAGTTCTTCCTGTAATTTGCCTGGGTCACTTGTTTTCTCTTGTACTCAGAAACAGTAAAAAAAAAAATGCTGGCCCAGATACCGGAACAGACAATGCTGCTCCACCTTCCTACGGGGTTGAACGTGAACCCAACCCTGGCTACTGCTCATCAAAAGCCACTGAGAGTTTAGGGGGGGAAAAGGGAAGAAGGAGGAAAGTGAAAATGGAACTGTCCATGCATTTTTAAATGCCATGACAAAGTAACACAGAAGGGGAAGCAGAACTGAGGTACAGGATTTCTCTGCAGTCCCACTCACAAGCATTTTCAGTGTCAGTTTTGGAACTGAGCTCTCTGACCATTTCTCCAGGAGATTTTCAGAGCTTCCCCTCTCCAAGGAGCTGACTGAGCACAGATGGAAACCTCCAGACAAACTCTTCAGCACATGCATGCAATTTTTGCTCCTTATAGAAGGCAAATGGATTGGCCCATTCATGTTACTTTACAAAATTAAACACCCTGGTGCTTCATGTTTATAGCAAAAAACATTTGTGGCCAAATTAAGTAAAGTGTTTCAAAGCATTCAATTTCAAAGTGCACAGAAAGGCATGGAATAAACAAAGATATTTTGTCAGAAACAGGCTTAGTATGCAAGAAGTTCGAACAGGATTTCTTAAAAATCCAGAGCGCCCTAAAAGACAATTTACAAAAAAATCCCCAAAACAACATTCAAACAATCCGGGCATGACAAAAATCTGAACAGGAAACTTGTAACTCTGTAAAAAATCAGATCCTTTAAAAAGACCCTTCACAACACTCCCATGGGTAGCGCAAGAAGAGTTTCACTAAAGTAAACACTTAAAAAGACAGTTTAAGAACTCAAGGAGATGAGGTGGCCCTTAAAAATACCCAGCTAGACCTGATATTATTAAGGCTTAATTAAGAATGACAAAAGCTTGCCACAAAACATGGACTAAAAGACTCTGCAGCAGACAGTGTGACTCCTTCAAGGAATAAAAACAATTATTTGATGTAATCTCTCGATTTAATATTATGTCATTAGTCAAGTGCATCAAGAGTCCTGCACCCTAAGTCTCAGAAAAAGTACCATTTAAAGAACAGGACAAGAAATAAAAAATCATTGTAATAAAGTTGCATTTCTCTAATCAAATCAGGAATGGACATTTCAGTCTTTGGGAGCTGAGGAAGAGTTAACAGCAGTCCCTGCAAACAGCTCAGTCTTGTAGCACAGCAAATTTCACACTGCCCTCACTACATTCCAGTGGGTTCCTGTGTAAATGATATTCACTCTTATTAAATATTTTCATGCTATTATTTAAAAACTTCCAAGACAAGAGTTTTCTGCAGTCACACCTTGCCAATTTTAATGCCAACAGCTGTGCCAACAAAATTTCCCATGTGCTTTACAACTGTTCCCAGCAAACTAATACTGCCTCAGTTCATGTGGCTTCACTGTAAAACACTTATTTACAGCATATTTTAAAGAGAGATGCAATTCTTATACAGCCCACACAGGCAAAGCACCCAGTTCAGTTCTGCCTCTTGTAGCTTCCAAGTTCAACAACAAAAACTGTTCTTTGATGCTGAAATTTTGATTTAAAAAATGGAAGACCAGTATAGGCAAGACTAGAAATAAACCTCTCTCCATACACTCATTTGAAACTTAGACAAATATCGAACCAGCCATTTGTGCTTTTTGTTGATAGCATGATCCCAGCAAATCTGTTCATGTATATTTAGTTCCTGTATACTTGGAAAATTATCTTGACAATTACAGTGACTGAATTCCGGATAAGGAAGCAAAAAAGTAACCTTTGTTACTGCTATCGAGCTGTGATAAGAATTTGATACGATTGCTGGTTAATGTTTTTCCCCCCCGCTGTGTTTTAAAGCCAAAAGCAGCACTACCCAATTGACAATACAATTATTTTAGCAGAGAAACGAAAACTGAGTGGACAACAGAGTTAATATTTCTAATGCCCAAATCTGTTCTCACCAGCAGAGTTTTCAAGCGCTTTACACATCAACACAAGAAGTGTTTACTACATAACTCGGTTCTCAGACACCAAAAGTTTAACTTTAGTCTAGAGTTACCTTGAAGTGTGATTTGAGTCACTGGTCTTTGTTGTAGTATTCCCAGACTGTATGCTGTTCGCTTCACTAGGAGGATCTTTCACAATATCTGACTTTGGTCTGTAAGAATTGGAGGGAAGAGGGAGAGCACAATGTTAGTTTAACTGCACCATGAACCAATGCACAGTGCCACTGACATCACATCACATCTAACAGTGTAGCCTTCAAACTTACTTAGTCTTCTTGTTAGTGTTCTTCTTCGTAACACTAGGACTAATTTCCTTCTCTTTGTCAGGTTTTTCTTTGTCTTGTTTTTCCACTTTCTCCTTCTTCTCCTTCTTAGGTGGTGGTGGGGTTGCATATTGCTGGGCAACTTGTTGTGCCACCAACTGAGAGTTTATTCTAGGTTTTCTATAATGACAATAAAAAGAGATCTACAGTCAATTTTACACAGTAACAATAACTAATTGAGAGCAGTGTGAAGATTTATTTCAGCAACCAGGGAAGAACACGCCGCTTAAAGAACCAAATGGATGTCCTTACTTAACGTGAAGTACTACTGCTGTTACCAAACAGGACAGAAGTTTTAAGATAAAGAAATACTCCAAACTGCTTCATCAGTTTTTAGCTACTAACATTCTTAAGTATAATGCTCCCTTTCTTCCATCCGTATCATGAAATCACAGCCAATTTTGGGGGGACAATAGTGAAAAAGCAGCTTTCAAGAAGCTGCCGGCCACACACTGGGGCTACACTTGAGGAGAAGGAACAGAATGTGGCAAAAAAAAAGTTTCCTGATAAACATCAGTCTCCTTCGTATCTTTCAATTTAATTTCTCAAATGAGCTGCTGGTTCCCCGCAGCAGCAAACCTTGCACAAACAACAAAGACCAAGGGAAGGTAACTGAGATGGCTTTGTCCCGAGGGCCGGGAGCGAAGCTGGCTGGCAGGAGCACAGCAGACAAGCGGGCATTCACGCTTCCACGGGGAACGCCGTGCCAGCCCCCGACACTCTGTCCCCGCACAATTGTCCGCAGGCCCCAGCGGGGCTCGGACAAAAAGCACAAGCAAACTGCCTTTCAAAGGCAACTTCCATTTCAAGCTGTGGCTTACACAAAGAGTAGCCTCACATGTAACCAATACCTTGGTTATTGGTCCTCACATATCCTGCAGGAATTGCTACCTTTGTCTCTCATTCCTCATCCAAACTCTAACACCCTCTCAGCTTGACAACTCAAAACTTCTCCCCCCTGGCCTGGCATATCACAAAGCAGTTTATACCCTGAATACTCTGAGTATTCGTGATTGATTCTATCCCTTCAACATGCCAGAAAGATCTATGCTCCCTGCACTCACACAGCTTGTGGGAGGAGAAAAAAGAGGAGGTAATAAACTCCATTAGTTGTCCATAATGAACCAAATACTAATTGCAACAGTTGCTCAGGCTTGTCCAGAGCTGTTAAATGCTCATAAATAGGATTCAGATTTTGTACAGAGATCAGACTACAACAGGCTGTCAGTGAAAGCTGTACTCAGGTACTACAAGGTCTGCAACAGGCACACAGAACCCCAAGGGCTTCTATTGCAGAGCTCTGTACCCACACCCAGCTTTTACTGCAAGCATCTAGAGAGACTTCAAGAAGTTATTTAGTGGTTTCACATGTTAAAGAAAAAAAAATACAAATTGCTCACATGTAACATCTGCATTTGGAGATGATACAGACAACAGAAGTCCCAGAGAATTTCTACTCCCTGTCACAAGAAAATTCAAGTACCTAATAAACCTCTCTTGGTACTGGTTTCCTGTATAACGGTACCAAGTTCCCACTGAAGCCAGATATACACAAGTATTTCATTTCACTACCACAGTTACATGTACACCACACCATGAAGTCTATGCAACAGGTTGTAACCAGGACCCTGATCCATCTCAACACCACTGGCATTCGGATTTTTCACCCAATATAGAAACTAACTCATTTTATGCTACAATCTGCCTACATGTCTGAGTGAACCAGATGATCTGTCCTTCAGCCTTAAATAACTGTGATGCTGAAACATCTGTAGATCAGATCTCGCAGTTCCTTATTCCACAGAACAGTGAAGATACTGAGCATCCCTGAAATCCAGTACACGGCAATTTCTGTCTATGTGACTGAGAATAAACACATTAAAAGAAGTTGTTTGGTTACATGGGAAAGATTTTCAGATTGATGCAGCCACACTAAAAGCTGACAACAGTAACTTGTGTCAAACAACCTGCTTACCGCCTACTGAAAAGAAAGATAAAATGTCATGAAATCTTCAAAGAGAGGGCAGATACCATCTCCCTACATGATTATACGTGATTAACCTCACTGCTTGAAGCTGCCACTTCTGCCCAGACTTACAGTTACTTGCTGTTTACACAACCAGCGAAGTCAGAAACCCGAGTCATTTTCAGGAAATCCCAATTCATGAATTTGAGGGTTTTTCCTACTTTGCACGACTCTAATGTGCTGCTTGTGATGTTATTTCCAAGGCTTGTGTCCAAACTCTGCAGTTACCAAGCTGCCCTTCCTGTTGCAGGAGTGCTGCACTGCTTGAACCAAGATACAGATTTTAAAATAGAAACTTCAACTAAAATAAAAAAAAATCCAGATAAATATGTCACACCGTATTTCCCTAGAGAAGGCTGGAATGACAAAAGGGCCAGTCTTAAAGCACTCCTGTGGAGACACTTCGCCCTGTGCTCTTCCTCTGCTTATCGGTGCCTGTGACAGCACACTGCATTTATTAAGTTTTATCATTTTTTGGCCAGCCACTGACATAACTATCACAACTCCTCCAAATCCCATATTTACATATTCCCTCTTACACACCAGAATGGCTCACTGGTGAGGGCAGAGCCAAAACTGGAAGAGAAGAGAGCAGGAAGGAGGCAGCGACCTGAGGAAAGGGGACCAGTCCTACTCAAGGGGTTCCTTCTGCACAAGGCAGGGAGCAGAAAAATGCTGAGACTTTGGTCAACACTGAGCATGTTCCAAGATCTGCTATACTACCAGAAGAGATTTGCTTTAAAATAATGCAAATAACCCTACAGTTTTCCAATTCTTAATCTGACCGTTTCACTCACGCGAGCAGCAAGCTGAGGAAAAGGATAAAAATTATGCAATTTAAGCAACTTGCATACCAACAGTAATAATAACAGGAGTAATAAGATCCTTCAAGTAAGGCCCACACCGCCACTACAGCCAGAATACACTGGTTACAAGGCATTTACAAAAATGCCAAGCAAAGCAAGTCAAGCAGCTCATTTTCAACCACAGCAAACTATAACCATAGGAACCACAGCTGAGTGAAGCAGCTGCACTATCCAAAACTTGCTCCAAGTTACTCTGCCTACCAAAAACACACTCAAGGGCTAATCTAATCTAACACCCCTAGCACGGATCATAGAATCACAGAATGGTTTGGGGTGGCAGGGACCTCAAAGCCCATTCAGTGCCCCCCTCTTCCACCAGTCCAGGTTGCTCCAAGCCCCATCCAGCCTGGCCTTGGACACTCCCAGGGCTGGGGCAGCCACAGCTTCTCTGGGCAACCTGTGCCAGGGCCTGCCCACCCTCCCAGGGAAGGATTTCTTCCTTGTATCTAACGGAAATCTCTCTCTTTCAGTTAAAAGCAATTCCCCCTCGTCCTACCACTACATGCCCTTGTAGATCACCCCTCCAGACTCCTTTCCTGCCTGTACAGCCATCTATCCATATCCTAGTCACGCTGTGTGTCAAAGCAGCTCTCCTCGTGGGTGTTGTGAATTCTTTTCCAGCTGTGGCAGCAGGCAGCTTGCACTGCCTTCTAGAAATAAGGAAAAAAGTGCATTCAATAATACTCAGCAGTGGATACTAGTCGTCTTCCCTTTCAGAATCTGAAGAAGGAAGGAAAAAAGCAGAGAAACAAGGCTCATTCCCACTTGGGCTACATCAATTTTACATGCCCTGGCTCCTACTACAGAATTTGGAGTCCTAAGACCAGAAAGATCCCTTCTTGCCTTTTCTGTTTTTGAACACAGGAATGTGTCTAAGACCCTAATTTTGTTCCAGCTGGCCTTTTTATTTAATGATTTTTTTGGCCACCTCCAAAAAGAATCCTTCAACCCAAACACATGACTATTATATTAAAGTAAGTTATCACTTGAGCAGAACAACTTGAAAAGAAAGTTGCAACGACTTCTAAACTTTGTAAGAATAAACAGCTACAGAAACAAGTATTAACCATTCTTTTATCCCAAAAATGTTCTCATCAGTTTACTTTCTGTAACATTAAACTGTTGATGTGCACAAAGAATACAACATCTAAGTGACTAAACTCAAACCCCAAACTCAGCCTCTTCCAAGCTTTTTAAGCAGCACTCATGCTTAAGAGACAACTATATTGGCATTTACTAGAAGGTTTAAAGTATCAACATTACTCACAAACCACAGCTAACAAGTCTCAGCTTCTCAAAAATTATCTGAAGAGATGCAGCACGCAGTATTAGACTTAGTTCTTGAATTTTCAAAGCAAGTATCTGCAATAGGTATGTTTCCTCCCACCTGAGCATTATGACAGTAAAGCTACACCTTGCTTGGACAATTTCCCCTAGTTTGGGCAACAGTCCAAGTACAGATCCAATACTGATGCGACAAACAAATGCATACTATAATTTTTCTTTTTACAACATGAAAAGGATTGTCTTCTCCCCCTCTGAAACTAAAAACAATTAAACAAAATTAAACTGTGCTTTCAAAGTTATGTCCAGAAAAATAGTTTCACATTAATTCAACTGTAGTTTATATCCCAGGAGCAGATATTTGCACAACAGCTCATGCCCTTTGCAGCAAGGACACTGCTGCATGAAAAAGCTGAAATAAATTTGTCTACTCTAAGAATGGCTATGGCATCTGGGTCTCTTTGCCATCAACTACCATAAGAGATGCACACAAATAATCTTTACTACCTTTTAGTAACAGCCAGCACAGAACTGTTGTGTCTGCAAATATATACTATATGCAAATATATATATATATATTTATACACACACTATATGCAAATAATATCGTACCCTCACATTGCCATATGAAGTCACACTGGGAGGTTTGGCTCATGGGAAGTGCAATAACTGCAAGACCTTTCCTGAAGGACTTGCTGCCTATGTTGCTGTGCTCCTTAAGTAAATAAAAAAATTAAAACCCAAACCGTAACTTTTAGGTTCTTGCAAGCACCTCACAGTGTTTCACTACTTGCGTTTCCTTCTGTATCTCAAAGCTTCCCCTTTAAAACCTGTCTCAGGACCAAACCCAGAGCACTGACACCCAGGAATTCTGCTGCTCCACTTGTAACCCTGCAATTGGGCTTAGGAGTGGGGCAGCACAAATCACTGCCCATCCAGCACAAGGGAGTGACTCAGACCTGGATTTCAAGAGGGATGTAAGTAGGATAAGTTGCATCACATTTTTCATGTGACCCCAATTTCTGTATCTGTTTGGGATTTATCTGTCTCTCTGCCTCGAGGAAAAGGAAGCCACCTGCCTCCTGCAGACACTGTGGAGCAGGGACGTGACTGGGCTTTATACCCGCAGACCTTGAGGGACTCGAGCAATCCCCGGGAATGTGGATCTAATTACAACTGCTCTTACTCTCCTACAACTACGTTATCAGAAGAATGAAAGTGGCATCGAGTGAGATTTCAGAGTCAAAAGCCTCATGCAACGTGAAGTAGGGAGGATTTGGATAATTTCATGCTGTTCTGGCTTTGATGCACGTGGCGATACCAGGCGACCTCTGCGCAGCTCCACAATTCTCTGAGAAAACGTGTTTCAGACGCTGTGCAGTGTGAAGTACATGATTATTTTAATAGCCCTAGTCGCACATGAATGTGTCTTTGCTCAAAGAAAAACAAGAGAACAAGACTAAAAGTATTTACAGTGTTTATAAAACATTTAGTGCCAAAACAATAATACAACAAGCATCCCTTCTGAGCATAAAGCAAGGTTACAAATTAACCCACGAGCAAAAACAAAATTAACGTGTCCTTAAAAGAATTTTACATCCAGAAGAACCAAAGCTTTCGAGAAATTAAGCTACAAACATGAGGGGTGAGCTCTTATTCCTGCATGCATACTTTTCAGCTCATTTGTGTTGACCACATGGTCCTTTTTAGCGAAAAGAAAGAGGATGAATGGACAAATTGTCCTTAGTCTACAACTGCAAAATAGGATGGAAGCTGTATACATTTATCTCACATTCTCCATGTGATCCAAGATCACAAAGCAACAATAAAAACAGTAAAAGAAGACTAGAAGGACAAACTGCAAGAAATAAGTGACTGAGCAATATTTTGTTGAAAGAACAGATTTTTCCTTTAACACTGATGTGCTAACGCCGAGGTTTTATTTAGAAGACAGATGTTTAAAAAAGGTTAATCAAAGGAACACCCACTTGTGGGGTGCAGGTGTTGGGCACAGCAACACATTTGAAAGACACAGTGTTAAGTCTGAATATTTTTAAAAAAAAAAACATGAAAGAAAATTACAGCTTCACACAAAGCAAGCAGTTGTTTGTCATAAAATAAAGTACATCTAGAAGTGCACAGCCTCCTCCAAAAGCTGTTCAACATCCTCCCTGACATCCAGCCCACTGTCTCCTACATGCTCCTCGGAAGAGTCAAGAATAGGCAATACAGAGATAAAGAAGCCTCAGTTTTACCAATAAATATTCATGGCCATGACAACAAACCTTGAGCTGTTTAGATTTCAGAAGAGTGTTTTAAACTTTTTGTTTGTCCACCAGAAGGTTCCAGACTTCAGGTCATTTCTCAGAGTTTGAACAACCCCCATGTTACTCCTGTTTTAAACACTAGTAAGTTCAAAATTACATGCAGTATTCAGTATTTAGTGGGCTCACAAAGCTGCCACTTCCCTGTGTCTTTGCAAAAATCAGCTTTTCTTCAATTTTTCTCCTTTTTTTTTTTTTTTTAATCATATTAAGAAAGGGAAAGTTATCAAATGAAATTCAAGCTGTCACCTCCATTTACAGAACAGGAGAGGCAGTGCTATTTGATGGAAAGTGGCTGGTCACTGCCTCTGTGCCACTAGAAGAGAGCTGAGATTCTTTGAATGATGCCTGTAAAAAAAAATACTCAATTCTTGCTTGTTACAGAAGACTTAGCATTGCTTCTTTTTAATTATTTGGGTGTATTTACAAATCAAAGTGTATATACCAAAGAGTTTTATTCCCAAGAGCTGACACTGCATAGATTCTGTAGATCACATTTCTGCTTTTCCTTAGTGAAAATATGCTAAAAGTCACAAAACCAGTGCTAAGAGAGTCCCAGAATCATGCTATGAAACTATTTCACTCTGACTGCTCAATAGCATAGTGTAATAGGTCTTTCAATACTTCTACAGTTCTTTGTTAATATACATTATTTCATATAATCCCATTAAGAACCAGTCTAAAGTCAGTGCTGTAAGATGTTTTTGGAAGCAGTTTGACCAGAATTTTGCTACCCCGTAGCTGAGCACTCAGAGAATTCCTCAAAACACCCGTTCCTATACACTACAGAACTGGAAACTGCAAATACTGTTTGCTGGCACCACAAACCCAAAATGAAAGCAAATCTGGACCATTCGCCTCCTAACAAATTAAGAAAGGAACATCTTATACGGTGCTTCTTGCACAGCTGAACTTAGGACCTGGTGGGCTGCCAGCAACAAAGGAGCTCTGAGCCAGAGAACAGGGCTATTTGGGAATTGGTTGGAAAATTTTCAGCGGAGAAGCACCACTGTTTGCATTTCTGCAAGTATATGGCTTCTCTTTTGATTTGTTTGGGATTTTGTTCGTTTTATTTTTTTTTTCCCCCCAGGGGAAATTGATAAATCACAGACCAGGCTTTCTGGTTACCTGAGAGTAACCATAAGCCTGGGTCTGTTCCACCAAGTCCTAAGGGCTCTGCTCAACTCACTGCCCTGCTCCTTGTCCTTGTCTACCACACAATACAATAAAAATCATTCAAAAAGAGATATCTGATGCTGTACAGTGCACGTGTTTTGGACCACAGGTTTATTGTGATGTGCCTCTGTAGAGGGTTCCCGATACCAAGCAGTGTAAGAGAGCAGCAAACAGAAGCTCCTGTACACTCTGGAGAACCATCAGGGAGCCACCCCCAGAGGGTCTCCTGCAAACCAGCACTTCAAGAACAACTTTCCCCTTTTGCAGCTATTTAATTCGAGGTCACAAAACTGCAAAAGGAAGAGTTAAACAGAAGTTGTTCTTCAGGTTTCTTTGATGCAAGAACAAGGATGGAAAATAGCAGTGATGGTGAACAACAACACTGAGCACCAGTTATTGGAACAGAGCCTGAGGTTTACTTAACTGCTAATTCCGTAAAATTTAGCTCTTTGTCCACAGGAGGCAAAACAGAAGTTGTGCTGAAGTTTGGAAGAAATGCTGCTGTTTCTCCTTTCAGAGGAAAAGCCTGCCTGGATGCACAGGCAGTGCTGGCACTCTCAGCTCCCTTCTCACCTGCAGCACCCGCCTAAACTGCAACAGCAGATCCCTTCACATCGCCCCTCCCTGGGAGTGTCCAAGGCCAGGTTGGGTGAGGCTTTAGGCAACCTGGTCTAGTGGAAGGTGTCCCTGTCCATGGCAGGGGGCTGGAATGAGATGAACTTTAAGGTCCTTTCCAAACCAAACCATTCCATGATTCTATGACTCTACAGGACAAAAGTACATAGCCAGAATTACAGTTGTTCAGATGGCTTCTTCCTCCGCTATTTTACATAAAATTATTTTCTACTGAGATTTTTTTTTTAAATGGCCCATTAAAAAAATAACCATAAATTAAGAAAAAAAGAGCACAATACATCTCTTCTGCTTAAAACAAAACTTGCAATATGTAGTAGATTAAAATGGCATCAGTTCCCAATTGCAACATCACTCTTAATTCCAGTTGAACAAAAACAACTCTACAACTCCCCTTCTTGCCCCTGTACCCAAGTTTACCACCAGCAGTAGTTAGGTCCATGGCTATGCATTCCAGAAAAAGCATTGCTTCCAATTCATTTATTGCATTTGTAAGGAAGAAATTCTACAGCAGCAGAAAACCTATGTGAATATACCCAAAATTCACAACCCAAATGAGATGCAACTGTAAATGTAAAGATCACCTCAAGCCCAAATTTGAACAGATGGCCTTGAGATTACGAAATTGTTCTGCTTAGGTATGTGAAATTTCCTTGGTCTTCAATAATTTTAGTTACAAGTTGCAAGTGCTGCACAAGCTTCATTTCTAGAAACTTACTGCAACTGCCTTTCTCATGCTATTGACCCACCACTGATCCACTCAGAGCTTCAGTCTAATCCATCACTGAAAATTCAAATTGGTACTTCAGCAGGTTGTACACCAAGAGGATAAAATTTATCATGCAGCTGCTTCTGGTGTTTTCATCTACAGCCATACCTCACTGCAAAATACCAAATGTTGCATGATTTACAAGGACTTACAAAGTTGTTGTGGAAAATCCCTGATCTCAGCACAAAATTTACTTGCCTACAAGCACCGGACTGATGATAAAACTAAGGCCATTTTACTTGCTTGACAAAAATAAGCTGCTCTCACTAGCAAAAATCTGAAAACAGTTCATAAAGCTGGCAGCGACCAAGATGTGTATAATAAAATACACAGATTTACAACAAAAACAATTACTTCAAATACTTCTTCCTATTTGACTGTTTATTAAACTATGTGTAATCCTGAAAAAAGAGAACAGGCTCAAAACTTCCTGTTGAGTAACGATGCGCAGTTGACAGCATGGGGGTATAAATGAGTCTGATAAAAATTTAACCTGTAGATTCCCCAAAGAAATTGCTCATGGTTATTGTATTATAAATTAAAATAATAAAAACCTGAGGAAAAGAATAGTTTTAGCAACTCTAACCAGAGCTAAAAACTAGGAACACCAGACTTGGTGTCATAAGAGTGCCTTATCACTGTTGCCAATATATATATTTCTGTTTCAGGCACTGAAATCTTGAGCAATAACAGAAATTGTCATGTGTAGAACATCCTTTAATCCATCTTGACATGTCCCATCTGTGAGCATCTGCCTCCAGGTTTTGGGATACTCAAGTCTCACACTTCAAAATCAGAGCAGAAGAGAGGCCAAACTTGGAAAACAAGCAACAAAAAAACCCAGGAGATGCTGAGAAAATGAGCTCCCTACCAAAAGTCATTTAACTTCTAAAGTTGATCCCTTCCCCAAAAAGTTGTATTAAAACTAGAATGTAAGCTACATTTCCAAAAGCATCCTTCTTAGAAGTGTGCCACTGGGTAAGCACAAATTAAAACCTCTACTTTTCTCTCTTGTAGGAAGATTTCTACTGAGCAACTCTCTTGCAAAGTCCCCTTAAAACACGTGGGCTGGTTTATCAGAGCAAAATTCCACTGTGCTTGTATGACGCTGGAGAACTGTTCATTTAAAAATGAAGACTTCTCTATCATTTCCCAACCAGGATAAGTCCAGATAGCAGCAAAATGAGAAATTACCATTTCTACAATGGATGCTGAATAGACTCAATAGTCCCTAAATCTCTAGGGATGCTATATATATATATATATATAAAAAAAAGGCGCCAATTGGGTGAGGCAGTATTTTTAATTCAGCTACATCAGACACTGCAGGCTTTACCTAAATGAGAGAAACTGAGCTTTTCCAGCAAGCCAAACCTCCTTTTTATTAAAAGAACATCAATGATAGGATTTCCTTTCATATGAAAGTGACATTTCAAGAGCCCTTGAACAACTAGGAACGCAGCTTTATGACAAAGCCCCAGCCAGCAGGAGCTGCGCAGTTTGACAGACATCGGGGATGCATCAATGTGGAGAGGATGCAGCAGCACGGGGAGCTGGTCCCATTGGTACCAGTGAGTGGTACCCCACCTACTCCTTCACACCTCTGTCCCAGCACAGTCTGCAGTGAAAAGGTCACTGAGAATGGTTTAGAGGAAAACCTCCCTGCTCTAAAAACCAGCTTGTTTTTCTAAACCCGCCAAGAAATAAAAGCCACTCTGGAGGGTGACGAGGCAGCAGACATGCATTTTCAAAAGGCCACCATGTGCTCAGAGGAGCTCTTTATCCCCATTGTGTTCTCTGAACACAATGTGATAACTGAACACAGATGTACAAGTGACATTTCGGGGTGTGCGGCTCCATCCAAGGCAGCACAACACACGGCAATTCTGCACACACAGACACACACACACACAGAGAGACACAGACACACACACAGAGACACAGACACACACACACAGAGACACAGACACACACACACACACACAGAGACACACACACACAGACACACACACACACAGACACACACACAGACACAGACACACACACAGACACACACACACACACAGACACACACACACACACAGACACACACACACACACAGACACACACACACACACAGACACACACACA
>JAWWEU010000023.1:3707022-3730133 GCA_035583155.1 Acropternis orthonyx | reverse complement strand
CACACAGACACACACACACACAGACACACACACACACAGACACACACACACACAGACACACACACACACAGACACACACACACACAGACACACGCCACTTCCCGGGACAGCCGGAGGGGAAGTCAGGCGCTGGGCTGCCGTCGATAGCTGCTGTTCAAGCACCGTGGGAACTGCACAGAAACTTTTGCTTTCAGAATTATTACTCCTGGGCGTGAGGAACTGACCCAGATGGTTTCAAAATTTGCCAGGAAACAATATTACAATGCTCAGTTTGAAAGCTCTTCCTCCCAGTAAGTAGAAGAAAGCCTTAGGAGAAATCTACTTAGTAAACTGTTGGTTCCCAGTTGGAATACCAGTGTGAGTTATTTATGTGTGCCTATCATGATGTAGGATAGGGCAACTCAACTACCTTTGTAAATAAAATTAGCAGAGAGCACTCTCCTACACAACGAAAAGCCAGAAATAATTACAACAACAGAAACATTTCCGAGTTCTCCACAAGCCAACTTCTGATATGCAGATAACAATGATAACTACTTGTCCAGACAAAACTACCATTTGTCAAGAAAGTTCTCAGATAAGGTAATCTTGAACCTAAAATACCGCTTTTATTGTCCTACCACTGTTTTCATCCTGATGACTATTGTTTTGCAGCTTTGCATATACTCACACTGTATACACGAACACACACACACACACAACCAAACTCCTGAATTGCCATCAGTCCGGTACAAGCCCCACGGAGGGAAAGCAAGCAAATTCAGTTAAGTGTTCTTTCCCCTCCACACCTCAATTCTTCAAAGCAATTCTGGTGTTCCATCCTAAAGAAGTAGTTAGTCTCACTGAAAACTACCAGTTACACTGTGAACCTGTGCCAGTGGCAAATCACTCCAACCGCCCTGGCACCATCATTTAAAGTCATTTTCCATTTAAAGAGTCTCACATCAGCGCCAGCACAGCCTTTCATTACCCATCCCACTTAATACCCACAATCTCTCCACAGCTCACTCGCTCGGTCTCCACTGACCAAGCAGCACACAGAGACTGATGTGCGGATTATTGGGATTCCTAATGCTTTCCTCCCCGCTGGCTGAGCGCTGAGCTCTTGGCAGCCTGCCTGACCCGCAACACGTGTGGGTTTGTCAGCCTAATGCACTGTGTCATCTGCAGAGTCTCGGGACGGACCGGGACCCAACGGCGTGCGCAAGGCAACGGCCGGCGGCTCCCAAAACTTCCCAGCACTGGTGGGGCGCAGGTACAGAAGTGAGTGTCGGGGTGCTCGCCACCGCTTGGTTTCCCCGAGAGGCAAATACGTGAGGTGAGAACACGAGCATCCAGCACGATCCTTTAACCGAAGGATGGAGAGTCAACACAGGGCTTTCCCGTACAAAACATCCGTCCTCACTCGATTGCTGGCTTGCAATGACGCAAAATCTGCACGTCAAGATTCTGGATCTGAGTAATTTCTTTTTATATAACCTACCTTCTCTTAATCTAAATCATGACAGTGAAAATTCAGAGATACGGGCTCAAAAATGAGTTGTGACCAAGTCAGTTGTCACTTTTTGCTGTTAAACTGATCTTATGCCCAGCAATTAGTCAGGGCAGAGAGAAATGAGGTTTGGGCATTTTTTCTACGTAAAAGATATCCTGAGGTATTTTCAGGTGTGAGACAATGCATCAGCCCTGTAAATCCCACTGTAAATTCTCACAGGATGAATATACAACAGGAAGTACCACACAAGGTGCAAATAGCAAATAAATGCAAATTTACCATCATGCATAACTAAGACGTGTCATGAAAGTGAAACTGGTTTGCAGATGAATGAAATACAGAAGTCAGCACAGATCATACTTGGAAATGGAAGAAAAGGATACACAGAATACAGCTTAAGTTTTCACTTCCTCTGTACAGCCAAAGAGAACACAAAGCTCAAGCACAGCACATGGCACATCCTCTACAATCTCCTTAGACAACACACATTGGCCCAGACACCATGATTTTCTCCTTTATATCTGATATCAGATTAGATACTTTGTGAATTATCTGAGCAGAGAATGATAAAATTACCAACTACATAACCAACTACAGGGATTTTTTACACAACACACTACAAACTTATTTCTGTGCTAATAAACACATACCAATTATTTTAAAATAGCAAACATGGTAACAGAACAAATAAAGGAAAGTCCTAAGACTACTAAGCAGTCCAGCTGCGTTGGGTTTGGTGCTGGTTTAACTGTATCATCAAGCTCTCAGCATCACAATATCAGTCTCAGGTATATTTACACCTCTTGGTTAGGTTTATTTCCGTTAAAGTACGGGGAAGTTTTTTTGAGTTCCAGGATTACACCCCACTGGCAATACACATCTACCAGATTAGAGAAATTACTTGCTTCTGGAGATTTACAAAAATGACTCAGTGGGATTCTACGATGTTACGTTGCTTCCTCCTCTAATTTCGCCCTGGATTTGTGCAGCTAAAAATGCTTATCACCAGAATTTCCAAGTTAAAGCAAGCTAAAAACAGAACCTTGTTTTCACTCGAACGCATTGCGGAAAACCGAGTTGAGCAACCACTTCCTAAGGAGCTCATACCCACACTCTGCACCAAAACTGGGGAGTAAAACAGCACAAGGTTTTGGGGTTAGCAAAACTTTGTAAGCAGTTACACACACACAAACCATCTAAAGGAGAAACAAGAAAATGCTTTCTCATCACCACCTCTTGCCGTGATCTCTGGGGTCACTCAGGGGAGCAGCAAAGTGGCAGGATTCAAACCATCACAAACCTTCCCGTCTGTCTGCACCACTCAGGTCAGACAGCCCTGCCTGCTCCTGCCATTAGCTTTCCAAGCCCACCTATTCCCCCTGGATGCACCCATCAAGCCAGAGGGGTTGACACCCGTGCAGTGCAGCTCTGGCAGTCTTGGTGAACAACAGTGAGGGAGGTTGTGAGTAATGAAGCAGTGAGTCTTTGCAGCCCGACCTGGAATCCCAAAAGTCTGTTTATCTTTAAAAGCTGAGTGGCAACTTAAAAAAACATGTAGGCTGAAGTTCACTACCTGAAATTGGTCACTTCTACTAAAAACATGGGGGTACATAAGGCAGGGAAAGTTGAGCAGCCACCTTTATGCTGCAATAACATAACTGCTCTCTTTTCCACTAAGTTTCCTCAGAAGAAATTCAAAGCAATCAAATACCACAGAAAAACACATGGATATTATCATTATGGCACAAAAACAAAAGCAGAAAAGCTTTTATGTGCCTTTTAACAAAAGAAAGTCTAGTTTTGAAACAGCTGCTTTACAGAGTGGAGCCCACGCCCGGAGGCAGGGGCTAGGTTTGGTTTTGTTTCTGTTTATTTCACAGTTTCCCTGTTTATTCAGCTTCTTTCCTCTCCCGGTGGCAGCCAGGGCAGCGTGGGGCAGGCAGCTTCATCCAAAACCAACAAGCAGTCCTTGATCCTGACAGCCCCTCCACGCTGCTCTCTGAAACGCAGGTAGCTGTGTCCTTCTGAACTCGGAAGAAGGTTCAAGTCTTTTCTAAAGGAAAAGGTAGCAAATCACCTCAGAGCTTACTTGAAAAGAATGTCTATTTTTTTTTCCCCCCAAGTGTCATATTAAGCTCGAAGAAGGTAGTGCAGGTGAAGTGGGAAAAGCCAACGCGTTACGCGGACAAAGCTCAATGTAGCTTAAATGCTACTTACACAACTGTTAAAAAACTAGCAGCGTGAGTTGGAAGAGAATTCTCTGCTCCTTCCCTGGAGGCTGCAGACATTTCCTGGACGTGCTGGTACAGTCACCAAATGTTTGGGAAGCATCTGAGTTCTCTGCTTACAGACAAATGCACTTCGGTGGTGTTTCAGACAATACATCCTACACTGAAGTTTAACCTCAGTGACACCAATTCCATCAACTTCAAGTGAACTTCTTTTACCTTACACAGGCGATGGACTGACTTACTGAGGGATCAGGGCTGAAGGAAGAGTAACGTGAACCTTTTAAACACATTTGTAGCAGGAAACCTGGATACTGAACATCATTTGCTCATTTTGACATCAACAGTAGTGCTCTCCACAGGGATTTTCATGGAAAGGCAAGGGTTTAACCTCCTTTAGGAATGGCGTAAATTCAGGTTTATCATTCTCCTAATCTCAGGTACACCTAGCCAGCAAAAAAGGAATGTGCTTTTCCATCTCTGCACTGCACCAACAGTCTCCCTCTCTTTACAGCAGCAGCTAAACCAAAGCATACAGAGTCTTATCAAAGTACTTGATAAAAGAAGTCTCCAGGAGAAGGTGTTTCTCAGGAATGTGGATTTTTAATTTAGATGTCTCAAAGGCTTCCATTTCAGTGACTGACATGTAGTGACACAAAATACCTGATAATGATTGAATATCTTGAATGATAAAGTCTAAAGAAGCTGACCTGTTAATGAGCAGCAAAGGATGTCCACACACAGTGCCCACTACAGCACCAAAACCCAAGCCTTTCACAAGCTATTTCTTCACTGCACCAAAACCACACAAAACCACCACAGCAGCTTCACAGGCACACTCACCTGCTGCTTTTATAATACAGGTTCCAGCTACAAAATCCTCTTCTGTATTTTTTTTTCTTATCAGCAAGAATTTGAGATCATTTACTTCGTTTTAGTCCATTCACAGACGAACATCATTCTCATAACACAGAGTCTAAGTTTCTGTCAGAATTTTAGAGACCAAGAAGTTCTCCATGCAGTTAAACTAAGCAAAAAACAGTGAAAGAGACTGTGAATAACTAACACCTGCCTACCCACTGAAGCACACTAATTATAGAGAATAATTGAAAAACTGGTTTCCTTACTCAGGGAGGTGCAGATAAGAGGTATGGGCCTCCTCATACCTCGGATGGGAGTTTAAAGTGCTCTCAGTTGGCAACAATGCATAGAAAAAAGTCACCGGCTGTGACAATTAACAGCTTCATTTTAAGTCCCTTTTGTTCAAGTGAGTAACTCTTCCTCTCAGACACATTACATGAAACAACCCTTTCCCCACTAAACAGATTTATTCAAGGCACACAGCTAAAACCTGAATGTAAAAGCTGTAAGCCCCCTGATGTTGGGAAGCAGCCACGCTGTATTTTAATGCCGTGGAGTTAAAGGTGCAAAGAGGACGAGGGCTCCAGTGTCCTCCTACAACCCCAGTAATACTCCACTGTATCAACTCATGCTTTTTAAAAGCCAGATTCTCAGGGAAACTCACAAACAAGACCGTGCACCAGCCTGCAGAGGGACAGGAGAGATGTCTACAAAATGAATTACTCCAGGACATGCACAGACATGTGAAAAATGACCTAAAACTTAGGGTAAGCAGCAAATCCTCAAATGACATGTTGTAAAGCAAGGTATGGACAGATTTCACTTAAGAAGTTGTTTACTAGCAACACTCCAGGAAAAATGTATTTCAATTAAGAGACTTATGTTGATTTTATCCACAGTCTGTCCACTCAATCATGCTTTCTCGGAACTGAATGCATGGTGGGAATTGAATCTCTTTGTGGGAACAGGTGTGAACATTTGCTGGAGCCGTGTGCAGTTCTGCCTTACCTCTGCTACAAACACAGCACAACCTTCATTAAAACCTCTCCTCATTAAAACATCTCAGTTGTGAGACTTCTGTGTCATTTTCTGCCTTAATTTGAGAGGAAAAAAAAAAAAAAAACCCACTTTTTTCTATAATACACTTTACACAGTGGCTGAAGAGAGACTGCTTGCATAACAAGTATTATGCAATTTCCCAAATAAATAATACCTTTGTAGGGGGGGGAAAAGAGTACAACTTCTTGAAGATTTCCAAGGCTGAAGATTTGGTTTCAAAAGCAGAGTTCACAAGCCATTCAAAATCTTCCTGATAACCACTGCCATCACATCAGCACCCAAAGATCCCACCACGGACAGTGCCCCACTGTGTATTAACAAAAGACAACCTGGCAAAATGCACAATTTACCACCAGAGTACATTCTCTAAAGAAGGTAAAGAGGCTGACACCAGTTAAAGAAAAAAAAAAAACACAAAAAAAAATCACCAAAACGCGAATTTATTGACCATCTTCAGCCTGGAATACTTTGCCAGAACAACTATAGCAGCAGAGTATCTAACTTGGAAAACCCAGGCTAAGAAAAAAAGCCCACTAAAAATACCCTGCAACGGTGTGATCACCACGAAGATGTTTAAAAAACAAACTGCCCTTACACTGTAAACAAGAAAGTAGTTTAAGTCACAAACAATCCAAGTTACTCCTGGAGAACAAACAGAGAAGTAAAAAATGAAGCCCAAGAGGCAGCACAGAGAAAAATAAGAGAGCAAGGGACTTGTCCAACAGCCAAATTTTGACAAATAATTTCTCACTGGCCCGAAAAAATTTTGCTTTTCCTGATTTTTTTCTTGTTTTTGTGATTTGGCCTTTTCTCTCCGCTGGTGTTTCAGCCCCCAGCGACTCCAGTGTGGCAGCCCCAGCCCGTGACATCAGACAGTGACAATGACCCTGCTGTGGGGCAGGAACATCCATGTGCTCCAGACACTGCACCAGCCGGGAATCTCAAACCTCCAGCCAGGGCACTGAAATAGGCTGAAAGTGACAAACTGATTCAGCAAGTAAAAGAAGCCTTAAATTAATTTGCATTGAAAACTGAAGAGCTCCAGTGCAAGCTTCAGATCTTGGCCCAGGGGATTTTCACCAACTTCAGTTGGGTATCAGGGAGTAGAAAAGAGGGACCATCCATCCCACCAGAAAGTACTGACATTAAATTACACTTTCACAATGGAGCTAATCAGCCTCGTTCCAAACAGGAGCTGCATTTATCTCCTCAGAACAGCAGACTTTTTCTTAATTATCCAAGGTCAGTAGCAGTGAATATTGAACAAACTGACTCGGGGAAGCAAAGCAGATAAAAACTAGAAGGCAGGCAGCCTTACATTTGCTTAGTAGCAGTATCACATTTTAAAACAAAGTAGAATCCTTTTAGACATGACAATTGCTTTCTAATTAATCACAAATCAATAAAGTATCTTTTTAGAAACATAAATACTAAGTTCTGTACCAGCAAAATTCTCCGTTTTTCATAGAATCATACAGGTTGAAAAAGACCTTTAAGATCAGAGTCAAACCATTAACCCAGCACTGCCAGGTCCATCACTGAACCATGCCCCTAAACACCACATCTACACATCAGCTAAGATACAAAATTATTTTTAAATGTTAGATTGTAAAGCTTTAAGACAACTGAAGCATTCAGTGAGGTAGAGGAATAAAATTAGATTCATTTTTTATCAAACTCAACCAGAATTGGAGCAACACCTCAGAATTTTGATCACCATCTCCGTGTGCTTAAGATACTCAGAGACATTAATATAAAAAACTTGAAAGCATTACACCTCCAGTTCAATACATACAAGACATGAGGTCTGAGGTGCACAGACTCACCTGTTGCCTTGCTGAAATACACAGCTTTTCCTGACAGGTTCCAGCCTGTCACAAAACAAGCTACTCTGCAAGCCTCAATAACCATTTCAGCTCCCCTAAAAACCACAAGTGGTCAAGGACTGACAGTTTTACTAGAACTGTGTAACAGAAAGGTATTGCATAATTGCCCTGAAATTTCTATTCAAAAACTCAACAACAAAAATGTGTATTATTCTCACGAGTTGAAGAGTTATTTCATGTGGCATCCATAATTACACAGCAGTTGAAGATTTCTGCAGACACAGAAGTTCCAACAAGCAAAGAATAGTTCCAACAAGCCTAAGGTGAGCAGGGTTCTTGCTTTGACCAGGTCCTGATGAGGAGGACAACAAAGAAAAGAAAAGGGAAGGGGAAAGGTGTAGAAAGGTGCTTTCACACACCTCTCATGATAGAACCAACACATGAGCAACAAACCTGCCCTGACCACAACGGTCCTGGGACAAAAAGTATCACCCTTTAAATGCACGGTGGTCCTTAGGCAAAGCAGGGATTCACAGGGCTGTATTTCTTTCCAAGTTACATTCTGGCTTCCTAAGCTTGTTGGGTACATTATATAACTATTAATTACACCGCTGTTCGGCGTGCTTTTAACTGCAATGATTCAAACTGCTTCCAGGAGCTCACTAATCCAAAGTACAATCCTCTTGACAGCAACTGACAGATTCAGAGTATTCAGTTCTGGCTGCAAGGAAGAAAAATCAACTCCCTCATCTGCCTGCTGAAAAAAGAGCCAATATTCCTGCTGACCAGACCCAGAGCTCCGTCAGGAGCTGGGACATGCTGTCCATGGGACTCCAGTCCATGTGTTAATGCACAAAAAGGCCACCTCAAAATTTTAAGAAAAACAGAAAATTGGGTCTGTTTTGCATTTTATCCCAGACACTGAAAGGTTTCATCCATCAGCTTCCGAACTCAGGAGACACCCTCCTCAGACACGTGCTCTGACTGTGCCCTTCCCAGCCACTCTGCCAGCAGGAATCTTCCTTGCAAGCTCCAACACAATTCTACATGCATTATTTATCCCTCTTGCTAAGTCATGCAGTGGGGTAATTACTTAACTATTGTAATGATATTTTGCAATGGCTGTACTCTATTATTCTAATTGATTTTCATGAGCTTGCTTTTGCTGCGTGTTTTGAGCAAAGAGCGTATTTTCCTGGAGTATAAAAAAGCCCAAGTTTGACATTCATTTTAAGCCTAAGAGCTGGATGTCAAAAATGAATTTTTAGAATTATCAACATATTCTTCATTAAAACAATGTTGGAATATTACCCAGATTTTTGCCATCTCTGCTAACAACCCCCAAAGACATGTCTTTTCATTAATGTAATAATATATATAAAGTTATTAACTATTTGTAAGTGTTAATCACAAAGTTTTTTCCTTCCAATAGAATGTTGTTCTCCTTGCAAAACTCTTGAAGACCTCAGTTAGCAAAATTACCAAACATCTGAAAGCTGAGAGATTGGCAACATTTTTATTAACAAACTTAAACTCAAGTCAAAACATATTTGCCTGTCTTGCTTAATAAGACATTAAATTTTACTGGGATAAATGCTCATCTCAGGACTCAAGAGAACTGTTACAGTAAAACACTGTTTAGAATCAGTCCTTTCCATACACTCAATATGATACAAGCTACACAAAAGTGCAGCCCAATTAAACAATTATTTATGTCTCCCTATCCCCAGGATATTCTTCAGGTTATGCATGATTCAAGATGTACTTATAGCAGTTTTGTGAAGTGATGAACAGCATTTCAAAAAACACAATAGTTCCAGTAGTCCAAAACTGGTAAGAAAACTTCTTTTGCCTCAAGCCAACAATTCTTCCAAGAGAAACTTTCCTTTAAAAGCTGCTAAGGATACTACTCTGAACAGGCACAAGGAGGAAAAGCAGCAAGCCATGATAGTTGACCTGCCTTACCTACCAATAATCTGCTGGCTACACAAGCAAAGACACGGATACAACTCCAGGGAGAAGGAATATAATCTCTCCGATCCAAGTGAACACGTGGATGAGACTCATTGAGAACTATAGCCCTACAAAATTTAGTGAATCTGTTGGGTCTTTCTGTGTATTTTGTTTCATTCTGCTTAGAAGCAAGAAAATGTTTGGTCACCATCTGTGATGCTTTCTTAAAAAAAAAAAAAACCCAAACAAAACCCAACACACAGATCCAGAGTTGCATCAGTCTCAGCCCCTGCTCAAACTGTAGAGGCTCCAGGACGACTGAGAGTAATGAGAGATCCAAGGAGTTCTCTGCTTACATGGACACAGACCAACCTGTTCCCTTGGGTCTCATTTAGGGCTTTATATATTACAACTAATTTCTCAATTCTTTTTATCTATTAAAAAAATCTCCTTGAAAAAATGTAGTCTTGGAACAAAGCAAGATCACAAAAGACAACCGTGTTAAGTTTCATGTCCACTTATCCCCTTTCTTCTCAATGCATCGGTCCTGGAGGCCTGATCCAGCCCCTGCATCTGACAGCAAAGTGCTGCATTCACTTCTGCAGCCTCTGGACATGACTCAAAAAATCAATGCAAAGAGCAAAAGGTCACCTTTTCCCCAGGCATCAACTACCTGTCGAATCAAGACACATTTTCAAATGCCAGTATACTTGGAAATACAGCAACAAACTGTTAGTAAACTAATTTCTTAGCACAGACAGGGTTCATATTCTCACACCTGTGATAAGTACAGCTACTCCTTACACTACATGCCTTCATGGAAAAAAAAATCCACATGATAAAATAAACCACTCGTGCTTGTGGCAGTGTAGCACACAGCTGTACAACTTCAGAGTTTTGAATTTAGAGTGACAGTGGGAAAGTCAGTCTGGCTTAAAATGTAAAAAAGTAAGTAGAAAGGAGGAAAAAAAAAAAGAAGAGATGCTACTAGATAAACCACTGCTAGACGTTATCCCTCACTTTCCCTGCACTTTAGGGAAAACCCTGAGAACTGGCACAGAACTGTAACAGGCACATTATTACAGGTCTTTTTCCATTATTTGCTGGACATGCTGGGCTTCTTTTGGCAGAAGGAATGCTTCTTCCAGGCACAAGCAGTGAGACTGTCCTCATATTTCACATCTTTGCAACTGCGCAGGCTGAGCAGCAAGGTGATCTCCCATGCATTCCCAGAGTAGGTTCATGACATAAGGACATGATGTTCTACCACCCTGTTTGTCACTGGTTCTTCTATCAATTTGTTGATTCGTAGTTGGAAAAAAATGTCATCCCCTTCACAGAGATAGGACAGCTTTTCTTTACCATGAAGTTCCACTGTTGCTTCTTTGAATGCTGACTCAGTCACAGTGACTCTCAGCAGAGCACTGTAAATTCCCAGCGAGCACTTGTACGTTCCCAGCTGATGCAACCCAGGAGCTTTAACAAACCCTTCACAGGCCTAAAATTCTGAATGCAAATGTGTGGCTCCAGCTTGCAGAGGTGCTGCCAAACTGACACTGTCAGTAAGTCATTTAATGAAGCTCAAAATTTCACAGTTTGAGCTCTGCTATTCCAGCCCATCCCTGTGGACAGCAGAGCAGTTCTATGGACACTAACAAAGCATATCCCGGATGCATTAGACCTCCTTGACCTCAGAAATTAAGCAACTTACAACTAACTTGACTCACATCCGGCAATAAGTACTTCTAATTAATGGTTTTTAATTGCTGCCAAAGCACTGCATTCCCACACCCATGATGAAGGATGTCCCTTGCCCTGGTAACCCCCGTGTAAAATTGCACAACTGACAACCCCGTACAGCACAGAGCTGTGCCATTCTTCCCGAGCTTCAGGAGCAAAGGCATCACTGTATAAAAAAAAAAGTGTACAAAAACTACCCACCCCACCAGTGGTTGCAACACTACTTTCTTTCTTGCTGCCCTTGCTCTTGTTTTTAAACAATTATCTATGCAGTTCAGAGAAAGGAAGATAAGCGTTGTTTGTTAAGTCTGACTACATGGGCAGTTTCTGAGAAGACATTTCAGAACCTAAAGCGTTTTCCAAAAATGAACTTTACCTCCTATAAGCTACATGTGGACTTCATTCTACATTTACTTTGCAGACAGGTAAACCTAAGCAGGTGTATTACCTAATTGTCCAGAGTCACAAAGAGTTAAAAGTGGGAAAAATAAAATTCCCACAACAAGCAGTGCCCTGCTCACTATGCTGGAAGGTACACAGGAACACCTACCAACCACACAGAACAACACTTTCCTCTCAACATTTATAGTTTCCTTGTGTGCCACGTTGGAACTGACCATCTCTGGACACTGAGATGGTGCTTACACAGTGTTTGCAGCCCCGTATCCTGAAACAGCAGTGCTCCTGCCCGTCCCAAGCAAAGCCTACACTAACTCCTGATGGGATCGTTGCTACGCCACCTCCACAGAGAGGAAAGTGCCCAGAAAGCAGCAAAGCAGCCACTGAGGAACTCAACTGCAGGTTAACTCATCCTCCCTGGGCAAAGCTGGATGATGCTCAGCACACCCAGCTTGGCCCTGCTGCCACAGATGGGCACAGCACCCAGTGTCCCTTCCTCAGGCCACCCGCCCTCGTGCCACGTGCTTTGCCTTTTGCTCTGACAAACCCAGCACCATCAGGCACTATTACAGCAACTTTTGCAACCCACGGGGCTCCACTTTCAGCACTTCTCAACAGACCCACTGCCCTTCAGATCCCATGCCAGTGTGGGGCAGCTGCCAGTCTTTCCTGCACAAGCCAAGCTACTTGTGTGTGAAACCACTGAGACACACACAATTCCCCCAAAAAACTACCATTTTTACGATGAGCACTTTTATGTGATCCAGGTTTACGAATTGCTAATACTGGTCTGAATCAGAAACATTTCCTAGAGCTTATTAAATATTTTTGTTAAATTGATCCACACCCAGAGATAACAAGTGAAAACGGTTTTATTTCTCTGTAAGGCACCTGTTATAACTGAGCAATGGCAGCAAACAGGCACCAACCAGCTTCCTCGCCCTATTAGCATTACAGAGGAAAGCCTCCCCTTCTGCTGCTAATGATGTGCTCTACCCTGTATCCCCAGGAGACAAATGACTGCACTGGCTGATTGACTCCATCACAGGGCCATCATCCATCAATGTATTGCCTCTCTTATTGAAATCTCATCTCAGGAAGAGAAAGTGCTCAGTGCCACTTCCGAAAAAAACAGTGAAAGCACTTTCAGAATAAAAGCTCCAAGACATATGAGAGCCAAATGTTTCAGCAGAAACACACATTTCCAACAACCTGAACAGATTGGCATGCTTTGTCCAACCAGGACAAGGAAGATTTATATCCTTCTGCTAAACTAGATTATTTTTTTTTATTAATAAACAAAGGAATGGAACACATACCATAGACATAAATTTCTTGATCAAATTAAAACACAGTGAACATAGTCATACAGATTAAAAAATGGCAACCTGAGTATATTTAGGGAACTGATTTGCTAAAGGGTGAATTCCAGCGTCTCTTACACAGGCTGAAATCACATTAATATCATACAAGCCCCACTGACATCTGCAGAAGTGGAAAAAATTGCAAATCTTTCCTTTATTTAGTACATAGATAACAACACCAAGAACAAAAAAAGAATGGAATAGGATTGCTCCCTTTTGATTAAGAAACACCTCTATAATATCAAAAATGCTTCACATTTGGAACCAGAGTGCAGGCTTAACCTGTGCTCAAGACTAATTGGGCAGCATTCTGATCAACTTTACATCACTGAAACCACCAAATCCCACTAGTTCTGCATCCTCTGTCCACTTCCCCAATTCAACCATGTGAAGCTGCATGTGAATTACCCAGACATAGTACCACATGAACAAAAATAATTTAGTTCAGGTAAAAATATTTTAGTTTATGATCACTCTCACCTCTGTCTACTCAAAAATACAAATCTCAAGAAGGCAGCTTTATCTCAAGCAAGATATTTTGTCTCACTTCGCACCTCTGCATGTTACAAACAATTCATCATAACTCTGAATCCATATCAACAATCTGCTTGAGAAAACATGTCTAAACATTTACTCCTTGTTTAGCCCTAAACAAAATCCAAAACTGACTTGTTTTGCTTCCATTTTATTTAAAGACAACCAATCTGGTAAAATCCTTAAACTAAAGTTTCTGGGACTCCTGAACAGAGAACTGCAGAATGGTTTGGGTTGGAAGGGAGCCTAAAGACTAAGCAGTTTAACGCCCCTGCCATGGGCAGGGACACCTTCCACTAGCCCAGGTTTGCTCCAAGCCCCATCCAACCTGGCCTTGGACACTTCCAGGGATGGGGCAGCCACAGCTTCTCTGGGCAGTCTGTGCCAGGGCCTCACCAGCCTCACAGGGAAGAGTTTCTTCCTGATATCCCATCTAACCCTGCCCTCTCTTCAGTGTGAAGCCATTCCCCTTGTCCTGTCAACTCCAGACCCTTGTCCAAAGTCCCTCTCCAGCTCTCTTGGAGCTGCTTTAGGTATTGAAAGCTTCTCTAAGGTCTCCCTGGAGCCTTCTCTTTGCCAGGCTGAACAACCCCAACTCTCTCAGCCTGTCTATAGGATAGGAGCTCCAACCCTCTGATTGTCTTTGTGACCTCCTCGGGACTCCCTCCAACTGCTCCACATCCTTCCTCCGTTAAGGTTCCCAGAGGTGGAGACAGCATAGCAGAGGGTGCCCTCCCTTGCCCTGCTGCCCACACTGTCAAGCTGGAGCTCAGGACACATCGGGCTTTCTGGGCTGTCAGTGCACATTCCTGGGTCATGCTGAGCTTCTCGTCAACCATCACACCCGAGTCCTTCTGCCCAGAGCCGCTCCCAACCCATTCTCCATCCAGCCTGTAGCTGTGCTTGGGATTGCCCCAATCCAAGTGCAGGACCTCGTACTTGGCCTTGTTGAACTTCATGAAGGTTGCATGGGCCCACCTCTCCAGCCCGTCCAGGTCCCTCTGGACAGCATTTCTTCCCTCCAGTGTGTGACCACACCACGCAGCTTCATGTCATCAGCAAACTTGCTGAGGGTGCACTCGATCCCCCTGTCCACACCAACACGTCCGTATTCCTACATAAGTTGTAAACACTGTTTCTGGAAGTCTGCACCTCCATGCAGCAGCTGACAAAAAGCACAGACCACGCACATTAAATATGGAACATTTCAGCTTCCAGCAAATTGCCATAAAACATATGCTTCAAAATGTTTATCAGTCAGAAGGTTAAAATCTATTTTACTATTACAAGACTTCTGGTTCTTCAGCAAAGAACATAATTACAAATCTTTAGTACTTTGATCCTTGTAGCATAGGAGTGTACTCCACAACCCCAGGCCAGTGCCTCAAGTAAGACCACATACAGCTCAAAATCAGGTCTCCTGGCTCATGATTCATACTTTAGATCCCTAAAACTCCTTTTTCTCATGCATTTCCAGTACTACTTAAAAAAAGACTGGCTGTGGGTGTACTTTTAACTTTCAGAAACACAGACAGCACTTCAATAATAAAATATTATCAAAACAGCACCCATTAGCCACTTCATTTTGCTTTTTTCTAGGAAGGATTTGAGATTCACATGACTCAGAAGACACTGAGTTACTGAAAAAAATCAAACGAAGCCCACCAGGCCAGCAAGGAGAAGTGATGCTTTCCCCTCTCATTTATATTTGAGCCAGTCAGAATTACAATCTTTCCCATGTTTAACAGGCAGTGAATTTGTTGATGTACCAATTAGCACTCTGCTACAAAGAACATGCCCCTAATTAATAGCTGGCTTATGGGAAGAGTGATGTTAAGGATCTGGTCATACCTCCAGATGTACCAAAAAAGTGTGAAAGGAGCTCTGGTTGATGTAAAGGAAATCTGTCTGCACAAAGAGACAATCAATGTATTTAGCATATGTCAGCTGTAAAAGGAACTTACATAAATGTAATGGAGGCATTTCCACATTATTTCTGTTGTAGCCTGTAATCCTGGACATCTGCTTAGGGTAGCCTGGATGGGTTACTCAGTATTCATGATCTGCTTTTCTTGCCATGTTCTTTTATAAACTTGAAGTGGCAAAAAGGATAATTTGCCCTTACCTCTCTGAAACCTGAAGGCTTTAAATAAATAAACAAATACTCATAAACCCTCCTCTAAGACCCTTTCCCTCTGAAAATGCCCAAACTTGTCCTTTTACCTTGTGAAGGAAGAGCCCAGCGCAAAGAGACAAAGTACAGCTGCAAGGCACAGCCACAGAGAGTTTGTGTGAATGTTATTTCAGGTCAGAACTACACGTTATGAAACTCCAGCGCACCTTGCAAGTGACCTACATTGTGGGACTGGAACCCACTAACCTACAGAACCACCCAAAATCCCACAAAATAGGTCAATGGGTTTCCTTGTAAGAAGAATTCCCCAGACAAGGAGAGATGCACATTAAATAAAGGACAAGCAGAGCACATGCTTTGCCTAACGCAGGAGTGCTCCCTGAGCCGTATGCCTCACCCTGCTGCCATATCCCTGCACACCAGCAGGGCTCCCCAGAAGCGCCCTGAACTTCTGTGTTTCTCACCAAGGGACCCTGGAAGGGCCCGTCTGTTTGTTCAAGCCCAATGGAGCAAGAAGAAAAGAAGCAGCATCGCAGCAGGGAACAGAAAGCCTACCAATAATGCAAAGCAGGTCTTGCAGCTGCCGGAGCACAAGTGACACCTGATTCATGATCAGCAGTGAACTAGCCTGGAGTTATGGCAGGGGTGTCTGAGCTACAGCACAAAAGCCAGATGTATCCAGCCAAAACAATCCATCTAGCCCACAGCACATTTCCTGACACCTTTCATCCCTCGTTTGTCTTGGATCTCATGCGTTTTTTTCAGGGCCTTAACAGTTTGGCGTAAACAGAGCCCCAGAGCACCACACACTGCTGGGGAACACCAACACAACACAGGACAGTCAGCCAAGATCCCACAGGAGCCAAGCACAGCCACGGAACCATGCCTGCATCCACGACTTCCTCCTCCCAACTGTTACTCCAGGCAATGCTGCACGCTTTCTTACTTCTAGTTCATCCAGTTCCACTGACCAGAGGAACTCACATCAGGATGCAAATGCACCCACCAGTTATACAAAGGCAGCAGCCCCTGCACACCCAGCTGATGGGAACATGAAACAATCAGGGCAAGTAAGAAAGGCACGAAGAGAAAATTGCTCTGCATTCCTCTGCCTACCAGCTCCCCACGAGGACCTGTCAGGAGCAAGGGGCCAGTATCCCAGTGGACAGGACATCTGTTGGCAGCAACAGAAGAAAGTTGCATGCCCTCTCCTCCTACATGCACATACATACTTTGATTTAGATTCCTCTCTCCCAAAAAAGCAGTTGACAGAATGGAAAAATTAATAATATCCACGCTGCATATTATCAGTGATATAATAACATGCTTAGTGTTGCAGTTTATCCATTAGATCTTTAGAGAGCCTCCAAGAGAAATCACAGATTGACAGCAAACCCTACTGCCCAGAATTATTTAACCCAAAAATGGGTAGTTCACCTAAATATTATAAGCACCCTGTACCCATGCTGAAGATTTTACTATTTATTTTAACAAAAATATCTTTTTATCCTAATAAAAACAGGAAAACAACAGGTATAGTTGTTATTCCTTAATAGGACATTCAGGGGGGAAAAAGCGGTAGAAGCAAAACAAGTAACAGGAACCACCACACTTTCAACTGAATTTGTCACCAACAGCATCTCAGGTACCCAAATCTGACAACCACAGCAAAGGGGTATTGCCTTGGTGCTGCACATCAATACTGTGGATCTTCCCTGCTGAGAACGATTTCCCAGAGGTGCTGAGATCTAAGAGAAATCCTGGGGTGATGGTAATGAGATCATTAATGCCAGAGCCAAACACTGCAAAGAGCAAATCAGGACACAACTCTCACTTCTTTCAACCAGCCAAAGTAGAAGACACAGATCTTACACCAGGGTTACGCTTGCATCAGGTAATAGCTCATTTGAAGGTGAACAGCTTCATCTGCTCAGATGAAGCCTCACAGATCAACTCCAAGCTAGTTTATAAAATAAACGTAGCATGAATCGGTACCAGTAGTCAATTGATAATGGATCAATACTCCAAGCCATGTGGCTGAGACAGCTGGGGTCCTGTAATGCAAGTCCCAGAATCAGACTTGGTGTGCTGTCAAACCACAGATCCAGAACTGAGGGTTTGCTGTGAACCATCAGCATTGTCTCTTGTCAAATGCTCTTTGTTCCTGTCCTTAGCTCCTGCCCTGGTGGGTTTGCCAGACTTAGCAAAAGCACTCCTCAAATGCTCAAAGTAACAGCCACTTACTTTTAGGCAGTGCTGGTAAACAAGGTATGAGACAACAGAGATTTTAAGAACTCCTGGCATGTGGGCAAACATTTTGCTAACAGGTATTGTGTATTCCAGCACTCAGAACTACCTAGGCAGAGTTACACTGCACCCTCCATCAGCAGGACAGCAGTCCCTGAGGGGACACATCCTCAGGATGTGAATGGCCTGGTGGAACACTGGCACAGCTCCAGGTTAGTACTGACCATGCTTTGCTCCACCTGATCCAACAGCCATTTAACAGCAGCAATCAACAGGAAAAACAGGGATGATTTAATCACAGATCTAAACAGCTGAACAGCAGAACAAGTATTCCAAAGCAAAGGCACAACACCCCTTCCACAACAGCTTTTTCCAGACAAGTTACATATTGAATTTTTACAGAAATTAAGCCACAGAAAGGCCAGCTATGATGCTAAAGAAAACCCACCTTAATGCAGGTGTAAACTGTCTAGCTTGAAACAGCCTAAGTAAACCCCTTTGCTTCCAACCCACATCACAGCCACACACCAAAGCAAGCACTTTCAGAAGAACAGTTCTGCCAATACATTGCAAATAAGCAGGGCATATATTAGTTGTACAAAGGTCAGGATCATAAGCCTGATTCCTCATTCCAGGAATAGCAGAACTGTCTGGTGTCTATTCTGGTCAGCCCAGCTTGAATGCAGAACAAGAGAACACTTTTCAATGGTGACATGGACAGTAGTTTGCATCCTTCAAGGTGCCAGTTTAGATTCTGCAAACATGTGCAGGAATTCTCTGGAGAACTGAAGGGGAACAAAGGCCAGTATCTGTGACACCTGTTCCACACAAGTATTCATTTCAGAATTATGAGGAACAGTTTCAGTTTGGCCTCCCCTCAAGAATAAGCATGGCAAAAGGGTGAAGCACTACTGACATCACTCCTTGAGCACTCCACAATGAAGTGTATATTCACATCACTTGATGCAAACTCCAAACCATGCACTTCAAGCACATAGGTATTAGCAACAAATGAAACAGAAAGCTTACTAAGTGTATACCTTGCAGAGCACAGACACATGCTAAAAACTATTAATTTTGTACTAAAAACTCCCATTGTTTTGTCAATTTGCATGTCAGACACCCAGATGTTGCTTTCACATTTTCTACTGACTTTAAGTGCATTTCTCTATACTCCAGGCACATTCATGACAAAAGGAAGTGGAGTTCAGACAAGGAAAGAACTTATCCTAAAGTTAGAGCAAAATTAACATCAGAGAAGCTCCATCACATCATACTGCTTGCCTATTTAACCAAAAGGGATGTTTCAGAAAACTGTATCTGAAATCAGAAGTATGGAGCAAATACTCTCCTTCACAATGATGCCTGAAAACAATTCCACAGAAAAACACTTCACAGCCATGTCTGGGAGGAGAGAGGAAGTTACAAGAGGCGTGCAGGAACACAACACATGTAAACTACCAGGGAACCAGAGGAGAAGAGCAGCAAGAATACCATTAAGAAAACCAAACAGAAACAGGGACCCATCACCTACCCTCAAACAGGAACTCACAGCTCCCCATAACGGGAAATACGATGCCAAATCCTGCCCTCACATTCTTAGGAAATCCAAAGTAAACTTTTCTTCCGTGTTTGAAGTAGTATGGATACTGGAAAGGAACAAACTGTCTGTGGAGCAAACTTCCCAGAAGAAGTTGTAACTCAAGCCTTCTCCTGTGTGCAGGAGCTGGTGTTGCCACACCAGAGCAAACCACCAGAAAAGCCACAGGACACAAGTGGAAGTGGTGACCAGCACCAGCTCCCTGTGCCGCGACACCAACCCAAAACCCAAAGGAATAAAGCACTGTACCCCGCAGCAAACACCTCCCCACTGCTCACTCCTAAGCCAGCCAGTTAAATCATCATCTCATCCAGCTGAGCGTTGAGTTCAGCTGAGTTGAACACAGCCCTGTATCTTTGCCATGATCCTCACAAAAGGAAAACAGTAGAAAAACTCGACACACTTGCCTAAATAGAAAGCAATAAAAGTTTAACCATAAAACAGCAAGAATCAAGCTGAAGAAAGGGAGTTGGTGACATACTGTAACAAATCCAGTATTCAAGTGAGTGCTACAGGTTTAATGTAATCTGTGCATGACAACTCCCAGTTCTTCAGAGATGAATTTGACCTAATTCTTATTTAAAAGTGCACCTGAAATATTTATAAACAGCTCCCTGGAAAAATATTCAGGTGCAATTTAACTGTTTAGTCTCTATAATGATTTTGACTTGGCAGGTCAACTCTAAAACTCACTGTGTTTGAATTTCCTTTTAACAAGATCCTAGGGAAAGGGGATAGTTGGATCTGAGAAAATAAAACTTATAACTGCTGCCAGCCACCCCTCCCACATGCCAACAGATGATATCAAGTTTGAAGAAATATACACACAGTGAGAATTAGCTAAGGGCCTCACTAGTTCTTAAATCAGAGAATATTTATCAGCCAAAGCAAATTCTACAACAAATAACTGGCTCCACAGCGGAGGGAGGGGGGGGAAGTAGGTCATAGCAGATCTTTAAAAAATCCTGGGCATACTGTAATTGCACACAATAACTTGATGAAAACCAGTTGCCTCACCATGTCTTTCACCGCTTGGTTGAGGGTGTTTTTTTTTCAAGTGAGTTTGATAGATTTCCATAAGTGTTACTGAAGCAAGTCACAATGAAGCAAGGCAGTTTTAACTGTGGAAGAGCGTCATCAACTTGTCAAATTGCAACTTAAAAGTCAAGCTCATCAGACACCTTATATTTCAAGTAATAGATTATCAATCATAACTCATTATGTATCTTTACATCAGTCATTTGTTTAAAAAACTCTGAATAATTTCCCCAGCACTGACTTGCACATCACATCCTATAACATTCAAAGTAACACCACAAATAGCTCTGACCTCCCAGGATTTCCCAACACACAACGCTCCCTCAGAACACTCAATCACTCCTGCTTTCTGTTGTATTTATTCATAAATTATACAAATATGCAAGAAAACATGATGGGCCATTGAATATTTTAAATACTTTCTCAAATTCTACAAACAAAAGCAATTTAAAAAGCAGCAAAAAATGAATAGAAAGCTGATGAATTAAATGAATTAAAATTAGAAGCCATTCATAAGGGTCCATTAAAAGCTAAGCAGAATTACAACGTTCTAGACCAGAGGATCACATCTGCAAGTAAGGCTACAGCTCTTAACCTGCAATCATCAACTGCTATCACTCTTAATGGCTCTTTAAAAGACAACACATCCTACTACCTCAACAAACAGTTTGAAAATTATAATTTAAAAAAAAAAAAAAAAAAAAGAAAAAGTAACGCCACATGAGAGCAAACTGCTGCTCTCCAAATGAACAGCAGCATGGTGGCCAACGAAAATAATAGTGTCTGATACAAGATCCATGCCATATGGGCTCCTACATCGTTAAGGCTCTCCACCCACCAACACCCAGGCACATGCTTGACACGAGGCTGCGAGAGCGCGTGGGGACTGCTCGCCTACGCTCTGTAGTAGCACAGCCAAAGACCAGGCGGCTGCAGGATCAACATGTTACACCTGAGCCAAGAGGCAGGCCAAGGAAACAGAGACCCACAGGAATCAGAGTGCTGGGAGGGTTTAGCTGCGCGACAAAATGAGGCTGAATGAGTCAAGAATCAGCACAGAACACTACTGTCCCAGCAGATCGACCTTACTCATGCTCTAACTATGCTGCTTACAACTGGTTTAAGTTCAACACCTCTGTGCAATTTGTAAAAAGCACAGGGATACTTGTAACCCGGCGAGCGCCGTAAAAACACACCGTGAAGCACCACAGCACTCTGTTACTGTAACTCAGAGTTTGGAAAGCCCGAAAACACGCGGGCCATTAAAAATGTAGGCACTTCACATTGTCTAAAGCGCAGTGCGAACAATAACAACCCAACACGCTTTCACCTCCTTTGTCAATCAAGCCAAGACAGCCAAGTCATGCAAACAGCCTGCAGATGAGAGTACCTCAATACACAGCTGCACTCAAAGAACACCACGCCTTTCACAATGGAAACCTTACGGACTATTTCCTTGGCAGAACACAGCAATGGGAATTCATATTTGGAAGGTACAATATGAACACAATCAGAAATCAACACAGTAGGAAAAAAAAACACAAAAAGAAAGAACATTGCACGCCTGTTTTAGCACCAACTGATACCTCCAGGACAAACTTTCTGAATCTCTCAACCGAAAGAGAGCAAGTTTTGGGGCTTTTTTTGAGATTAAATGAAGCACTGTGTGCCAGTTTCACCATCTCATTGACCTCCACAGTTACTCAGCGCAAGGCAGTCACAGAGACCTGACAGCCAAAGCTTTCAGAAATCCGCACCATTCCCACACTGAGCACAAAGCCGATTCCTTTCTGGTGACAACAGTCACAGAGAGATCAACATCTCAGGGAGGGAGTTGTTGTTCTCCGGGCATCTTTAGTTTCAGCCCTTTCCCTTCTCTAATCCACGATCATTTCTACTCCTGCAGAAAACACAGGTAAACCTGCACCCAAACCACAGAAACCATCTGCCCCAAACCACAGCCAGAGCATTTCTGGATCTCCAAAAGGTTCTCTGCACACCGGCAACAACAAAAAAAAAAAAAAAGCACAGAACAGCAAAAAAAGGATTCAGGCTGCCGCCACATCGGCGGAACATGTCTTCCAGCTCCAATTAAACACTTGAAAGAGAATTTTTAAAATCCACAAGCTTGTGAACGGGGACAGAAGGGGCTGCATCGAGGGGAAAAGGGGGGGGATGCAACGAACGGATATCCAAGCAACAGCGGAAAAAAAAAAAAATCAACAAGTCGGCGCTGCCCAGCGCGGAGCACAAGCCGCGTCGGGAGGTGCGGACGTACCTTGTGGAGGTGCCTTTCCTGACATCGCAGATGCTGCATTTGAAGGCTTCGGCGCTGTTCCTGAAGGTGCACACGCTACAATCCCAAAAGCCTTCGTCGGCTGCAGGTTTGGCTTGCCTTTTCGGCCTTGAGGAGGGGGGAGGGAGAGGGGAAGCGTGTGTGTGTGTACGTGTGTGTTTGGGGAGGAGGAGAGAGGCGGCGGGAGGAGGAGGGAGAGGAGGAGGAGGAGGAGGAGAAAAAGAAAACACACACATGAGAAACCATGTTAGAGAGCCCCGAAGCCCAGCGCCTGCTGGCCCCGCCGCTGTCCCCCGGGGCCGGGCCCGCAGGGGTGCGGGGGGCGCTCCGCGCCGGG
>JAWWEU010000023.1:3636214-3705439 GCA_035583155.1 Acropternis orthonyx | reverse complement strand
GGCGGGCCCGGAGCGGGGAGGGCGCGGGCAGGGCGCGGGCCGGGAGCGCCCCCCGGCCGGGCCCGGCCCCGGCCCCGGGCCCGCCGCTTCCTCCCCGGCCCCCGCCGGGATCGCCGCCCCCGGGCAGCGAGCGGGACCGTCCGGCGGGAGCCAGGGGCGAGCTGTCACCGCCGGGGCTGAGCCCCTGCCGGAGCGGGGATCTTGGTGGGGCGGGGGGGGGGGATGAACAGCTCGGGAAGGACGGGGCGAGAAACGGGGAGTAAAGACCGAAGCTGGTTCGGCCACACGCCTTGCAGGGCAGGCGCTTTTCCGCCGCGCGTTCCCGATTCCTCAGTGGCGACTAAAGCCGAGCTAACACCTCCCGCCAGCCGGGAGCAAACTTCATCCCCAGGCAGGGCTTGGGAGCGTGGTGAGCAGGGCTGCAGGGTGATGGGGAGACAGTCCCAGCAAAGTTAAACCATGGCTGAATACAAGGGGGGAAAAAAAATAAAAAATATTGCTGCTTAAAAGCAAACCCATGTAAGTGGCTTAAGGCAGGATAGGCACCTACCGTGGCAGGAGACAACATCACCATGGTTTGTGCATTAAAGCTTTAGTAATCTGGACTCAGGCACAAGGCACAGAGGGTTTTTCCTCTCCACCGGTGCCCATTTTAACACTCGAATCATGCTGACAGCATCACCTCCCGTGTTTAATAGCTGCATGTAATCCACTTACTCTACCCAGCCCCCTCATCCCCACACAGGTAATTTAACCCTTGCCTGGCACCTCCACCAACCACTTTAATTTCCAGACAGACTTCCAGTGACTTTTTTCCATGCCACACAAGTTTCCAAACAATACAGCAAGACACAGACATACTCCAAGGGCAGAGTTAAGGTTGCACAATTATCACATGTAGGAAGTGTCATTTTTCCATTGCATCTGCTGTTTTCCAAACATTTTTGCTCTTTTAGATTATAGCAGTAGCGTTTGCTTTGGGAATCTGTGTGGGAACAGGAGCTCACCAGTGTTTGTGGGGTCTGGTAAGCACAGAGACCTGGTGAGCAATCGCTGCCAGGGCTTCATGGCAATGCTGCTTACAAGGACAAGAATACACTGTGTTTGGGGACAAGTTCAGTGGAGAACCTGAGAGGAAGCACAGAAAGGCAGAAAGTGCTGAAATTTTGACTCAGGGGGAGATCTAGGCATGGTCCAACTCCTGTTTGTTGCCACAGGTGCTTCCCTTACCTCCACACTGTTGCATTAAGCAGAGTGACAGCCACCACAGGCACAAAGTAAGTTATTGTGGAAACACCAAGGAGCTGTGGCCCATGTTTAGAAAGCAATTTATCTCCTCAAGAAGGTTTCAGGGTTGCTGTTTTCATAGCAAAAGTTGTTTTCTTTCTTTCCAAAACCTACTGTATGCTTCACTATCACCTTCCTTCCTCAGCAAACGATGTTTTCAAAGTCACATGTTAAAAAACTCAGCAACCCACGTACCTTTTTAATGACAAAATGACAAAAACCTTGTAAAGAGACACTGGTTGCAGATGCTTCCAGTGCATGACAAGAGACAGGGCAGTGGGGCAGGGAAGGCTCACAGGGCTGGAAGAGAGGGCACAGACCTCTTGGGCAATTCTGGCTGCCACAGCCTGCGCTGAGAGCTCTGGAGCAAATTATTTCACTGCATCCTTCATGTCAGGTACGGAGATGCTGGGACGAGACAGATGGAGCATTGTTACCCCTGTGCACCAGCTCGACATCCCCCTCACCCAGCAGCATCTCAGCTACTCCTGCTTCCTTGTTTCAGCCTTGAGAACAGGCAACAGTCCAAACTGACAGTCCAACAGTCAGTAACTCCTCAGAGCAACTGGCCAGGGGAGCTTGGAGATGCACTCCTGAGCTAACCACCCTGTTAGGAGCCTCTGCAGAGCAGTGAGACCTCCAAAACCTGGGGTGTTGAGAGCGCAGGGATAATTCCCCGCACCTGGACCGCCAGTATAAAAGGATTTTAAAATAAACTGGTGCACTACACCCAGCCAAAGTCAGTATTTGTGCATAGGGTTCAATGCCAAATATAAATATTAACTCGAGCTTCTCAGCCCCCTTGGTCACTGTGGTAAATACACATTTTTGTAATTTTGCATCAGATGTGCATAACTTCTCAGAAGTGACTGCTACCCTCAACAGCCCAAAGTCTAACCACTAGTATATGACTTTTCTGTGGATTTAATAAGGAATTTCTTACATAGGAGCTGGAATCAGACTCAGGACACAGATCTCTCTATTAGTTTAGCCAGAGCTAAAAGGAGCAAAAGTGATGCCGCTCTCTGGGGCAGGGAAGTTGCGTATCACCACACAATTAGCACCTTTTAGTAGAAGTGGGTGGAAAGGGAAATTAGCAATTGAGGGTAGAAATGGTGAACCAGCTACACAAGAGCACCTTAACAGCCAGCATTCATTTCGCCCATGTCCTCCTGAAGAGGATTAAGTGTGTTTAGCCTCCCCAGGTTTCCAGGATGAGGAGAAGCTATCCAGGGGTGGAAGAAAAGGAGGCTGTGTGAAAGCCAGTCAGACTTCACACAAAGCAGCATAATGTTTGCCATACATCAGAACATCCTTGGCAAGGAAGAGCGGGAGCCTGTGCTCAGAAGCCTGGAAGTCTTCACCACAAAATAAAATACCAAACCAGAAAGCCCAGAGGCACTGGTGGCCAACAAACTGCACCCTCTCTTGCTTTCAAAGCACAGCGTTAACTGCCATGGGCTTTGGATGCCAATGCCACAGAGAAGTCAAGAGGAAACTACTCTTGGAAGTCTCACTTAGCACTTGACAACATCTTTGCATATGTGGCCCAGGCTGAGTTAATAAGCTTTTTGGGAAAAGCCTTGTGCTAGGGATTGTGTAAATGCAGAACTGGCTGATGGATGGCCCTGGTGCACCACAGAGATTTATGCACACTCCAGAAAAACCTACTGAATTAACAAGTGTCTTGGACTAATACAGGGACACTCAGAGACTTAACTGGTAATTGTGGGAGAGAAAGACATGATAAGGAAAAGTTATCACACAGTGTTCCATTTTCCAGACTTCAATAAGAGCTGGATACACAGGCAGATGGGATATTTTTAGCTGTGCTGGGAGCACAATCATAGCAAAGTGGTCAAGGGATTAAGCAAGGAGGAGCTGGAGAGAAGATCACTGGTACAGGCCCTCATAAAACCGCCTTGGGATGAGCATTACTTGATATTTTCTTTAGTGACCTTGTTAGGAAAAGGAAGGATTGTGCTTATAACCTGAAAATAAGAAGCAGAATGTCACCCTGGAAGAAGAGAATAACTCTGAGAGAGCAAAATGAAAATGGGATGAAATACAGTGTTACTGACTTCGACAGTTGGGTGCTTGTGATCAGACTTCCTCACTTTGAGAAGAAGCTCATTGGTGTGGCACCCACAAGGGAGGAGATCTGTCTGAGGTTGTTTGTGTGCCACTGGTGTGACTTAGCTCCTGAAAAGGCCAATGTCAAGCAAGGTGTGTCAGAAGTACCAATGAATAGAGACAGGGAAGCATTTAATGCCACTGAACAGTCCACAGGGGAGATCTTGTTGGAATTCTCCAGACGATTCTCCAGATGAAGAAAAAAAAAATGCATTCCAGCATGGAGCAGATTTTCTAGGACCGTAAGAGGGATGGAAAGCCTATTTTATGAGAGCAGTCTTTACAAACTCAACTCGCTCAGCCTAAAGGGAACAAAGGCTGGGAGGAGATATGACTACTCTAAAATACACTGGGGAAGGGGGCAGCGCATTGCAGCAACAAAAGAGCTGGTGGACAAGAATGAAGAGCACAACTGATCCATGCCTGGACATGTGGGCTGGAAACTAGGCATCTGTTTCTAACCTTCAGAGGAACAAGGAACAGAAACAGCTTTGCAGTGGGAGGAGCAAAGGCACTCAATGTAAAGATGGACCTTGATCACTTACAGAAGGAATCACCCAGTGGGGCAGCTCACGCAGTCCCTGCTGCCCCTGTGATCCCACTGAGGTCAGACCCCACTGCTGTCATCAGAGTCCTGTCTCCCATTCCTCACCCACCCACACCAAATAGTCTCATCTGACTCATTCCCAGCCAACAAATTCCAGTAGATGTTCTCTCAAGTGAAGGGGAGAGGTACAATGAGCAGAAAATTCTTCACCAGCCCTTGTGCCTAGAAATGGATTTCTCAAACACCCAGGGATTTCCGATTTGCTTCTAAATTTGGTATGTGTTTTTTTTTCCTCCCAGAAAACTTAAAACTTCCTGTATTCAGCAAAATAAGGGTATTTTTAAAGTTTTCCCTTCTTTTTTTTTAAAAAAAAATCTATTTTTAGATAGTCTTTCATGGTTTCTTTGGAAAAAAGTTTTAGAACTGAATTAGCAAGTGATCAAATGCCGACTATCAGGAACTTCAAACAGCAAGCCAAAAACTTTCTATCAGAAACAGCCCACTGAAGAGCAACGTAGGAGAAAAAGGATCTGAAAGATGAGGAGCAATATGCAAGCAACAGCCAGTGCCAAGAATCTCCAGGGTCTGTAAACCCTTAAAATGCCAGACAGACTGGAGTTAAAAACAGCCTGAAAGGTAGAGAGGTATAAAACACTCTGTGTGCAACAGCAGTGAATATAAAACTCGGCTGAGTAGAAAAGAAAGCCCACAAAAAACTAGAGGCTCTAGCTAAGCATCCTGCAAGCTGTACTCTACAGATAGCAAAGGCTGTGCAATTTAAATCTGTAAATCCCTCCCCAAGCAAAGAGGCTTTTGCAACAGCGCAATCTGGATGTCACCAGCATATGAATAGGCATCTTGGGACTGCTCTGGAGAGCAGAGGTCAAAGTTTAGTGATGTATGTACTTGTCTCCCTAATGGGTCTTATTGATTATTATCCACAGAAACAAGCAACATCTCCAAATCTGCCTCCCCCTTTGGGCTAGATGCTCGCAACCAGGAAAAAGCACCTCGATCTTCTAGGTCTGTGCTGTTTGGAGAATGTCGAAGCCTTCCATGAGGAAAGGCACAAAGTTGCTGAACAGACTAGTGAAGCACAGCAAGTGGAAAATGGTCGATAGAGCTGCGTAACATCTGCATAGCAATGATATGTGGGAGCACAGTGTCAAAACCTAATACCTAATAAAACGCTAAAAAAAAATAAATCAGATAACATGAGGGGGGAAGAGCAAGTCAACAGTGCAATTCGTCACCTAAGTCAATTATACATTTGGCAGGGGCTGAAAACTCCCACTACAGAAAAAGCCAAATCCACACTTGTCCAACCACAGGTATTCCAGGGAGGTACCTTAAAGATTGCAGTGAAATTGTTGTATCTGTGATACGAAATGGTGGCAATTGGTTGGCATCTTCACAGCACAAACACAATTTTGTTGTGGCAACTTCAACAGCAGAGGGAAAATAAAATTTAAAAGGCACCAGAAGGACAGGACCCAAAGTACCAATGCTGTTTTTTCCTATCACAGCTGTGGCAGTCAGCCAGCATGGTGGTGTTAGCAAAGCCAGCTCAGGTAGGGCACTGGGAACGCCCTCGGGTGGAGACTAAGCTGATAAATAAGCAAGAGTAAGAGTGATTAGACCTCCTCAAATTTCCTGAGTTTGCAAGGTAGAGCCAGAGAAAGCAGGCTCCCTCTAGAGACTTTGGTATTCCCACTTCTGGCTGCTGCTTGAAACTGGGGGGAAAAACAACCCTCAACCCTGTCTACAATATTTCAGAATCTCAGAAGACAGCCCTTTTGGGTTCAGGTTTAGGAACAGGCTCAGGCAGCAGGGAGGTCCTGTCTCCCTCTGGAGTTTTGTGTCCACCTCCATATGTAGACAAAAGGCCACTGAGGCTGGTCCCACTGATGTGCTGCCTGAGGTCTGTCTGTCTGCTCTGCCCATCCTCATCCTCACCCACCTCACAGCTTGCAGGCTGAAAAGGGGCAGAGAAGGTTGGCAGCAGCAACCCTTTCCCATTAGTGCCAAATGCCATTTTCTGGGCTGTTCCTCACACACCCACCGTGGCACGTGGAAATAAGGGATGTGGATGAGCCTCCCCACAAGAGCTCTGTGCATACACTCCTTCAGCCTTGCAGCAAGTTCTCCCTGCAGGGCAGGGATGAAGCACGTCTTGCTGCCCAATAGAGGACTGTGTAGGTGACTCCTGCTCCTGACTCTGTGGGATGTGCAGGTTGCTTGCACAGGTTATATAAACCTAGTTACCTACTTGCACATCCTCACATTGAAAAAGACGGGTCTGCACACATGAAGAAGAAGAAAAGCTTGGGAGTATAAAGCAAAGTGTAGACTGTGTCATCAATATTGAGGCCACAGCACAAACCAGATCAGCAGCAACTGCGTTTACTCCAGTGGAACTGTAACAACATGATCCCAGCCCCTGCCAGGAATGTTGCTGTTCAATACACATCTAAGTCATAGAACAGCAACGAGCCTGCTGCACACTCAGTTTTCTTCCAGGTATAGCAAATCTGGCTTGCTCTGGGACATGTGAAGGGACCAGCTCCAGGCAGTCAGAGATGCTGTGCTCTGTGCAGCTGGCATTAGGATCACCAGCATCTGGTTGGAGTGCAGCTACTCAAGACTAACCAAAAGAACAACAACAAGAGAAAAACCTCTTTTCTTGTAGAGTTGTAGAGTACAGCTGAATTCCCTTCCTCTCCTTCCCTTAACAGATGTCAGAAAAAAGCATGAATGGCTGCAGCTCTGTGCTTGACTCGCAGCTTTCACACTTGCTGCAGAGCTGGCCTTCTGCTTCTGAACCCAGTTTGGGAGGGTGTTGCTTTTTCAAAAGAAAAATAGAGGGAAAGGAAAAAAAACCCTCAAACACTTAATAGTAAACTCCTTCAAAAGGAAACTTGCTTCAAGCCAGAAAACATTTGCCAAGTTTCAACTAAATGTGAATTTTCATGACGCTGTAATAAACACCTCAATATAGGGATTTCAAAATGAGAATGCCAAGACAACTTTGCTCCAAGCAGTTCAAAAAAATATATATATGTAACTTTTTTTTTTTTTAAAGAAAAATCAAACTACCCCACGGAGACATTTTATGGTGCTTCAGTTATATATACATATAGAAAAAACCCCAAACAAACCAAATGCAGAGAAAGCAAAATGAAAAGCCATAGATTTAGGTGTTGCCCATCATCCCAGTCGTGCAGGAGGATGTAAGCAGGAGCAGGACTCTCCTCACAACCAGATCATAGGTCTGGATGCTTTTGAAGTAGATTAACCTGGGAGCACTACAGGAGGGAAGCATTTCCAGGCGAGAGAAGGCGTCTACATCCGAAATGCTCTTACAGAACCTACCTGGCCATTTTAGCTCATACAGACTCCAACCAGAGTTCCCATAGGCTCTGACTCTGAGCCCAGCGCCTCCTTCCCTGAGTGCTGCACCAAGTGGTGCTGTAGGTGTGAGGGGCTCCAGCACGGCTCTCCGGCAGCAGATAGTGATGGTGTGAGACATTAAACATTCCTGGGACTGGAAGAGTCTAAATTCCTGACCGCTCAGATGTTGAATGGCTTTTCCTGTGCCTAGGCTGGTGTGCAGGGTGGGATCCCGAGAAAGCAGAGCTCTGGGCGCGAAGCGTGAGCACATCGATCTCTTCTCGGGGCCAAGTCTGGCTGCCTGGTTTGCAGACAGCCGCCAATTTGTTTTGGAATGTGCAAGGATGCCCTTAAATCCAATTTAGGCATTAAAGGGAAAATAAACCTGTGAGTGCCGTATGGCCGCTCTGCAGCCCCAAAGGCACCTACAGCTCCTGACCGGACAGCAGTGCTGCCGTGACTGCTCCAGACCCAGTGTTGTGGTACTGCCAAGCACAGCATCCCTGCAGAGATGAGAGGGACCCTGCTGCCAGGGGAACCAATGGCCTCAGGCTGGTTTTAATTCTGGCCAGCTCCCTCGTGCTGTCACACACAGGACGGATTGGGAAAGCTGCAGTGAGAGAACAACCCACGTTTCTGCAGGGAAGAAACCATATTTAGGACTGCAGCCATGAGTTAGCTAAACTGGTCCAAATAAAGGGGGGAAAAAGCTACTTATGTTGTTTCCCCAGCCTCAGGGCAATATGCTTCCCCAGGATCAATTCATAACAGGTTGTTGTGTTCAGAGCTAAAATTAATCTTACATCAGGAGAATGAATTAAAACAATGAAGAGCTTCCTGCATCCATTGCTGAAAAAATTAATCATCTGAGAGCTTCCTTTTCTACTTTCCAACTGGCCACCTTGCTTTCATTCAAGGAAAGCCTGAGTATAAAATGTAAAACCGTTTCCAGGTGGTTTTAGTTAAAGCAAACAAAGAGCCGTGAATTGTGTCAGAGCCTGGTTTCAGGCATGGCAGAAGGTGCAGGGTTAGCCAGAAAGAGAGAACCACCACTGCTGAGATACAGCCACTGGCCTAATTAGGTGGAATAGCTATTAGTGATTCCACCTAATTAGATAATTAGATTAATTATCTAATTAAATGAGATTGTTGTTAGACAAAGGCAGGTAGAGCTTCAGAGGTGATAAGGAAGACATCAGGGCAAGGTTACTCTGATTTATATTGATTTCTTTAACAGTTCAAGAACTCCCCTGGTTCCCACATTTATTTACCCAAGTCTTGCTCCTCTGGGGTTGTTTTAAAGTGATTAAAGCAGAGAAGGGGGGGCTGTTCTTTTAAAAACAGAGAGAGAGAGAGAGAAAAACAACACAAGGAAATTTCACTGCAAATTCACTCTGTTACTCAGGATTCAGTGGAGAGAGAAACCAGACTAGGCAGGGGGATGTGTTGTGGATGAGAACTGCCTGTGCCCCCTCCCCCCCCACTCCTCGTGCCTGGATTTTGCTGCGCATCCTCCCCGCGGACCTTTTTGGCTGCGCGGCGTGTTTGTCTTTGGGGAGAGAGACAACATGTGAGCTAATGATGCACCAACACTGAGCAGGAGCTGTGGTGCTGGCAGATTTTTCTCCATCGCTTGCTCTTTGCTGGCAGTGCTGGTGGGAACCACAAGCCAATTAAGGAGGCCTCGTTGCGGTAGACGTGGCGTAAAAGTAGCATTAGAGCATCCTGCCCCAGAGACCCGTCAGTCCTGAATACCCGAGGGCGAGCGCAAGGCAGGTTTGCAAGTTTAATAAGCCAAGTCCTCCTCGCTCAGGCGTGAAGATAATATTATGCCAGGCAGGCCCGGGTGGAGGAGGCAGAGCAGGAGCCTGTGGCTTCCACAATTTCAGCCACCTGCTTTGAATTTCACCAGGATGGAGGCAGGCCCACAGCTGAGCCCAGATTTTAGGAGGCACAGGAGGGCACACAACCACGTCGACCCTGTCCTTCCCGTCCTACAGCTATTGTTAGATGCATCAAGGAATTTGACCCACTTTTGGGAGTTTCTGGTGGTTTTTCACATTCCATTTGTCCTTTCTGACTAACATTTTGCACTTGTGTGTCAGAGCCCTGGCTCTGCTCCCTGTGGTGGATGCTCAGATTGCTGGAAAAAGATCCAGCTGCTGCATCCCACTGTGTTTAGAGTTTCTAAGCTCTGAGTGCATCCAAGACACTACCCACACTGGGTTTTGAGGCATCCTCTCCACAGGCCAGCTCAACCTAGCATCCTGCTTTCTCACCAAGCTTCCCTCCTCCAGCTGGCTGTTTGCTTTCAGACCTTAAAGGCTTTGCACACTTGCTCCCACCAAAAACACAAGCTTCGCAGACTAGGACATAATTTTTGCAGAGGCCAATAACAAGTGCAATCCCCGGTGGGCTTTTCCCTGAGTTTTGGAGCCTGGCTGGTCTCTGCTTATGCTGCAGAGCACAACAGCATTTAGTGATCTGGTGAGTTGTGTGTCCTCAGCACAGGGCCACGTCTTTGGCTCACCTCCCTGTAGGAGTCCTCACAAATCAGTCTGATGGCAGAAGGAAATGGTTTACACACCTTGTCAAGAGCTCAGAGGGGACTTCATGGTTTATCTTCCCTTGCTTTGGTTGATCCCACACCTAAACCAGCCCCTTCCCACTATAAATGCCTCACCACCTCTTCCTCTGTCTTCTGCACACTCCTGAAGTTTCTCTTTCATACACCCTCATATCCCTTGACTTCTTCATTCAGCCTTAATACCTGTGTATAATAATAACTTAATAACTTTATAATAGCTTCAGCCTGTCTCCTGAGAGGTACAGAAATAAACCTGTCTTCCCTAGTTGCAGAGACTACGTTAACAGATCCATTACTGGTCACATCACAATCATTAGAATTCTCAGTTCCCATTGCCCCTGCTCCAGTGTGTGTGCCTTGGCATCCTTTTCAGCAAGATGCTCCACCCAGGCCACAGCAGCATCCCATGGAAGAGCTTCAGAGCACAAATGTCATGACAGTGCCTCGGGTGCTGCGCGAGGCTGGGCAGGCTGTGCCCTGCCAGGTGTGGAGTGTCGGGCTCCCACTCTCCCTTCCTGCACCATGCAAGCCCCGGAGGCCACGGCCACAATCTCAGGCACAACTTGCTCTTTCCTAACAAAGCAGCCACGTCTCCACGGGAGCTAAAGGGTTGCAAGCAGAGACCAGCCACTCGCTGTGAGCCGCCAGCCATCTGGTAAGAGTATTGGAGCAAGCGACTTTCAAAGCCAACAGACACTTCTTTTGCAGAGTTTTTCCACTGTAGACAATATCACAAAAATTTCTATTTTGTTGTGTCATAATCCTGGTAACTAAGAGAGATTTTTATCATTTTCAACAAATTCTGAAACCCATCCCAGGCCTTGGGGAAGGAGCTCTGTGCAACCAGCCACGGGATGTGCTGCCCAGGGAGAAGAGGAGCCTGGAAGGTCACATCACCTCTGGAAAAACTCTCCCCAATGGTTTTGGATTCCTTGGAAATCTGTCACCAGTGCACCAAGGCTGTGCCCCATTAGTCAGCAGGATGGAGGGAGACCACAGGCTAAGAGGAATTAACTTAAATTACTCCCAAAAGCAGACTTCAATCCCTATCACAAAATCTGGCTGTTCTGCTACTGTTTTCATCCAGTGCAACAAGTGTGCAGGAATCAGGCTGCAAGAAAGCAGGCAACAACTTAAAGCTGCAGGCTGATCACCCAGAGAATCCAGTGGTGTTAATGTGCTGATCACATTTGATGCCAAAGGGCCCAGGTGGGCAGTTACTTCATTTCTGGGGGCTTTGAAATTGAGCAGCTCATCTCACTTGCATCCCCAGAGTTCAAACCCCGGAGGACAGTAAATCCGGCAATGGTGCACAGGCAGTGCATTGACACTCCTCAGCATAAATACCAATTTTCACACTGTGGTCAGGTTCTGTAAGTGTGGGGAATTGGTGTGGCAACGGGATTTTAATGAGGTCTGGTTGCGATTAATCCCTTTCTAGGCAGTTTCTCTAAATGACTTGATTCCTTGGGACCACTCAGGAGTTACAAGACTGAAGTGAACTGTGAGGGACCACAGTGAACATGCGCATGAAGCTGAGGCTGGAAAACAAAGGGACTTGCTGGAAATTATTAAAACAGCACAAAAACATGGAACTCGCCCAAAATGAAAGGTAGATGGAAATGGGTGAGAAATATCATATTGCAACTAATGGTGTATAGGACAGAGCCCACCTATGAAAGAGCATTCCAATACCAGAGCAAGTCCCACTGCCGAGCCTGGACACTGTGCTGGGGGACACCCATCCCGGGTGATAGGACGCAGCAGCACCCTGACAGGGTGAGATAAAGCAGTAGCCTGGAAATAAACTGAAATCAGTCCCTCAAGTTCCTGCTCTTACATCATCCATCCTCTTGGTTTTACCCCCACGGCAGAGAAGATTCCCTGCCCAGAAGGCAGCCCGGCTGCTGCCAGAGTGTGCTGGGAAAAGGGAGAGAGAGTTTGCTTTGCAGGGGAAGCAAATGCCTTCCTCCAGCCGATCTCCATCGCTCTTTATCTGCCCACAGCTGCTCACAATCTGGCCCCACAGATAAGGAAGGCAGCGCTCCCCATCCTTCCCGATTCTCCAGCTGGCGAGGTCTGGCAGCTCCGCGTTTTCTGGAGCTGGGAAAGGCAGCGCCACGTGGCAGACAAGCGCGTGGCCAAGTCCCACGGCTGTGGCTGGAAGGTGCCACAGTGTGGCAGCTGTCCCTGGGGATGGCAGGGCAGGCACAGGGGCTCCAGTGTGGCAGCTCTCCATGGGGACAGCAGAGCAGGCACACAGGTCCTGCACACATCTGTGCTTTGGGAGGGTGGTGAGGGCTGGGACTGGTCTGGATCACTTCCAGATCCATCGCTCCTCTCCATCCTTTTTGCCACCCCCCTCCCCAGCTGTAGCAGTAACTCAGTACCTTCCTATTTTCCAGCTTAGCAGTATGGCTCTGTCAAGTGCATCCACTGTAAAAGGGCCAAATTCATCCCAGGTGCCCACACAGAGGCTTAACTGGAGGGACACTTGGGATGGATTTAGCCCATTACACAGCGTGTTAATCATATTACTGCAGAAATCTGCACAGTTCCCAAAGCACAAGCCAACGAATCCTCCTGGAGCCCGACAGGCCTCGGAGCCTCGTTCCAGCATGCCAGAGGTTCTTTTATTCATTAATCATATTTGCTTAATAACCTTGTATCTCTCCAGTGGAGGGAACTGCCAGGCTCACATAAGGTAATTGTGGGATGGCTCTTCTGGAGCGCTGGAAGTACTGGCATTTTCAGCCAGCGTGTGTGGCACAGCTCGGGGTTAATTTCCCTCCTCATCCTCAACGACAAGGGCACAGGGAGGGATGCAAAGCCCTGCGGATGCTCCATATCCTTCTGTCAGTGCTTCTCCCTCAATCTGGCAGCAAAGTTTATGACAGTGAATTTATAATGTTCTGGGTCTGAGCTACCTCTTGATTGACAAGCCCCTGTGCAGCAGCAGCACGTTTAGTGCAGGTAATTACTGATGGTGTCAAGGCAAAAATTGTGGAGAAGATCCAGTGTGCAGCCTGTTAATTGTAACTGCTCCCCTCACTAAAAGTTTTGATAGGTGTAATCCATCAAATATGCTTTGTGCAACTTCGCAGTGGTTGACTAAAGGCCAATTTTATTGCTTTAGAAATCAATGGGAGCAGCACTGCTGGAGGCAGAAGATCCCGTTGGTGTTTCCCATCTCCTGTATCAGCACCCGATGTGCAAGAGAAAGGTGCTGATTCCAGAGCCTGCTTCTCTCTGTTGCTCACTCTCCCTGTGAGGTGTCTATTGCCATCATCCCAGGAGCACTTTTTGCTCTTGTAGTCTATTAAAGCCTGAGATTAGTGCTCGTGTTGTTCCAGCATGTGGTCTCACTTTGTAGCTGAGGTTCAGGAACTTCCCTTTGATTACGCTCGCTGAGAATCAAGCTTTTTAAATATCCTGTGATTATATCACTGAAAAATCTTTAACTGGCACATTTTCCAAACTCTCTGATGTTTGTGTGATGTTTATCAATCAGCACAGGGTTCTCCACTCCAGTACACCCGTTTACATCCCAGAGCAAGGCAAAGTGGCAGTCCACTATAATCCTCAATGCATTTTTTTCCCCACTGTTATTTAGGAAAAGGATTCCCAGCTGGCAAATGCTGTGGCCAGAGCATGGAAGAAGCGGTATATTTGACTGATCATTCCCACTCAGCATTGTCCACCTAACCCACAATTCAGCTGCAAGCCCAGCACCATCTCTCCAAGGGCTGGGGGGCTCGGAGGGGCCGGGCAGGGCCCACAGGGACATGGGGAGCATCTGGCAGCTGCTGGTTCCTTCTCCCAGGGAAGGATCAGTTTCACATCAGCAGCCTCGTGGATGCAGTTAAACTGCAGCCTGGGCCAGTTTTAAATCAAGCCCAGATGGGCTCGCTCCTTCTTCCAGGCAGTGGGTAAGTCCACTTCAAATCCCACCAACCTGGGAGGTGCTCAATAAGGTCCTCAGACTGGCGAGGGGCAGCTTTTACCTGGCGCTCTGTGTGCTGCCAGCACTGCAAGCTGTTTGTTAGTCCTTCACACCGTGATGGATGATGATCCCCGCTCATTCCCGGTTTACAGATGGAAAAATGGGAGAGAACAGGCACCCAGGGACACCCGGGCAGCACACGTGAGGGGTGCTGCTTGGGGCACAGCAAAACACTCCTCCGTTCCTCCTCCTTGGCTCATCCCACCGGAGCAGCACGTCCCTCTCCGACGCAAAGCAGAAGTGATGCTGACGGAGTACGACAGGAATGTCAGTGCTCTTCCCATCAACAGCACAGGGAAACCAGGGAAAGCATATGTGTATGGAGCTGTGTCACTCTTCCTTCTGAAACGCACTACCCAAGTCCCCGTTCTGGAAATAGAAAATCAGGGACCTGCTGGCCCATGGTGGGAAACACCTTGGGAAATGTAATCCAAATGCTTTTTAAAAGCAAAGGGAAAGCCAACGCCCTCCCAAGACAAGGAGACTAAAAACTGCCTCAGCTATTTGGGAACAGCTACAAACACAGGCAGGCTGGTTCTGGCAGAGTCATGATATTGTTTAATAACATTGCTGGAAAGCTAATCGCATAGTTTAAAAGCAAGCTTAATAAGTAATAGCTATGAAAATGTAAATTCTGAAGTTACAGGGTTAGGAGAAAGCAGACTAGTCTATGCTCCATATTAATGGCTGAATCAAGGTATTAGAGCAAGAATCTGCACTTGGTCTGACTGCATAAACCTGCTCGATATTTCAGCAGCAAGATATTTTTGCCTTGGTTCTCACAGAGAAAAATACACTCATTTATTTCCCTGAAATACCATATTATGATGGATGCAACTGCCAAGTTATAGCTAATGGATGTAACATGATGGAAAACATCATTATTTAGGTGTGGGAAATTGTTCTTTAGGAATCCAGTGTCTGTAGCAAACCTGCACTCCTTGAACCTCAATTCCACAACGCATTTCAGATGTGGATTTTAAGTGACTGTTTCTAATTAGTGTATCACAGAGCCCTGTCAAAATACCTTTTGGTGAATGGCAATAATGTGTGCACAGGATTTTAAACCACATCTAGGGAGCAGCTGTGGCACTCGATGCTTGGCTGAGCAGCAAGAAAACAAACGTGGTGACCATCCTCAGCGCTCATGGGTGCTGCTGCTCCTGTGGCATTTGTCCCCCCCCCCCCCCATCCTCTGACAGGGAAGGTGCCTGGGGACATGACAGCTGGCAGTGCAGATCAGGCTGGTGTCATTGCATCTGTGAGAGGCTGTTCCCAAGGGCCCTGCAGCTCCCGTCTCCCACAGTGCTATTACCCAGGGGCCACGCTGCGGGGGTGAGATGGCTGGCACTGCTAAGAGATGTTCCCAGCTGCACGGGGAAATTGTGAGCTCCCTGGTGACACACGGCACAGGAGGAAGGTTTTGCTGCTCTTTCCCACAGGAAAACAAAAAGGAACGAGCAAGGCACGTGAGTGCTGGGTACAGCAACGCGCCCAAGCAATCCAGCTGCTGCAGAGAAAACTCATCCTTGATTTGGGATTTCCCTTTGCTGCACCAAGTGACAGAGTCAGCCTGGTGTGATGCCCGAGGAGAGCTGCTCTCTGGCTGATGGGGCTCTGTAACTGGCCTACACTGAGCTTCCTTCAGCCACTTATTCACAGCCCAGCACTGACTCACTGTAATGCCCCATCACTGCTCAGCCCGAGTGACACAGGCCAGAGCCCCCCAGCCCCAGTGCACTTACTTGGAGCTTGCACAGCACTTCCTTGCAGCAGAAGAAACCCGTCTCTGCTCCCCCAGCAAGAGCACATATATAAACATTTGCAGCTGGCTCCCATCAGCAACACAGAGGCAAGTGCTTCAGGTGTCTGATAAATGCTCCTTCCTTTCTCTTAATGCTCCTGCTGTGTATCAAAAGAGGCATTAAACCTGCCTCGCCAGCCTTCGCAGGGGCACTCCTGACAGTTTCGGCTCTGCTGGAATAACACGCTTTGCTACTTCAGTGCTCATTTGTGCCCCTGGAGGTGTGCAAGGAATTCCCACTGAATCCAGTCTGTTCAAAGGGTGGATTTCCTCACATTTCGTGGGTGCCTTAGTCAGTTTGAGAGGTGCACAGCATCCAAAGGTGCTCTGGGATGAGGCCAGATCATCCTTGTGCTCAAACAGGAGGGAGACTCCAGCTGTAGTTATGTGGGCTGAGCCCTTCTGGTCACTCAGGCTTGGCTAACATCAGAGGAACCATTAGACCTGACTTCTACCAGCTCTGATAGCAATGCAAGGGCACTGGCAACACTGTCTCTCGTTAGCTGATTGGGAAATGAGTGATTCCCACCTTGTACCAAACCTCCATGACGAGCAGTTGTGTGGCTGTTGCTTTCATGTACAGAGTCCTTTTGTGGTTCTCCAAATTGCCCCAAAAAGCCTGGTCTGCACACAGCCTCCATGACCACAGCACAAAAGAAATGAAGCAGCAATAATTATTATTTTAGAATGCCAATTCTTAGATTGCTATTGTTATTTGTGGTGCACATTGCGTGGTATTAAGCGCTTGGCACAGTCCTGACATCTTAGAGGAAAAGACACTGTGCTGGATCCAACAGCCTGAGAGGGGAAGCTGCCGCTGCTCCGTGCCCTCAGCACATGCACAGTATAGAGCACACACACACATATATATATATATATATATTTATGTACATGGCTGGCCACACACATCACAGACAGGCATTCACACAAACAGAGCCAGCACCAATGGCCTCGTCCTGCTCCCTTCTATGGCTGGGCAGGGTGGAATTCCACTGGTAGCAATACATGTGTACAAGGTGGGCCACGGACACCTTCACCTGCCAACAGCAAACCCAGTGCTGCACAAACCTGTTGCACTGGGAACCAGAGGGATCACAGAATCCTAGAATGGTTTGGGTTAGAAGGTACTGTAAAATCTGCCAGTTCCAACCCCCCTGCCATGGGCAGGGACAGCTTCCACTACACCAGGAATGCAAAGTCTCAGTTCATGAGCCAGCACATGGCCCCTCGAGTTATCCTCACTAGAGATGGTACCTGTTGCAGAGCCAGGCTGGAAGGGAATTGCATTAGGCTGCTTAACAAGAGCAGAGCTGCAGGGAGGAGGAGGAGGAGAAGGAGGAGGAGAAGGACAGCAGTGCCACAGCCACCATTGCCCTAGCAGGGCAATCCATCCCAGAGGGGCAGCCAGGGAGCCGCGGCCACTCCCAGGAGTGCAGCACCCGCATGGAGCCAACCCCTGCGATCAGCCCTGGTGGAGGGGGGGGTGGTCCCTGCACCAAACAAGGGGGGACATCCCCTGGGGCAGTCCCAGCACACCAGTCAGGGCATTGTTCTGGCCATGCTTTTTGCCGCCCGGCGTGTGCAGAGGGCTTGCAGCTGCTGGGGGTTTTGTTTGGCTTTTCTTCTTTTCTCTTTCATAGCTGGGAGCTTATTGTGCATTTCCAACAGCAACCGGGTGACCCAGGTGATAATTCAGCTGCCACTCGGCCTGGCACCAGCACAACTTGGACACATTTCAGACACCTGGCATCACGCAAAGGAGTGAGGGAGACAAAGGGGATCGATACCCTCTGCCCCAAAGGCAAACAAATGGCTTCGATTAACTCCAGCAGCCACAGAGACTTGTAGAAATGATCTGGGATTCAGCAGGTCTCACGGAGGCAAAGTCCAAAGTCCTCTATGTGTTTCTCTCCACAGGGAAGTGGTCTGGCATCCCCCTGTGCCTCCTCCCCCGAGCAGAGCCATGGGGTGAGTCCCCACTTGCTCCATCTCTCAGATATCCGAGGCCAAACCCACACAGGCAAGAGGTCCCAGAAACCTGCCAGGCCCGCTGTGATCATTCCTTGAAGGAGACAAACATTAAGTAGAAAACACGTTTCTTTGCAGTTACAGGGTTTGGAAACAGGTGTGTGGAGAGAGAAGCAATCCATGCCTGTAGCTGCCAACGCCTCATTTCAGCTCCACAGCATCCTCTGTGTGAAGCAGCTGAGTGGCTGCTGGGATACACACACAGCTCCCACAGCTGCAGTCCAGAACCACAGGCTGGGTCCTGCTTTCCTGGAAATGGGTCTTGTTCCAGGGGTATTTACACACACATTCTCCTTCTGGGGTTTAGCTCGGGCTCAGACTCCCCCCTCCACCCTCCCCTTCCCCACAGCCTCTCCCAGCATTTCCTGCAATTCATGACTCCATGCTTGATGGAGGTCAGGAGTAAACAGTTTTGTCTGAACTAGTCACTCTGAACTGAGTTCCCCTTTCAACTTTGGAGGTGCTGACGTTCACCTGGCAGGGCTCAGTGGGACACCCCCCCCTCCCCAGACAGGCAAAGAGCGAAACTCTCCAGACCCTGTCTCAGCACTGGGCTGTAAACAGACCACAGCCCCCTGTGAGGGGGACACTGCTTTGTAGGACAAACCCCATCCTCACCAGTGCTGTTGGCATCCTGCTGCTGCTCTGGGTTTGTCCCGGGGGCTTTCCATCAGAGCCACTGTGCTCCTGCTGCCTTTTCCTCTCCTCTCCCTTCACCCTTACACTGCTCTTCTGGCTGCCCAGCTTGATACGCAGCCAGCAAGGACATAAGCCACTGATAAAAGGAGAGAGGCTTTTATTTATTATTCAGCCATCTCCAGGGTTTCAGTGCCACAATGCATTACCCTGCTTCCCATATCCATTATTTATTTCCTGGTTCAACACAGGTAAATCTAAAGTGAATGTGAAAGATGTTTGAAGCCCATACACAAAAGATTAATCCAGCCCAGCTTCCCCAAGCTGAAATCCCTTCTCTGCTCAAAACTTGAACTAAAGATGAAATCCTGCTCCTGCTGAAGTCAAAGAGAGTTTTTAATAATGGATTTCAAGGGCTCAAAGCCTTAACAGATGTCGGAAGAGGAGTGGTCCTGGAGGCAGGCATCCCCTCCAGGCAGCCCAAAGAAGGTCTGCCCCACCACCCCTCTGTTTTGGGGCAGGGCTGCCCTCACCGTCTCCCACACAAATGGTTCTGAGCTCCCAGGCAGCCGTGAGTGACACCAGTGTTGTGAAACCAAGACATCTTGCTACTTCTTTTTTTTCTCCTTTTTTTTTGGCATTGAGCATTCGAAGGGAAGCAAATTCAGGAACCGGAGATGTTCCCGAGCCTTTGGGTCGCAGCCTTGCTGCCATCTGCAAAGGAAGCAATCAAATGTCACCTCAACCCCCGTGAATCCCAGGCTGGTGCCGTTCCCGCAGGCTGCCTGCCCTGCTCCCACCTCCCCGGGCTGGCCAGGACTGCCACCAGCTCCAGTCACCAGTGCTGAGTTCCTGTGGACATCATTTCTTTAGAGAGCAACAGGATTTCTTTGGATAACAACGAGATTTCTTTGGGTAAACTGTGTCTCCAGGAAGGAGGGAGAGGAATTTGATCCTCCACACCTCAGTCCCAAGAGGAGGGTGAAGAAAGATCAGCTGAGATTATTCAGACATTTATATTCTGAGGAAAGCCAGCTCTCCAAGAAAAGCAAAAACATCCAAAGAAAAGGAAAAATACCAAAAAAAGGGAAATGCTCCTTTTCTTGTCAACCCTGCCGCAGAGGATTGAGGAAGTTGGAGCGGGTGGACTCACAACACTCAGCCTTCAGAAACTGGCTTTGCAATCCCCAGTGTACACTCAGGGACATGAAAGGGGAACTCAGCACAGGCACACACTGGTTTTCCACCTTGCCTTCTCTCACCCCTTCCCACCTGCCAGGCCCTGGCTTGTCCATGCAGTTAGGGCTTCCCAGGCAATGTCCCCACTGGGCTGGGTCCCGGGAACCCCACCTCTCCATGTCACCTCCGCATCTCACCCTTGTCCCTGCCTGTTGCTCCAGGACTGATTTTTCAATTCAGACTTCAGCTGTTTAATCCAGGCTTCAGCTTTGCCCAGAAGCAGCAGGATCTGAGATGTCCCACAGCTGTTGCAGTGGGCATGAGCATCACAGGACCCTCCAGTCCCCTCCTGCTGGTGCCAGCTCAGAGGAGCCATGTCCCTCACACAGGCAGGTGCTCAGTGTCAGGCAGGAGTCAGCCACCAGCTCCCAAAACCCGTGTCCCCCTTGATACCACAGCACTTGCTTATCCAGGGCTTGCTGGAGAAGTGTGAGGGAGGGTGGAGACCTGTTGGGCACTGCTGTTTCCCAGCCCTCCTTGCTCTGATGTCCTTCACCTGTGACAAAGCAGCACCAGACCAAGACCAGTGAACTTCCCTGCAGCCAGCTCCAGGGGGATGAAACACCCCCCCCCAGATAAGCAAGATCTCCCAGCCATGAGTGTTGATACAATGGTTATCATGTTTGTTATATTAAATACCACTACTTAAACAAGCTGTGCCCTTAAGCCCAGTGTTTGGGAGCCCGTGTCAATATTGGCTCAGGAACAGCAGCAAGCAGATAAGCTGGAGTGGGTGAGGAGTCCTTTCCCATGTGCCACAAGCAATGCCTTTGCAGTGGCTTTCAAACCTTCTTTGATCATTTCCCACAATTGTCTTGTCATCAGAAAAGGACTGTGGCTCTTTTATAAATAATATGGGCTTTGATGTAATATCACTATATTTTCTGGCAATAAAATGGCCTCGATTCAGCCCGGCCCTGAGTAAAGCCCATAAATATTGCTTTTCCCTTCTTAAGAGCACGCTTAAGCCCCTCGGAGAGCACGGGAAGGCACACACATGCTGAATGTGGGGAGGATTCATCACACGCTGCAATTTAACCGTGCACTTAAGTGATTTGCTGAACTGGAGCATTAACTGGGAAGCAGCGATTTCTTTTAACTGCCTATAAATGCCATAAGTTCTTCTCATAGCTGGAGCTACTTTTAATGACTGGTGCTCAGCTACATCGAAGGTTAAAACCCTGTGGAAAAAAAGAAACCAAAAAAAGCCTCACTTGAGCACATGGCTATCACAAAAGCAACATTTCTTGTCCATATGGAGAACATATTGGTTGAACTCAGCTACGAAGCGACCTTTATCTTCGCTCGGGAGATGAGACCAATTAAGCCGGTGGTGGCAATGCTGCCGGTGAGTTATCGCTCTCCTTGCTCAGGCAGATAAAGGTCAGGTGTGATGTGATGCTCGCTGCACCACGGCTGGCTCTGCTACCTGTTGCCCTGAGACAGCTGCGAATGCCCACAGGCTGCTGCTCCTTGCATGGCCCAGAGGCTAATTTTCAGCTAATCGGGAGATTTTGGCCCGCCCTAACCGAGGAGAGTGTCTTCAGATGTGTGTGTAGACATACACATGTGCATCCCTGGCTCTGTGCATGGTGGAGCTCCAGTCTGAGCAGCCTGAAAGAAACCTCTGCTGCATTCCCGGGGGTTCCTCCCCCCCCTCTGCCAGCCCCATCCCACCGTGGGGCACGGCTGGGACCGTGGGGCACACGGTGGCCTTGGGGCTGTATATCAGCAGAGCCGGGTATCACGGCCGGGGCGCAGGGCAGCCGCCTCCCCCGGGGGATGAATTACGGAGCAATAAACCACGCTCGTCTCAGCAGGAGGGTTTTATGCCCACCATCAATCAGGAGACACAAACAACTCTGTTCCCAGCAGAACTGGCAGAAAGCAAGGCAAAAATGGGGTGTGCAGGGATCCTGGGGATTTATGGGGTGGTCCCAGACAGGGTGGGAGTGCTGTGCACCTTTGCTGGGCGCCTGTCTGCCCAGTGCTGGCCAGTTCAAACATTCAAATCACAAAGGAAAACCCCAAATCTGTCACGAGGAGCCAGGGAGGTTTGGGAGCTGGGTCTGGGGGCAGCGTTGCAGGTGCAGTCTTGCCATTTGCTCCTCTGTTTGATCTCTGATTGATAAAAGAGCATCACGTGAAAAAAATATGTTGGGATTTGAGGTTTTGAAGGAAGGGAGTTGAAGATGTATGTTTGGGGTTTGCAAACCCTATAGCAGCCATTAGATGCCTCATTGCCTTGCTGAATATGGCCCTAAACATCTGCTTTCCCATTACTTGCAATTAGGAGAAAGAGCAAAATCCAAGCTGGCACGTCCAAATGACTGTATCCTAAGCACGAACGGCTGGTCAGAGAGAATACCTCCACCTGATTTCTGCTCTCTGGTGAATTTGCATTTTCCTAAAAGGCTTGCTTCTCCAGTGAGGGGGGAGTTGCTTTCCAAAGCATCCCAAGCAGCTCAGTGCCAGCTTTCTGGAGCAATCAGCCTCTTGTCCAGACTTCAGCCAAGAGACAAAGGCAATAAAACTACAGACCCCAGTTCATTCTTCAAAAGAAAAGCTAAGATAGATCTGAGCAGCACAAACTCTGCACACCTGTTTCACTGGAATGCAAATGGTGAAAGGAGCCACAGCAGCACAGTCACATCTTAACCTTGAAACCCCTTGGAAAGTCACCCCTACACCTCCTTGGGCAGAAGCGCTGCCTCGGTCCCCCAGGGAAGCAGAAAACCAGCACATCTCCTGTTGCCCACTTGGATGCTCCCCTTGCACTGGCAGCCCCAGTCTCGCTCACCTCCGTGGGATTCCAACATGCATCTTGTTTCCTGCAGGAGATATTTCAAGGACATGAATAATGAGGGATAACAACACAACAAAGTGCCATTCATGTATTTATGAACAAGCTATTCCCTGGCTCCAGGTAGCTTCTATAAAGCCATCAGTTTTAATGAGAGTTTTGTTGTTACTGAATGTTTCAGGATCTTATATTTTCCCTTGCTCTGCTAGGAAAGTTTTCCTTGCTGTTGTATGGATGTTCTTCCAAGCTAAAAATAGGATTATCTTTTTACCAGTCAAGTCTGTCTGGGATTATATATTCAAAGAGCATGACATAGAGACGTGAAATAAAGGTTTTATGTATCACAAAATTGAATTCTTTAGGGGCTGGCAGCATTTTTCTGAATAAAACAACAACTTAATGTTCTACGTGTTGTACTTTATGAACTGGGACCTAAACTTATCTTGTACAAAGGAAATTACAGAGGCAATCATGGGAGGTCTTTTATTAGTATTTCTTCTCTCCCTGGCACAGAGCAGAATATGAATTGATTGTCAAAGATTTTTTAAGTGCCTTTGATTGAAGAGATGATCTCTGATAAGCTGCTGGAGGAAAATAGAAGCCAACAGCTGCTCCATTTAACATCACTTAGCCTCCAGTTCTGGTGATTCTAAATAACTCTTTTACACTCGTAAACACATCTCCATGTCATGGCCATGTGACACACCCCTCCCCATTCCTGGGAGCACAGGGGGTGCCAGCTATTCCATGGGGCTGTGGGAGAAGTTACACTGTGATGCTGAGAACACGCACAGGTCCTTCCCAATCTCCCCATCCTGGGTGTCGGCATTTTTTAATGCCAGTCCTGTTGGTGCTATATCCTTTCTTAAACCGGGAGGGAGAACATCACTCCTGTTTGAGAGCCCAGGAGAGAAAATAAGATGCTAGTTGTCCAGGGCATTGTGTCTAGCAGATAATGAAACCATCAAGACTGAATATTTGCTGTTAATAAATTTTGAGGGGGTTGCTGATCCCTGGGTAACTCTGCCACGTGTTTTCCCCTGCATCTCCCCCTTGCAGCTTATTACATCAAGGCGTTGTTGGACACATTTCATAACTCTGGTAGCTGCTTATTGCCATGAACCACCTTTGCCCACACCACGCCACACAAATTGTCTTTATTTTAACAGCATCACTGCCCGTTCCCTCCCCAGGCTGCGCAGTGGCTCACAGCTTGGAGGTGCCCAGTGGGAGGGCACTGCCAGTTCCCCGCCCTTACTGGGCTTCTGCCTCCTCAGCCTTCCAAACTGGGACAGGTGTGGGCATGAGCTGCCCCAGCCTGTGCCTGGCGCTGGGGAGAGACGCAGCACCAGCCTCTGTTACTGGGGCTGATGGGCTTGAGGAGCCACAGCCAAAACCTGCTGCCCACAGGGAGTATCCCCTAGGGACACCCTTCCCTGCTCCTTCCCAGGGGGCTGCAGCTATAAAAGGAATCTAAACGACCTCCAAACAGCTCACCAAACAGTGCCGGATGCAGGGGGTACATCCCTGGCACCCACCCTTGCTCTCAAGAGCAGCCCTCCATGGGCAGAGCTACAGGGTAAGAAGGCCCTCCGTGGCTTGCAGGTGCCTTCCCCTGCCTGGGCACAGCATCACTCCAGGGATGCGGGAGCAGGACCGGAGCAATGGCCAGGGCAGCAGCCCCGCACTCCCCCTGAGCCCAGCAGCAAAGCTCGACCTCACAGAAGAATTTACATCCCACAGCTCTCCTGCAAGCACCGAAAATGAATCCCTCGGAACAGTTTTATTACTCAGTTCAAGGTGCAGTCGGAAGACGTTGTCCAACGTGGCTGTGCTTTTTCCTCCACCCTCCTCCCTCCTTGCAGGAGGAAAATCAAGTTCCCGGCTGCCGTCGGCTCCTTCCCTGCCCCCGGCGCTCCTGCACTGGCTCGGCAGCCCTTCCACACGTGTTGCAGCCTGGTTTCTTGGCAGCCTGCCTTTGATGCTACCCTGGAAAAAAAGGCTCTGAGAAGCTGCGTTTAGCACTAGCAAAGCCTCTTGTAAAGGAAACACTTAAAGGGTTACGCAAGAGCAAAGCTAAAAGGGCTCCTAATTAGTTAGACTTGGGCAGGGGCTAAATTAGCCAAGCAGAGTCATTACCCGCCTCAGATCTTCACTGCAAGGCAGCGAGAGGATACAGACACATCTCCTCCAGCTACAGAAACGGTCCATTCAGAGGCTTTATTTATCCCAGGAAAGCCTCAGTCTCCCAGTCAAAGGGCAGCTGCAAAGCACCGGCCCTGCAGATCCTCTCCCTTGTCCTGCTGCAGCAGAGGAGGAGCTGCTGGGAAACAGGGAAACCTTGCTCCAAACGGCCACATTTTGTGGGGGGTTTCATGCCCTCTGACCTCCCTTGCAGCCGACTGACCACTCTGGGGCAGAGGGGAGCAGAGCATCAGATAAACTTGGGGTGCAGCAACCCTGGGGGGACTTCGCCAGCTGCCTCCCTCCTCTCACCCCAGATGCTGCAGCTTCAAGAATGAGCAGGGAAAAAGCAGTGGCTTTTGGCCATCACTCCCGATGGAGCACTTGCCAAACAGAACTGACTTCTTACTCCTGCCACAAGGCTCCTTCTGCTGGAAAACATCCCTTGGATGATGCCTGGGATTGAGGGATTGGAGCAGGTTATGCAAAAGATGCCAGCTCAGGCCTGTGCCAGAACATCATGATCAAACAGTGCTGGGAGCATGTTTTTCTGCCCGAGGTGGATGAGACTCTGACCCGCTGCAGAGGTCCCCAGGCAGGAGCAGCCGTGGCAGGGACAGGCAGTGCTCTCCAGGATGTTTGGGCTGGACTCAGAGATGGGCTGCAGTAGCGAGGACAGGACTGTCCACAGAGGTCAGCTCAGCCCTTTCCATGTCTTCCTAACAGACAGGGAGAGGAGCTCTGTTTGTACCATGGGTAAATGTTTCTTATTGGAGAGATGGAGGGAAACTGAGGCAGCTCTTTCTGCAACACAAATGGTTCTCAAGGTGCCTCAGGAGCATCACTTCAGTGCCCTGACCCAGGCATACATCCCTTTTGGTGAATGAGCCTGCCTGTTGCTGGGGGAGGTACCGTGCCGGGGCTCGGGGGTGCCAGCACGTTGGCACGCTGGCATGATGGCCATGGGACACCCTCCCCACTCTGCAGCTGGCAGCCTGAACACCGGAGATCCAATCTCCTCCCAAGATCTCCCAAACTCAGACACAAACCCAGCAGCGTTTGGTTTGAGGGTATAATTCCTCCGTAATTGATATCATAAATATTAAATCAAACAAGCCCTTGTGCGCCCTCCGTGCTGGGAATGCTGCTGGCAAGGCGTGTGTGGCAGCCCCGGCTGCATCCCGAGCGCTGTAGTTATAGCAACAGGCGCTGCCACCGAGCGCAGCACTTACACAACTCCGGCGGCACCTCGAGCACTGCAGCTCTGCTGCACAAAGCTCTCAGCAGCAACAGCCACCAGAACGCCATGGGCATGGCCAAGGCCCTGGGCAGCCCTGGAAATGTTCAAGGCCAGGCTGGATGGGGATTTGTCCAGCCTGGGCTAGTGAAAGGTGTTTCTGCCCGTGGTAGGGGGTTGGAATTAGATGGTATTTTAGGTCCCTTTCAACCCAAACCATTCCACAATTCTACGGCATGAGCTCCTTGCTGCAACACTCCTGCCTCAGGCACCCTGGGAGCTCCCCAGCCACCTTCACACCGTCGTTGTGGGCACAGACCCCCAGAAAAGCAAGATGTGTGTGCCTTCTTTGCTTGCACAGCCCCCAGAGAGTTCAATCCCCGTTATGCAGACACCTTCTGCTGCCCCTGGGAGTAAAACTCCCTTTGGTACTCAGCATCTGAGGGGTCAGCAAGGCACGCCAGAGTCTGCAAATAACAGACTTGCTGGTTTTCTCTTCTTCACAACATGCAGCCAGGCTAAAGAGCAGTTCTCTTGCCTACAGCTCAGACGCCCTGCTAGAAAATCAATAGTCATTTGGTGATACTCTGGCACTTGGCTCGCTGCATTGCAATGCCTTGGGAGGAGCAGCTCTGATTTGCCAGTCTCTAGAGCAAAGCAGAAACCAATCAGTCAGACTGGCCTTGAGCAAATACTCTCAGGCCATTTGAGCAGCACAGCCTGATAAATCCATCTGAAACTTCAGGAGTCTCATTTTGTGCCTGTGCAAGGGGCTGTCCCAGCCCATCAGATGGCAGAGAGCAGGCTGGAAAGGTCCCCTGGGTTCCCCATGTCCTCCCCTGGCAGGGCAGTACACATCCCACTGCTGCCCAACAGCTCATCCTGAAAGTCCTGGAAAACAGGGAGCACACCTCCCAACAGCCTCACTAGAGCCCTGACAGCTTTATATGTTGGATTTATATGAAACACGTCCCAGCCTACACCAGACACAGGTATGGCCAGGTGGCCCCAGTGGGGAGTGGGGGTACTTAGAGCATCTGTGGCAGGAGAGCAGACAGGGAACTCCCCGGGGCTGGGACTGGCACACAGACCAGCCACAGGCTGATCCGGAAAGACAACAGGGCACAAAACATAGGTACCAGCTTATTTACCTCACCTTGGCTTATTTACCTGCAGAAACAGAACAGGAATTACAGAATTCAGTGTTAGAAACAGGCTCGCTGCTTCAGGGCTGGGAACAGCCCCTGGATTTCTGAGCCAGCACCGGACAAGGCTAAAGCGATGTGATTCTGTTCCCTGGCTTGACCAGGGAGCCAGCAGCAACGAAAGGTGGGCACCAGCCATGGTTTGAAAAAATCAGGAAGAGTACACCAGCTTTGAGCCACTTGGAACCACAAAACCTAAAGCTGATGGAGCTGGTGGCATCTTTGTTTAATGAAGAACAGAAATTGCTCTTTTCTGCAAATCCAGGACAGCACCAGCAGGGCTGGATTTCAGCAGGTTTCAAAGGGCAGCAGACACAGTACTTTTAAATGATAAATAAAATGTAATAGCCCGACCTGAGGAATACAATCGCCTGCTTTCAATGCACTCCCGTTCCTTTAATTCTTCTCCATCAGCGCAGATATATGAACTGCCACAAATCCCGGCCGCCTCCCCATCTGCACAGCACAGCCTGCAGCACAGGACCTGCTCCGGGCTACAGCCTGATCGGGAAGCAAATCTCTCCCGGAGAGCAGGAGGGGAAGGACATGACTCTTTCCCCTGGGCGCTGTCTGTGATAAGAGGAGAATTAAGACCGCCAATCTATTTCTAATGGAGAGGTTACGAGAGGGCATTTTGGAAGCAATTGAAAGGTTGGTAAAGGGGCTCAGCCAGGAAATGTATGGAGCCTCATTACCTTTTATCTTCCGAGCACATAAAGTTTGCAGAATCTCTGTTTAGGTTAGCAGGAAAGCTCTGTAAGAATTATATATGCTGCCCACACGCTTATCAAGGGAGAGCGGGCTGTGCTCTATCAGCCAGCTGTGGGGCTCGGCAGAGATAAAGATATCCCCCTGCCCGGCAGTGACTCGGGATAAATCATCCTGTCCTCGCACTGCCATCACACCTCACCCCTGCCTGGCCCCTTCCAGTCCTCACACCATTTAGCTGCCAGAGCCAGGACCCAGCAGCGTGGCTGAGTCTGTTTCTATCACCCTGGTGCTCTCCCCGCAGTGTGGGAAAGCAGGGAGTGCTCAGTTTCCAGTGCAGCTGGGAATGCCCTGTCCTACAGAGCCATGGAGCTTAGAAACACGCCCAGCGGGGCACCAGGAAAAGCAGTGTTTGGGCCGGTTGGTTTTGAGGCTGGATCCCGAGGCTGGAGTGTGAGGGCAGCTGGGGGCCAGGTGCTGGCAGGGCAATACCCCTTTTTCTGCAGGCAACCCTCACCAGCTTCATGGGTGTCACTGTCCCCTTTTGCCTTCAGCCCAGCTGCCCATCAGGTCCCATAGATCCCATGCCCATATGCCCCTCCCAGTACCTGTTGCTCCTCCACTGAACATCTGGATACAAACCCCACGAAAAATCTGGCTCCACCAAGACTTCCGACAGCCCCGGTCCCCCTGTGGAATGCAGAGAACCACATAGGCCAAATGATTGCATGGAGAGGTTTAGGTTGGGTAATAGGGGGAGTTTCCTCACTGAAAGGGTGGTCAGGCACTGGTACAGGCTGCTGAGGGAAGTGGTGGAGTCACAATCAGTGGAAGTGTTCAAAAAGAGTGTAGATGTGGCTCTTGGGGACATGGTTTAGCGGTGAACATGGTGCTGGGATCATGGTTGGACTCAATGATCTTGGAGGACTTTTCCAACCCAAATAATTCCGTGATTCTGTGATTCAGCTCTGCCTTACTGCTATGGCAAAGAGGGTTTGCTCCAGCCCAAATCCATCGGTGCTGCCAGCAGGGCTGGCACTGCGGTCGGTGTGGATGTGGCACAGTGGTGACTGTCCAGGCCACCAGGGCAGCCCCACCTCACGTGGGCAACGTCACCACCAGCACTTGGGGACCGTCAGAGCCGTGAAGGCAGCACAGGGAAGTCCTCAGGTGCCAGAACCCCGTGCAGATCTCGGGCTGTGCATCAAGAGAGAGACAGTCACTGCCTGCAGCACTTGCCACTCCACAGCGCGGGCAGCCGACGGTGCTAAGGGGACTTGGGGCTGCCAGCCAGGGAAATCTGTCCCTTCCAGTAGCTCCAGCAATGGTTACGAGGCATGTGGTGCTCAGGAGGCTGCAGAGACACGCTGTGTAAGGGCTGCGGTGTTTGCCATGGGCCAATGCCACCAAGTCATGAAAAGTAGTGATGCATATCACCAACATCCCTGAAGGCTCATTGGCTTATGTAAGCACAGTATTTACACCCGGAAAATAAAACTGCACGTGTGAAAAAGAACAAATTAAAGCTGAATTTCAACTATACCAAATAGATGGTCTCATCAGTGGGAGGATGGTAGAGATATATTGGTACTCGCATAATTCCTTGGTGAATTTTATGGGCCAATTGATAAAAAATAGTCTCATGAGAGCAATGCACATTATTTCTAGAGCTCCAGTATTTTACTAGCGAGTCAGTGCAGAGAGGTGTGATTTACACACCGAACACAGAGGGCTACCCTGACATGGGTAGCACAAGTGCTCCATGGGGAATTCTTCCCTGGAATCAATGCACAACACCTCTGCTTGGCCTGTGAGAAATGACAGTCTGAGACAGGACTTTTGTGGGCTTCCGTTAAGAAAGTTGCAGACACTTTTAACAGCAATGTTCCCAATCAGGACAAAATCCAGTGCAATGCAAAAAATAAAACCCACAGTGGTCTTGCACCTTTTCTTACGATTGTCTTAAATGCCTTCAGCAGAATGGAGTGGTTTCCTCCAGATGTCCACGTGGAAGTGTCCAAGGCCAGGCTGGGTGGGACTTTGAGCAACCTGGTCTAGTGGAAGGTGTCCCTGCCCATGGCAGGCGGAGTTGGAACTGGGTGATCTTTAAGTTCCCTTCCAACCCCAACCATTCCATGATTCTATGCGTTCATGAAACCAAACATGAAAATCTACATAAAATAGATTTTCATCTGTGCCTTCTTTCTGGATGTGTGCACTGGAATTCCTGCACAGAAACAAACGGCTCAGACAAGGCCAGGGCTGTTTGGTAACAGTGATGTCCTTCTGTCCATCCTGGCTGCTCCATGCTCCATGTGGCACAGTCACACTCAGGGTTCCCAACACCTGAGGATCTCAAAGCACTTTGTAAGCAGCAGCCAAGTGCCAGCTCTGTGCCCTGATCTGACTGTGGCTCATGGAAATCAACCACAAAGGTTCATTTTGGGACAGAGGATGCTGGTTCAGATGCCCCACAGATCATCTGTCAGGATTTGCCTGTGGAAAACAGATGGAATTTGTTTAAAATGAGAACTACATTAACTAATTTGCTCTTGTGGTTCAGGACCAAAATTCCAGCTGAGAAGGCTCTGGCTGTGCCTCTTCCTGGCCAAGGTGGTACACGGAGCTCACAAGTGATGCAGCCAAAAGATGTGGTCACGCCTCCAGTGCACAAAGCCCTCCCTTAACCCTGTGCTCTCAAGGGTATGAAAACTTAAAAAAAAGCAAACAAATGTGGGTGTTCTGAGCTCTGATTTTCTGGTGACTTTGAACCCACAAGTCCTGTCTGTATGGCAGAGTGATCATTTAGTTAATCAGTGTCATTTACACAGAAAAGAGCACTCAAAACCAAACCTGAAACTCGCAGAAAGTCTACCCCAAAACTTGGAAATCAGGTGCTTAACTGATAGCAGCATTTTTGCATTTTACTGCACCCCTGCTCTGCTGCCTCAGGCAAACCAGGGAAGCCCACGCCTCCAAGGACACTTTTCTCTGGGATTCACCTCACCCAGCTCAAGCTCTTCACCCCAGGCACAGGGAGGTCTGTGGGCACAACCTCTCACCCCTGGGACTGTGATGGAGATTGAGCTTAGAGGGGAGGGCCGTGCCAGGAAATATTTACTGGGGCTCAATGTCCACCTGATGGTTTTTTATTTATTTATGCATCTCTGCATTAACACATATCACAGCTCAGCCAATGGTTTTTGGCATAAATTTGTAATTAAATAGTCCAAGATGGTTAAAACCAAAACTGACTTCATTGCTTCTGACTGTGCCGGTCACTGTAATCAACTTTGCTGTGTTTGAGCCCATTCAGCAGTTTTGTCTCTGCTTGTCTGTCTGTACTAACACACATACCTGTTTTATTAAAATCTAATCCAACTGCAGAGTAAATAAAAATCCAGTAGTAACGCTGAGCTGTGATTAAAGGCAAAAATCCATTGCCATCTTTCTGGATTGAACTGTCTTCATTTTACTTCTCAAATTTGTACTCCTGTCAGTCAGCCCATCAGGCTGTTCTAGGCATGTAGACAACTCCAGGGGAGGGCTTGGGCCCTGGAGAGGCACCCTGGTGATGGTGACATGATCTGAGCACTGCTCGGGAAGGTTCAGGTAAAAACAGCAGCATTTGATTTTGCTGATTGCATCTGGGGTTCCTTGGATCAAATCTTAGTTTCCAAAGGGTATTTCCCATGGCTGCAGGGTTTTTGCCGCGTAACAGTGATTTTTGATATTTCTTGGATGTTTTCAACAGCAGGAATAGGTGCTGCATCCCTCAGCCAGAGACGCCAAGCTCAGCATCTTTGGGAGGCAATGCTGGCCGCAGCCTGCAGGGCTGCCTTGGGAGCTGCAGCCCGAGCAGACCCTCTGTGTGTCTCTCTCACGATACAACTCAAGTGTTTGCAATCCGGTGACATTTGGGTCTGGCGGATCGAAACAAATTGTCCAGGCCCACGTGCATGCAAAGCAGACCCAGCAGATCAGCTGTTGAGGATTTCCAGGCTGAGTGTTCAGTTTGAAATCAGGTGCCATTGCTCTGTCTGCTTCGCCACACGTTGTACTGTCTCTCTGGCCTCCCGTTCCTTTCTTTACATGGCAGAAGTAGTTTCTTGAAGCACCAAACTCTGAGGAGACACAAAGATGTGAGCAGACACTAGCTAAGAGCTGCAGTGAGCAGGGACTGGAGCCTCCAGGACCAGCACCAGATGGATTTTCAGCAGTTGCCTCCAACACGATGTGCCTGCACTGCCTTGCGGGACTGGGGGGGCTTCTCTGGCGCCTCAAACTACAACAAACACACATAAAAACATGTATTAGTCAATAATTTATCATACTGAGATGGCAGCATAATTAAGTTACCAAAGAGCTTTGGGCAAATATCTGGTAGCATAAGGTGCGACGTGCTTTTGGCACGAGTTTTATTTAAACACGTTGGATCAATTTGAATCAATCTGACATGTACACACTTCAGGGCATGACTAGTTCCAAATCAATTAAACTCCTTATGATTTTATGATTAGAAACCTGAGGTTAAAAACATTAATATAAAATCACAGTTTATAAAGTGAAAAATGAAATCCCAGTGTAACGTTTCATGAAGATCACAGGAACCATTATATAAGCTCCATTAAACAAACAAGGTAAGGGTAATTAGGCTGTAAATTGAGCACAGGAGTTAAAAAAAGAGAAACTATAATTAGGAGGTGATGGCCACTTAACCAAAAATAAGGAAATATGGATACCTGTGTGATTTCAAACAAAAACACAATTGATTTCTTGGTGAGATGGTGCATCCAAACAAAATCTTCGACAACAGGAGCTGCTTGTAGCAAACGGCTGCAGGACAAGCAAGGCAAAGAAAGTGGTCTGCAACTGGCCTGGAAAGAGAGAAAACCACACTGAGCAGCAAGGTATATATAAGGCTGGAACAAAACAGTGAATAAAATCCTCAGTGGTATCACAGCTCTGAAGCTGTGACTCAGCAGGGCACTGAGCAGGTGCTCAGGTCTTTCCCGTGGAGCGAAGGGATGTGCAGGGGCTTTCCTGGAGCAGCTGGTGTAAGTCCCACTAACACGGACAGGACCAAAACCAGCACCTGGCAGATGAGAAATGAGTTCAAGCCGGGGGCTTGGGAGCATTTCTAGGGAAAGGTCTGCCGGGAGATTTTCCCTTCTTGAGCATTTAGTGTAGCAATTGCCAAATCCAAACGTGCCACCCCCTGCTAAGTCAGTTTCATTAACAGAAATCCCAGGGGAAGGAAATCCTTCCAGTGAGCATTCCGGCTGTGGATAGAGCATGATGGTCTGGCTGCTTCTCTGGCTTGGCACAAATGACCCAAAGAGATCCAAATCACCCCCAGCACAGCTGCATCCTGGGGTGGATTCAGGCCAGCACGTCTCCCCAAACACTGTGAAAGAGCCTGTGAGCAAACCTTCTTCAGAAATAAGGATAAGAATGTTGTACGTGCTTTTATCTGCCCTGCCCAAAACATAAATGTTAGTACAAAATAATACTGTGGATGGAAAATGCAAGGGGCTTCCCAGCAGCTCCCTCTCTTACACACGGGGCACGAACCACTTCCAGTAGGACTCAGCCATATGTGCCAAAGGGCAGGGTCCAAAGTTCTCCAAGTTATCAGGAACACTCATCAGCCTCGGCTCAGCAGGCTTTGCACGGGGCCTGGTGCTGGCAGGAGATCTCCTTCACTCTCTGTTTTAATGCAAGTTGAACACGGGATGCCCACGCATGGCTTTGTAACTTCATCTTTGCTCCCACCCAAAGGGATGTTCCGTGGGGGGAGGCAGAGGGTCTGAGGGATAAAAATGTAAAATGTAGAATCGAAGAATTATTGAATGGATTGGGTTGTAAGGGAAGTTAGAGATCATCTGGGATAATCCTAACTGATGCCAGGCAGGGGAAGGCACTTCCAGACCCCGCTGCACACACAGCCCAGGTCAGTATTGCCCTTTGGGGTGGATCTGCCACAGGAAACCCAGGCAGACCAGTGTGCCCAGTGCCACCAGACAGGTGAGTGAGAGACTATCCCCTCGCAGGGCAGCTCAGCTGGGAAACACTGGGAGTTCTCAGGCTGCCCAGCTCTGTGTCCTCCTCTCCCCATCCTTCTCCCTGGAGAGCCCCCACCACCCACTCAGGCTCGCACAGCTCAGTGTGGGATGTCTGTCTGTCTGCTGCCAGATGGTTTCACTTCTCATATAAAGGCATCCAGCCCCCTCCTTCCTCTCCCCTAGGCTTCCCAGGGGCTGCTGCACCAGCTCAGCCACAGTCCCCCTGAATTTGCTGCCCAGAGGGGTTTGCAGCAAACACACGACCTGTTTCAAAGCCACGCAGCCAGCGAGGCTGGAGAGCCTTCCAAATCCTGTCACGGCATCTCCACAGCTCGGAAAATAAGGTATCAAGGCTCTCATGAGGCTCGAAATAAAACCCAAATCTGCCACTTTGAACTTCTTGGCAACCGGCTCAGAGCCTTTGAAGCTGCATCCCGGTCCCACCTCCCTCCCAGTTCAAACGCGGTGCGGCCGGCGTGCTTCCCTCAGCTGGCCAGCACATTGGGACAGCACATGGATGCAAGGGGGGCTGCAGCACCCCAGCAGATGTACCACCACCACAACAGACTCACCAGCACCCCAGCAGATGCACCAGCACCCCAGCAGACCCACTGGCACCCGGCAGCATCCACCAGGCACTGTGCCTTAAGGGAGATCCGCGCGGAAGGCACCAGCTGGGGGGTTATTGCAGGGAATTAAGAAGAAGCAAGAAAGGATGTGCTGATGTGGTGAGCCATCAGGCCCCCGGGATCAGACCCTAAAGGCTGAGGTCTCTGAGTCAGGTCCCACAGCCATGACCTTGCATTGCAGCACAGGAAAGTTTGACTCGCTGCCCGAGGCTTGGCTGGTTCCCTGGTGGGATTGGGTTTGGTTTTCAGGGACGGGATGAATCATTTCTCCACGCTTTTACCCCTGCCTGGAAAGGTGAGAAACTGCTAAAACCCATGGAAACCCCTGAAGTCGGTGATATTTCCTGTGGCTTTGCTGCAGGCGCCAGAAACCATCCGACCCCTGGGGAAAGGGCTCTGTGTGTGCAAACAGAGAAAAACTGGTTCTGTCACACAAGCGGTGGGGCCGTGGGGCTGGTGACACTGTCCAGCCTCCTCCCTGCAGACAACAGGGCAGTGAACCTCCAGGTGGACTCGGGGGGCTCCCAGGGACCCCCCTATGTGGGGAGCAGGATGGGAAGAGGAGCTGAGGAGGGAGGTTTTTATGAGCTGGCATTAGGGCAACTGGCCAGGGACGCCTGAGCGCTGGCCGGGAGCCAGCACGACGCTCCTGCATTTATTAGGGGACCTGCTGGCTTGCCAGGAAATTACACAACAGTTAAATACTTTATACGCTGAACTAGTTTATTAAGGAACTGCTTGAGATTTTTTCATAGAGGAAATTCTGGAAATCATGATCCTGTGAGCAGGAGCTGGCTCCCGATGTGGCACGGCTCGGTGGCACAGTGAGTGTGACGGTGCTGCTGCATCGCTGCTCGCAGGGAACAGGAGCACAGCGTGCAGGGACAAGAGCCATAAAATGGGAGATCCCTCCCAGGAGCCTGTAAACAAATCCAAAACAGCAAATCCCAACAGGCAGCTATTGCTGCACATCAGCAAAATCATGGCTGCAGCACAGGCTGGCAAACCCACATGGGATTTTAATCTGTGAGTGTGGGCACTGCTGGACAAAAACCATTGTAGGATAAACCTCGCAGGGAATAAATGTTTGTCCATGCCTGGGTCAGGCTGGGGAACGGACACATCCCCACTGGGGCTCCCCACGCTGACAGCCCTGCCCCCTGCCCTCCCCAGAGATGGGACCAGACCCCACTGTGCCTTCTCAGGTCTCCACTGATTTTTCACGGGTGCAAACCCAGCTGTGACTCAGCCTGGCCTCATGTACCAGGCAGGATCTTGAGGCTGCCAGGATGGTAAATGCCAGCACAGCAGCCGAGGAGGAATAATTCCCACAGGTAAGGAGGGACTCAGGTGCAGAGCCCGGGCTCGCAGGTGCCAAAGCCAACACAGAAGAGTGACAAATAATGAAACTTGAGACCTGAAATAATGCACTGGGTGGAAGGGTCACGGTAGAGACTGGTCAGAAAAGTCATCGAGGCTGTTGCAGAAAAGCAAAGAAAGGAAGAAAAAAGTCCCCACATTTTCTTATGGCAGGGAAGGAGCACTGGGCTCCTGCCTGGCACCACGTGCTGGTGGCAGAGGGACTTTGCAGAGGGACACGGCCATGGCCAGGGGGTTTAATTCCTACAACCCACCCAGACCCAGGGAGCACCCAGGTTTTGGTTGGTAGCCTCAGGCACAGCAGCAATCATCTGCAGGGACAAGGAGGGGACAAGGTTTCTGATCAAGCAGGAAAATCAGGGAGCTCGTAACTGCCGGGGTGGCTCCGACAGGGAGCTGCTCAAAGGAGGGCATGAAAATCAATCTTAGATTGGATATTATGTAGAAAATTATCTTCACTGAAGGAAAATTTTCTTCACTGAAAAGGTTGTCAAGCTCTGGAACAGGCTGCCTAGGGAAGTCATCATCCCTGGAGGGATTTAAAAGACCAGTGGATGTGGCACCTGGGGACACAGTTGAGCTGTGGGCTTGGCAGGGCTGCGTTAACAGTTGGGCTTGATGATCTTAGGGGGTTTTTCCAAGCTAAATGATTCAGTGTTTCCATGAAAATTTTCTCTACCAACACAAGCCAGAAAGGTGGCCCATGGCAGGAGGGTGCAGCTGTTATCAGGGTAACAGCAGCCATCCTGCACCTCCCAGACAGGGGCAGCAGAAAGTGAGTTTTCTGTGGCTGGAACGACTGCCAGCACAGCATATGCATTGCATTGATCACCTCTGGAAAAAATGGGGACAGTGACTGTATTGACCTTTCCAGGGAAGCACGGCGGATCCACGGGCTGCACACAGCGGAGCAGAAGCGTGGCTCGGCTGTTACTGTAAAAAAAAGGAGGTGTCTCGCTCCCCTCTGCCTCGAGGGCACAGGAATCATGTCCTTCCATTACTGGAAGGATGGATTTCCCCTTGGCTTTGCCCAGAAATCACTATGTCGCTGCACAAGGCCTTCTCCCACCCCCTGCTTCCCTGCACTTCCACTCCTTCACCTTCTGACTTTGGAGACAAGGTTGTGGAGCTCAAGAGCGCTCTGCCCTCAGCCCCCTCTAATCCTGGACAATCCAGGCACGCACAGTCCAGTGGGCACTAGATCATGTACAGCTGCTGGAGTGTCACCAGTGAGGATGTGGCAAGCGGCGGCTATGGCCACTCACCCATGAAATGTAAATTTAATGTAACTATTTGCAATGTAAAGTGCTTTGCACTTTGAAAAATATGCTATTATTTGTGCCTTTTATTGGAGAGAGGGGGGGAAATATATTCAGAAACAGTCTCTTGTGCATGTTCAGTTCTTTCTGCATCCAGAGTTATGGAGTTTATATTGAAATTTAGCAGCTGTGGGATCCGTGGACCAACAGTGCCATCACCACTAAATCATCTCTTATTTAGCTAATGCCCTTCATCGCTCGCACTCGCCTGCAAAAGCTCCATCTAGAATAGAAAATGACCTGCCAGGCTCCCAGCACACTGGTCAGGAAAATTCCTCCTTCCTTCAGTTCCTCCGAAACCCACTGTTCCAATAATACCAACAGTGTATTTATAAATATTTCACGACCAGTGGGTTTATTCTTAGGCAATAATAACGTTTTCCCCAAGAGTCTTTTTTTTTTTTTTGTGGTTTTCATTCCCCTCACCAAAAGTGTCCACCTCAAAACATTCCAAGGGAATAGATGCAAATGCATTAAAGAACCTCTAATTCACTACTGTTACAATTACAATGTTTTATTCTATTTAAAAGTATGATAAAGACTTCTTAACTCTCTAGTTAATATCATATTAAGGAGCTGGCTTTTTAACTACATCTACAGATATTAACAAAGCAAGGGGGGGGGGGGGGGGAAGGCTCACAAACAGAAATATTTCAATTAATTCAAAGGAACGTGGGCTGTTTTGTCATTTCCTGACTTTCAGATTCCTAGAATCATAGAATTAGAGAATGGTTTGGGTTGGAAGGGACCTTAAAGACCATCTAGTTCCAACCCTTGTGGCAGGAGGCTGCAAGGCACATGGATCAGGGCAGAGCCACCCCCAGCCCCGCCCCTGGCCCAGGTGAGCTGAGGGGGTTCCCTGCATCAGCCTGGTGGGGCAGAAAACTGCAGATGGATGTTGGTGAAGGAGAGTTTCATCATTCAGTGAGATAACAAGAGGCAGAGATAAATACTCCTGCGGGCTGCAAGGCTCGTAGGAGTGGTCTTATCTCGCACCTCATTAAGTTTCCCGAAAGTCTCATCTGCTGTCATTGAGTGCTACACTAACGGCACTGGGTGGTTTTCCAGGGATTTGGCTCCAGGAGAAATAGCAAAACTTGCATCAAACAGCTCTTTAAGTCACAGCCTTAGTGATGACTAATAGAAAGGAAAACCTGGGAGAAGCTGAAATGTGGGTCAGTAAAAGCTGTATGGGTGGTTCTGCCATCACTTTGCTGCACCAGGAAGGGCAGAGAGTGGGAGGAAGGAAGGAAACCTGGAACAGAGACATCCCAAAGCCTCACTGCAAGATCTGCGATGCCTCTGTCATGGGAAGGCAAGCACACAGAGCGCTGCAGGCAGCAGAGGATTATTATGAAAGACCATCATTTTCTGGCTTAAATCAGTGTAAATTGGGACTGCCTGTGGAGTTACTAAGGTAAAGCCCGAAGTAACAACTAAGCAACAGGAATCTCCATCCCAGAGAGCCAGATTGTGCTGAAGTGATCTCAAGCATGAGGATGTTGGCCCAGGTCCCCTCCCAGGGTGCAGAGATGACATATTTCTATCTGCAGGGGTTTCAGGAAGAGCAGGCTGGACTCCGGGAGACCCTGCTCATGGACCCACTGTCTTCACTCCCCCGTACTTCCCCCAGTGCCTCCCAGCAGACCAGTCGCCTGCAGAGGATTCCGACATCCAGTGCTGATGTAGGACCTTGGAAGTGTCCAGGGCCGCTGTCCCCCAGGATGACAGTGGGCAGTGAAGGCACTGGGACAGGCTCAGCCCCACTTCCCCCCACCCCACAGACTGTGGAGACCTGGGGCCAGCACACCCATCATCTCCTTCATAAGCTTCTGCCACTTTTCTGTCTCGTTTTCCCTCTCATTCAGCACACCCAGGGACGGGTTAAAACCTAAAGCCATTTATAGTAATTATGCTGAAGGTTGTCTACAGATAATGCAGCAAATAACACTGGATTTGGAAAAAAAAAATCACTCTTAGCTTTAATAAAAGCATTTCAAAGCCCTGGAAGGTTATTTATAGGGTGTGTAAATGTAACTGGAGGGGAGGCAGAGTAAAGGGAGTTCAAAGGGTGTTTGTGAAAAGAAAAAACCCACTGTGTTATTGACACTGCTTCCTGCTTTCTCACACTCAACAACCTTCTTAAAACAAACTAGAGGAAACAACAGCAACAGCAACAACAACAACAAAAAAGCTACTGAGAGTTATTTGAGATTAAATAATACTTTTTGACAGCTGGTAGGAAAAGGACTGGTTCTGCATTCATGCTTACAATAGCATGCTGCTCCCGACCCTTACTTGCATTGTAGAAGCATCTGAAAGCCCAGAGGGAGCTGCGGGTCAGGGCTGGCAGGGACACAGGGATGGCAGGGAGATGGGGACGGGATGGCAGGGACACAGGGACGGCAGGGAGATGGGGACGGGATGGCAGGGACACAGGGACGGCAGGGAGATGGGGACGGGATGGCAGGAGGATGGTGCCTGTGGGAAGAGCTGAGCTGTCACCTGCAGCATCACTGGACTGGTGCTCCCACAAGGTTCTCCCTTGCACCACCATCCCCCAGCATCTCCTTTGGCTCCGGCCAGGAGTGTCCTTGTAGGACAGGTGGTTTTCATTCCCCCAAACTGAGGCCATCAGTCTCCTTCTCATAAGGACCCCAACTAGTTTGGGATGCAGCTCTGGCCTCCCTGCCACACTCGCTGCCACTGGGCTTTGGTGGGAGACAGCACCAGCTGCCCACACAGGCTCAGATCAGGATGTGTGAGAGTTTTCCTGGCAGAAACTTGGCTTTGGGCAAAAATAAAATCATCTGGTGCCTTCGTTTCCTCATGGCTTTGGAGCACCTGTAGGCTGAGCAGGGCTGAGAGGGAGCCTGAGGTCTGCCCTGCAGCTCCCAACCTTCTCCAAGGAGCAACTGCATCTTCCAGCTCCTGCTCCCTGGCCTTGCCAGGCCCTCAGGAAATTGAGCCCCATGCACTTACAGAAAACACTCAGATTTTTCCTTCAGCAGGCTCAGCTGCAAATCCATCAATAGCATTTTCCTTGCAGGATTTTTTCCAAACCCAAAGGCTCACCTCTTTTCTTCTGGCCTGTCTGGGGAGTGGCAAGACCTTAGGATGGCAAGAAGCCTACATGGGGTTTTAAGAAATGTTCTCTATCCTAGCAGTAAAGAGAAAAAAATCCCTAGAAAGTGATGGAAGATGAACAGGCAGTTACATTCCTTGCAAGAACCAGGGTGGGGAGGGAGGCACACTTTGATAAGGACAAGGATTTAATCTCTTCTATTCATCCAGTCCCAAGAAGGAAACAGAGCCCCTGCTGTATCCTGAGGTCCCACCTGGAAACCTGCCCCAGTCCTCCAGAGGTGACCCTCCCGCTCCAACAATTTGCACTGAGTGCTAATGAAGCTGGGAGGATTGGACACACAGGACATGAAAACTTCACAAACATAAAACCTGTAAAATCTGTTTTCTTCTTTCTCTTTTGCTGTTCCCTTAAAATAAAAATCAAGCCACATTACACACTGGATTACTAAACGAAGAGAGCCTGGGGGCCTTGGAGCCTGTATTCCAAATGAGGAACTCGCCGAGGCCGGCCAGGACCAGCGTGTGAGCCCCAGGCTTTGCTAATGAGCACTCCCTGCACAGCCAGGGTACACAACAGCAGCTCGGTTTGGGGGGCTCATCCCAGCCCCACATCTCGTCTGGTTTTGGGGAGGAGGCATCTTTGAGCAGTGGGGGAGGAGGGTGTGAAGGCGCTTGGCTGAGCGGCGCAGAGATGAGAGATGCTGGGTGCAAACAAGGGGCTGTGAGGCGCTTTGCTCTTCTCAAAAAGCAGCCTGCTGAGCAGAGCCATCGGCTCTCTGGCTGCTCCCTCCTGCTCCGGAGAGCCAGCCCGTGTGCCGGATATTCATTCACTCTGGGTTAACTATCTTTTCCATTTCTGGACAGCTTCAATTTTCCTGATGTCTCGGGGAATGGTTTATGAGGAAATAGAGCCTTGAGGGTGGACAGATGGAGAAAAATCTCCCTTCTCACCAAATGGATCACTCTAATCTTTCATCTGCTCAGCACAGACGTGGGTTGCTGGCACTTGGAGGTGCCTCAGCCCTACCTGTGGAGCAGCTTGTCCAGCGGTGCGGTGCCTCCAGGTGCCACTCGCTCCTTCCCTGGAACGAGACCCGGGAGAAGGATGCACAGCACAAACCCAAATCCTTTCGCCTGACAGAAGGAAGAGAAAAGGAGATGGGGGTGTTCAGGTCCAGAGTCCCACCTGAGCAGCCTCAGGGTTTGCCCATAGACAGCACTTGCACACATTTAATGGCTGGCCTTGCCCCCTCCCTCTGCTGCTGCTGTTCTGGGGCATAAAGGGGCTTCTACTGCTAAAAAGAAGAGGAAGAGAAACCCACTGTCCTTGTTAGGATGCGCTTCTATAACAACATATTCACACCACAGGCTGTAACCAAAACTGTCAGTGAGACACTCTGGGGTCTCCAGTGTTGGCAGAGCTCAAGAACGGGTTAAGTAGACAGCTGTTGGGAATGATTTTGACACAGCTGAACCTGCCTGAGGGCAGGAAAATGGACCTTGCAAGGTCTGTTCCCTCCCCATGTTCCCTGATACAATGACTTCACTGGAACAGTTTTCCCTTCCCAGTCTTGGAAAGTTCTGGGGATGCGGAAAACGTGAGCAGCTCAAGCTGGCCACAAACTTGCCAGTGGTAGAAACCATCCTCCCTCAAAGGGAAACCCTGGTTAGCTGCAATGAGCAAAATAAAATACACAGAAAGGAGCATGCAGTGAACGATGATGATACACAAGATTCAATCAGGTCTATAGGGAAGACAGCTGAGTTTACAGACATCAGCCTACACATGGTGTAATTCAAGCGCCTGCACCCAGATACTCAAGGTGGAGGTGCAGTGACACATTTGACTATCACCCTTCTGGTCCTGAGACTGTTTCTCAATCCTCCTCCTCCCCCAGGGCTCACTTTTCACTTCCAGGCTGTCCAAGCTGCTCTGGGGAGCACCCCCAGCCCACCCAGCAAAACCCAACCTGCTCGGTGGCAGCAGAAAGGGTGGCAGGACAATTGCCCAGCCATGGGCAGAGGTTTCCTGCCAGGGTCTCCATCAGCAGAAGTTAATACAGCCCTGGGGTGAACATATCCATGGGAGGGCTGTTGGTAAAGCACCCCAAGGGGTGACACAGCCTCAGCCAGCACCCAGCACAGCCCCTGACAGCTCATCCCCCCCATGCCCTTCTCTCCTTTGGCTCAAGTCACTCCCGTGACTCTCAATTAACATTGCACTGAATAGCTGGATGATTTATTTTATTTCTAGGGCCAGTAATTTATGGAAATATATTCTTAAAAATCAAACAGAATGCACTTTACTAATAGATGGGCCATTCTCTGACATTTTGCAGAGTAAATGAGCATTTGTGCCCAGTGGCGTGTTGTCCCATGACTGAACCCCTATAAAGGGCTTCAAAAATATCTATTAGCCAAGCTCATTAGCTTAAATATCATTAAAATAAATTATATTTCTCTACACATAGGCCCCAAAGTGAACACTACTCTCAGTGGTTCCAGGTCAAACGCTCACTTACTCTACGGACTCTGTGCTGCAAATAGAAAGGGTGTTAAAATTATTTTACACAACTGCAGTGGCACAGAGGAGTCCTGGTACAGAAATGATGTGTCCGTGCCTCAGTTTAAATGCATTAGCAGTGAATATGCAGAATTTATGACAGGTTTTCTTTTCCAGAAAAATCCACTTTAAGATTTCCTGCTGGTTCTGTGAACATTAAAAAGTTCTTTACCTTAATTGTAACGCTTTTTAGATTTATTCATGGGTCCATTTCACCCGTTTGAAGACCCAGTTCAAGGGAATACTTTAAGGTGGGTTTATTTTGGTGTAACTCCGTTTCTCACATTCCTGGTTTCAGCTGGGGCGGGGGCAGGGGAATGGTTTGTTTGTTTTTCCATTAATCAGGCCCAAAAACTACTAACAAAAAAGTAGCACCTGCTCCATTCAAGCCGCACGAACCCAATTAGGCTGATTTGAAGCACTCCCCATCACCAGGGCCGATTTACTGCCCCTGCCAGGCACCACTGTGATCCCACCCACCCTGCTCTGCCTCCAGCAGCTCCAGCAGCATCTCCTGCTGCCCAACCCAGCCCGTGTCCCCAGCCAGGATGTGGCACTGGGCTCACTGGTGGCCCACAAGGGTGCCCTGCTCTCAAAACAGAGGGCACACACAGGGCAGGTGTGCACAGGGATACCTGGAGATGACACAGCGACAGGCAATGGACCTTCAGCACATAAACCAGCTGAGGAGCAGAAATGTAGCTGATTTACATTTTCATTGTGGTTGGGCTTTGCTGGGCCCAAGCTGCTGAAAGACTGCACGTCCTTCTCTTTCTTGTCATACCTCACCACCGAATTGTTTCCAAAACTCTGAATAGTTATATTTATATGATTGCAGGGGCTTACTGGAAGGTTGGAGAGGGGCTTTTCATGAGGGCATGTAGTGATAGGACAAAGGGAAACGGCCTTAAAATGAAGGAGGGTAAATTTAGATTGGGTATTAGAAAGAAACTCATCCCTGTGAGGGTGGGCAGGCCCTGGCACAGGTTGGGCAGAGAAGCTGTGGCTGCCCCATCCCTGGAAACGTCCAGGGCCAGGCTGGACGGGGTTTGGAGCACCCTGGGCTAGTGGAAGGTGTCCCTGCCCATGGCAGGGGGTGGCAGTGGATGGGCTTTACGATGCCTTCCAACCCAAACCATTCTGGGGTTCTGTGACTTTTTTTTGTTAGAACCTGGAAGTCGGTATGATGCAGTGGCACCAGTAAGGACACAACTGGGGGGCGCGGGGTGTGGTTGGAGAGAGGGTCACACAACCCTTGCTATGCTCTGCTCAACACCTCTGCTGTGGGAAAAGAGACCTAAGGCGGCTCCAGCGGCCACGGGCTGCATTTGCAGAACTAATAGTCACTGATGAATAATACCGTCACGACACAGTGAACTCGGCAACCCACAAAGCGATCTTCACAGCCTGACGGGCTGAAGCAAGGAGACCTTTCGGCCTCGAAAGAACATCCCCTCCCAAAAAGCTGCTTCCACCTCCTCAGGTTCTTCTCCCCTCCCGCCCCGCAGCTGCAAACACATCAGGCGGCGGGCGGGAACGAGCGCTGCATCTCAGTCATCCCGGGACTGGAAAGGTACATGTTATTACCAGAGCGATTTGTATGTTGCTATTCTCAAAGCATCACATGAGCCGTGTTTCCCTTGTTAGCAGCACCTCGAGAACATCGCTGCCAGTGCCACAGCAACCCGGCACCGAGTCCCCCCTCCCGGGCTGTGACAGATTGCTCGGAGAAACAACGCGGTGATTGAGGAGCTGGACTAATCACGGCAATTGATATAAATTACCGTGTCAGCCACACCGATGCCGCAGCCTGCAGGTTCACACCTCATTAAGCTTCCAAGTGCCAAATGAATCAACAGGATTCAGCAGAACCATTCTTAATTAATTGTTGTAGCAATGGGGGAAAAGTAACGGAAAAAGAGAATCAGAACTCCCAGGGCAGGCGGGCGGGCTTGCACAGACCGAAACCCTGCTCCGATTTAGCATCTGAGATTAAAGACGCCCACGGACTAATCTCAGCCAGCAAAGAACTGCCAGGGGCTGGTTTTGGACTAGGGTGGAGTGAAAATTCAGGCTGGCGACTTGGAGAAGTTTTCCCTCGATTTGTGCTGCGTGTTTTGCATAGAGCTCTTCAGGCTCAGAGTTCTATTGCCTGTGAAATCTCCAGGTTTCGATTTCCCACCCCACCCGCAGCGGAGAGGCCACTGCTGAGCACCTCGGAGTCTCTTAGAGCTGATGGCATTTGCAATTCAGCAGCTTGTTTTTAAGCCAAATGTGTCCATATTTTCCTGCCCATGTTCCCCAAAGCAAGTTGCAAAGTTACCAGTGATGGAAGAAGCCAGGAAAGCTGCGGTCTCACCTCTGGCAAAGCTCCCAGCCTTTTGCTCCATGGAAATCCAGTGTGCCAGGCTGCTGGAAGGGCACAAAACAGCAGCATCCACAACAGAGTTTGAAAAGCAGAGGGCCCCCCAGACACGATGCCCCTGTGCTCGCAGGGGGCTCTCCTCCAGCACCACAAATTCCCATCAAAGCCTGGATGCCCTGGAGCTCAGGGAATGCTGCGGAAAGACCAGCACAGCTTGTGGGCTCACGGCCTCTCCCGTGGCTGAGCACAGAGCCAGCCTCCACAGGCACTATTTGCGGAACCTTCAGGATGGGCGAAACGCAGCAGCAGCATCCAGCTCCCCAGAGCCGTCACACCAGCACGCCCATGGAGCACATCCAGGCGAGACTGCGGCTCTCCGGGGGAGTCTTGTGTGTCTTCTCCTGCCTTCCCTGGCGTGTTCCGCCAGCTTAAACCCTCCCTGGAGCTCCCATCTGCTCACCGCGCAGCTTGTAATTGCGTGTCTAATGCGATGGGCAGTCCAGCGCTCAAACCGCATTCCCAGCATTGGATGTCTCCGGGTACTCACACTTTCCCCACCGCTGCCAGTCATTCCCTAATCTACAAAACATCCAGCTAATACTGACATCGCAGCGGGCCCCTGGCAGATACAGCTCGTAGCTGTCACTGCTCTGTCACTGCTCTGCCCCAGCGTTCGAGCCCCCGCTCACACCAGATCACCCAGTCACTCTGCACCATTGATTAGCCTGTGATTTAAGTAATTTGTAAGTAAAATGTAAAATTAGGACAAAAATAGAATATGAAAACTTGTTTCACCTCTGTCATGCTTGTAACTAGGGAGTGCCAAGGCACGGCAAGGGAAGTTTACTGATGGCATTCTAAGAGAAATGGGGTGCCAGGAGGGTAAATGAGGTGCACAGGGTCCCTCAGGAAGCCCTGGTTTTTACCAAAGCAATTTGTATGTTGCCGATCTCAAAGCATCACCTGAGCTGCACTTTGCTTGTGAGCAGCACCTCGAGGACATTACTGCCGGTGTAACACAAATCCAGCACTGAGGTTCCCCCCGTCTGGGTGGGGGACCTGGTTTTAAAAGCCCCTGAAGAGTAAAGAGACGGAATTACCCATCCCTATCCCGCATCCTCCTGCTTAACCCCTTTCGTCTTCTTTTGTGCCTGGGGCAGGATCCAGTGGAAATACCCTGCCAATTACAAGGAACTCAGGGCTGTATTAAAACAACATTAGCAGCCAGGAAAACCTGATACTGCAGCTCCAGCCCTTTCTGCAGGGCCTGGTTGGGTCACAGCCTGTGGGGAAGGCAGACCTCGATCCCTGAGCAGAAGGCAACACGCTCACGGCCCAGTGTTCCCGGCACAAAACCTCCCACATTCCCATGCTCACGGACACGCATGTCAGGGTCTGTATCACATTATCAATGAAAATATCTTCCCATGACTTGCCAAAAATCCAACAGGTTCTTTTAAAGGACTGGTCTGGGACTTCTCCTTCTTTCTCACATTAATTTGAATCATGTCTCCTGCTGACCCAATACATCATTCTTTCCTGCAGCTTCTCCTTCCCCCATATAAATCTCCACTAAATTAATAAAGTTGACAAATCTTTAAGCAACAATTATCTTAAACCATATTTCTAAGCTTCAGAATTCCTGTTCTAGCAACTATCAGTATTAAAAATATATGTTAATTACAGTTTGGTTTTGATAAAGTTGGATCCAAAAATACCTATATTATAAATCTTTATATTATAAATATTTTGTTCTCTTATATTGATTACTGCAAATCGGTGCAATAACATTTCTGCTCTTGTTTTACTTCAAGGGATTTAAGGTGAAAATTGGAGGATTAGCAATCGAAATAGAACAGCAGGAATACAAACAGGCTTCCAAGCCCATTTATAAAAGCCGGTTGCCGAAGAGTCTCCGTTCACAGGCGAGACAAGCGAGGAGCCCAGCGCTGCAAGGCAGGTTCTTGTGTGGAAAGTCTCTTCACACCTTAATTACAGCTTCTGCCAACCACTTCAGCTCTGGAGTGGGATGTTTTCTCTGGTGAGAGGATACCATTAGCACAAGGAGTGGCATCCAGGGAAATCACCTCACGGGGGGGGGGGAAACCCCTCAGACTTCTGTTTTCAGCCACTTTGAAAAGCAAATTGATTAACACACACACACACATTTGTGCGTGCACACGCGTCCTCTGCTGCCTGTGCTGGATAGTCACTGACACACAACAGCTTTGCAGTTTAGAAGCGAAGTGTGATTTAGGACTTTTCATTAGGGTCATTAAGAGCAGGGTATTAAAGCTCCATGAGCTGAGTGTTCCAGCTGTCATAGAATCATAGATTATGCTGAGTTGGAAGGGACTCAAAAGGGTCATTAGAGTCTAACTCCTGGCCCTGCACAGGACAGCCCCAAAAATCACACCACCTCTCTGAAAGTGCTGACCCCTAACTCAGGAAGGTTCAGACTAACCCGGCCAAAATCAGGCCCCAGAAATCTCTTTAAAAATACAACAAAAGGAGATGTCTCAAGGCTTGGCCTCTGCTCCACTGTGTATCAATATACCTCTGTAAAACACACCTGTGAGCCCTCTGCCCAGGGGGGTCTGTGAGGCCTCAGCTCCACTTGAACAAGACTTTGGTGGTTGCCTGGGGAAGGTGATGTTCTCAGGCAATCCTGGGGCACAGCCTTGCTTCGAGCCCGTAAACCAGGATTAACCCCACTGTGTATGTAGACAGTTTCTAGCACTGGAAACAGTTCCCTGGTGGTTTCTCTTGGCAGGAAGGTCACCATTCTGGAAGAGCCCAGAAATTTAATAACTCGTTCTTATCACTAGTTTGGTTTGTACCCCTCTTCTCCATGCAGGACCCCTTTTCTGTGTGTTATCCTGCTCCAGGAGGTCCCATCTCTGTTCATCGCTCCCCTCGTCGCCTCCCCTGGTTCACAGAGTGCTTGCCTGCAGCACACCTGCTCTTTATGTTGATGTATTTTATATTTATTATTTTATTTTATGTTTATATATTTTCATTCTGGCACTCAGATACCGTGAGGCCTCACCCTGTCCTGCTTTCCATGGGGCAGGAGCTGCAAGGGCTGAAGAAGCAGAGGGGAGAAGCTGCTGAGCAGGGGAGCCAGCATTGACCTTAAACACAGCCGTGCCTGGGGAGCCACGGGAGGAGAAAAGTTCAGCAGCCAGCTTTGTCAGGATCCAGCAGCTGTGTGTGCTTGGCCTCTGCCATGCAGGCCTTGGCTTTCCACCGAGGGCAGGACTGGCTGCTGTTTGCAGTGAGGATTTTGCAACCTTCAGTTGTGCTTTTGGTCTGCACTCAGTTGGTGGGGTGAATGACTGTAAACATCGTTCTCTCTAATTATGGATGGGTGAGAGATTTGGGAGGATAACTCATAAATGGTAATGAGATGTTTAAAGCATAAATCAACTATATCAAGATGACACCAAACTCCCCTCAGCCACACTCCAAATAATCCAGGTAGTGACCTGATGGCAGCACCCTACCTGCCAGGGCTGTGATTACACTTCATCTCGTGTCTGCAATTTTTGGCAATTACGCAGAAATGTCCCATTTCCCGCAGTAAATAAACTGGGATTCATGTTCTGCCTTGATGTAACTCCTCCTCCTCTAATATGCTCCATTGTCCATTGATTTGCCTAATTATGTGTATTACAACTGCACAAGGCGCTGGGTAGCAGCAGGGGTCCGTGCTGGGGAGAGGAGGAGGGTGATTGCTCCATCTGTTCCTCCGAGCTGCCGGGAGAAGCATCGGGGAGTGAGGTGGGAAATGGAGGGAAGGAATTACCATTTAGTGCAGGTGCCTCTGGAAGGGGAATCCCACTGCCAGGTGCTGGCAGGCAGCTCTCCTGAGCTCCTCGCGTGCTTAATTACCCTATAGCGAGTCTTCCCATCTCAAATTAGAGCCGGCAATTGCAACTGAAGCCTTGAAACAAAATGGGGAGCGTAGCGGCGTTTAATCTATTTCACCACAGAGACCTGCATTTCTCATTCAGCAAGATTCATGCCCCATTCGGCCGAATTTAAAAGCCAGTTACCTGGAATTAGATGATTAATTTTAAGATCTGGATGTGGAAGCACAGCAGACAAGGTCAAAGCATCCGAGCCGCGTCTCTGCGTTCCAGGGGTGATATTCCAAACAGCAAGTGCAGTGCTTTGTGCTGTGGATTTAGGAAGAAGTCGCTCAGGGCTGTCGGAGCCAGCGCGGGGAGCAGCAGGCAGAGCACGGGATGAGCTGTCAGTGCTTGCTGTCCTGAACAAGTGGCTCTGTGCCTCGGCAGCTGCTTCTCCCTTTCACGCTCCCTGGGTCTCTGACGGATCACTGGTGGCAATAGGGTAACGTGGTGCTGCTCTCCTGCTGGTTCCTGCTGCTGCGAGCGAGTAACTCATCAAATCAGTTTGTTAGTCCGACTGGAAAATATCTGAGCGATAAAAATGGCCAGAACCTGTTGTGTGCCACTGTAACGAGGACTGTAAGGTCCTGGGAATAGCGCACTTGGAGAAGGAAAACTATCACGGTGTGTTTCCTGTTGTGTTTTAAATTGCTTTAGCACTTTGTTGTGGCTCCTGCACGGTGGAGCAGTGCTGCGAGGAGCTGGACACATCTGTGCAGGTTTGGTGGTGTCCGGGTGATATATCCAAACTTTGCTGTGCCTGGCAGGGTACACAGGATTTGCTAGCCCTGTCATTAGTTTAAAAATGGAACTGTCTGAAGTGATCACATAACCAAGAGCCTGTCCTTGCAATCACCTTCCCACACTGCTTTGTACCCGTCCTGAGTGACTGCTCTGTTCATGCTTGGTCCGTGTAGCTGGGGTAGAGGAGTGAGCTGAAATTGCCTCTCCCTGAAACCTGGTGTAAGTTTTAACACCTAATGTGCTTTTCTGCCTCGCTCTGTGGTCCATGTGTCCCACTCAGGCCTGCAAAGCAATGCTGTGCCTGCTGCCTGGGGCAATGGCAGGGGCCAAGATGCAGGAGATGCCTGGGAGCTCGCCGTGGCACCACGTGGCAGTGTCACGGCTTCATCTCCAGTGATGTACCAGTTGTATCAAAGTCAGAGCTGTGGGGATCATCTGCAGGAGCCACAGAGCTGAACCAGGGTCCCTGGCAGTGTTCCAGTCGTTCATCCGTGGTCTGAAGGACTGGACAAGGATTTGGCACGGGGCACCAGTGGAAAGTTGCCTTTTACCTTCAGATATCTGACAGCAAACTCCATTGGTCTCAGGAGTGGAGGGTATGGAAGGTCCCTGAGAGTAAGGGGAATAGTACTGTATAAAAACTGGGAAGTCTCTATTCCACGAAGATACTGGTGCTAACATGGTTATGCTTTCAAATCCTGAAGGATTTGAGTTATGAATAATTACGGTGATACACCTTTTCTGAACCAGAGTCAGTCAACACCAGCAGCAAAGCAAGGGACTGGCCACCGAGCTCCTGGGGTCACCGGTGACTAACATTACCCCCTGCTGGCCTTGCTGGTTTCTAAACCTGAACTTTTTGCCTTTTTCCATGCTAATCAGTGTGAAAGAAGCTTCTCCCACAGACAGGATCTGCTGTTGGGTCAGAGCTGTCCTCCTTCGTGGAGCTCTGCCAACATCTTAGTCCTCACCTAAGGGACACAGCTCTTGTTTTTGTTCCCAAACATCCTCCAAAATGGCACCAACTGTGCTCAGTTGTCTTGTGGCTTGTGAATATGAGAAAACAGTTAATGAAATGCAAATCAACATTACCAAGAGCATTTTGGATCTGATCTCAGCCAGGTCTCCAAATGCAGCATTTGTTGCAGCAGGGCTGTTACTTCTCCAAAACCTAAGAATATAAAACATAGCTTGATTTATGGGTAGCACAATACTACAAACCCAAATTTGTTGTGTCAGTGCAAAATCATGCCTCACACGTGCCCACATAACCACAGGCTGCAGCCCACTTGCCACCAGAAAGGGGAGGGACAGATCCACGACAGGCTCAGAAAATTCTCCAGTGACTCAGACAACCAAGACCATTTGTTTGTCTGCTGTAGGGGTATGAATATCATCCACTCCTGAAATATTTAAGAGAAGCCTGCAAGTTCACACTAGACATTTCCCTGGGTGCTCACCCTGATCCCTTGCAGACGTGCTGGGACCTCGTTTGCTCCCTGTGCCAACACCCAAGTGCCACCACAGCAACTCCACATTCATTTTCTTCTCCCTGCTTATCTTCTCCCAGCTTTGGAGTGCGTTCTTCCTTATCTTGGAGACAAATGGCCTCCACGGAGAGCTCTGAACAGCAGAGCAATTTATCTGTTTGTCATGTGTTTCCCTGTTTGTTTCATCCAGCCTTGAGCCATGGGCTGGGGCTGTGACAACACTCAGCTGTGGCAGTGGCAGAGGGTTGTCCGGCCCCTTCACTCAGTGCTGTGAATCAATTCCTTTGCCATATTTATCATTTATTGCAGTAAATCAAGCCTAATCGATGCTTTCTTCTTTAGACATAGAGCAAAGCCTTTACAGGCTTTTCAGAAAACTGCCTGGAATTAAGAAAAGCCAGGGGGGAAATTATTTAATCACAGAATCATATATTAGTTAGGGTTGTTAGTCAATTCAGTGCTGGATTTTTAATTTGGGGAAAGAAAGGAAAAGGTGGCCATGTCCTGTGGGTCACACTGTCCCCATCAAGAAAATGGAGAAAAATGCTAACCCTGCTTCTGTTTAGCTCCTTCTGATTGTTTCCAGTATTTCACTTGGTCCTTTGAACACCTTATTCTCAAAGCACTGTGTGAACAAGCACCTCCCTCACATGATGCATCTCCATTCTTTTCCAGCTCCTGGATGCAAGAGCCTCCCTCCCTCCCCACACACTTCATGTTGTTCCCCCACCCCCACCCCCGCACAGCCAGGGCCTGAGAGCATCGGAATTGCCTCTGTTTCCGTCTGCCAGGGCAGCTCAGGACAGCAGGATTGGCACTTGTGCCACCAAGAGCACAGAGAGTTCCCTCTCCTGCTCTCCTTGGCAGGAGCAGCGCTCCAGGATGGGGAACAGACCCCTGCCAGAGCCTCGGGCAGGAATCCAGGCTGCTGCCAGTCACTGCCCCAGGGAGAGCAGCTTTCCCCAAGGACACCTGGTTAAGAATGAAGGTCAGTGGTGTCCAGAGAGGTCTATGGACAGTGTCAGGATGGTTCCTGGAGCCACCTTCCCACAGGCACCTTGGCTGGCTTCAGGGGAACTCTGCACCCCTGCCACACACCTGCCCTAAACCACTGATATGAACTTCACTGATCAATAACAATAAACCAATCAGATTTCCAACCAAACTGTTTAATCCCTCCCCAGAGCACTCCAGACACCTCAGACAAGCTGCTCTTCCCTCCTCCAGCAAAATGCCCCAGCATTCCCCCCTCAGGCTTAGCTCATATTCAAACATATTCCCAGTACAGTCACTACAGTTCTGTTCCTTGTGGGCTGATTATGATGATGAGCAACCAATGCCTTAAAACCAAGTTCTGGCTGTGCTACAAATAAGCTTGTGTGGATAGGGTGGGCAGGGGCACTAGAGACAAGGGGAATTTTAAAATCAAAAGAACAGACATACATGTATTGGGTTCCTTAGACAGCAACTGGTTTTCAGCCTCCAAATAGCTCCTCTCCATAAATCTGACTCCTTACTGGAGTTCCCTCACTTCTTTCAGAACCCACAGGAGTTTGTAGGATTGAGGGGTCAGGGGTAATGGCCGGATTTAGTTCACATATTCAGGAAGTCTTAGTTCTAGTTAAAAAACATCAGAGCTCCACTTTTCTTTTAGAAGTGTCTCTGTGTCTTCTTTTAAGAGAAGCAGGGCCTCTTTTTCATACAGACACTGCCCATCCAGTTGTGCTGGATAATGCAGCCACACGTAAAATTCTTATCACCCAATATGGAAAAAACTTCCCACCTCATCACTACAAAGGTCACATTAAATTGCCATCAATCAATATACAACAATCAAAATCCATTGTCATGACCAGAAAACAGTTTTGCAAAAAACGCACAGAGCTTTCTCCAGCCCCTGTTCAGCTGGAGGAAGTTCCAGGGCTCACACCTGTAGTTTGGGGAAAGCAGGAGGACCTTGGCTATTTTTTCCTGAAGTACATTTTTCCCCCTCTCAGACATCAGCAGCTCCAGCACAGATTTTATTGCTGGCATTTAGAAGAGTAAATGCTCCCTGACACACAGGATGGGAAAGGTTTCTCCCCCAGGGAACAGAACACAGAGACTGATTAAGCGACCAGCAGGTATTTAAGAACATAAAAAATAGTGGCAGCTCAGGGCTGCAGCTCTCACCGAACAGAAGCCGCTGCAGGAACAGAGCTCACCTGCTGGTTTCCAGCAGGGAATAGCACCGGTGAAGAATAAGTCCTTAAGATTGGGATTTTCCTACACTTTTTAAAAGCAAAGAGGTTGAATAGTAATCACAACTTGCTCCTTCAGAGGTGTGAATCAGGTGGCTCCTGTTGGATTTGTGCTCCTGCTGGACCAAACCTGGTGTCTGGATAGAATGTTTGGGGAATGTTCCATTCTCTCCTTCTCTCCCCAATCCTTCTACAGAGATTGAATAGCAACAGATAAGTTGCAGCAGCCACCTGATTTCAATAAGAGATATTAGTTAACAAAATATAAACTGACTGGATTATTTTAACATTACAAAGACAAAAAGGAGCAAGTAAGTTGGCCAAAGGTACATGCCAGACTAGCAAAGCCAGGACTAGACAGCCCAGGTTTGCTCTCAGTCCTGTACTCATAACCCACCTACCACATTGTTCCTCCACTGTGGGTTAACATTACTGTGGTGGGATTAGGAGCATGTGCAGAAATACAAAATAACTGGTATTTCTGTTCTTTAAAGAGCAACAGAAATGGCCAATATTTCAGAAACAGCACAGAAGAATAAATACATGACAAAACTGCTGAAATAACATAGGCGAGAACTGCAGAAATATAAGCTTCTATCTCTTAGACATGTAAGACACAACCATTTTATCTTGTACTGATGACAAAGATGTCTCCTTTATTTTGTAAAATAGAAAATATTTATGTATTTAAAAATAATTTGCCATCGCTATTTAGACTTTTAAACTTACAACCATTATTTTTGAAGTGGTTAGCTATAAAGCATTTTAAAATTAAAAAATAGAGTACAATGTCAAATAAGTTTATACAAACACAATGAGAATATTTTTCAAGTAAATCCCAACAGCCAAAGATAAGTAAAGTCATGCTATAACTCATTTCAGTTGTAGGACTAGCAGATCATTCTACCATTGAATAAGCTTAACTGAAACTGTTTCTAGAAGTTTATTGAAATGATACATTCCCACAACAAATCTGAGACAAAAATTAAAAATAACTATGAAGGTATCTATCACACAGTAATAGAACTTCTTGTGAAAGCAATCTTGTCCTCCAACAAGAAACACAAACATCTTTCTGCAGCTCAGGAAGCCTTGGGACATCTCAGCACAGCAATGAGCTGTGTGCTCGTGGGTCACACCGTGTTCTTACACAGTCCTTTAGTCTTCATCTTCATTTGTGCTGCAGAGAAAATGCAGCGGGTTTGGCTTTGAAGACACCTGCAAGAAATCCCCCTTCCCAGCAGTATCTTCAGAAAATCTGTCAGTTTTGGGCACAGGGTTTTCTTCTTGCTCCTGTGAAATGCAGCCTGCAGTAGCCAATTCTTCAGGCTGCTCTGAAAGCCTCATTGCAGAGTGCATTTGCATTTCTAATTCTTCTATCAATTTCCCAGGAAGAGACGTAGATTGCAAAGAAACCTTTGATTTTCCATCACTAACCTCCAGCACCGAGGTGTTTGTGCCCTGCCTCAATCCATTACAGTCAATAAGTGGAGCTGTCCTCTCCTCCTGAAGTGTGCCTTGGAAGGGATTTATTTCCCCATCTTCACTGGTCGAGGACTCTTGCTCATCTGAATCAGAGCCTTCTGTCTCAGATGATGAAGTGCTGCTTGATTCTTCAGAGTCACTTGTCTCCGACTCCGAGGAAAGCAGCTGTTGCTTGGAAACTGTGCCAGCAGCTTTTAACGCGTTCTCTTCCTCCTGTACCAGCACTGCTGCTGCCTCCAGCTCCTCCAGCTCCAGCCCCACGTGGGACTTGGTGAGCGTGGTTTTCTGCAGGGACTCAGACAGTGCAGCCAACTTTTTTGACCTTTAACAAAGAACAAGATGTATTATTGCACTTTACAAACAGAACTTTCCCGTTTGATAACGAGAATACAAATCTTAAACATTTCTACCGTTCGCTTGGTGTGCAAACAACTCCTTCAGTCCTGACTGTAAAAGCAGATGCTTTCCCAGGAGGGAAAAAAATAAAAGGTATTCATAATTATAATTACTTGGGGTAACTTTTCCCACAAGGTTAGACAATATCCCACTGAAAGTCCTTGGTGATACTTTCAGAAAAGACACTGCTGCTTTGATGCTTCAGCAGTGCAGTGAGGGAGAACAGATTTCAGAACAAACCTTTCCAGGATTGCTGTCTTTAGCAGCAAATGTGGCTGGTCGGATTAAGTTTATATGCAGCAAAATCAATTTGGTTTACTAATCTTCTAGCTATGTCTGTTAGATGTGTATGAACCACCAGAACATGCTGATCAGGGCCATCTCAGCCATCCATTCTCCTCTCCCAGCCGGCCTGTGCACCCATGATCACAGGAGATGCTCAGTACTCTCCAGGTGTGCTGTACCTTTCACTTGGAATTCAGCTGAAATATAATTCAACAGCAGTAACAGGTCCACTGAGATAAACACCTCTAACAAAGCAGACAAACCACATCAGACTCCAGTCTTTGGAGCAGCCCTATCCATTTCCTCAGAAAAGGGCACCATGGATTTATAAACATAGGCCAAAAAGTAAGAGAGTGCCTTGAAATGGAGGGTGGTGAGGGCAGAGGGGAAAATGGGTATAAAATAACAAACATACATCCTGTTTCTTGTTGTAGAGTTTTGCCTCAGACTATCAATCAGCTTTTCACCACTTCCTGCAGCAGCAGGTCTGCAATAAATCCTGCAGTAAACTGACTGGGTTTCATTTCCTCTGCCAAAGCTGCAAACCTGCAAGGCACAACACACTGACACTGGAGCAAGGAGCTGGGAATGTAATACATGACTCCTGTGAGGCAAAAGTTAAAGTGCTTGTTCTCTCAGTTGAATGATTTTAAAGATCTTTATATTCTATTTCCCAGAGGGCATAATTACTCAGTATAATGTAGAAGCTTCCACATTTTTTTTTCCTCCTAAAGGAATTGTATTTGTAAGTGGGGGAAGGGAAATTCAGTGCAGCTTCTTACACATTTCACAGACAGCGCAACATTAAAAAGCTGAACTTGGAATAGAACATACTAAACTTCCTTAGTTCAACCCATAGACTACAAAACTAAGTTTCCCAGAAGTGAAGCAACAGAAAACAGCTTACATTTCTAGGATTTCTAAATCTAAAGCTAAGAATTAAATACAACATCATCCTACCAGCCTCTAATATAAAGTCAGGTACTAAATTTTTAAAATCTGCTTACTTAACATTCCTCTAATGTTTTCTTTTTGGCAATTTATTTCCATTTTATTTTCATCAAGAACTTGATTTTTTTTTTTCTTGAAAAGTTATGGAGGATTTGAGAAATTGCCAACCTAATTGGGAACAAAGAAAGCATTCTCCCTGATCCATCATTAAAAAAAAAAGGAAAAGAAGCCAAGTGATACACTGAGAGGTTCACGGAGCCTTGCAGGTAGGTGGGAGCAGAACTGGCTTGCAGGGAAAATCTGCTTCCTGAGCACACTGGTGAGAGGCTGATTTATATCCCGAGTCACAAGAGTTTATATCCCTTTCAGAAAGCATTTGGCTTTGCTTTTGAAACAGTCTCCTTCCTCCCTTCCAGCTCTCTGTCTGTGTCTGCAGGTGTCCCCTTCCCCTGTGAGAGCCGTCAGTAACAGGAAGGTACAATCCCTGTTCCTGTCCTATTCCCTGACTGCCCACAGCAATAGGAGCTCCCAAAGCTGAACGTGCCCTGTGACAGGGAAAACACTGTTTTGTGCCCATTTTATATGTGGTTCCCTTTAATTTCATTGACAGCCACAAACAATCAACCCACAACACACCCTCTGGCACGAGTTTCCTCTGCTGATACTCCTACAGCTCCCACTGCCTCAGTCTCACCCCCGTTTTACTGCTGCCATCATACAATGAAAATCAATTTTCAAAGTCCTGTTTCTCCTCACACTTGTCATGTCTCTCACTTTTTTTCTCAATTCTATATATACTTTTGCCTTTTCCCATTTCTGCTGATCTAGTTTTTCATGCATATTTTTCCTCCTCAATACTCTCAGTCCTTAAAACCCTCTCCTCCTCTTTCACTATTCTCTTATAATGCAGTTTATAGGTATAGAAACATATCCCGTAACTGCATCAACTATTAAGGAGATGTATGACATCATATGCTTTTCTGCCATTAATAAATACTTCACGGGGCTCCAGATTACTTAATGCCAAATGTCAAGGAAGGAAATACACAGTGATATATTTATTTGGCTCAGCACACATGATGTTACTACGTTCAATGTGGCCCTACTCACAGATAAAAGAATGGTCTCCCAAACAGTAAGTTGGGTTTTTTAGCTCTTAGACGCCTCAGGTATTTGTCCCTGGTCATTGCAGGGGTGTCAGATTAGATGGCCTTTAAAGGTCCCTTTCAACCCAAAATATTCTGTGATTCTGTGAAAAAGTCCCTTTTTAGTTACTCAGATTTCTTAGCAGTCCAAATGTTTTTTCCCCAACTTTCACTCTGGTCCCTGAGTCTCTATTAGAAAAGAAATGGACAATCTACAGACCTCAACTTTTCAGTATGAGACACAAACTCAGAACTGGCACCTCTTGACCAATTTATACATAAAAGCAGAGAATTCCGTTTCCCCAGCTTTCCAATCTTCTATTAAAATACCAAACCAACAAGCACTTAAAGAACAGGTTGGGTTCTTTTATTCCTCCCCTGTGACAATTAGCTATCAGTTCATCTTCTTTAAGGCAATTACCTAATTTGAAGGAGAACTGAGTTTCAGGAGTGCATTTCACATCAGCCTTAAGAAGAGGTGGCAGCATTCCCTGGACAAAAAACAAGGCAACCAGCCTAAAAATCAGCACATGGAAATGCCTTCAATGGGAGACTGTGGGTCCCCGAGCTCATGTTTTATCAAGCTGAAAGATAAGCAAAAATGAGATCTCATGTATTAGAGACTTGCAGTAAACAGGTCCTGCTGTTTCAAAAATCTTTTGAGTAGTGTTTGAGCGACTAGACAGCAAATACTTTAATTTTTCAAGTATGATTAATGGAATCCATGATTACTTTAAGACATGCTCATTCAGTATGCACATTTGTGGTAATGATATCTTATTATTATGGTAATAGTGTTCTTACATAAACATGCATAATAGGTTTTAAAGGTGCTACACATGATAATTATTAGTTATCACGATGTCAGTTGCTTAAGGAAAATGTTTAATTACAGGTTAAACTGATCAGATGCACGTTTTGTTTAATGTATAGCTTTGAGGAACAGATAACAGAGGCATCTCGGGGCTTGTCCATGTAGTCTGGAATTAAAATTCCAAGACAGAACTACAGTAATCCTTGCCTAACCACAAGAGAGTTTCTTCAGGTGCTAGAAAAAGAAAAAAAATCTTGTTCTACAGATTTTAGATTATAAAAGAGTGAAGCTGGGCTGAGAAGAACAAAGAATCAATGGAGATTTAGCAAATAAAAGGGAGATGGAGAAAACAATGAGGGAGAAAAGAAGAGGACTATGGCAACAGGAAAGAGAAATCATGACAGGTTTACAGCAAAGGCCTCCTGTGGCAGCACGGAGAGAGGGGATGGGACTGACTGCAGGGCTGAGCCAGGAGCAGCAGCTGGGGTGGAAGGAGAGCAGGACATCTCCAGGTAAAGATGAACACCGCTATGAGCTCCAGCTCTGCCTTCTGTTCCAAGTACAGAGGACACCGGGATCTGAAGAAGCAAGATAGCTGGAATCTCCAGAACATAAAGCTACAAGAAATGGGTTCCACAGAAAATATACATTAGGGATTAGATTGTTTCCAAGGAAGATTTAACATAAGATGGAATTAAAGACAAAAGTCAACCTAGTCACAGAGTGTTGAGTGGGGGGATACATCCAGCCACAAAATCCTCTAACTTTTCCCAAATGTTAAAATAAGTGATTAGGCTTATGTATATTATGTCCATCAGTCAGAAATCCCACTATGAAAGGAAAAGGTTTAAAGAAAGAGCGTTAATGGGCCAGACCTTTCCATCTGCCTGGTCCTTGCCTTACATCCAATTTTCTTGCTTTAGCAGTTATGTTAAAAACAAACCAAAGAACCCAAAAAAAGGAAACCAGCATTCTGTTGCTCATTCTGTATGATGGTGGCACCGCACACTATCATGGCAGGGGAATCAGGTATCTAAAACATTGTGCAGAGTATTTGCAAACACGGGAGTAAATGTTGCAGTCCAGAGAGGCTGTGGACTCCTCATCACTGGTGTTCAAGGCCGGGCTGGACAGCGCTCTGAGCAACCTGGGATAGTGGAAGGTGTCCCTGCCCATGGCAGGGGGGGGTGGAATGACATCTGTAAGGTCTTTTCCAATCCAAACCACTCTGTGATTCTATGAAATAGTCACCCTGGCAGCACAGCCTCCCAGAGCCGGAATCAGTAACGTTTTGCTGTGGAATGAGAAGTGACTTGTCTTGCAGAGGCACAAGCTCCAGCTTGCTTTTGTTTTTGTAAACAATAGAAGGATTATTTCTACTGCCTCATCAATTTGGCTTTGCATTTCACAGATGTGTACAAACATCCACTGTGCTGAGTACACAGTGTAAACAAGGTGTAAGACATGGCAAAATGCAACAGAATTTCTTTGTTATCTGCCCTGGCTCTGTCACAGCCAAGTGACAGCACACGGAGCTGCCACAGCAGACGGAGCTGTTCCTGCCCAAGCACAGCAGGAAAGGAACAAAGCATGGGAACCTGAGTATCACAAACACTGACAGCAGCTTTGCTTACCAGCCTGGTGTTTGAATGTGACCTAACTGGTCTTGGAACTAAGTTGGAAACTAACTAATCTTGGGACTAACTGAAGCCTTGATGCATTATGTTGTTGCCTGGCCTGCGCACTGTGGTACAATGGGAATCAGTCCCCCACACTAGCAGTGCTCTGCCTTGGCTCCACAGGGCTGACAAGCCCTGTTTTAGGTGTAAAACACTTTACATTAATTATCTTTAAGCCTTGCAGGCAAGATAAACAGGTCTCAAAGAACCAGCAGATACTTCAAGCGCAGACGTGCCTTTGGAGCATTGTAGGTTCCACCAAATATGAAAATGGTCCTGTCTTCCTGCCAAGCTGCTGTCCCCTGGTAGCCCTGCAGTTCCTTGGGATGCATTCAAATACAAACTAGCAGAGTGCTGTGCCAGTCAGCAGGGCTGACAGATACAGAAAAGGCACTTATTTAACTTATCTCCACTCAGCAGGAGCTCTGGACACACAGGATCCATCTAATAGTAAAGCTGTTGCATTAAGCAAAAGGCTTTCTGTCTGCTGGATCACAAGATATTCCCAGAGCCTTAATTTTGTATGTTTAACATACGAGAAGTTACCAAGTTTAAGGAGAAAGCATCAGGCTATATTTACAGTACCTTTCTCCACAAAGCCTGGCAAAACTCACTTATGAAAGTTTCACAGACACCCTCTTTCTTAGATAAAGCAGATAAGATACCAAGCGATACAACCAGCCAAGAGTATCCCCACTTTAAATGTGCTCCAAATTACATACCTGGCAGCACTGCTTACAATTTCCCACAATTATTCATTGAGCCAGAGGCATTGTAAGCATTAAGACAATCCTAGAGTTAATATTATCTCAGACATCACCAGATATTATCCCAAAGTAGAGTCTCAGCAGTTCAGATAGTGAGGATGTGCAGATTTACTATCTGAAAGGCATTGAAATGTCAGTTAAACTATAAGGAATAATGAAATTTCCTGCCTTGCCACCAGACTGGTTGAGGACAGGCTGTAATAGGACATAACTGATGTTTCTGCACGGGCTGTCACTGGTGAACAAAAGGGCACCTGAAAAGGGCCACACTCTCCACACCCTCCAGATCATCTTATTTTCCCCCTGCCCAGAGTGGTTCTTGCTGGATTCCATCCATCACTGTCTTCCAGTCCAAGCCTTATCTGCCCAGACAAAAGGGGTATGAAGAGACATTGTTCAACATTCATTCTCCTGATAATGCCAAATGAACTTCCCACAGGAACTCTGTCATGATCTTGATGGAAATTAATATCCCTGGGGCAGTAAGTCTACAGTTTAAGCCCTCTTGAAGCAGAAGGCTCAACAAGTTACAGCCAAACATGATAGCAGAAGACATAGTAAGCTCATGAAAGAATGATCCAACTAATTGTATATATATAGTCAAGAAGAAAATAAATTGTTCTTTGCTCTAAAATTCAGGTGCAACTTGTGTCTAGTCCTGCAGAGCTACTTGAGCAACCAGACTGGTGATCTCTGGGGAAAGTCCCTTGAAGCTGCAAACTGAGCTCGCCCTGTTAGGAAACACCCTAAGTCACTGGATCAGCACATTCTGAGAGCCAGGGGTGGAGGATGAATGGGGGGAGAGATACATGCTCTCGAATGGCTCTAACAGAACTTAAACCTCAGGGATTTAGCCCCACAGTAGAATGATTCCTTCAGAAAGGCAACTAATAACGACAAACATCCCTCCACACCTGACATACAATTTCAAGCAGCTTAAAAGAAAAAAAAATTATAATGATTGAATTCTTATGATTCAGAATTGACAGGCAATTTGATTTTAATAAAATATTCAAGACATTAAAGAGTCTAGGTTTGATCAACCTTGACTGGTAAGACACAGAAGTGATAACGATGATGGTGTTGAATGCAAAAGCAGAATTCATTAATGCGGAAACAGCTCAAGTCAACAGGCACAGAAAAAAGCACAAATGGTCGAATAAGGAGATTAGAACACAAAAATCCCCCAGTTCAGGAAAAGAATCCTTACAAATTTAGCTGCAATAACAAGAAACTCATCACAATAAACACACAATCCATTTGCCCAAACTATGCTTTAAAAGTCATGGGTTACAGAAGAACATGAGCCTCAGAGTCTGCCTGGAGACAAGAGATTAAGGCTCAATTACACCTTTTAGCATGTGTTTTATATGAGATGCCATATTTCACCATATTTTTATTTCACTTCCAAGGTTACTTCTAATGAGTGCTTCAATTATACACTAGTCAGTAACCTCCAACAATAGTGAAATAGCTTCAAAAAAGCAAGCTCAGAAGCAGTGAACAAAAATACTCTAAATTAAGTTCTGAAAGAAATCCAGAGCAGAAAGTAGTCCTTGGTTCACATTAACAAGACAGGCACAGCAGTTGGCACTATCCATGCACACTGCTGTATTACTGACTGACAACTCTAACTTTACACTGGTTTTACTGCTAAGTACTTTATACACACCTTCACCCAACTCCCCACAAGGCTGGGGAATCCATGCATAGATTCTATTTCACCCAGCTCTGGGAACACAACTATTCTCTACAGTGAAAAATGGTTAAAACTTAAAACATAACAATACTACCACTAAGTTTAAGGCATGAACTGCCAAATACACACAAGAACTCAAACCACAGGGTAACCCTTTCATTGCAAAAAAAGGCCCTCATTGAGAAGAACACAGATTAGCTGGTTAGTCAATCATAACCCTACCCGGCTTATGAGATCTGAAAGGATCACAATTCACAGCCAGAGAGACAAATACCATTCAACAGTTTCATGTGCTTTGTTTACTATACATTTTTATAATAAGAGGCAGAAGCAACAAAAAAAAACTCCATTAAAAATCTCTTTAGCTCTGATCAATGAGTATGGAAGGTAACAGAAGAACAAAGCTGAAGTTAATGTGTTGCTAAAGGAGAAACAAAGGTTTTCTTCAAGACTCAGGTAAAAATTGAGCTAAACTTTAACTGATCTTCTACCTTACCAGTAGCAAAAGAAAGACAGCTGAGTGTAAACACAACAGCAGTAACATTTGTTCACATGAATTAGTTCTGGAGTAACCACTGTTTTCTTAGGAAAGAAACAAACCATTTCCCCAGCACACTGAAGACTGCTCAATTTCTACACTTCCTTATGAAAAGCAGCTGCTGAAATAAAAGCTGCTCAATCTGTGTAAGATATTTTATGCAATTACAGGTAAGAATTCATGCTTTCCATTTCTCAAGATGATGGATTCTGATTTTTAAACTAAGTAACTTCAGTTTACACAGTTAAGACTGTCCATGTCCATACTAACTGTTAATTATTTGCTTTCAAACTACTCTTGGAAACATAAGGCAACTTGAGCAAATTTAAGAGCAACTAGAAATTAAAGATGATCTTTAAATTCCTACATATTTCATGAAAATAAGCAGAAGTATAAATAAGGAGCCTCATGAGAAAAGGCTGGCAGGACACAGCTATCGTGTCTTGGCTTGGTAGGAGGCCACGGCACATGCACACCAGCCAGCTGATCCAAGCTAATTCCAGCTGTGGATATGCCTGGTGGAAGTGCCAAGGGATGTGGGGAAGAGACAACTGACAAGGCTTGAGTTGAGAAGTTTATGGAATCTTCCCCCCCTCCCCGTCACTCTCTTGCAGACACCAAATAAAGCAGAGACTGGAAAAGCGTTCCCTGCACACCAAATCTTCATCATAAACACAGGAAAAATCACCCTAAAAACTGCAAGAACGAGAGCACTGGGTTCAAAAAGAAGTCTGGAAAATCCATGTCCCTGTAAGCAAGATGCCACCACTTCAAATGGATGGGATGAGAAGAGCAGAAATGCAGCAAGAACAGACCGCTCTGGACAAGAGGAAACCCCCCCGTTCTGTTCAGGTGACAGAAAACAGGCCTGCACCATAAACAACGGCTGATGGGGAGAATCCAGAGGGCTTAAGGGGAACATAAAGTGCTTTAATCTTGAAATTCTGGCTTTCAAAGGGCATTATGTGGATCCTGAAACTAAGAGAGTGATGCACTTACACTGCAATCCAACTGGCAGTCTTGTAAACATGAACTGCTATCTACACAGCTTAAAGTATTAGTTTGTTAACCATAAATCAAATATAAAACATAGCACCATCATTTCAATTTAAGTGATTTCTTTTATGTTAATAAGTCTGAGTATTTCAAGTGACTTTCCCTCCATATTTATTCTGAAATTCCACAGTGATTCTTTCATAATGAATCTAAATACTGCATGAGCTGAACTTCACATTTATAAATATTTAAAAAAAAGATGAAGCTTTCCAATATAACATCTTACTTTTATTACTTGGTCTTTTTGATAAGTTGAAACCAAACAGATCATGGATTATAAAAGAAATCAAGTACAGCTTACTTATGTAGATGATATTATGAAAATATTCGTAAGAGAAAACAGACTTGGAATTAATATTGGACTATAAAAAGAAACTGAACAGTATTTATATGTTTTAAGAACAGTTTAATGGATCTTTGTTGCCAAAATAGCTCCAGTGAGTTGCAGCCAGTCCAAACATCAAACAATGGCACAGCTTCCAAAGTTATATATGATAAACACAAATAATGAAAGATGAATAGATAACTCACCACAAAACAGATGCAGAGAAAGAAACAGATTTTATAACATGATAGTAATATTGGCTGCATTACAGAAATGGAACACTGACAGTTGTTCTCCATTAGCCCCACCTCCCTCAAATTTCTGAGCTGCCACTACCTAGAACTTGGTCTTCACCATCACTGCTGGTGATCCAGGAGAAAGGTCTCCTAGCACTGAAAATTATACAATTTGTGTTACAATAAAAACTACTCACAGATAGCAGGGCAGAAAATGTGAATTTTAGTGTCAGGATAATGCTAGTAAAGTCCTGTATTATAAAAATAACAACAATAGCAGGGAACAGGCTTAAAGGCACAATTACAAACGCATTACTCCAACATGATTCTACCCCTTTACAATGGAATTTATCCACCAAAAACACAGTGAGGTCGAACAAAGTTTTAACTCTTACACTGCTCCATCGATACCGACTGACACCCCGAACACTTGAAGGGAAAACACCACCTGTAGCCTTCCCACTCACAGCCCATTCTCATCTCACACAATTTAAGCAGGAAAATGACACCAAATCTGAGCATCTTGGAAATTGCTGGCAGATTTTCACAAGGGTCTAAACTGAACAGCCTGTTCCCAGCTTCTCCCACGCAGCCCCTGGTGTGTTGGGGCACTTAACAGCTGCTCCAGGGCATGACAGGACAAGAGGTGATGGGTTTAAACTGCGGGAGGGTTAATTAAAATAAAATATAGGAAAGAAGTTTTTAACAACGAGGGTGGTGTAACGCTGACACAGACTGCCCAGAGAAGCTGTGGATGCCCCATCCCCAGAAATATTCAAGGCCAGGCTGGATGGGGCTCTGATCAACCTGGTCTACTTGAAGAGGTCCCTGCCCATGGCAGGGGCTTGGAACTGGATGGTCCTTAAGGCCCCCTCCAGCCCCAACTATTCTATGATTCCATGATCGTGTCTCTCAGGAATAATTATTATTAAGCTAGCTACTGACCAGGTTGGAAGCAAACCAGGAAGGCATTATCAGCCTGGAGATCAGTTTCCCACTTGGACCAGAGCTGCACATTCCACCTGCTCAGAAGGGCAGCAGCCACCCGAGCTCATCCTTGCCCTCCCCAAACCAGAGAACGAGTCAGCTGAGAATGAGCTGACTGAAGGGACATGACACAGCTCACTGACCCTTCTGCAGGCAGATAGGAACTGCCTCCCCACAACTTTGGAAAATCAAAGCTGTAGCCTGAGGGGGGAAAAAAAACCCTCCTTTCTTCTTTGCCTTCTCTGCCCACAGCAAGGTGCATTCAGACACAGCCCGAAGGAGTATGAGCTGTAGAAAAATGATAGAATAAATAGGAAAAAACAACAGAGGGCAGGAGAGGAAAAACATCAAAGGAAATTGCAGCTAGCAGCTGGGAGGAGAGATTAAATCCCTTGTTTAAAATCCGTGTTTTACAGGGCTTGCTAAGACATACAAGGGGATTTTCTATATTATACCCACCTGTCTATCACCTTTTTGGGCCCTCAGGGCAAACAGTGTTTTGCCTTAAGGCTCTTAAATCAGTATATTATATTATTACTTGGGTATTGTTATTTACAAAGTGCTCTGTGTGCACCTCCTGCTTTACAGACAATAGAAGTGACAGCTTGGGCCTTAAATAAGATGCAACTCTTAAGGAGAGGCACTGGCAGCTCGTGATGGCAGCAAACAAACAAACTGTATTAAAAACATGCATCAAAACACTGCAAGAGGAGACATAAAATGTGCTTGCAAATTATTAGTTACTATTTTTAAAATCAAAGAACTGTGATCTAAGGTTTAAGAGCAGATGACTTGGGATGAAAATAAATCTGGGTTTTCTACCAACAGTCAATGTACTCTTTGAAAAATTGGTTAACTCTTATCTAAGTTTCAAGGAAAATGATAGCACTTCCTCTGGTGAGGTTGTTTTAGTAGCATAACAAATTGCACAGACTCTTCAATACTTTCATCACCAGACCCAGAGTTCGTGTTGAACCACAAGATGTTTTGTTGAGCTATATCTTGATGGAAACAAATAGGACAGAGCAGAAATACCCAGCAACCCAGGGAGAATGAGCCAAATCTTAATTACTCTTCACTAGGAAAATGGGAAAACTTATTCTGTCTGAATTTTCCCGCTTCTTGTTCAACCAGATGGATTTGTAGGGGTTTTGTTATACTACACAATGGCTAAACCCCAAAATCTCTGTCCCATCAAACTTGAAGACAAGCATAAATCAACCTTTAGCTTTCTTACCACTGAACTACTGAGTTTACCTGGTGTCTTTACATTAACATAAAGCATTCAGGGAACATTTTTTCCCCCTAATTCTCTCAACTTGTCAGCATCTTTTTGAACAGACATGAGAATCAGTCTGTGTTTTAACACAATCTTACAAATTATGTGTTCTAAGGTCATGCCACTTCCTTCTTCTAAATGATACTACTCTATTTCTTCAGCTCAAGTGCATTCACCCTCTCACCTGCTCAGAGATAAAGAGGTGCTCAGGTTCAACCTGTTCTCAAGCATGACCCAACCTATTTTTCTGAAGCTGCTGCCCTCAACTGTCTTATTTTCTCCAATCCATAACTACAGTCTACAATCTTTTACTGAATGTCATTTTATACTTCATTGTGTTAAGATTCTGGTTGTTCACATAAGCCCTTAAGGCCAGTCTGGGGCAGCCTGTGCAATTAATTTTCTACCTTGAAATAAATAACATTTAATGCCACCAAAAACTTATCTAAAAAGACATAAACCATATTTTCTAACAGATTTTTAAATATGCCTAAAATGAACCTCAAAGGGACCATCTGAAATAGCCACTTCCATTATTGTAAAAGCTTGAAGCGCAGCTGGGACATCTGAATGTTCATTCACCACTACGAGCCACCAAGGAAAATGAATGAGAAGCAAACCTAGTGCAGCACAACTACTCCAAGCAGTCAGCAAACATGCTGCCTGCCTGCTGAACTGGCTGCCAGTAGTGGTAATGCCAGCTTGTAAAACCTGCTAAGAAGGAATTACAATAATTGGGGATTGTAGTCATGAGCTCCTGCTGCAAGTCATCACAGGACAGGAAGGGTGCAGCCCGTGTGACCTGGTGAACCCTGGCTCCCTCACCCTGTACATCAAGAGGTGTGAACACAAGAAGCACCAAGATTTTTAGATTTATCCCTTGCACCTGTATGGCTCTTACTAAGCCAAAACAGCAAAGGAAAGAACAGCCTTCAAATTAAAAATCTCCCAAATCCAGCAAGTTCTTTTGTTTTTCATGGAGCCGGGGGCAGAGAATTAAGTGGCTTCAGTGTATCCACAATATCATTAAAGGGCTATAGTGAAAAATATGATCCTCTAACCAAAAAACAGATCAAAATAAGTGATTTTGTGATGGGGCAGTTACATTCCCTGGTAAGTAACACAACTGGCTACATCAGAACTGAGGCTAAAAGCATATGCTAATGGCAAAGCTGCTTTCAAAGCAGCACCATGAAAGCAATTTGGCTTTTCTCTGCACCACCTACTTCAGAAACTGGAGTTTTTATCAAACTTGAAATTACTGCAGCCTTCACTAACTAAGGTTTACATGGGCAGCAGCGAAGGTAAAGTCAAAGCAAAACCCCAGCCAAACAGAGAACAGCTGACCACAGAACTGCAATGCACATAAAACACAATACTGTGAGGTGCATTTTTCCTCAGGTCTCCACTGTATGAAATGCTTTAAACGTGCTGTACAAATCAGATTAATCCCACAGAGCCAAGAGGCAGGATTTCCATCCAGAATAAATTACTGCTTATGCCTTTGTTCTTTTCAATCGCGGCTGCTGAATCCAAGAGGTTAACAGCTGAAAATTAGCATATTCCTCTAACATTTGAGAATGCTTTAAAGCACAGATTCATTTTTATTATGTGTTAACACATTCCCTCTTCCCTCCACCACAAATCAAAAATTTAATAATCTAACATTAGTAGTGCACCATTCGAAAACCTTATAGGATAGTTGGGTTCCTGAATCCTCCTGTCTGAACTGACTATTTTCACAGTAAAGGTGCACAGCTTACAAAAGTTGCCCTGGTCACCTCTCATTTAGCAGGATAGTCCCGAGTTTCAGAGGTTACACTTAATTCCTTCCCAGGAACACGAAAATGCCACAAAGAGGAAATAAGAGGACTTCATGAACATGGGCAGGTTTAGATTGGATATGAGGAAGAAATCAATCCCTGGGAGGGTGGGCAGGCCCTGGCACAGGGTGCCCAGAGAAGCTGTGGCTGCCCCAGCCCTGGGAGTGTCCAAG
>JAWWEU010000023.1:3601647-3624312 GCA_035583155.1 Acropternis orthonyx | reverse complement strand
AAAAAAAGAAAAAAAAGAAAAAAAAGAAAAAAAAGAAAAAAAAGAAAAAAAAGAAAAAAAAGAAAAAAAAGAAAAAAAAGAAAAAAGCAGCGCACATTTTAATATATTTTGCCTCTAAAAATCTGTATTTGAATAGATATGGAAATCAACATGTTAAACAGAAACAAGACACTGCACATTTAGTTTGCATGGCAGGATAACAGAAGTCCTATACATTTTAGTGGGTTTGGATTAAAAAAAGAACATAGGGAACATCAGAATAAAACTAACTCAAGACTTGGCCGTCCTTTAGATTAAAGCAATAAATTACATCTGTCCCACATTATTACATATATGAAGGAGAAGCTATAAAAAGCCTTTTAAAAATAAAGAAAAATTAAATCCACATGATATTAACCAAATACATGTGTACATATAAGATCTTTAAAAAATGATACATGACTCTGGGTTCCATGAAAATTACAGATATTCAAGACAGGGATAAATATACCTGCCTGGGGAGAGCAGTTCACTGTCCTCCCTTCTGAGTGAGGAAGACCTCTGATTTACTCAGACCAGAGGCATTAAGGAGTTATTAAAGACTTTCTTTAGATAATAAATTCTTTTCCGGCTTTCACTTTCCAAGACAAAACACTCCATTTATGAATTCAAAAAAACCCACCTATTTCATCCTGAACCCTCAATTTATTAAAATTAATAAAAACACTTCGCTGACAGCCAGCATTTCTTTGCATTCCGTGACCACCTCAACCCATTTTTCATTTTAATGGATGACCAGCAAGCATTTAAATAATTTATGATTTGTGATTTAATATTTAGAGGCTAAGGTGTGTACATGTCATGCCCAGCAAAATGGCAGGCAGTTCAAACAAACCAGAGCTCAGGCAATTTTGTTTACAGAATGATGAAAACACCCACCCCTACATAGTTTGTGTAACAGAGATGGCTATTAACAGCTTGGTGTCAGGAGACTGAATTTTCTAAGTGTGAGATATACTGTTGGCACAGGCTGCACCAAGAACTGCTGTATCATAAGGGCACCCAGAAAACTCCCTTACTATGTGAGGACGTGGATATTAAAAAAATAAATTTCAGGAATTAAGGCAATCAGTGCATTTTAACTGCACTCTTTTGTGACCTGCTACTGCAGAATTAATCATAAAAGATCTAGAAAAGCTGTTGTTATAGAACAAGTTATTAGTGACTATAACATTCACCACTACTAGAAGAGTTTGAAGGACTGAACCCAGAAGTCCAGTCAAATTTCAGTCTTGATCCTGCAAACTGAGACTTGGCTCAGTAATTTCAGGAATGAGGCTGGGACAGTCCTTCCCATCTTGCTCCATCATGAGAATTAACAGAATACAGGCCAGGTGAAGTCCTTTCCACTTCCAGCTCTTTAATAACTTCTTCACACAGGTCTGTGTGCAGTCAGTGAAGGCTAAAAGAATTCAGTGTTTCTTCTAATCTATGTTGGTTTCAAAGGATGAGCAGTAGCTAAACAAACAGGGATGTGGCACTTGGAAATGGTTTAATGGTGAACATGACAGTGGTGCTGGCATGATGGTTGGACCTGATGATCTCGAAGATCTTCACCAACCTTTGTAATTCTATAAACAATGCTGAAAAGAAGGGGGCAGGTAAAGCAATACATGTCCACTAACATGGAGCCCAGAGGTCAAGCTTTAGTAACATTAAGAGGACACACACTTCATTCATCTTCAGTGCTGAAAGAGTAAACTTTGTCCAAAAGCAAGGTACAATAAAAAACCCCAACCAAACAAAAATCCCCAAGAAATACAGCAAACACATAATACACAACTTCAGTTTCACCTTACCTCCAGCCAGCACAAGGTTGCACTCAGTTTCCTGATGTTCCAAGACGATTCCACCTGATTTGAAGAGAAAACAGTAAAATAAGTATTACCTAATCCCACACTCAAGACTGCTGGCAAACTATTTAAGATAACATTCTGGCAGCAATTTAAGAATCTTTGTGAATAAGCAGAAGTAATTATATTATGTGCATTGAAATGGCCACAGGACAGCATTAAAAATTATATGGCAATGCAGATGTTGGTTTCCATAGAGAGAATATCGAGCCCATGCACAGTCTGAAATACAACAGCAGTGCATAGAGAAACAGTATTTTAGTGGAATTCTGTCCCTTTGCACAAAGCAACAGAAACTTGAATCAACAAAACTCAAGCTCAACTGCCTTGTTTCATGAAAACAGCTCAAGACTTTTGGCACTGGGAGAGCGACCTAAAGCCAGCAGTAAATGTAAAGTGTCATTATTCTTAAAATGTGACAGATTCACAGTATTTGTGTGGTAGTGTGGTCTAGTGGGATGATGAGGGCAAAAAGCCAGAAAGCCTTGATCTGTAATTGTGGCTCTAGTTAAGATTTGTGTGGCCTGAATGTTTTGGTTTTCCTATTAAATGGGAATAAAAGAAAAGAAAAGGGAGGAAAAAAGAACAAAACCCACAATGTATTTTCCACATATACCATACACTTACTGCAAACCCAATAAGGAATTGCATTGTTGTGTTCCTGGCAGATTTACAATTTTGTGCAGCACTAACACACAAAACAACAAATCCCAGAATATTCTGCTGAATAAACAGGTCTGGACATTTCTGCTTGTCAACCCACAATCCATGCTCTGCAAGTAGTCTGATTAAGACAGAACAGTTTTGATTACATGTCCCAGTACTTTGATTAAAAGCATTGAGAAAACATCTCATTGGTTAATATCAGAAGAGCAGATTCAAGGCTCAAAGATGTACTTGAGAAGCAAATCCATATCCAAAAGGACAAGCTATCCACAGAACAGCATGGAACAAAAAAGAACAACTGTTTTGCTATTTTGCATTTACACAAATCAAGATAAATAGCAACACAAATCAGAAACAAACAGAATTGTCTGGAATCTCCTGCAACTCTATCTCTCCTACTAAAATGCTGCTGCAAAAGAATGTAAGTATTTTTAAATCCTATTAATCCCCACATGCACCCCAACAGCTCAGTCTAGAGACACAAAGTCCTTCATTTTAATTTAACTATATATTTTTAATGCTCAAAGCAAATTCACTTTAAAAGATATGTTTCCTAAATGGCAGTACAGGGTCCAGTACTGAGTTCCTAAAACATGTTATATTTTCATTTTCTTAACTTACATTCTTGTCCCCTTCATTGACACGGATCTCATAGCAATATGCCAGAAGGATATCAATTAAGCCAAGATACACATGATGACGGCTTCTTTTATCCAGAAGGTAAGATTTATTTGTGAACTTTCTCAGCTGCTCTCTCTCTTCCTCAGAGAAGACAACTATAAAAAGTAAAAGGATAATTGATTATGAATTTAAAGCTGGCACATTCATTTTAATAGGTGGTAATACTACTTCAACAGTCTCTTTAAAAAGGAGCATGTAACTAATCACAAGTCACTCATCACTCAAGAAAAAGCCTAAATCATTCTTACTTTCATTTTTAACTTTTCTTAAACTCTGATATATTCCTTTCAATGTCAAGCTCCAGCCCTGCAGTCTACTGCATGTACACAGTGATGGTTTTGAACCTCTCTAAGTGCCAAGGATTTTTGCCTGGATGCACAATCAGAAGCTGAGTAAAATGAAGTTTAAGTCCATCTTGTGTAGGAGAAATAAAACAAGACAGGATAAACAGAGAGATGTATTTTCTTATTGTAGAAAAGGGTAAGAACTAAAAGAATAGGAAAGGAAAAAGTACAATTCTGTTTTCCAAGCCTCATCAATTCTGACTCACAGCCTAGGCATGATTTAGGAGCTTTGTCTGAGAACATCCTTCCAGTATCTGAGGAAGAACATAAGAACACCAAAATGCTCTCCCCACCAACAGTGGTACGGAAGCTGCATCTCCTCCCAGAACTGTGGCATCCCCCGTCAGTGACCATCAGATTTGCCTTATCTTCAGTGTACCTCCTTCACTTAAGCGTGGCAACACTGAGCCAACCCAAAGAATCCTCACACCCAGTACTTTCTTCTTTAGGATGCACAAGGAAGATGACAGCAACAACACAGCAGGAATGCTGTGACACTGCATCAAAGGATTGCCCTGGGAATCAGTGGTACAGACACAGACAGCACAGACTGGTTAGCGAGTGGTCACCCCTCTGCACTTAAAACACTCCAGCAAGGATGGCAGAATTACCTTGGAAGAACAGTGGTGGTTAAGCATTTAAATGAGTAGAAATTGTCTCTGTGCAAACCCAAAGGAAACCAAGAAGCCACTTAGTACAGTTAAAACAGCCAGAAGCCAAAGCCAAGAGATTTTCTTCCAAACTTCATGGAGCACTGGCATTCCCTGCCAGCAGGCTCTGATTTACTCAACAGCACTGATGCAGTGGGCAGAGTTTGGTCACACCACAGAAGCAGTTCAGTGTTTTTACAGATATTTCTCCTCTAGCATTTTACAGAATCATCATTTTACGCAATCCACAATCTCTGGGATATAATCCACTGGTAAGACTGGCAGATTTTTTCCACTGGTGGTCTTCATCCCAGGAGCTTTCTAATTTTATGACAAAAGGCATGTATATATGCACACACCTCATCTCAAGGCATAAAATTATGCACTAGGAGAAATATTTTTGAATGTTTCTACTTTATGAACTTTTTTAATGTTCCTATCAGCTTCATACACCCTGAAATGATTGATTTAAACTCCTATGGAAACTTGTTCATGAGCTAAACATTAGTCTGGAGTCAAGCCAATCTCCATTTATTTACAAACTCCCACAAAACAAAACTCCAGTCTTCATATCATCTTGAAAAAGCCAATCTCTTCCACTTGCTAAGATCTAGAGCAGTGACAATTTAGCAGTACTATGGCAGTTCTAAATCTGTTTTTCTGTCCATGCAAAACAGTTCTGTTTGCACCTTAAATCACTAATACAGATGATGTATCTATCTTCTATCAGGAAATTTCTTTGTACGTTGATTTTTCCATGTAAATGTGAACCCTCTTTCCCTTTTAAGTACAAAGCAAAGAAATTCCAAGTGAAGTTCATGAAACATGGGAGTAAAGTTTTCTTCCTCTAAAATGCAAACTCTCTGAAGCACCATAACATCTACAACTGGACCATAAACACAAAAATTCCAAGTCCATGAAACAACAGCAAACAAGACATAGACTAGACTATTCCCAAAGGGAAATGTTACATGATGTTCATTAACTTGCTGCACAGTGCCAGGTGTTCTAAAATCTCCCTCTCTGGAGAAAATACTTTAATGTTACAAATAAATATCTATCTGGTCCTTGAAGTTTGTCAACAATTAATTATCCAGGCCTGAAACTTGTTATCAACATGTCAAAACCACCACCTACTTTGTTTTTCCAGTTCAAAAAGCCAAGTACATGGTGCAAGATGAACAAGTAAAACTGTAGTTGCATTTTCTGTTGTATTAAGTCTGTATACTTGCATTGCCAACGTTTTTGTTAAATCTGTATAACAATATTAATCTAATGCAAAGCAGCAGCTGCTGCTACTAATCAAGTACTAAATTTGCAAGTTTCCTGTAACTTTGACTAGAAATTGCTTTGTACATTTGTCAGTGGCAAAACCATACTTCTAGCCACAGTTAATATATGCATGTCTAAAGGACTCAGACAAATTCACCTCACAAAGTTACTGACAGATAGCACTGCAGAGATTACCTTTACATTTTAATCACCTCTTTCACTCACTTTAAACTGGCCATTCCTCATGTTAAAATAAAAGATATTTCAAATTGCCCTTCAGTACCTGAGTGTCAATGAAGCACAGTTTAATCTCTAAGGGAGGATGAGGTCTGACAGCCAAAGGGTGTTTTGTTACAGCCTTACTGGTGTTTTATGCTGCGATACCACTTAAATCACTGTAAGATCTGTATCTCCAGGCTACTATGACACTTGGAGCTCTAAATGTGTTCACGGCACTTAGATAAAATGTGCTGTATCTGCACAGAGAGCTGACTCTGTGGTCAGGTCAGAGAAGTACAGGTCAGGAAGGACCTCTGATAACCCGCTGGTTTCTGGTGAGAGCAGAGCCTTGGCTTACGGTCCTGCCAAGCCTGGAACCCCACAGCGCTCTCAAAGGAAAAGAACTGAGGAGGACCCATCCCTCCTTTTATTTTTTTAAACTAAAATCCTATGTTACAGTATTAAGGCTTTTTAATGTGTACTTCTATCCTTGTAGGTTAAGGAATCAGAACAGCAGATAAAGGAGGAGATTAGTCAGCAGAGAGAGGATTAGCCAGGAACAAAGTTAGTTATTGATATTAATCAGTAGCTAACAAGTCTCTTTTCAAGCTCTTCCTAAGCCATTAAAAGATGAAAGGCAGCACCACTCTGCCTAAAGATGCCCAAAAGCTTTGTGCAAGATCAGCATTTTGCCCAATGCTGGATACAGTATTAAAAATACTTGATCATAATAACAACATAAACAAGTAACTGAACTAATGGAGCTGATTTTCTATTGATTTGTCTCTTGTGCTTGAATTTGTTGTGACCTGCCGAGGTGTGTGAGAGGTTACTGAAACTTCCCACAGTGCTGACATCCTGACAACCTTTCTTTCCTGTACAGACTCTACATCTAAAAATATATTCAGGCAAAGCTCTTTCCCTTGTACACGGGCCCATTTTTGCAGACCTTGCAGGATGTGGCCATCTCTGAGACCCCCCTAAAGCTGCCAGGGAGACTGATCGGACAAGCCTCAGTTTTTCAGGAAGTGAACTACAAGTCCTAAAAGCACCAAGCTGCCCTCCTCGGCACACCTATGTTCAGTCTAAACTATCATCAGTCAAGTCTAGTTTGTTCATCCCTTCCCTTTCTTTGCAGTTCTTCCATTAAAATTTTAGCTCCTTCGCTAAAATATTTTCTTCCCCCCACTTATCAATATTTCCAGCACATTTCTGTCACATCACTCCTGACCTTCTTCCTCCAGGCATTCTCCACAGAATCACTGGACTTAAAGACAGTCTTTCCAGGATCTCACAGTCTCCTTATACTAATTTTTCTCGTTATTCTTTAACAAATACACAGTTCCTGCAAGCCATATCAAACCCATACATCATTCTTTCTTCTTACTGTTCTGACCTTTCAAAATCTGAGATACTTTACAGTGGAGACTGATCATTCAGAATTTTGCATGAATAAAAAGCAATCTTTGCTCACATGACAAATACCTGCTCTGCAGCAGAGCAGTGCCAGGAAGGCAGACACGATGCAAAGGTGGCAGACAGAGCAATTGCAGAAATTTGATAAAAAAAGAAGATGAGATTCATCTTAAACTTATGAATCTACCAGTAATGGTATATATTTGAGCCAAACTCTACTGAAAGGTGGATCTTTAAAAGGAAATTGCTTCTCATTCTATAAAGAAATCAGAAAGAGAATGGTCACTGGTGAGCATGAGAGGTTACCCTGAACAAAGTAAGATATCCTTGGAGCATATAAATGTTAGATTAAATACACATGTCAGCCTGAGCCTTTGAAGATTATTGTGTTGCCTAAAGAGGAGTTTTTAGAGTTGTGCAATTGGAAGTAGAATAAAAATGAGCTTTTAACCAAGCTGAATGTGACTGTTAGAAAACACAAACCCTTTCATCTGGCATCTGTAGAAGCAGGACACTAATGTAAACTTCAGCAGGAGCAAAAAGTAAGCTTTCCAGAAGTTTTAGTCCCTCGTGGGAAAGGCTGTGTAATTAGTTGGGCTTTATGGAGTATTACTTGGCTTGCATTAGACACTAAGTGTGAGCAAAAAGGGCAGGAAGAGACAATACACAGTAAAATGTAAAACCGAGAAGCAAAGAAAGAAGAGACATTAAGGACAAAAAAAGAAGAAATTAAAAAGAGGCAAAATACACACACCATGCACACAAGCTGGAGAGAAAGGTCAAATAAAAATAGATTCAAGGTAAGGACATAAGAGAGACGAAGACTTTAAATGTTAATGAGAAGAGATGATCCAAAAAGAAAAAAAAAATCTGGTAATGAGACATTAGAAAAACCTGATGATGTAAAAACAGAAAGAAAATAACCAGAGATAAATATAAGACCAGCAATCAACTACAGAAAATCTTCAGTTAATTGTAATGCCACGCAAAAAAATAAAAAAATGCCATCTGTATCCATAACTCCTTGCAGTCAAAGACAAAAGTAACGAGAAGTTTTTGGTCCCAAGAAAACACTGAAGAGAACTAAAAGACCATCAATATAAGTAAGGAAAAAGAAGAAGCAAAAAAATAATTCTCCTCATTCAGTGTTTCTGAATAAGAAAATACACTTTTCAAGAACCTGCTAATTCTTATGTCTCTTTCCCACACTACACTCACTTTTCCAGGTTGTAGCTTGAGGAGTCACTCCCCAGTGACATTCTGGGTTTCACAGACCCTGTGTAGGTACGAACTGCCCTAATGGCAGCAGTAACAGCACAGAGTACAGGGACTCCAAAGGTACAACGTAAGACATTCCCGTGCCAACACCTCAACCCTGTGGCAGCCTGGACTGTGATCTACCACCAGTTTTGACAGAATCATTTCTATCTATCTTACCAGTCATTTACCTTCAACGAACAACTCTCTAGAGAGACACCATTTCATGTTCTGGGGTAGCAAACTTCCCCAGTATGAGATGCTGCACATGTGACACCCTTTCCATCCTATTTCTCAGGTTCCATATTGTGCAAAAGCTTTGGAGCAGCACATGTTTAACCAAAACCTTCCTTCACACAGGACAGACAAAAGGTTCTGCAAGTTGACCAGGGCACTACACCTACCACTAGTTGTACAGTTTTTAAACATCACAATACTTAAACTCTCTTTACAAGTTGGAAGTCCTCATCATGAAGATGCTGGAAATTACCTTATTTTAGATGCTTTCCTTAACATGAGACAGGAATTTGGAACTCAGGAAGACTAAGAAATCTGGGTACCTTCATTTTATGCTTCTTCTCCAGAAGCCATAAACAAACTGCATCAAGGTTTCAATCCCTCCCTTACGCCCTTTTAAAGGTTCAAGAGTAAAAAGGGGACATTTATATCTGGTTTTAATAACAAAAATGGTTTGACCTCACACCAACCTGTAAGCACAGGCTCAAAGAATCACCACACATTGTGCAACACCTTGAAACAGTCTGCAACATGGAGAGTGTTTGTGCCCGTAGAGCTTCTGTGCTCGAGTACCCCTCTGGCTTTTTACAGCCAAGCACTTGTGTTCAAAGGCTTTTTACTACGAGCACGCTCTAACACAGTGACAGCCTCCTTATCCTTCTCCCTGCACAGCACACTGTGGCTTAATGCAGGCAGACTGCTTAGTTCTAGTGGAAATAACATGGAATTTCTCAAGAGTAAACAATGTCCTTCACTTAGCACAGTTCTTTTCATGTGCCTGTTCTGTGACCTGCACTCACCAGGCAGGCAGGATGGAACACACACTCACGCAGATGTGCAGTCAAACTCCACTCAGCTTATAAGGATTCCTGAACCTGTAACTCAGATTAGCTGGACCATCCCTTTGATTGGATAAAGCAATCTAAAACCACAGAGAACTCATCCTACTGATGATCAGATTCCAGACGGAACAGTCTGGACCCACCTCCTGCCCTTCTGTATTTCCATTCATAGGAAAGTAGAACCTGCACTCCCTCTCATGGTGGTTTCCTTCACCACAATTCACTCAGGTTTAAGAACCTCCCCTGGTTTCAGTCACTTGCCATTCAGACAGTACAAATGTTACCAAAACTGAGGTGTTTCAAAGGAAAAGGGTGGGTTGTTGTCATTAACATCATCTAAACACCACATCACTTCTTTAGTTACTTAAATTTCCTCAAGAACCACAAAACTGCACTAACCTCTCCACTAACCATATCAAAGTCAGAACAATTTTTTTAATCACTCTTATTAAATATATACATGTTATAACAAATGTTTCAGAGAAAAATGAACCTTTATGTAGCCCCATTTTCTGTGTAATTCTCATTAGCAGGCTTGCCAAGCTTTCAAATACTTCGTCTGTTGCTGTTGCTGCCCCTAAAACCCAGCAACATACTGAAGAAAAACAAAAATCTCAATTTGAAGGAAAAATATTCTCTTTCTCAATAAAATCATCCGGCAGCTCTTGATTTTAATTATATTCCTTAACACAGGCAAACAGTAAGAGTGTTTCATTTACTTAGAACTGAATGTATAAAAATAAACAAAAGAGTCCCTCATTACTCTGTTTTCAAGCTTCTTGTACCTTTGTCCAATGCTTTTTACATCAAATATTTATCATGGATATAATTAACAATTTCTTGCTTCAGAGGCTGAAAAGAGACCAGGAACGAAGATCAGATTACATTCACATAAAATACACAATATTTGCCCAAATTCCATTGTTCTTCTCCTGTAAAAAAATGTGAAAGTGCAGGTATTATTAGTGCACTAAGAGCCTCTGGTGAAGGGATTATCATTATCTACTTTAGTAATATCAGATTTCCATACTACAAAGGAAATGAACAAAGGACAATAGAAGAATATGCATAACGGTAATTTGCAGTGCTCTCTACAATCACTGTGTGCAAGGAGGTAACCTCAGTTATCTGTTAACAGTGTTCTTACAAGGCCATCTACCAACCCTGAAAACATGCCCTTTTGTTTCTAAAAAGACACAAAGATTTCCCTGCAAAGAAAGGTCTCTGAGACCCTAAAAATAATAGTAAGGTAGTAAATTTCCTTTAAGGACAATAACTTAGAACACAACATGGCCTCACAGCAATTATCATTCAAGCAACATGGGTGTGTGCATGTGTGTGTGTATATATATATAGAGAGAGAGAGAGAAATGTATCTGTATGTTCTCACCAAATGTATGAGTGTCATGTTCCTGATGACTTTCCCTCTGCAAGGCTGTCATCTTTTTATGAGCATCAACCCACCACGGTTTGTACTTTAAAAGATGCTGAATAGTTTCATCTTCAAAAAAATCAGCTCTAGGGAAAAGAGAAGTCATATGCTATTTATTTCAGTTCATAGTGTATGTGGGTATATATTAATGCACATATAGAACACCCCTCACTTGGTTCTGGGTTATTTTCCCTACATTAGAAATATGTTTTTTCCTTAAAAGCAGAAAATAATTAGCACAAAGCTACTGCAGTAAAAACCTCCATATACTAATTCTAAGAGGATTTATACTAAAGGACTCAGGTTCTAAGCCTTCTCTTACCATCTGAGCTTTATCTTCAAGCTAAAGAATGGTACAAATACCGAGAACTGAAACAAATTGCAGGATATTTCTTAAAACCTTCTTAATCACTACACAAAACCCACCCAGTTTACTGAACACAGAATGCAATTTGCTTCACTCTCACACTAACAGATTTTTTTTTTTGTTGTTTTCCTTCAATGTCATTATAAAGTTACTTAAAGATACCAGTTAGCATACACTTTGCTCAAAGGCACCAGAACACTTGTTTGCCACCATTTCTCCCAGAGCTTCTGTTCTTAATGAGGGTACACAGGAAAACAATTTTTCTTGAAGAAAGGCTGAGATCATCTGAAGCAACCAAAACACAGCCATTAAACTAAATGGTGTAACTCATCTACCAGGCCAGAACACGGAGTCTAAAATGGAAACTTAGAATTACGGTAATTTGCATCCCATTATAGGTTAGGAGCTACTTCAGTTCTACTGAAATGTACTTTTAAGCAGTATTTCCAGAAAGCTCTTCTATTTTCTGTGTGCTGCAGAAAGACATGAGGCTGCTTCTGAAATACCCAGCTCAGGAAAAATTCCAGGTTTGCAAAGGTACCTCCTGAAAAAACTCAGAATGGCTAAGCCTTCCTGTCCCCAGCAAAACATACCACAGTACTAATTCTCCCTGATGGGGATTAAATTCTTCTCCCATCAAATCCATCTTGCAGGAAGCAGTGTATATTAATAGATCTCATGGCTTCAATTTATTTTACTTATCTGGAAGTTTCTGAACCTAACTGACCCTGAAAAGCACACAAAGAATCACTTCCACGTTCATTACATGGAACGAAGCACAAAAGAAACACAAAGTTTTGATTTTTGGACTTTTCCTCATTCTGCTGTAAAATAGGTTTCACATGAAGGCAAAAAACAAAGTGGCCAAGACAAAATGTTCATCACTTCAAAACTCAAATTACCTCCTAATAGACCAGGATGGTTCATTAATCTGTTTCACAAGAGGAAAACAAAGTTCTGACATCAACAGCCTAAAATGCTTGGCAGGGATTGGTTGCTCAGCTGCTGAAGAGGTGAACTATGAAACAACGTTCTGCAAGAGTTCACAGCAGTCCCACTTGAACACAGACTTAAGCAGTAATTAAACAGTTGAGTAACCCCAAAACAGATGGGCAATGTCTTGTGTCAGTGTCACACCAAGAATACCCTCTAGGGCCTGCTCTGATGAGACAAAGAAACAAATAAAGAGGGAAGTTACTCTTCTTAGAAGTGATCTTTAAACCCAATCATTTATGAAAAGTGAATGTATGTCAGCTGAGGTAGTTCCACTTGACCAGGGGAAGTAAATCAACACTCACAGGTAATGATCAGGCTCAAACTTGGCAGCCTCAGCTGCCAGGCGTTTCCTCCTGCGCTCAGCTGCAGGAGTTTGGTCTGGATCCTTAATGTCAATCACATCGCTGAGCTCATCCTGTAAACGGAGCCAAAGTTATAAGGACAAGCCACATGTATGACATGCAAGATTTATTTAGTAATAAATTAGGAAGGATCAGCACTAGACTGAAATCTACTTATCTTCGAGCTCCCTTTCAAATCTTCCAAATTCTGGCTTCACTGTGCAAATAAAACATCAAAATTCCAAGGAAATGCAATTACTTGAAGCTCCTTAGAATTCATGATATTATCAAGCCTATTCAGGACATTTTTATCAGAAGGCAAGGAGATTACTTTGCATTATTTTAAAATTTGAAATATTTAACAAAAGCACATAACCACAACAAAGACAAGATAAAAGTCACAGATATGGTTCTTGTGACTTTTGATATTACTTGCACACTCTGAAGTGGCTGTACATTAATTAATAGGCAACTGCAATGCCCTTTTAATCATCATTAAGTAGTGGTACTTTAATGCTGATGGGAAATGTATTTCTTCATGAAATTCATCGTTATAAACAAGTAGATGTAGTCTAACAAAATGCAAATACTTTCTCCATAAATAGCAATCCTTCTGCTCCAAAACCTGAAAATATACAATTCATGCAATAATTAGTTACATAATTAAGTTGCTTGAAACAGCTACAACTTAAGTTTCTTAGAGCAAGAACACTACAAAAAAATCATCATCTACTACTTTAATAAAAGCTCTGTACGCTACTAATCTTCTTAAACTAGTCAGCATGCTACAGGTTTTAGATTAGTTTCAACCCATTAATGAATAAAAGAAACTGCTGAAGGCACAAGAGCAGAGTGACAGCAGTTTAGATCTCCTGTCCTACCAATTAACCCACAAGAGCAAATTCAGATGCCTCAGTGTAACACTAGTAAATCCCAGATACCAGGTGGACAGACACCTTGAAGAGTCCACTCTTAAAAAGTTGTCTTGTGAGCCAGGGAGCCTACACAGCAAGTTAGCCAAAACTTTTATGGTAGGAAAAGACAAAATGCATCTACCTGCAGCCTCTGGAACACTCCTGACCGCAAATTCCCAAATCCATAAGGGTGCTGCAGTGGTGAAGCACTTTCTGAACTTCCTTCATAAGGGGTCTGTTCTATTTCCCAGTCAAATTCTTCTTCCTCCTCCTCCTCAGACAGCTCAGCAGAGGCAGCTGCATGTATTGCATGGTCAGAGAAGGAAAATCGTTACACAGAAAATATATGTATGATTTCCTAGAAAGGAAGACAGTGGTGCATAATAAGCCTCTCTCATTTTACTACAGCTTTTAAGAAATATTACACAACACTGGGTCATACAGATCAGCAACCCACAGGTCCTGCTTCCAACTCCCCAGCTTTCAAAGGATCTTCAAGGAAGATCAGAAACATTAAATTTAAGTGTATTCCCTCAAAGACTGAAATGGCTGCTCCACTGATTCCAGCAAGATCAGAATTTGATGTTAAGAGGACCCTGACAGAAGACAAAATAATGTTATCCATAATTTAAGGTAAGTATTAAAAGTTTAAACAGAGACAGTCAAATATTTTTGTCTGTTAAGCACTGACGTTAAGCAAGGCAACCACCAGAACCTGGAGCTTTGATTAGCTTCTCACTTGAGCTAAAAGTCCAGTTGTGGCAGTCTGTAGAAAGCAGAGGACTCCAATGGGTGTGTGCTCTACAGCCACTAGAGGGGTACAAAGATCTACAGAGCATTAGCATATTTTTAAGCACATTTTGGAAAAATTTAAACATAACTAAACCTATAAAGCTGACATGTGTATCACCGACAACATACATATTTCTACACTTATCCATACTTTCATTTATTCACACTCTTCTCATATCCAGGACTAGCCAGTAATAGAAATACTGTATTTTTCTACAGGTATCACTCTAGATGTAAAACTGTTTCATTACATACATGTACCATTAGTATAAACAAGATTTTTCTTGCCATACCTATCTCTTCTACCAAAGGTTTTGCTGATCTTGATTTCTTTGGTGCTAAAAGAGATGTCAGCATGTTCAGCCCCTCAAAATATTGGCCAGGAATCTCCTTGGGTAACCGAATTGTAAAAGTTCCTTAAAAGAAAGTAAAAATAAAGATATTGCATTAAAATATCCAAGACAAACAAAAATACGCATAAAATAGGCTGAGGAAGTGGGACACACATTGGTAGCATTTTATTATGCACCAATGCATGTTTTTAACCTTATTTCACAAAATTCAAAGACTTTAATGATTAAACATGAAAGAGAATATTTAACCAGTTGTGATCTCCTGACTCACACTGTATAAACACAAACCAACAGAAGAATACAAGCTTTATTTTATTTTTAATCCTTCAACCAAACAACCCCCAGAAGATAACAAACTCCTTCAGCAATCTGATTGCCTTAAGTCAAGCACAAAATAAACACTCTGCAAGCAACATATTAATAGGCTTTATTGCTTTTTTGTTTTTAAGTATAAATTACTGGAGTTAGTAGCAATTTTAATGACATATATACTAATAACATTAACCAATACCTTCATCTGTATTATAAGATGCTTTTTCTCTGCCATCTTCTACAATTCTTCCAGGAAGTGTCAATCTGTGGGCAAAAAGTGAGATGCCTCATTGAAAGCCTGACTAATTCTGCAACTTAACATCTCAGCCTATAAAAATATAAAGGCACATTCCAAAAGCACCACTAAGGATTTAATTAACTCACTCCTTTTGATAGCAGTGGAAGCCATTCAGTTAAACCCCTGTGGGTTCCACCCACAAAAAGGCACACTTATTCTGCAAAACTTACAGCCAAAGGATTGTCTGGCCATTTTAAAATTAAAAACATACTCTACAATAAATTTAGAAAAGTTTCTTTCAACTGCCTTTAACGTGATTTAGTGCCCAGGAACAAAGAGGCCAGATCCAAAATAACAGATCTTTGCATGAAATGGGCTTTCTGCAGCCAACAGCACAAAACCTGCGAATTAGAAATGTTCTTAAAGGACCAAAATTAAGTTCAACCTCTGCTATGAAGTTCATATTTTGAAAGTTTTTTCACTACTTGCCTCAGAAAGTATGGCTTAGCATAAAATTTGAAGTCTTCCCCTTCAAAATACACATCAAACTCTGAGGGTCTGGCATAAGGCACTCTGATTATTATTGTGAGAAAATCCGGATCCTGGGTCAGTTCGAAAGCTGGAGTTATCATGACGGATCCCGTAGGAGAAGCAATGACTGTGTGACCCTATAGAAATAGGAAAAGAAGAAAACGTTACTGTAGTTTCCAATTTATGAGGCAAATAGGGTCTCCTCAAAATTCTGTAAGAACGTTTCAGATTCTCACAAAATTTTCTTCCCCATGCTGAAGAAGAAAACACTCATGACAACAGCAACAACATGAAAGTGTTATCCAGAATGTGAAGTTACCACCTCTGCACCTTAATGAAACAACTGAATGCTTATGAACGCAAACAGGAAAGCACCTGTTACATTCCACATTAAAAACCACGTTGAATTCAGTCCTAAAACTTGTCAGGTTTTTATAACTGGTATTTATAATTTCACATGCAGACCTGCACAGTTCTTTAGTGAACTGATCACAAACCACTACTTGAAAACCCTGAAAAACAGTAATACTTAAAAAAAAAAAAAAAGGCTGTATTTTATAGTTCACATACATATTAGCCAGAATATGAGCACAGATTCAAGGACAGTTTAGATGAGTACCCATAAGAACCACATGTATGTATATACATTGGCACATGTACATAATTAGCATGACAGAAGGAATTTACATAGTACTACCGCCCTAATGAATACATACAATTTATCTGACTCTTCAATAGCTTCTAAATACAAGATCATTCATCAGGCTTAACTCAGATTTCAGCTGCGGTTGGGGGCTTTGTTTGTTTTGGTGCGTGTGTTTACAAACACTCGCAGTTTTGAAAACTAACTTTTCAAAACAAAAACATTTCAGCCAAGAAATGCAGAACCGAACTGCCATCTGGGAAATACCTAGTTTTCACTCAGTTATCTTTGCTAAACCTATCCCCACTGTGATAATTTCATGAACACACAAAAATTACTAACAGGACTAAATTAATAGAGCATTTTTTTTTTTATAAGGGCAATATATCTCATTTGGCACATGTAAGAAAAATTAAACTCCTCGTTTCGCTCTATTACGTGATTCCAGAGCAATATTCCCACTCTTTCCAGGCTGAAAAGCTGCCACGAGTTTATAAAGTTGGTCCTGGATAGGGAACACCTGCAAACCCGTGAATATCACCGTTGTTTTGCCGTATTTAAACACCAGCAGTTGGGATAAGAAGTGACAAACACCCAGTAGCTCATTCAGACCCCTCAGAGGGTGTTAGTCCGCAAGTTTTATTAAGTCAGATGCTCACGTATCAAGAGCCGTCCCAAAGCCCGGCCCAGCTGCTGCGCTTGGAGCATCCCCGACCCAAACTAACACCCCCCAAACCCCCCCTGGAGGCTCCCACAGACCCCCGGGCACCTCCCGGCCGAGGAACCGCGACCACACACCCCGAGGTGTCCCAGCCAATCCCGCTTTTCCCGTGCAAACAGCGCTGTGCCCCGGGGAAAGGCGCGGGGATGAGGGGGTGCTCCGCTAACAACACACCCGCACAGCGGGCCGAGGGCCCACCCGCGGCCGGGCCGCCCCCTCCGGGGGACCCTCCAGCGGGACAGAGCCCTCCGAGGCGGCGGCTTCCAGCGGGAGGAGCTGCGGGATAAGGATAAAGGGGAAGGACGAGGGGACAACAAACACCATTCTCGCCCGCCCGAGCCGCCGCCACTCACCGCCCGCGCCGCTTCCCGCGCCCGCCCGCACCGGGGGCGGCGCCCCGCGCATGCGCAGGGGGCGGGCGGTCCCGCCTCCCTCACGGCCATGGCGGCGGCCCGGCCCGCTCTCGCACGGGAGCCGCGGCGGTCCGGCCTGGGCTCCGCCTGGGAACACACCCTTATCCTTATCTGCCTGGAATGGGCGGGAATTCAAACAGCTGCCTCACGCCCCGGCCGCTCCTGCGCTTGGGGGGGGTGTCCCGGCGCTGCCAAGAGATGGTTGGCAGTGGCTGTCAGCAGGAGTCGCTGAGGGGAAAAACCAGAACCCGCCACCTGCAGAAGGGGAGACAATGAGTTCTTACCTAAAATATCCTGTGCAGACGGAGCAGCTTTTACTTCAGCTGCTTTTCATAAGTGTGGGAATTGAACAGTTTTTAGTTGGGGAGATGATTTGTTTCTTCCCTGGGGGTGACTCCAGGATTAATTCAGGTGAACGAATGTTGTGTTATTGGTGTTGTGTCCACACTTCGCTGCAGGTGAGTGAACTGAGGAGTGACCCTCCATGAGCCCTGTCAGGATGGGAATTCCCAGTTACAGAAGTGTCTTCTAAGCCATTGGATAAACAAAACAACATCGACAGTGTGGAAAGAGGCAGATCCCGGTGAATTACAATACAGCATTAAGGAGAAAGTGCAACAAGAAGCTCAAAAACTTGCCAGAAGCAGAAAAGCGGTTTTAAAAGCCATAATTTATTAAATATAGCACCTATTGTAGAATTAGTCTGATTTTTCTGCCATTAGACCATGAGAGGTATTCTAGTTCTGGATAGTTCTGTATATCTTTAAATGCTACTGACTGTCATCCTCTTGCTGCCCCCTCTGAAATGCATTCAAACATCTTTTCTGGAGGGAGAAAGCATAAGTATGTAACTTCTGCTAATAAATTTTTCTTTAAAAGAGAAATGTAGACAAACCTCCAGGCTGGAAATCCACTGAATGTGGCATCTGTTCATGAGAAAACTTCTTCATTCTTGTACAGATCTGAACCAGCAGTTTAAATACTGCACAAAAATTAAATGATTTTCTTCAAAATAGATAATTCTCCCCACTGATCTAAAATTGATGGACGGTTTTAATATTCGGCCTTAAACTTCCTTATGCCCCAGTTTTTCACATGCAGAAATTGACGACGCAGGGCATGTAAAAGGCATTTTTTTGTTACAATAAGAAATTAATGACATCTAATTTCAGATGCTGATTTGGTTTGGACCAAGGCCTTGATCATGTCCTTAGAAACTTTTGATGTATTTCCAGTGAACTTCTGCACTTACTAACTTTTGGACTTTACCAATGTAATCTATAATAAGAACGCTGGACAGGGAGCTGGATTATGAACCAGCAGGCACCATCTTCTCTGCATAAGTTCAAATTTGCAGGACAAGTCTGTGAAAGATAAGAAGTTTCATCAGAGAGTTTATTCTTGTCTAACTGACACTTTCCAAGACTGCCTCAGTATTATTTTTTTTTTAGAGTCTAAGAACTTCCAGTCCTTTTTTTCTGGTAATGCTTGCCTTGTGAAAGAACTATTTATATGCTGATTTCAGTGAAGAAGCTGGTGCCTCAGCCATTCTGCTTTTCCATCCAAGTAAAGGATGAAGGAGCATCTCTAAGGAATGTATATTGCTTTCCTTTGTAAAAAAGCATACTGAGTTTTTAAGAACTGCAGTGAAAATATTTTATTTGGAAATGTACAAGACTACTTTGCATCTTTCCATGCGTTTCTCTGATGAAGAAGTAAATTTGGCTGCGCTATGTTTAATGGAGCACTGAAAAATGAAAAACATTATCTACAGTGTCTTGGGCAAGTAATTAGGAAAACGTGCTGTTCCTTTGAAAAATAGAAACATGAAGCTTTGCAATTTATGATCACAGTTGACTCTACGTGGCTAATAATAACAAGTAAATCTGGCATATTTGCACGGATGTGATACATAGTGTATTCTAGATATATAATTGGCATCTACATACAAATGGTAATCAGATACAAAATATGCCTTTAGTTTAACAAGTAAAAGAAGAATAAAATTGTTTCTCTATGTAGGAAAAAAGTGGAAATAAATTAGGTATAGATTTCAATCAGAAACACATTTCTCTGTGAAATACATTATAACACACAACATATAGCTATTTCCATTGTCTAAATTATCAGTGCAATAATTTTTGTGAAGAACTGAAGTAGTTCTGTAGTTATAAGACTTACACTTAGCAAAAATGTGGTGTAAATGCATATTGTAAACAGTAATTGAGGGCTGAGATGGAAATAGCAGATATCATTGCACACTTGAGCAAAATTCATATTATTCTTCCCTTTAACTTTGAAAACAAGCAAAAAACACTTTGACTTCTTTTGTCTAAGTGGCCTGAAGCATTCCTCCAAATCTAATGCATTATAAGCTGAATTTCCTTCCCCCATACATTTGATTTTCCCAGAGTTTCTAGTCCTTGTTTCACTTATGAAGTACTGTGTCCACAATACCATGATATCTTCATAGCTTTATTTTTGCTCTTTCCTCTTAGAGTTTCCATTATCCAAAGATAACGAAGCTTGTCATTCTATTTCTCTAGAGAAGGGGAGGATCCTGGATCACAAAGACCTTCTGTGCTCTCTCATAAGGTAAGGATAAGAATCTGGGCCTCTAGACACAGGATGGTGGTCTTCATAAATTCAGAATCAAATCTGCCAATCTTTACAAGTATAAAGTGGCAACAGCCAGGGATGAAAGTTTGTAATGTGTCTCTTGGTGTTACATTTTGTGGTGTTACCTGCTAGACACATCTCCAGCTTCCTTTGAAGGCTTGTGGCAAAGTTTGTATATGAGAGATCAAGTCAGAGATTAGCTTTTGGTGAGGGAAAGATATCAGGTTATTAAACAACTCTCCAGGGATCTGTTGTGGCTCTTGTGTTAAGAGCCTTTAGAGTTATTCAACTTACACTCCAGGAGCACCATGTAGACACCTTTGTTTGCTAGTCTGGGTTTGTAGCTCACATGCAGGACAGTGAATTTTTGAAATTTATTATTCTCTAGATAGCATGTGGTATAATTTTCTTTCTGTGTCTGATCTGCAGCGGGTGCAGGTCTGTTACATCCCTGCTCCTGAGAACCTGGCTCTTTTCACTCAGTCATTTGCTCTTGCATTGAGTTGCTTGAATCTTTGGCTGCTACAGAGAAATAGGTCCTCTTACACAACCTTCGAAATGTTAACCCAAAACAAATAAAATTACTAAGAGAACTTAGTTTTTTAAGATAGTTTCAAAATATAATTATGCTTTAAATCAGTGCTTTACAAAGCTACATTTAAAAAATGTACATTATAATAACACATCTTTGAATGATTAACCTCTTAATATGCCATGATATGTGTCTGCAATACAAAATAGGCTAAGCACCCTTGGTATTAATAAATTTGTTCAAGCCTAAAATATGTGTGTCACTACTGTTTTATTGTTTTAGGTCCAAGCCATCACTCTGACTGAGCATCTACATTGTCACAGCCACTGTCACATATCTGGTTGCACATTGTGGCCAATCTGTCGCTTCGCTGCCAGCAATGAACATCAGAGAGTGCGGCAGATTCAGCTGCGCTGACTTAAGTGTGCACTATAATTCTATTCCAGCTCAGCCATGGACTGATTTTGGGTGAGCATGCAGCTGGCAGCATGGAAAAGTTGATAATTGCACAATGTAATTTGGAAAAAAATTGGTGCAAGTAGGCAAGTGAATGTTGGCACTGCAGCAGGTCACAGAAGCAAGGGGAAACTACCTCAAAGTCCCTTAGAATGTTTCCCAGATTTCTAATGTTTAGCTTGGTATTTGTATGCAGAAATTGCTGACATATCTCCTGTATATGAAAGTGATTGTATTGGTAGTACACAACCACACAGCTGAACAGCTTGAGGATTTCAGGGGGTTGCTACTGGCACTCTTTTTTAAATTTTTTTAATTAAGTACAAAGTTTGGTAGGGTTTTATTATAGTACATACACTCTCAGCAAAAAGCATATGTTTATGTATTGTGGTTTTTCTGTAGTTCCTCATTTAGTATTGTTATTTTCTCTTAGCATGAAAGAATTCATATTTTTGTATCTGGTCAGAAACTGAGCTGGATGAACTTCTGAGACAGTAGTTGTTCCTTGCATTTGCACTAATACCAAGGTAAAGTACATTTTGGGATAACACTGGTGAAGGCATGTGATGACAGCAGTGTAAAATGGACAGGCTGCAGAGTCTCTCTGCCAAGTGAATGCCATTTAAAGTAGAGAAGGCCAGCAGAGCCAAGTTCACTTCCAGTGCTGACTCCATGAGGGACTTGTGAGGCTCCACTTTCCCTTCTCTCCCCGTTCCAACGTTGGCATCTCCATTCTGTGCACAGTTTATACTCCAGCTGTGTGGGGCAACGAGAATTCTTGCATTTCTGTCCTTCTGTTCATTTAAAGGTCATAAATCAGATTATGAACCCAAGCAGGATTTATTTCCGTGAAATTCGCAGTGTTGTGATCTCTGATGATGTATGTTGCACACTAGACGGGCTAAGATGGGTCACACGGGGACAAGTCCAAATCCACACAGAAGCGAGCGAACGCTTTGTTCCTTCGCTGTTGTAAAAGTAGTGCAGTTTACTGCGATACAACCTGCCCTCGTAGCAGGTGGGATGAGAAGAGTGTGCGTGGAGGTGAGGCGGGGGGAACTCAGCGCCAGTTTGGCTGATAGCACAGACAGAGGGAAGGCGCTTCAGAGCCCCGACAGCGTGCGGCGTGACATCGGGGTTACCTCGCAGTGACACCGAGCCCTGCCTGGCGGTCCCTGCCGTGGCGAGGGACAAACTTTATTAATCCCGCTGTCCGTAAGCGCCAAGCGCTCCGCAGAGCCCGCGGCCGCTACTCCAGACAGTACGGTAGGCGCGGCCGCCCCGCCCCGCCCCGCCCCGGCGGGCTGAGCCGACACGTCCCCGCTCGGGCCGGGCCGGGCCGGGCTGTGCGGGGCGCGCCGCGCGGGACCGGCCATGCGGCCGCGCTGACCCGGCCATGCGGCGGCCGTGCAAGGTGGCGGCGGCCCTGCTGTGCCTCGCCGTGCTGCTGCTGCTCTATCTGCTGGCGGGCAGCGCGGCCCCGCCGCCCGCCCCCTCCGCGCCCGCCCGCCGCCCGCCGCGCCTCGGCC
>JAWWEU010000023.1:3577445-3601629 GCA_035583155.1 Acropternis orthonyx | reverse complement strand
CCGCAGCCCCCCGCGCCGGAGCCCCGCCATCGCCGCCCGCAGGTAACGGGGCCGCACCCGGCACCGGGACCCGCACCCGGCACCGGGACCCCCCCTCCGCCCGCCGGGCACCGCCCCGCGCGGGACGCCCCCGCTCCCGCACCCAGCTGTGCTTCCCGCGTGACCCGGTGATGGGACACCCTCGTGCAAACCGCGCTGGTTCACAGGTGTAAACTTCCCCCCCCCCCCCGCGTTGTTTCACTCGCGGTAGTTGGCGGAGATGCCCCGCCGGTGCGTGCGGGGTTCGCTCCGCCGCCCGTGCCCCATCCGGGCAGGGCTTCCCTCCCCTCGCTGCACCTCCGTGCGGGCACAGCGCCTGGAATAGCCGCTTCTCCATCAGGTTTGGCTTTGTCTCGGGGGCTGGCGGGGTCAGTGCGGTGCTCGCCGGCTGGAATGACGAGCTGCTGTCACCTCGGGAGCGTCACTTGGGCGGATTTTTCATTAGGGAAGGTGACTGGTTGTTGCTGTGCGGTACCGCTGGGTTCCGGACTGCGGAGGCACCAGTGGATTTTAAGCTCTCGAGCTTTTTGTTTTGAATGCCTTTTCTATGTAAATTTATTATGCATAACTTTTAAGAAAAGTTTGCACTCGTGGTGTGTTGGGTTTCCTCTCCCACCACCTTACAGGCAGGGTATTTTAAAGGAACTAATTAGTTCAGAAAGAGACCCTGGCAGCTTTCTGTGGGTGGAGGACTGTTTTCCCCTTTGCATTCCAATTATATTATGGTCAGTGTGACCTCATATATCTAATTAACTTGGTATGTCTTTGTGTCTTTGATTCATGATTTCACAGAGATGTTCTGAATGAAAGACTATTCCTGTTTTTTGAGCTCTTACTCCTTAACTTATTAAATCAGTTGGTTTCTCACCAGCATTGTTGCCCCACTGAATGCAGGAGATGTTTACTGGGGCTGAGAATGGGTCACGCACAGACTCCAAATGCCTGTATTAAAGCAGGATTATTTCCACTAGCAACTGTACCTCCTGAAGTCATTTTTCTTTAAGGCATATCTCTGCGATTATCATGGAAATCAAGAACACTGAAGGAGGGAGCCCAGAAAGTATGGAACTGCCAAGGAGTGTAAACAACTGTTCCATTTCAATGAGCTTTTCGCTATCAACTTCATGTTTCAAACTTTGACATTATCTAACTTTTGGATTATTTACTGACTTTGCAAGTACTTTTTACAAGGTCTGGAACACAACAACAACGAAAAAAGAGGAATCCTGTATTCAAACCATTCCTTTTCTTCAAAATTTTGTGTGTGGTGTTTGGTGGTTGTTTTTCCCCTCATGATCCTGCACCACTGGCTCCAGCAGGAGTTTGTATAACTGAGAAGCACAAATCTGTGGGTTCAGTTCTGCCCCTTGCTGATTCTACGTTGAGTTAGTTACTAAGAAAAATGTATTCAAGTGAGGGTATCCATTAACAAAGAATTCTTGTGGGGAGAGTGTGACAAAACGTGGTCCAAGTGGAGGTGATGCTTGTCTTCTTGGGAAGACATCAGGTGGTGGGATCTGCTGGGCTTAAAAATCCTGATCCAGGTATGACTGAAAGAAAGGAGTGTGAGGGGCTTGAATGTGGAGCGTAAAAAACAGGCCAAGATCTTGTGATGTGATCACAGTGTACGTGCTTACATGAGGCTGCATAATTGAGTCACAGAGCCTCAGTGAAGTTCTGTCTGTGTGAATGTAAAGAGTTGTTTAAATTCAGTTTTGCCAAGCTGGTTTGTGTAGTTTGGTCAGAGAATGCAGGTATTGGGCTGAGCTCAGAAACAAAGGCACTATCTAGGATGTGTGCTTGCCTTGGGAGAATCAGCATCTTGCAGGGAAGAGGAACTGTATTTTGACTGGGATTTGTAATGCTGCTTTCTGTAGCCACATAACGACAGAAACCATCAGATTTAGGTTTTAAGTGCAGATTTCTTCTAACATAAATAGTTCTGAATGATAAAAGCTTCATGTATGGCCATATCATTAGCTGACTCATACTTACCAAATGTGAGCAGTGACATTCGTGTGCAGTGCTTTGGTCATTAGATAATTTTGGCAAATTTAGGTAAGCGCTGCATTTAAGTTTCTGGTTAGCTTTGAAATGGTTTTTGGTGGTGGTTTTACTGCTCCTGCCTCTAGGAAGTAGCAAATCCTAGGCCTTCAGTAAGACATTTTTTATACGAAGAATTTTAAGTATGTGCCAAACCAATGTGTGCAAAGTTTCCAAAAGCAGAAGGGTAATTTTACATTTGAAGGGCAGATGTGACCACAGTGTCTTTCAAACCAGCGTGGCAAGACTCGGGAAGTGAACCCTTGCCAGCACATTTAGTTCCCTGAAAGTAACTTTTCCAAAGAAGAACATCTCTTGCATGGCAACCTGTCAAGATACTTTTTCTTCCTTTGCAGCCTGCGTGCACACACATACAAGTTTGGCTTGAGTTTGGTAATAACAAGCTGAGGCCCCAAGTATCTAATACCTGTTTCACAAAGAACCCACTTGATAGCAGGAGATAGAAACCCATTCTGGTTCTGAGTGTCATTTCTCCGAGCAGTAGGAAGAGGTCGAAACTTCAGTTTTTTGATTGTCAGCAGCTACAGTCGTTTCTGTGCAACTGCACTGAAGTGAGAAAACTTCGTTTAAAAACATTTAGTGCCTTTCTAATTTGTGTTTTAAAGTGTGTGAGAAAATGTGTTTCATATCATGGAGCTGCTGTTGGGACTTTGACTCAGGAGTGACTGTCAGGGAAGGAGCCTGTTCAGTGAATCACCAGTTTGGATGCAACACTTAAATCTAACCTTGTTTGTGCTGCAAGAGTAAATGAGATCATAATACGAAGGAGGTTTCAAAAATTAACAGCTATATTGCATTTTGTAAGAATCTGCATGCATTATCTTTCTCTCAGGAATAAATTTGAAGGTTTGAATAGATAGCAGGCTCTGTAATGAGATGGGAATGCATTATTTTGAATGGATTTGGATTGATTTAGACAGGTTTTGGGTTAATTATGTTTGAGACACTTTCACTGTGACTAATAAGAAAATTACATGTAATCTAAACTTTAAGACCTAGGAATGTACACTGTTGTGCTCGAGCACTCAGGCTGCTCCTGCTGTGTCAGTGCCTGTCTGAAAAAAATGTAAGCAGTAAATAAAATACTAGTGAGCAACTGGATGGGAGCTGCTCTGTATTGTTGGAAGGTCTTTGCTATAAACATTTTATCGTGCTCTGTCTTATCAAGTGTGTATTTTGTGATGCTTTCTGTAGTGCTTAATCCTAGTTTCTTTATTTGTTCCTGTCAAACACATTAAACTTTAAGGCCCAGGTCACTGTATTGATTTAGATGCACTTAAACCTTTAATTTAGGTTATAAAATCTGATTATAGACCCTATTTACAACTAACGAGTTGGAGTATAAATGAGTGAATGTGCATATAAATGTTAGGAAGAATTGGCTAATGTGGATCTATGGGCTTTTCAATGTGCTTGGGAGTCTCTTGAGGTAGGGAACTCTTACTGCTGAAACAGCTGTTCCCATTGTACAGGTAGGACAACTTGGCTGTATCCTGCAGATCTTTAAGGAATATCCTTTCATCCAGCTGATACTTCTCCCTGTCCCTTCCATTGCTCCTTGGAGCGTGTGTATGAGCAGAGGAGGGAAGGGGGGCAGCTGTGATGTTCTTTGCTGTGCTCTGCTCGTTTGCCTTCCTGGCAGTCTGACTTTGCCTTTACACCTGCCTCCTCACAGACTTACAGATAATAATTCTTATTTTTAAAGGCTAAGTTAAAACTGTAGTCAAACACATCCTGCTGTGGCACGTTATCTCCTGTTCCAGCTCACCTTTGTTTTCGCAGTCCTCTAGTTTTCCTTATGTACTTATAAAAATGCAAAATGTTGTGTCCCAAAAGTTCTTCTGTACTTTGTTGCTACTTTTCTCACTACTGCTGCCCTCAACGTCCCAGACTGTTATCGATGTAGTTCAAGTACTACCTCATGCTCCTTTTGTCAGGGGTTTTTATTCCTGCTTAGGTCATTACAGGCTCCTGAACCCCTTGGCAACTGATAATCCCTCACCTCTAAGGCTCAGCTGTTTCCTCCACTCACTGGCGTAGGGGGCAGGATGTCTCTTGTTATCGGTACTCCCATGGGCTTACTGGGAATTCTGCTTTCATCAAAGGTTGCTTCTGCTGAGTCTGTCCATTGGAAGTGCTTGGCTACACATACTGGATTTTTCACTACAGAATAGCTGCATAATGGAGAACTCACTGTGGCTAAAAGTGCACAGCAAAGCCGAGTGCTTTGGTGTCGGGTTTTGAAATGCTGCAATAAAAGTGTAGTTTAGTCCCTCTCCCAGTGAATTCCATTGCCACAAGCTACATCAAAGCAGCTCCCAGCCTGCCTATGGCTTGATTTAGAGACTCAATTAAGAGGAAACATTAAACAGATAGGGAGAAGGGGGAAAAGGTGATCTGTGTGAGCAGCTAATTATTCACTTCAATAATTCAGCAGTTTTTACACTAATAGGTTGGAAAGTAAATACCACTTCATATAGATGTAGTATTCCATTATTTATACATTGATAAAATTGGGGGTTAATTAAGACTAAAGCAGAAGATTTTAAACCCTTGATGAAACATGTTGCTTTGTATAGTCAGTAAAGTGCCAGTAGCTGGTGTTCCTTTACAGAGGTGAGTTATTCTGTAGGACAGAACTCAGTTCTTCCACAGAGCCGCACTGTAATACCTGTAAAAATAATAACAGCTTTATAACTGTCATTTTTCTCTTTATTTACAACTTCTGTTTGTAGTATTAACTTTCCTGATTAATTGTTTGTCTGTAATTGTGTGTGCTGAGAAGAGGCCAGGATTGATGTCCTCTGCTCAGAGATATGTCCAGAAAGGGCAGTGATATCTATGATTTGCCTTTTGAACTCTCCTACAATGATTATTGTGCTGTGATGTAGTTGCTTGGTCAGCTACATCCCACGTGATGGAGTGGAAGTGCCATCCTTGTTGGAATGTGAATGTAACATGGTAGAAATGTTCCTGGAGGATGCAGTTTTTACCTCCCCACTGAACAGGGGGACACACAGAACCAAAGGCTGTGTTTTCAAAATGTCTTCAGCTCCCCAGGAGAGCCCTGATTTTTCTGGCCAACAGGTAGCTTCAATGTGCCTTTTATGTGCACATTCCCCTGTAGTCTGGCTGAAGTGCGTGTAAAGGTGGGTGCTCAGTGAAAAACCCATAGTTTGGCCCTTCACCACTTGTGGAATATAGTCTGGCTCATCTGGGACATGTGAATGTGTTTGTTTTCAAAGTTCTCTATTTTAGCAAAATCTCAGTGATTCCATGGGGTGAACTGGAGAGGAAGTCCTTTGAAACTGTGCCAGTGCCTTCAGGCCAGGATTAAGGCATGCATCTTTAATAACAAAATTAATTAACTATTAGAACAATTTACATATGGATGGAGTGGGTTTTTTTAAAAGTATGGATGTCTTCTTCCAGTCTAGCCATTATAAGCCTGGGAATGAAGTGCCTGGATGGTAGTTGTGTGATCTGCATTGTGTTAGAAAGTTGGCTGGGTAGTTGTAACTCCATTCTGGCTTCCTGACCTCTGAGCTGGGAAAAGAGCAAGGTGGTGTCTGGTTTGAGGTGCTGTGGAATTATCTTCATCTGTGTCTGTAGTGCAGTGATTTATGCAAATCCAGAAATGCAGGAATAACAGAAAATTTCTGAAAATAGCACACTTCTTTTTTGTTACGATTTTAACACTATTGATGTGTACCATTGACCAAATTTAGCATACCATTTGCATGTTGTGTGGATCTCTGACCAGAAAAAACTCCTGATCCCTTAGAAAAGGAAGGAGAAGAGAAACCCCTGATGTCTGTTACTGCGGGCTTTTCTTCATGTTTACCTCAGTAATTTTTATATGCCTGTTTCTGAATTTTCAGGAAGCCTGGGGAACAGAAACATCCAAAGGAGCCTTCATCCTTGCAGTGCATGCATCTGGCAGTGGTGGCATGTGGGGACCGGCTGGAGGAGACGCTGATCATGCTGAAATCAGCAGTGCTCTTCAGCAACAGGAGACTCTGCTTTCACATTTTTGCTGAGGATGCCCTTAAGCCTGAATTTGAGAAGAAGGTGAGTTTGTTTGCCATTCGGTCAATTAATAAAAGGAGTTACTTATAAGTTGCAAATCTGAGAAAAATGGCACTGACATCAACAAGTAGCAGCCGAGCGCGTTGTTTACTGCACAGTTATAAATTCCTGAGGTGTGCATATTTTTTTAAAAAAGCTGTATGACCTGTAGCGTCTGATTCCTCCCCTTGTGTCTTTCAGTTGAAGGAGTGGCCTTCCTCATATACAAAGAAGTTTGAATCCAACATTTACCCAATAACTTTCTCAGTAGGAAATGCTCAGGAATGGAAAAAGTTATTCAAACCATGTGCTGCCCAGCGCCTGTTTCTTCCGGTAAGGCACCTGGATTTCTGAGTAGGTTGCTTCAGGAAAAGGTTAATTCCACAAAAAGGAAGCCTTACTGGTGTAATATTAATGTATTTGTCAGGCTGAAACGTCTGCTTAAAGATATTTTAGTTTGTGCTTTAGACACTGTAAAGAACAATACAGAAATCCAGCCTGGCTTTTTCTTGGCTAACAAAGGATGTGTGTTTCTGATTTGCCTCCAGTTCCATGAGCCTCTCGGGCTCTCCAGATTCTCCAGACAGAGTGCGAGAGCTCTCTCAGGGCAGATCTTCTGGGGTAGATGCTGCGTGCCTTCCATGAAAAACATTCTTTTCAACATGTCCCCTTTACGCACCATCTTCCTTTCCGTATGTTAGCCCTTAAACTGATGCTCTCAACAATCCCTTTTTCTTGAGTTTTATTTCTTTTTCCAAGACTGTCGGAATTGCCCTTAAGGTAGTAATTCCAGTGTGCTCTAAGTTAGGTTTCGTGCAAGAGCTTTGTGTATTCTGGGATCTTCAAGTTCACTGAAAAGTTGTATTATTTACTGTATAATACCTAGTGTCAGAAACTTGGAAAATATTTAAGGTTGCTGGACAGAAGGAAAGTGTTGATAACAATTTTGCATCTCAGAAATGGAAAGAACTTTTGCATAAAGCAATTTCTGTGGAACTGAGAACATCTATCAAAACTGTCTCGTGCGTTGCTGTTGATTGGGGTGACTCCAGTGAACTGTCAAGCTGTTCACATGATCCAGATTTCTTCATTGCTGTCTTATGAGACATAGAGGGGGGGACACAAAGAAATCTTTACTCTCTCAGATGGAAGCAATCAGGAGACAGCTGCACGTCCAGATACGTAGCCTATGAATACATATGTGAGAAAATATGTGCTGTCAGCAGTTCTGTTGATCTTCCATTTAGGGGTGGACTATCAACTGCACAAAGGCCAGATGGGCTGAAAGTAACTCCAGCTACAACAGGGACCCTCTATTCCCTGAGAAAATACTTATATCACCTGGAAAATAATCCGTAAGCATTTGCTTGTTCAATACAGTGTTTGTCAGAGTAAACACAAATCTCTGTTCTTATTTCTTATTTTGGTGGACTAACATGAGAGTGGTTATGGTTTCACTTTCATGTGTCCTCACTCTTGTGATGACAAAGAAGGGTTTATGCTGATTCCTTTAGGCTGGACAGTGCTTTTATTGATTCCTTTTTGTCACTCACGTATTGCCAAAGTTATCCAGTAACTTATAAGGAATATTAGACTGTTGCATGTTGTCTGAGCAAAACAGGGAGGCAGCTTGGACTGTAAGTGTGTCCCTTGGGGCAGTTGCAGAAAGTTGTGTGTGATCAGGCTGAGGTTTATGGCTTTGAATAGGAGGGGTTGTCTGAGAGGAGTTGCAGCTGACACCGAGTTGATGTGGATGTAGTAAAGAAAACAAGCTGTAGTAATGGCTGAGGTGGCAAGTGTCCAGTTGGGCTTTGCTTCCAAGTGTTGTTATTTAGAGAACTATTTCAACTTCTATTTTAAATAAATACTAACAGGATGTCAGTGTGGTTTTTTTCTTATCCTTGCCTGTACTGAGCATTTTTCCCTGTAGCAGCATAAAACGTGCCTGGATTTAAAGAGGACCCCAGGAGAGCAATAGTTGAGTTTATCAGCTGTTTAGCTCTCAGTTGTGCAAATTGCCTTGCTCCTGATAATGCTAAGCCCGAGTGGAATGTGAGTCTTTGATTCCCAAGTGCCTCTCCTGCCAAAGAAATCTCCTCTGCAGCACCAGCAGGCTGTGAAAGTGGACAGGAGGGTATGAGGAAAGTGTTAAGGGAAAATTGGGTAAGAACCTTTCAGTGGTTTTACTCACTGATAAAGCTGGAGCTGTGGGACGTGACCCTGCAGTTTGCAGTGAGGATCTGGTCTGTCCTGGCTAACAGGTTGTGGTGCACATTCCCAATTTGTTAAATCTACCTGGGATGCTAAAATACTAAGGAAGATTGTACAGTATCCTGCATTTTTAGACTTGTTCAGTGACATCTGATCACATTTAGCCACTTATGTGCAGATAATGCAGATTGAGCCTCCATGTAATCTCACAAACCCGAATCTCTTGCTGCAGTCTGCTGCAAGAAAACCATCCAGGGCATTTGTAGAGACAAAGGAAGGAGGATGGAGATCTTTACATGAGCACAAAATGAAACTTCAATAAATTGGGAAGGTAGTGCTCTCACCAGTCACCTGAAACTGGTTTGTACTACTGCCGTGGATGTTAAGATAGCAGTGAAAAACTTCCTCTGGTGCCAGGGATGCTGGTCCCCCAGAGCTGGCTGCAGCTGTCTCCCTGCTGCTGGTCTGGAGCTACCAAAACAATCAGCTAAAGTGTCCTGAAATGCTTAAGGGATTTTCAGATGATTTTTGGATGAACATTTAGAAGCCTTCTCAAAACACTTAATCTACTTAAAGAGCTTTTGAGGTAGATTAGCAATATCCCTGTGTTATAGCTTTCCTCTTGAGGATGCTCAAGTATCCAACCCAGTGTATTGGTGGCAACACTGGGAATAGATGCCAGGGCCTTATGTAGACAAAAGTGTCTGTTGTAATTTGAGTTAATTACTTCCTACAACTAAGTTTACTAACTCAACTTTGTGGTACTGTTACATCAGCATCAAGCTTTCTGATTTGTCCCTAATTTTGTATAAAGCTGGGATAGGCTGCTATGCCAGCCCTCAAAATCCTTAGGTAGCCCAGCCTCACAGTACACCAGCATGTTTACATGGGAGTGTGTTATTCCTTGCCAACCTTGCTAACACGGGGAGAATCTATGGAGACAGAAGTTGTGAAATCAAATTACAGATAATTGAGTATTTAAGTGAAGTGCCAGGCTAAATATAGCCAGTTCTGTGCAGAACTTTTTGACAGATTTGCTAAGAATACTCCATATAGCTGCAAAAGGAAAAAAAAAAAATCACACTTCTTTTAAGCTGTAAGTGCCTGCAGAGTGAGGGGGAAGACAAGCACAGTCAAGCTGACTTCCTGGCTGTTCCTTCCCAAAATCCTGGTCTGTCAGGTGTGTCTGCATGGTGTGTGTGAGCAGGTGTGAGCTCGGACACACTCTGGTGTGGCTCCTGCTCCAGGTCAGCTGCATGTCATTTTTAACCTGCCCTGCAGATTAAATCCCCCCTCCCCAAGGCACAGCCAGGAGGGATGTGAGCAGTTCAAACTCATATCTGCAGGTTTTAAATGAGCCTGAACACTTCACATGTGAAAGAGAAAAGTGTGAAAGTCTTAAAGGAGGTAGTACAGCTTTTTTTTCCCAGCCTGTTGGGTGTCACTGCAAGGCAATGCCTTGGACACAGGAGAGGGAAGAGTCCTTTGCTGAACCAGCAAGGAGAGGGTGTGAGCCCTGAGAGGGGGAATACAAGGTGGGGGCAGATGCTGGTAGGCAATCACTGCACAAAGAACTGAAATACCTGCTTGAATCCATAGGAAAATTATTACAGTCCATTGACTTCCACAAACTTAAATTTTTTTGTATATTGAAGGCTGATCAAAGAGCATTTTTCTGCTGGAAGAAGCAGTGCCCAGGTTGTCACTTATGCTTGGGAGGAGTGAAGAGTGATTATAGGCACCTGTTAAAATTCTCCCTTAACTGAAGGAAGTTTTTCCTCCTGGAAAATACCTGAACTTGTCTCTCTGCCAGGACCACCACAGAAAAAAAGTCTTACATGGTCTACAGTGTAGATCCCATAGACCAAGTCTAATAGCTTCTGCTCTCTTGGTGTTCTTGTTTTATCTCCTGTCTCAGACTAAATTTTGGGGCGATTTTTCTTTTTTAATGTATTTTTATTTTATGTGACTTCATGTAGTAGGTCCCTATGAGTTAGGGCTTGTAGGTGCTGCAGAATAATTAATACACAATATCCAGGGTATCCTTAAACTGAAAACCCTTTTTTATTTTCAGCTGTCTGTCTTCTATTGATTTATTTGTACAGTAGCTGTCTTTTTTATTGTTTTTTTTTAGTGTTAGACTCCAGGATACTTAACATCTGCAAATATTTACTTTGAGCTCTTAGTGTGTTATTGAACTATTTATGTCATTCATTTATTGATACTTCCACATGCTGGTTTGTGGGTTTTTTTGTGTGAAAATGGTGTGTTGCTATAACCTTCCATCCAGCAGAGTGATCTGGACTGTGTTGGATGTGTTTACTTGGAGATTGTTGTAAGCATAACGTTTGTTTAAAATGCAGAGACACTTCCTTCTCCTGCTTGTCCTGTTCTGTAGGAAGAACATGTTGTTATCCTGTCAGAAATACAGGTCAGGGTTTTGTTAAACTTGACTAAATTTCAGTCTGAATCCCAAAGTGTTCATTCAGGTGAAAAATCTCATTTAAGTCCGTGCTCATGGATTTGGCATCTTAGTGGATGCCTGTTGAGCGTGCTTAGAGGTGATATTTTTCACCCCCTTGTTGAAAATCTTAATGTGTTCACCCTATTTTACAGGTAATCCTCAATCACAATCCATTTGAATTTATGTAAAATCCAGTTTCTGTGGTAGAATTTATTGTAACCTGCATAAATAGCAGAGCTTGTCCTTAGTATCATTGCAATGGGAGGAGAGATTGTTGTGTTCACAACCTGGTGAAAATAAGAAGCCTTTGGGTTTGCTTTTCAGGGAAAAATAGGGCTTTTGGCTGAGACCAAAGTAAGAAAATCTCAGTCCTTCAGAAATTTTTGGATAGTTTTAACAAATAATTGGATAAGAGCAGCAAAAGTGCAGTTGGAACTGGTGGTCATTACTGTAGGTGGTGATCTTTATTACTTATCAAATGACCTTACAAATAGGAGGTGCAAAAACAGAGAGTTTTCTGGGACTGTTGAAGCATCACCTGATTTGCTCCACTGGCATTAATGAACGAATGTGTGAGGATTTGGGCAGCCACCAGGGGGAACAAGGTCAGCAGGAATAGATGAAATACCCTGCTCTAATTTGCACTTCACACCCTTCTCACCTGACTAACTTCACTGTGGTGATTCCTGATACAGAGTCTGGTAACAGAACCTGACCTGGTAAGTTTTAATGTGACACTTCTGTTCAGCAGGCAGATTTTGTTCTTCAGAAGGATGCACTTGATCTGTGATTTATGGGGTTCTCATAATTAATGTGAAATATTTATATATATTAATACTTAATCTTAGTCTACTGGGAGCACAAAGTTGTAATAGGAGAAACAGTCTCTAAAAGGGCATAAAGAAACATGACACACAATGGAAAATATTCTGCTCTCCTGGGTTACCCGTTTTGGCTGTGAAGAACACTGTGTTTCACCACTTTAGAGACCCTGAAAAGAGCTGACAAAGCTCTGTAAATATATAATGTTTACATCTTATTTCTGAACTGATACTAACTAGTCCTTGTAGGTGTTTTTGAGAGTTTGGTGGGTTGCTGTTTCATAAGAAGGTTAATCCAACCTCTGTACACTGGGAGCTGTTTTACTGTGCAGATAAAAAAACCAAAACCACAACGAACAACAAGCCAATAACCTGATAATGGTTGTTCCTCTGTGTAATTACATTTAGCTGATAAATCAATAACCTCTTCCAAGTTAACCAGTTTAAAATAAAAGTACTTTTTGCCAATAATCTTCCTGTTTGTTGTCTCTTTGATTTCTTTTCCACTTCTTCCTCCCCTCGCTGCTGCCACCCCAAAAGGTCATTTTAAAGGATGTGGATTCCCTCCTTTATGTGGACACTGATGTTCTGTTCCTGAGGCCCATCGATGACATCTGGCACATCCTGCAAGAGTTCAACTCCACGCAGCTGGCTGCCATGGCCCCGGAACACGAGATCCCAAAGATTGGCTGGTACAGCCGCTTTGCGCGTCACCCGTACTACGGGACAGCCGGCCTCAACTCCGGGGTGATGCTCATGAACTTAACACGGATCCGCAGCGCTCAGTTCAAGGTGAGAAGAAACGCAGCTCTTGCAGGAACTCAGGATTGATGTATCTTTCACATCTGGCAAAACTTGGATAATAATTATAAATTATAATTATATGGAGTTTGTAGCATAAAGAATCAGAGAAATACAGAATATATATACATATATATAATTGGATACCAAAAGCAATTAGTGAAAATGATTATTGAAACATCTGGAACTTCTTCAAGAGGCCGGAGCAGTGAGACCTTGCAGCTGAAGCAGTCTGTTAGCTGTGGCAAAAATGGCTTCTGCAGCAGCTTACCTTCCCTTGAAAAGATAGGAAAGGATAAACTCAGGGATCTTCAATGCAGTCACTGTATTGCTTTTAGAATTGGAAAGCTTGATGGGAGTATGCAGAGTAATTGGTAACTTTTGCATCTGTTGTAAATAGACTTTTGTATCCTGCTGCAGATAAGTGACTCCATGAACTGATGTGAGAAGGGAGCATCTTCATTGACATCTCCCCCCTTCTGTGAAAGGGGTTTTGGTTTCACGGAGCACATACTGTGTAATCACTGAAACTTTACTTATGCCAAGTGGTTCCACAGGGAAGGCCAGGGGTTTCCCACACCACTACAAGAACAGCTGAACTTAAAAAAACCCCAAACACAACATGGCTCTTAATACCGTAATTCCCAAGAAAGATGATCTTTAGTCTGTGTTTTTCCTTATTTTTATACCTCAGTTTTCACCTTTTCCCTCCATTTTTCCACCTTTTTTCTCTCCTGTTGCTCAAAATAGGAAGACTGCGAATAGCAGGAGCTGGCCTCAGAGCTGGACCCAGGAGACGTTGCTTTCCTGTTTAGATAACCAGGAGCACAGTCAGCTCTGCTGCTCCAACCCTGTCCAGGTCTAACATTTCCTGGCAGTTCTTCATTTTTCACCTGGTGTCCAATATGGCTCAGCACACTTGCAGATCTGTGTGTGCGCCCCACTCTGAGTCAGATATCACAGCTCTGATCGTGACATTAACACCTTTTTTCTGGTTTTGTGCCCTGCAGAACAGCATGATACCTGGTGGTTTGACTTGGGAGGAAATGTTATATCCATTGTACCAAAAGTATAAAAATTACATTACGTGGGGAGACCAGGATTTACTAAATATCATTTTTTACTTTAACCCAGGTAAGTAATGATGCTTGGAGTCATGATTATCTGTGTTGGGAAAATCTCTTGAATTTGTTTTTTTTTTTTTAAGTGCTATTTGTTATTTGTAATATGCATAAATACTCTGACATGAAGTTACTGTTTAAGTGCGCCTTGGATTTACAACATAGGAAAATACTTCTGACATTGCTGCAGGTAATGGGGCTTGGACTTCATTCCACTGAATATGTAAATCTCTTTTCTGGAGAATTTGAGAAAATAGTGCAGTATAAGATTAATGATCAATGCAGGAGTGAAGTTCAGGTTACATGTGTGCTTAAGGCCATCACTGGGCCAGGGTGTAGCTGCAGAAATGTTTTTGCTGCAGATGTTTATCTGAATGTGAAATTGCCAAACTTTCTCCAAAGCTACGGCCTGTTTTTCTCAAATTCAGCTGACTTCTGGTACTTACGCAAATGAGTAACAAAGCTAATACAGATAGAAAATGGACACAGCCATGAGAATGCCTTGTCTGAAACTGCTGCCCTCCCTGCTTCTGCTCCTTCACTAAAAGCTGCTGTTGGAGGAAGATTCTTCCAGGCTCTGAGCAGAGTGATCCCATCTCAGCAGGCACTAGGATGGTGTCAGAGATACCCTGCTGGTGAGAAATGCAGGGATTTAAACACTGGAGCATATTACCCACTTCCCAAAGAAGCTGAGGACCTTGTTTCATGCTCTGAATGGATGCTGAGTATCCATTCTTCCTGCTTTTCCTGGTTTCCTGTGTGATCTTGTATTTCCTCGAGCGATCTGAAGAAGAAAACAAGTTTTGATTTATCTTTATTTATTCTGTTCTCTTTCTTTTTGTCTAAGGAGTCACAGGGTAGGTAATGGGATATACCCAAACCCAAGCAAACAACAGGAGTGAGCAGAGGCAAAGCAATAAGCAAACATCTGTTTACTGCAGACAGATGTCAAACATCAGTGTCCCTGGTACACACGCATTACCCTCAGACCTAGAAAAAAGTACAGTGGGAATTAATTTCCAAAAGGAACAAATGTTATGGGAATAGGGTCTCCTGGAGGATAAAAAGATATGAAGCCAGATTAGTTGTGAAGTCAAACTCAGGCTGCTAACTGAAGTGTGCAGCAAAACCCAAAGATTGCAAAAGCATCTTAAATTTGTGATGAGTGTTCTCTATCAAAGCCACATGTTGGGACTCCTCTGCACCACAGTCCTTTCCTTGTAACTGGTAAATAATATTTTATGAATTATGTAACATCAGACTGCTCAGGAAAAGAAAACAAAGAACTGGATACAATTAACACAGAAAACTGGACTTTCTGAGGTTTAAACTCTGTGTTGTTGAGACTGGCCTGGAGAGGAATTGTCCAAGATGCTGCAAATGGCTTCTTTTAGATGCAAGTTAAAACCACACAGAGCTGTGTTACCTGGGGCCTGAGAAGCTGCCCCTTTTGCCCATCTCTGAAGACTCTTCTCCCTTTCTGGAGAACTCCCTTGCTGGAGAGGCCTTAAGGGAAGAAATTGTTCAGAAACTTTTTCTCCTACTCTTCAAGAACCACACAGGACCAGCTGCAGACTTCCTGGGAAGCTGGGAAAGGCCAAGTGAAGAATTCAATCTTCAGCACTTCTGCCATGACCTGCTGGCACCAGACATGATTCATTGTTCTCCAGTGCCAAGGCAGAAAGGTCGCAAGGACTGGGGTGATTTGTGACAAGCAGATTGTGAGTTCTGCATGTGCAGAGGGTTTAAAAAAATCAGCAGGAGAAAGGGAGTTATGAGCCCTTTTGAGAAATTAGACTCATCTTTAAATTACCTAGACCTGTGAAACGAAGGGGTGATGACTCCTAGGAGGGCTGTGGGTAGAATACATCACCTCTTATGCTCTGCTGTTAACAAATTGTTGTGGCTCCTGCAACAGCTTCAGCAGCAAACACTGGATGTACTTTGCAAGTTTTCCCGTGCTGTCTCCAAAGGAGTCAGGATTTTTAGTAACCCTCACTGCTGTGTGTGCTTCTCTAGTCGTTCCTGTCACTCCAGAAAGTCCTTCCTTATGACAGAGGACACTGGATAGTGCCACCTGGTGTGTACTCACTGGGTTTGATTCTGCCACTTTCAGCTCTCTAAAGGGCTCCCTTGGGGTGTGTTTGCCCCCAGATTTTGTGTTGCCCTGTTGGTTGGCTCAGGACCAACATCTGAGGTGCGTGCAGTCATCCTCTGAGGGAAGGAAGCATCTCTTGTCAAGCTGCTGCTTGGGATAATTGCAGAAGAAGTAACTGAACATTTCCTCATCATCAGTCCCAGCTTTTCACAGAAATGTGGTTTAATTTGTTGTAACTCTGGTTTGATGTGTCTTTTTTCCTTCCCTCTCCCCTGACTGATTTGGGCAGAGTGTCTCTATGTGTTCCCCTGCCAGTGGAACTACCGGCCCGATCACTGCATGTACGGCAGCAACTGCAGAGGGGCGGAGGAGGAGGGTGTCTCCATCCTGCATGGGAACAGGGGGGTCTACCACGATGACAAGCAGCCCACGTTCAAGGCACTCTACGAAGTGATCCGTGATGTGAGTCCTTGTGCTTCAGTCTAGATTCCTGCTTGATCTTCCCATGGATCAGGCCGAGCGTAATTGTGTTTGGTGTAAACCCACCAGACACAAAAGAACACGGTTGCTTTGGCATCTCACGTATTTGAGGTGGTTTAAACGTTTCTTCTTCTTTGTATTATAGTAAACTTCTAATCAAGCAGGCTGATAAATTGCTTTTCTGTAATACTGAAGGTAAAAAAAAAAGTGTTGGAATGGTGTTCTTTGTGCTGGGGCTGCAGCCCTGGTCCACAAATACCCGGTGCAAGCTTGTCTTCCCCAAGCACCTCGAGCCTCCGAGCATGTGGAAGGCAGGAGCTTGCACACAGACACAGGTGCGTGTGTCCTCTTGGAATGCTGTGTGTACAGCTCCACTCTCCAAAATACCTGTTTCCTTACAGTATCCCTATGTCAGTGAAACTCCTGCAAATGCACTCTCTGCCAAGTGCAGTTTGTGGGAATTGGCTGTTTCAGGGAATATGCCCAAATACATTTCCCTGAAAGCAGGTGCTCCCAAGCAGGGAGAGCTTGAAGTGATGGGTTTGGTGACACTCTGGGCAGGTGAGGGACAAGTCATTCCCTACCCATAGAAGGTTTTCTCTTACAGAAACTTCTAAAATGCCATTTCACAACTAGTGAAAACTATTAATTCATTTTTTCCCTTTTCTTTAGTTTCCATTTGAAGACAATCTCTTCCAGTCCTTGTACTACCCTCTGCAGTCAAAGTTTCTGGATACAGTGCACACTTTATGTGGGAGAATTCCACAAGTGTTTTTGAAGCAAATTGAGAAAACTATGAAGAAGGTGTATGAAAATCGTGTCATTGTCTACTTGGGGGCCAACCACAGATACTAATTGTAGCTCTGTTTTTAGAGAGTTTTTAATTCTTGCACTCCATCTCATGAAGGATATAAATGAAGAATATGAACTTTCTTGAAACTCGGAATTGAAATATTTCCATATCCAATTTCCTAATAACTCCTGCAATTACAAAAAGCAGGAAATCCTAGAAGCCTACTTAAATTGTTATTTCTGGGGCCTTTTTTCTCTTCCTACGTTTACACTTGTTGCAACAGGGAGAGGTGATGATTTTCACTTTAATTTGGAGTTAGTCTGGGTATTTAAGTACAGCTCTATTCCTGGAACTTTCCTGAAATTGTGCAAAAGCTTGTGCTGCTCTGAGGCTTGACAAAAAAGTTATGGTTGGAGCTTTGTAACATGGAGACCCTTGAAACGAAGGGGCAAGTATTCTTGAGCATCATAAAAATTCTAAATTACAGAAGAGATCACTCTTGTGACAGGATGAGTAGTTAAAACTTACTATAGTAAAAAGAAAGTATTTGCTTAAAAGGACTCTTCTGTCTGAAGGTGTATTACCTGCTGTTCTTCATGTGTAGGCCCTGAGATTTCTTGTGCTTAAAAAGGTTATTGGAATAGAAGTGCCCATTTCCTTATGTTTTACAGCACTTTTTGTATAACAATTGTCATTTTCCCCACCTGCTCTTCATTAGTTTTGTGAGGGCTTCTCATGAGGAATTAGAAGGAAAATACTTAAAGCATAAGACAACCATGTGCAAGAAGTGGGAGGTGGCTGAATTGGAAGCTGTGGCACTGGCACACAGAGAAGAGCAGGAGAATCCTTTCCTGCATGCAGTACAGCCATGATCCTGCCCCTCCAGTCCTTCCCAGTTTAGGAATGTATTCTCTAGCTTGGTAATGTGAATTCCATTAGGCACAGTCCAAGAATATTTTGAATGAAGAGGCCAAACCCAGGTACTATTGGTCCATTTTCCTCTAGAAGTGCTATTCACTGCACAGGAACAGTGGTATTCCATCAACAGACAGCCTTCCATCTGTGCCTTGGTAGATGGCCAGTGCTGCCTCTGACTCCTCTCTCCTGCCTTGCCAGAAACCTGGAGCACGGAAATGTATTTCTGCCTGGTACTTGCACTTCTGGAATAATACAATCACAGAATCGTGGAATGGTTTGGATTGGAAGACACCTTAGAAGAGCACCTCGTTCCAAACTCCCTGCCATGGGCAGGGACACCTTCCACTAGACCAGGTTGCTCCAAGCCCCATCCAGCCTGGCCTTGAAGACTTCCAGGGATGGGGAAGTCCAGAGGCTTATGCTGGGATCATAGTGAATAGCCTCAAAGCGAAAGAGCATACAAGATGGCTTTGATGTTTCTTTAAAATACTGTATTTAGCATAGCTTTCCAAAGTATGATCATCATCTTAGCATATGCACAAAGAGCTTATTAAAACTGCAGTAGTTGAAAGGTGCTGGGACCAGTTCCTGGGGAACTGAAAGTGAGGATGCTCTAAAGAGCAGTGATCCAAGAGCAGAGTACCAGAGGGCATCTTCTAGGTGTAAGCCCCAAGGGCGTGTGTAGGCGAGTGCTTGAAAAAAGCAGCAGAGAAAATGACCTTACATTTCAAGTCTGTTCAGCAAAAGAATATTAGGCATGACTTGGAACTGCTCGCTCTTGTACCTAACAGGCAAAGTAGGAGAGAGGTGAGCAGGGTGAGAGAATGAAGCCTTTGCCTAATGAAAGGAAAGCTGGCACAGATTGACATCCTGTATGTGTAACATACATTTATTAGAGGCAAACGTTTGGGGGGTGTGAGTGAGGAAATTATATGTTTCCAAAGTTAAAATAGGATTTCTGAACAATTGCAGTTCTGGGAGTTCTACTCTATCCAGTCAGGACTGATGCACAGACTCCAAGAGAAAGCCCTTTTATCTCACACATTCCTTCCTCCTTGTGTGGCAGCTTCTGAGAGGAAGGAAAACATAGCTGTGTTGGCATCCCGGGCTGCCAGATATCAGCCTGTACACGGGATGGAGTGCCGACAAGCTTTTCCCAAACACGGGAATGTGAGAGTGTCTGTGACAGGTTTGTGAGTGTGCTGGGTGTGTGACAGCCTGGCAGAGAGCAGGGACAGGCAGTCAGAGTAAGGGACAGTTGCTGTGCCAGCCCTCACAGGCACGGCAGGGGAGCAGAAATGTGTTATTTGCACGTCTGTGTGCTGCAAATTGTAATCCCCGTTTGATTAAACAATCTCTTTCTGACTCCATCTCTTATCTCTGTGGGTAAGGTGATGTGGGAAGAACAGAGGCCGCTCTGAATTGTAGACGTTACTGTCTCCTATTTTCCTTAGGATTTTTTATTCAACTGAAGTATCAGTTTCCACTTCAAAGAACTACACTTTTACCTACAGAGAAAAGTTTGAAATGTAACCCAAATAACATGGACGAGTTCAGAACCAGAAGGCAGAGAAAGGAAGGTTGAGTATACTGATTTAAAAGGTAACGTGACAGGGAGCCTTTAAGCCAGCCCTTCTGAGAGCTCGTAAAAACTATTTAGTTTGCTTTTTGGTCTTTATTTTCAAGTATCAGGGTAAAGCTGACAACAGGTCAGACGAGGCTGGAGGAGCCGCATGCTGGGAATGCTGAATTCCCCATTTCCATGGTGTCTCCAAGCTACAGAAAGCTGCAGAGCAAAGTCTTGCTGCCCAGACAGTTGCAGCCCCAGTGCTGAGGCTCCGGAGTTTCGGAGGCTGTGGTTGTGTAAGCTGTGATTCAGCAGAACCCTGCAACCACGGGCACATTCAAATGAAGGAGTGGAATTCATTACAAAACAAAGGCATTATTGCATATGAACTGGTTAGAAACTAAAGCAGTGCGTTTAATGTTTACAGGAGGTGCTATATTTTCTTTAGGAAGAAATGTGTTATGTTCTCAACAGCTATTAAGTACATAAAGTATTTGCTTTAACATGAAGACTTTTGTTAATGTAATGTTGGCTGGCAGGAAGAATGGGGAGGTTCCCCCCTGCTGGGCTTTTTCGGAGGAAAAAAAGCAATAATTTCAGCTCTCCAAAGTGTTTTAAAACAATTATGTAATTTTGTTTCTTGTTGTTGTTAGAATTATTAATTTATATTTTATTACAGCTTCCAAAACCATGTTATATTTTAGTTTTAAGAGTAGTTGGTTGTAATATTCATCTTATTTAGAAACCACTTTTAACTCATTTTGTATTTCTTACTTGTGGCTAATTCCTTGTTAATTAACCTTCATGTATCTTAAAAATGGGATGTGTAAATACTCATAAAGACTTTATGTCCTCATTTCCCCTTCCTCTCCTGTATTTTAGTTATTTCCAGTGGTATAATGTAAAAACCTTGACTAAGGTAACACCTCAAGCAGTGTCATCATAATGAGCCCAAAGCTGTGTTGGAAGGTGCCAGTGCACATTGCACAGCGAAGAGCTGCAGAGCGGGGATGTTTGGTAGCATCATTTCTGTAAGGGAAGGGGATTTAGGCTGTTTGTGTGGTGTTACAGGGCGGGCTTGGATAAAGCTCACCGGCATTTCACTCACAGTGGAGACTGGAAACTGTTCTCTGTGTGTGTGTGTGTGTGTGTGTCTACACAACATGAGCGTGTGTGTAAAAAATGTACCTTTTCTCTGTCATTAAATTCCTTGTGTGTATTCATTTGACAAGTGCACTGACTGCTGTAGCTCCCAGGGAGGCTGAGCAGTGCATTTCTGGCTTGAGGATGCTCCTTTGGCTTACAGTACAAATAAATGAAGTCTAAAGCAAGCTCTGTAATTGGCTAGTTTTCTTTTAAATACAGGATTTTGTGTGTGTGTGCTGGGTCTGATTGAGATGGAGTTTAGAAGTGATGTTACAGCCTATGTATACAGGGTATGACAGCATGGAACAGAGATAAATGTTCTTCTTTTACAATTTTACTGTAGTGAGAGAGCATGTTAGTGGATATAAAGAGACAAATACATTTAAGTTTCCCCAAAGTGCTCATGTATCATGCTACGGCTCCAGTTGTGTTATGGTGGGCGTAGATCAAAACCTGGTCTCAGAGGAAACTGAGGTTTACGTTTTACTCTTTCTCCTTTATCTTTTGCTCTTTGGAGGTCATGATTTCCCTTCCCTCCTCCTATTTTTCTGACACTGTGCTGTGACACCTCCGTGTGACAGAAGCTCCTCGGCTGTGTTCAGCCAAACCAGTTGCCTGCCCCGTGCTGACATTGTTCTGGTTTGGCTGGTGTGTGTCACACCCTCCAGCATCACACTGGCCAGTGATCCAAGGCTTTTCACTCACAAACGTGGTTCCAGAGAGTATTGCTGTGGGGAGAAGACAGTTTTTCCAAGCTGGGAATAAAGTACAACTAACTGAATAAAATGTGAGACTGTAATACTAGGAGAAATCTGGACACTGAGCTGTCAGAGCCAACTGTCAGGGGATGGTTTTCTCCTCTCCATCAGGTACAGTCAAATGCAAACACTGAGCACCCTTCCAGAGGTGGGATGGGATGGGACAGGTACATGGATCGTTTCCTCTGGAGGCTGGAAACATTCCCCCACTGCTCCTGAGGCAAATGTTACCTGCTCTGGGATCCATACAGACTGCACCTCCCACCGGCACAAGATAAGGAATTGTAATTTGTCCTTCAAAAGGAATAGCAGTGTTTGGAAATTTTGCTTTCATTCTGGACTGGAATGAACACCAAACTGTCAACGCTTCCTTTGAAATGAAAATGGAGACAAAAACACCAAAATGAGAATGAGCATTGAAGATGAACAAAGCACTTTGTTAATGTTTTCTTTCAAGGTAAAATATTTTGTGTTGACTTTTACATTTCTATAAAAGTACCTTAATTGCTGCTGTTACTTTGTCAGAGCTACAGGATAGTCCTAAAATGTGGAACTGTGTCTTAGAACTGAAATATTTTGTAATACTGAAATAGTGATGCAGAAATGACACCTTTTTTTTTTTTTTTCCCCTTTAAAGATCTGTTCTTGCAAACATATCTTTCCTGACTCTTTCTGAAACAGGTTAATTCTCTGTTGTGAGGGTTAGAACTGTGAAAAGCAGGTGCCTTCTCAGGGTACAGAGCTTGAAGAAAAGATGTCCTTCCCATTCTGCTTGGTGCTTCCAAGGGTGCCGTGGTTTGAATACAGGTTCCTCACACCTGAGGCTCCAGGTGAAAAAACAAGTCTGGTTTTAATCTGACGGGTCTCATAGTTTGTGGAGTGATCTGCAGGAAGCTCCTGTCCCAAGGATACAGTGGGAGGAAGGTGTGAGAAAGCAGCTTGGAAAGGAAACTGCACTGGCACTAGTTTGCCATGTGCTCTTGGATTAATAGGAGACAATCCATCAGGACTCTGTGTGTGTCAGTGCAGGGGGCAGTGGCTGACCCGGGTAAAGGCAGGAATGTTTATCACATCGAACTGCTCCTTGTTCCTGTGGGTAGTCTTTCAAAATAAACACCAACTCTCACAAATACCGTTTTTCTGTTTTCGGCCTCTTTTTAAGGCGCTGCACGTGAGCTGTTCTGATCTTTTAATACTCCCAAGTCTTCCAGATTTTTTTAAAGTATATTAAGCTATTTTCTTAGAGAAGGGACATAATTTATCTCAAAGTGGCTGTGATATACTTCAAAGAAAAAAAACCAACAACTTCCATTCTGATTGGAAAACAGAGGCACAATACTTAGCGTCATTTTATTGTACCAGACCCGAGTTTGTGCAGCTATAAATTAAAACCAAACCAAAGCCCTACACGCCTTTTGTAAATCCTTTGATGTGTATCGATGTACAATACTTTCTGAAGACCTAAGTGGGACTTGAAACATGATGGTTCTCATTTTCTTATTGTTCTCACTGGATTCCACTGCATCTCACTCGCTTGATGCTGTATTGAATTGCTACAGATTTTTTCAAAGCACAGCAATCAATTTTGGTTCAAACTGGATGGAAATACCTTACAAATTGCTGTCACACATCCATGAATGAAACTGCTTTAAATCAGGTTGGGTCAGGGACCTCGAGATACCTAATCTAAGCTGCATTACTGAGAGCAGAAGTATCTGCTGGTCCTACACCCCCACATGATTAAATTATTGATTCATGCCCAGGGGTTGGACAGTCTATCACTCTCAAAATTACATGTTTTGCAGAACCGTAGAAGAAATCTAAAATGTAAATGTGAATGGAGCTCTGTGTAAGTTTAGTGCTTAGTGCAAGAAGAAAAACAAAGTCTGGACTGTAAAACGGTTTCTCACTGTTCTTTAGTTAAATGTTTAAACCGGCACATCTTCCCCAACAAGGTGATTTTTCTCATTGTTGGATATTAGTGAATACAAGCAGGTTGGGAACTGACACAAAATTAAATCATCCTCTCTGTGTACACTGTTATTACAAGGTGTGTCAAATACCTTACAAGGAGTAATTATCATTTCTGTTTCATTAATGAAGAAGCTGAGGTGTGACTGCCTCACCCCTTTGCCTGAGATCACACAACAAACCGATGATGAAACTACCTACGAGCTTTTTGTATTCTAGGATTGTGTTTAAATGTTTCACCATTGAGAACGGAAGGGGAAAATTATTTGCTGTGAATGGACAGCTTTCCCAGTTGGTTGAGAGGGTTGGGGTGTCTGTGCAGGGCCAGGGGTGGGCCTGGATGGTCCTTGTGGGTCCCTTCCAACTCGGGATATTCCCTGGTCTGTTTAAACAATAAAAGGGAGACAGGCACGTCCCTGCACAAACAGGGAGGGCGGGGGAAGCACAGCGGCCCTCAGCCCAAGTGGGGAGCAAGGCACAGGAGCTCCCTCAGGGGCTCCCCATTCCCACCCCCTTCCCCCCGAGGATCTGCAGGGCGGAGCCGGCCTGAGGAGGGCGATTGATTACCCGTGGCCATGAGGAGCGGGCGGGCAGGGCCGCCTCCCCCGCGGCCGCCACAGCGCTCCCCTCTCCCTCTCCCTCTCCCTTTCCCTCTCCCTTTCCCTTTCCCTCTCCCTCTCCCTCTCCCTTTCCCTCTCCCTCTCCCTCTCGCTTTCCCTTTCCCTCTCCCTCTCCCTCTCCCTTTCCCTTTCCCTCTCCCTCTCGCTTTCCCTTTCCCTCTCCCTTTCCCTCTCCCTTTCCCTTTCCCTCTCCCTCTCCCTCTCCCTTTCCCTCTCCCTCTCCCTTTCCCTTTCCCTCTCCCTC
>JAWWEU010000023.1:3454629-3577345 GCA_035583155.1 Acropternis orthonyx | reverse complement strand
ATGGGCCCTCGCCGTGGGGCTGCTCCGAGCCCCCCCCAAAGACCCCCCCAAACCCCCGGCCCCCCCAGCCCCGGGCGGCTCCCACGGTGGCGCCGGCGCTGGCTCAATTCCCAACCCTAAAAATAAAGTGGAGCAGCGGGACGGGGCAGCAGCGCCGGGGGGGCTGTGGCGGGGGTGGGGGGCGAGCCCAAGCCGCTCCGGGGCTCTGCGGGACCCCCGGGTGTCCCCCCGACCCCCACCCCGCCGCCCCCAGCCCCACTCTGCCCCCGCGGCTCTTCCGTGGGATTTCGGGTCTCTCTGGTGTTTCCCTGGGATTTCGGGTCCCTCTTGCCGTGACGCGGGAACGTTTCTGGACAGAACTACGTGGAAACAGGTTTTCCAAGGGAGTAGTTTGTTTCCACGCCTCGGGAAGTGGATCCCACGGCAGGGAATTGGCGTCTGGAGATTGTTTTCCTCCCAGTAGCGCTTATCCTGCATGCCGCAGGACGAGGAGGAGCCCCTTCCTGCCATCCCAGCCGTGCCCCCGTCCCATTCCTCTTCCTCTCTGAGGAGGAGGAGCCCCTTCCTGCCATCCCAGCCGTCCCCCCATGCTATCCCTCTTTCTCTCTGCAGGGACGCCGCAGAAATATGACCCCACTTTCAAAGGTCCCATCTACGACAGGTAAGCGGAGCCCCCTGAAGCCAACACAGCCCCCCAGGGTCCCCAAACCCGGGGGTCCCCAACACTCCTCTGCCCCCTGGCAGGGGCTGCACCGACATCATCTGCTGCATCCTGCTGGTCGTGGCCATCGTGGGCTACGTGGTGGTCGGTGTCGTGGGTACGTGCCGGGGGCTCGGGGGAGGGGGAGGTTTGGTCCCCCATGCTGAGGGTCCCACTTGTCTGGAAGGGGTGGTGGGTCTGTGTGGGGTCTGGGGGCCGCAGTGGCTCCAACCCCACCCTGTGCCCCCCAGCCTGGACCCACGGGGACCCCCGGAAGGTGATCCACCCCACGGACAGCCGCGGGCAGTTCTGCGGGCAGCCGGGGACCCCCAACGAGTGAGTGTCTGCTGCGTCGCCGGAGAGACCCCGGGGGAGCGCTGGGGGCGCCGCGGGGCTCCCCAAACCGGCCGGTTTTGGTTTGTTTTGCAGGAAAAAGCCTTTCCTTTTTTACTTTGACATCGTCAAGTGCGCCAGCCCGCTGGTGCTGCTGGAATTCCAGTGCCCCACCACGCAGGTACGGCCCGGCCCCTCCCCGTGCCGGGGGCCCCACCGAGGGGGTGGTGGTCTCGCAGCGTCACCTGCAGCCCCCCACCCTGTGTCCTGCCCCCCACCCAGATCTGCGTCAGCAAATGCCCGGACCGGTACCTGACCTACCTGGGCGCCTCCGGCACGGCGGAAGGTCTGCAATACTACCGGAAATTCTGCGTGCCCGAGTTCAACCCGCGCAAGGTGGGCTGTGGCGCCGGCGTCCCCGCGCCGAGGGCCGGCTCCTGCCCGCAGCGCTGACGCCCGGCCCCCTGTCCCCACCCAGGGTGCCATCGAGGTGCTGAAGGACAAGGAGTGCCCGGCCGTGCTCATCCCCAGCACCCCACGTATGTCCGGAATGAGCGAGGAGCTCGTTAATTAGCTCATTGATGATTTGCTCGCTTCCGTGGGGGGAAGCGTCTGCTTCCATCGGGATTTTTGGGGGTCGGAGGCTCCTGTTTGGAGGTGCTGGGGGGTCCGGTGGGGGCTTTGGGCTGGTTTTCCCAGCTGAGCCGCCCCTTCCTCTCTCTCGCCAGTGGTGCGGAGATGCTTCCCAGCCATCCAGGCCAAGAAGGGCGTCATCATGGTGGGCAACGAGACCACCTACGACGACGGCCGCGGGCGCCGTAGGAACGTCACCGAGCTGCTGGAAGGGGCCAAGTGAGTCCGGGCCATGCCCTCGGGAGCTGCTTAATGAGCTGTTTCATTAGTTAGTGCTGATGAGCAACGAGTGGCTTCATCTGAGCTGGTGTTTGCCAGAAACCCTGTGCCAAACCCCAGCCCTGTCCCCCCGGGGCTCCTCCGCTCCGTCCCCATCGGTGTTTCCCGTTGCCTTGCAGGAAGGCCAACGTGGTGCTGGAGACCCGGCAGCTGGCCATGAAGATCTTCGAGGATTACACGGTGTCCTGGTACTGGATCATCATGTGAGCAGGGGCTGCCTCACTGCCCTCCCTTCCCGCGGGCCGTGCACGAACGGGGCAAAACTCAGGGATTTCGGGCTCCCGCGGTTCGGGTGCCCCGTGGATGGCGGGGAGGGTTGTGACACCTCGGTGCCTTCCTCCCAGAGGCCTCGTCATCGCCATGGTGGCCAGCCTGATCTTCATCGTCCTGCTCCGCTTCCTGGCCGGGATCATGGTGTGGGTGATGATCGTCATGGTGATCCTGGTGCTGGGATACGGTGAGCGCGGGGGTCAGGAGTGTCTCTCTGGCTTTTCCCTGCGTTCCTTCCCCCTGTTTTAAGTGGGATTTGCACCAGGGAAGTTCATGCAGTGTGTCCTTCCACGTGTCTTCTCCCTGCCTGTCCCTGGTGGGGCTGAGCGGAGCCTTGATGGCACCCAGCTCTGCTTTTCCGGGCAAACAGGACAACTTTCTGCTCTCCTCCGCAGGGATCTTCCACTGTTACATGGAGTATGCGAAGCTGAAGGGGGAGGCGGGCTCAGACGTGTCCCTGACGGACCTGGGCTTTCAGACTGACCTCCGTGTCTACCTCCACCTGCGGCAGACCTGGCTGGCGTTCAGTGAGTCCCGGGCGCGGGATGGGACCCGGCGGATGCCCCTTGGAGGGACAGGGCACGGGGAGGGGGAGCACAGCGGGGTTTTGGGGTCTCCCTGCGAAGGATGGACTTTGCTTGGTGCCGCCACGGCCACGGGAAGGGTGTCGCGTCCCCGGGGGAGCATTCGGTGCCATGAGGGATTTCCTCGGGACGACAAAGGGGCTCCGCTTCCCTCCCCCCAGTGATCATCCTGTGCGTGGTGGAGCTGGTGATCATCCTGCTGCTCATCTTCCTGCGCAAGAGGATCCTCATCGCCATAGCGCTCATCAAGGAGGCCAGCAGGTCTGGCGGTGCCCGTCCCACGGCTGCTGTCCCCTTGTCCCTCACGGGGGCACCAGGGTGGGCAGAGTCTGACTGGGCTTTGACCGTTCTCTCACAGGGCCATCGGTCACGTCATGTCGTCGCTGCTGTTCCCCCTGTGCACCTTCTTCCTGCTGTGCCTCTGCATCGCCTACTGGGCCAGCACTGCTGTGTATCCTTTGCTCTTCCCCTTGCCCACACCCCTGTTCCCTGGGAGGGAGGCTGCACGGAAGCCAAAGGGAACAGGATCCGCGACACACCCGCCTGAAATCCCTGGAGCTTGACTGGAAACAGGCCCCGGGTGGGAGAGTGGCAGAGGGAGGTTGGCGCGAGCAGGGCAGGGGCTGGGTTGGGGCTGGGGTTGGGTTTGGAAAGCAGCCTCCCCTTAACAACCACTCTGCAGCTTCCTGTCCACCTCCAACGAGGCCGTGTACAAGGTGTTTAACGAGTCGGCGTGCCCCTTCTCCGGGCAGACCTGCAGGCCCGAGGTGAGGGCGTCGGGAAGCTCAAAACCTGGCAGAGATGAGATTCCTTATGGCACGAGAACCATCCCGGTGGCTCTCGGAGCCCACGTGCCCTTCCCCAGCGCAATTCTGCCTTCCTGGGCTGGGCTCTGCTGGGCTGTCCCTTCTCTTTGAGCCACCGCGTGCCCAGAGCCGACTTTGCGGTGTGAGCGAACCCTCCAGGAGGTGTCTGAACGTGGGGGTGGCTCTGGGGTGGCCCTGGGGCGCATCCCCAGCCGCCACGGAGCGCCAGCACCCTCCCTTCTCTGCAGACCTTCCAATCCAGCAACGTCACCAAGCTGTGCCCCGATGCCCAGTGCCTCTTTGCGTTCTACGGCGGCGAGACGGCGTATCACAAGTACCTCATCGTGCTCCAGTTCTTCAACGTCTTCATGTTCTTCTGGCTCGCCAACTTCGTCATCGCCCTGGGCCAGGTGACGCTGGCGGGCGCCTTCGCCTCCTACTACTGGGCCTTCAAGAAGCCCGATGACATGCCGGCCTTTCCGCTCTTCTCCGCCTTCGGCCGTGCGCTCCGGTACGTCCCCGCGGGGGTGGGCCGGGAGCACCCTGAGGTTGTCCCCTCCTGACGGGTCTGGGTGATCCCAGGTACCACACTGGCTCGCTGGCCTTCGGCTCGCTGGTCCTCGCCATTGTCCAGGTCATCAGGGTCACGCTGGAGTACCTGGACCACAGGCTGAAAGGTACCAGGGCTGGCAAAAGGGGCGGGCAGTGAAGGTTGGCGGCTCCCGCGTCCCTCGGTGCCGGAGCTCAGGGCCAAAGTCCAGGGGAACTGCTCCAGGATTTCGGGGGAGGATCAGGAGTTTCCTATTAGAGTCCCATAGTCGCCTCCTTGTCCAAGAAAGGAAAAAATCCTTCCCTGTGTGGGAGGGCAGGCCCTGGCACAGAGAAGCTCTGGCTGCCCCGTCCCTGGAAGTGTCCAAGGCTGGGTTGGAGGGGGCTTGGAGCAACCTGGGCTAGTGGGAGGTGTCCCTGCCCGTGTAGGGAGATGGGACAGGGTGAGCCGTGAGGTCCCTTCCAACCCAAACCATTCCATAGTCTGTGATTCTGTGAAGAGTTTCCCGGGGCAGGAGCCAAGGGCCATGCCATGGCTCCGGGCTGAGCCAGCCCGCCCCGGGGTGCCTGTCCGGGTGCCAGGCGAGTCTGTGCCGTACGGCTGTTCGTGGGGAAACGCAAACAGTGAGTGGGAGTGTGGGAAGAGCAGATAAGGCTCATCCCGCTGTCTGCAGCCACGGGGAGGCTGAAAACACTGACAACAGGGCTTGGGGGAGGCTGTGGCGGGCCAAGGTCTCACCGGGGACCTTGGAGCTGCTGCTGGAGGATCCGGCGCCCTAGTCTCCCGAGCTGATCCTCTCCCTGTGCCCTCCAGCCGCAGAGAACAAGTTTGCCAAGTTCCTCCTGAGCTGCCTCAAGTGCTGCTTCTGGTGCCTGGAGAAATTCATCAAATTCCTCAACAGAAACGCCTACATCATGGTAAGAGTTACCCAAAACTAACGCCCTCGGAGGGCTGGGGCTGCCAGGGGGTGTCTCGGTGCTCCTGGAGGTTTCTCAGGGCCGCTTCTGGGAATGTTGTCTCCCGATGACGCGGGAACGTGGAGCTCTGCAGCGTTTCCCAGCTGATTGGCTGGAAAACCTTGACCTCGGGCGTATCACCCTGACTTTGGGAAGGACCCCGTACGGGGTGGGGGCGGGTTCAGCTCTGGGTCTCCGGGATGCCTGACCCGTCAGTGGATGAAAAAGCGCTTCCAGGGTGGGATTGAGCAGGGATTTGCCCAACCATGGGACTCGCTGTGCCCTCCCCTCGGCGGCGAACTCAGCGCAGCCCCGTTTTCCCGCTCCAGATCGCCATCTATGGCACCAACTTCTGCACCTCGGCCCGGAACGCCTTCTTCCTGCTCATGAGGAACATCATCAGGTGAGACCCTGGCTGGCCCTGAGGGCCCTGCCTGGGGACTTCTGGGCCATTCCTGCTCCCAAAGGTCCCCCCCTTGACCTGCCTCCCCGTTCTTGGGCTCCTTTGGCACGTTGTGCCCCGTTTGCCACGCACTTCCATCAGGGCTCGGGGTGGGGAGCAGATGCGGAGCCTCATCTCTCTCTTGTTCCCAGGGTGGCCGTGCTAGATAAAGTCACGGATTTCCTCTTCTTCCTCGGGAAGCTCCTCATTGTGGGGAGCGTCGGTAAGTGCCGGGGCCTGGAAGCTTCTCCTCAGGGTGTCCGGCTGCCGTAGCCGGTTGTGCCGCCCCGAAACGTCCACTCAGGTCACCCCTCCCACAAAGCCACCCCTTTCTGCCCCGCTTTCTGTTTTCCCCACCCCTGCCGCCGCTGCCATCCCACAGCCGTGTCCATCCTCTGCTTTCCCAGGAATCCTCGCCTTCTTCTTCTTCACCCAGCGGATAAAGCTTGTCCAGGACACGGCGCCGCCTCTGAATTACTACTGGGTGCCGATTCTGGTGAGCCGCTGCCCCAGCTTGGGGCAGCTTTGGAGGCAAAGGGCAGAGATGCCCCACACGAACCCCCTTCCCACACCCTGTGCCTCAAGGACCTTCTTTGTTGGAGGTGTTTTCCCCGTTGCCAGCGCAATGAGCCCTTTGTTGGTTGTTGTTGGCCGCGCGCCCTCCGGCGCTGCCCGCTTTGGCCTCCGTCCACCGGCGTGCCTGAGGCCTTTTGTCCCCACTCAGGCTGCTCCCAACAGTCCTGCCTTGTTTGCTTCTCCCCCTTCCCCTGGGGAATTTGGGATTCAGCAGTTTCCTCCTCCTCCTCCGGGCCCTTTGCCGGGCCGTGGCGTGACCGCGCGCTGTGTCTTGCAGACGGTGATTGTGGGCTCCTACCTCATTGCCCACGGGTTCTTCAGCGTGTACGGCATGTGCGTGGACACCCTCTTCCTCTGCTTCTGTGAGTATCCGCGCCGGGGGGCCGTGGGTCGCTGCCAGCAGAGCCGCCCTCCCCGCAGGCTGACCCAGAGCCGGCCCCGTCTGGGGTTTGCTCCAAGTCCCGCCGTCCCTCTGTGTGGTTTTCTCCCGCTTTTTCCTTTCCTGACCTGTTTTCTCACCTGCTTCCCACCTCCCTGCTCCGGCGGAGACCCCCAGCCTATCCGTGGGCTCCTGTGTCCCTCTGTTCCTTCTGTTCCGGTGCTTTGGGCTCAGTGGAATTAACCACGGCTAACTTCAGTTTCCCTTTTTTCCCCCTTTTTTCCTTCTTCTCCGCCCCTCCCGTGTCTCTGTTCACACGTTCTCCACCCTCCATCTCTGCCCTGTCTCTCCCTGGCTCTTCCGCTGCTTCTTCCCCTTCACGGCCGCTTCTTCCCGGGGTTGGAAAAGGTGAAGATCTGGAGAGGAACGATGGATCTCCCGAGAGGCCTTACTACATGTCCCCCGAGCTCAGCGAGATCCTGCTGAAGGGGCACCTAGAACCTTCCAAAAGCGCCGATAGCCAAGGCTAGGGGCCGGTGCCAGGGGGAGGCCACGTGCCCGCCCCCCGCGGGACCCTCCCGGCCCCTGGGGGACCCTCCCAGCTTCCTGGGGCCAACCTGCCCCTGGAAGTCCTTCGAGGGTAGGGGGGTGCCGCCCCTCAGCGCCTGACGCTGTGTCCAGTCTACCTTCCTTGCCCAAAAATTCCTGTTCCTGCCTTCCCTCGGCTCTGTTTGACTTTCATCCCCTAGAAATGAAACCCCGGGATTTCCGCTTTCCCCCAAACCACACGGGCTGTTCCCGGCGCTCCCCGGGAAACGGGAGAGGGGGGTTTGTGCATCCAAGAGCATTTGCTGTGACAGAGGGAGGAAAGGGGGAAACCCCCCGGCCCACAGTGGGCCCAGAGACTCTGTTCAATCCGGGATCCTTGTTAGAGGAGCCCAACATTCCTGGGAGCCCCCGGCTGAGCCAGCCCCGTGTGTGCCCCGTGCGCGGGGCCGGGGGGTTTCTCTTTGCAGTGGAGGACCTGGAGCGGAACGACGGCTCGGCGGAAAAGCCCTACTTCATGTCCCCCAACCTGAGGAAGCTGCTCAAGAAGACCAACAAGGGGCAGGCGGATGCGTAGCGCCGTGCCGGCCTCGCTGCCGCGGGAGGGGACGCCGGCTCCGCCCGTCCCACGTGGAATTCGCCTCCGTGGACCTCGGACAGCCGGCTCCTTTCCCCCGCCCGCGGCGGGCGAGGGGGGATCGGGCAGATTCGGCCTCATGTTGGTCACCGTGGGCTCTCACAGGGGCGAAGTGCCGCCTCCTCCTGGGGTGCCGGCGGCTCCAGAACGACTGGAATTGGATTTAATCCTGTTGCTCTCTCCCTGTAAACGGGCGGCGCTCGCTGCGTTTCCTCAGCACTCGGGTGGATCCGGGCGCGGAGGCGACGGGAGAAGGAGCCGGCGGGTCCGAGCAGCTCCGTGATGGGGCTTTTCCATTGTGGCCGCCCCCCAAAAATCTGGAGTTACGACTGATAATTCCGGCCAGAGAGCGGAAACGGGCTGGAATCGCCTTCCCTGCTTCTTGCTGCCCTCCGGCGATGCACTGGGGCCCCCTTTTGGGCCCTGATTAATTAATTAACTCTCTTAGGAATAAGCTAATTAGTGGTTTTGTAGCCACCTGTTGGGGTGAAGGCGGAGGGGAACGAGGGGTCCCCGAGCAGAACTGGGGGGTTGAGGCTCTGCCCAGTTCTTGCACCTCTTCGGGACCAGCAGTTTCTGCCGATTCCTCCCCAAAATCCACACCTGGTGTCCAAAACCCAACACTTTGGGGCAAACCCTTCCCCACCTCCCTTCGGGAGAGGGGGTAGTGGATGGATCTGGTGGGGGTTTGGGTTCATTTCAGGTGATTTTAGCAAACCCATTGGAAGCCAACGCCTTGCCCCTGCCAGTGGGAAGGTCCAGAGCTTTGGCAGCTTCTGGCATGCGGGAAAAAAGGGATTTTTTTGAGCTGAAAGGGGGTTAATTAACTCCGAAATATAAATAATTAACTTAAACCCCAGATGTTACAGAATTAACCCCCCTCAGATCCACCAAAGTCCTTTGAGCGACGGGAGCAGAGTCGGTGCCACCAGCTGGGCTTTTTTGGGGGGCTCATTTGTTAAAAAAGAACTAAAAGAAACGCTCTGAGGCTTTGGGGGACCTTTCCCAGCTCCCAGAGGTGGGAGGGGTGGGGAGTTGCAGTCTCAGGGGGTCCCACCACCTCCCCCCCCTCCGGGAATCGCTGCCGAAGGATCCATTTCCCTGCTTTTATCCCAATTCCTTTGCAATCTTTAGGTTTTGTATCAGATGGGGGATGTTTCTATGGAATTATTCAGTGCTTTGGGGGCTTTTGTATATTTTGCTTTGCCAAGATGTTTTCAGTTCTGTAGTTGGCATTTTGAGCTTTTTTCCAGGGAATTTTTAGGGACAGGTTTTGGGCTCTGGCGCCGCCGGGCAGAGCTTCACTGGCCAGAGTCAAATGTTGGAATTTGCCTAAATCCCCGTTTTTTCCCCTCATGTCTCAGTGCAGGTGATCAGTGTCCCGGGGCTGGAGGGAGAAGTGGTGAAAGAGAGAGGAAATTTGGGAGAACGTGTTCCTGGGGACGCCGGGCTGGCTCAGCTGCTTCCGGGGTTTGAGGGGCAGAATTAAGGATTTCCATTCCCAAGAAGCCCAAGGGGCTTTTTAAAGGTGGAAACTGCACGTGCCGGGAGCTCCAGAGAGCAGTGAGGGAAATACTTCCATAAATCGGGTGTTTTCCCGGGATAGCTCCGAGCGAGGGCAGGTTTGGTGTCCGGAAAAGCTTCACTCCATGGCTGGGTTCTTTGTTCCTCCGAGCCCCCGGGGCAAAGCTTGAGGGGTTAAACACTCCGTTTTTAGGAATAACGGTGCTTTTTCCTGCCTAGAAACGCCATTCCCGTCCCTACAAGTTCCGGATCGACCCCCGGAGCCGGGCAAGGGAGAAACAGACCCTAAAAAGTGCTAAACCCCGCAGGGCTGATGTTCTGCACCAAAGCTCTGGCTCCTGGGCTGTTCCCGAGGCATTCCCGCTGCTCCGGGGGGTCCGGGGGGTCCGGGGGGCGCCCACGCGGTGCCGGCGGCGGCGCTGCCGTGACCAACAATAAAAAAGTGCCTGTTTGGACCTCGCCTGGTTCTGTCCTGCCCTCCGACCTCAGGGCTCTGCCATCCCGGGGCTCTGGGACCGATCCCGCCAGGATTCACCCCAAAACAGCCACAGGGAGGGCACAGTGTGACCAATCCCACCAGATTTCACCCCAAAATATCCACAGGGAGGGCACAGTGTGACCAATCCCACCGGGTTTTACCCCAAAACAGCCGCAGGGAGGGCACAGTGTGACCAATCCCGCCAGGATTCACCCCAAAACAGCCACAGAGAGAGCACGGTGTGACCAATCCCACCAGATTTCACCCCAAAGCAGCCTCAGGGAGAGCCAAGAGGGGTTTTTAAGGAGCAAAGTGCTCCTCAGGACACTTAATTGAACTTCATTTTCCAGTTAAAAAAAAAACCAAACCACGTTTTTGAGGTCAAACCCCTCCAAAAAAGGCATCTTTGAGGTTGTTCCCCTTTGCTCCTTGGCAGAGAAGGATCTTCCCGCTGAGCTCTTGGGTTTGGGTCCCTCGGGGGTGTGTCTCCCCTCAGGTGTGTCCCTCAGGTGTGTCCCCTCAGCCCATCGCTCACCTCAGGTGTGTTCTCCTTCAGGTGTGTCCCCCCTCAGGTGTGTCCCTCAGGTGTCCCCCCTCAGGTGTGTCCCTCAGGTGTCCCCGCTCAGGTGTGTCCCGTCAGCCCATCGCTCACCTCAGGTGTGTCCTCCTTCAGGTGTGTCCCCTCAGCCCATCGCTCACCTCAGGTGTGTCCCCACTCAGGTGTGTCCCCTCAGCCCATCGCTCACCTCAGGTGTGTCCCCTCTCAGGTGTGTCCCCTCTCAGGGGGGTCCCGACTCAGGTGTGTGCCCTCCCCGGGGTGTCCCCCCTCAGGGTCCCCTCAGGCCGCGCCCCCCCCGCCCGTTCCCGCCACCGCTCTCGGCCCCGCCCCCCGCCCCCGCCCTCCCGCCGCGCTCTCCCATTGGCTCTGCCTCCTGCCCATCACTCCCTTCCGCGCTCTCCCATTGGCCCCGCCCCGCTAGCACCGCCCCCCGGTGGGCGGGGCCGCGCTGCCGCGGGGCCGCGCACGGGCACGGCGCGGGCGCCATGTTGGAGCGTCGCTGAGCGCGGGGTCTGGCGGCGAGCGCGGCCCGGTGTGCGCGGGGCTGGGGCGGGGGAGCCGCGCGGGGCCGCGGGGGCATCGCCCGGGCCCACCATGGACGTCGAGAGGCTGCAGGAGGCGCTGAAAGGTGGCGGGCGGGGCTGTCGGCGGGCTGTGGGGGAGCGGTGTCCCCGCGCTGAGGGAGGACGGGGGGTTCACTCGCACCGTGTGGGGGGGGGGAGCGCCCCGTCGCTGAGGGAGGACGGGTCCCCTCCTTACCCTGCCGCGGTCCCTGCGGTGTGGGGAAGGGGCTGCTCGCTATGAGGGGTCCCGCAGGGCGGGGGAAGCCCGGAGGTCGCTGTGAGGGAGAGGAAGGACAGAGCCCCCCGGCCCCTCTGCCCAGCGACACTCAGGGCTCCGTGAGGGGGGTCAGTGGCCGCCGGCTCCAGGCCCGGTGTCCCCCGGCTGCCCGCCCCTTTCCCCGCGTTCCTGCCCCTTCCTCCCCTATCCCAGCCCCTTCCCCCCGTGTTCCTGCACCTTTCCTCCCTATCCCAGCCCCTTCCCCCGCGTTCCTGCCCCTTCCCCGCGTATCCCGGCCCCTTCCCGCGCATCCCGGCCCTGCCCGGACCTGTCCCCTTCTCCCTCCCCAGCCCACCCTGTGCTGGGCTCAGCCTGAGGAAATCGGCCTCTTTCCCTGCTGCAGCCGCTCGAGAGAAGTTGCAAATCAACTTTTGATACTCTGGTGCGTGCGGTTTCTCCACTGGAAAAATATTAAGTGTTTTACAGGGCTGGGAAAGCTGGTGGAGCTCTTGGGAACAGCCGGAGCATTGTGAGAGTGCGACAGTGTTTTGTGTGGGAGCAGTACTGATAGCTAAAGCAAATAGCTAACTATTGTGAATTTTTGTTCTGTCCCGTCTTCTTTTACTATTCTTTTTGTGTCTCATGCCAACAGATTTTGAGAAGAGAGGAAAGAAGGAAGTGTGTCCAATACTGGATCAGTTTCTTTGTCATGTTGCTAAGACTGGAGAGACGATGTAAGTGTGACTGTTCTGGTCATCCTCGGTTGTGGCTTATAACAATTCTCTATTTTAAGGCAGTGAGATTCTACCAGGATTCTCTTTTTGCCTGTAGGTTGCTTCAGTGAGGTAAACAAGTTTCCCTTAGTACCCATAATTTTGGTTTGATTAGTTTTGTGTGGTGGTAGTAAACGAACGGAGGGGAGACTTCTTGTATAGGCTTTGCTCAGAGGTGCCCGTCAGGTCTTACTGATACTGCTCAATACATTAAAAACCTGTTGCTTTTTCTTCATTTTACGTGAGATTCAGGTTTTGTAAATGGCAAGTTTACCCTGTTGCAGTTTGTATTGTATGCTGCTGTAATAACTGTGTTTGCAGTATCTAATTGTATTATTTACATAAAGGTATCATTGGCTTGTATTATTTCTCTCTGTGCTCAGTGTGTGTGATGGTGAGTGCGGTCGGTGGAGGGGGCAGGACCGGGAGGTGCTTTCTGCAGAGGCGGTGTGTGGGAACTGCTCCGAATTCCCCTGGCCTCCCCGCTCGCCTGGGAGTTTCCCTGTTCCCGGACTTGGTTGCTGGGCAGGGGCCGGAGCCGCTGCTGGTCAGGGATGAGCTGATGCTGGTGACTTCCTAGGGGATCACTATTTGGCAGGAAGGGGAAAGGCTTCCCCGCCTGCCTTGCTGTGGCTTTGCTCACTTTCTGGCTCCCAGGCTGTCTCCTTGTTTTTGAGGCCTAGTGCCAGCCTACGGCTCCAGCAGGAGAGATTGTGCTTTTACGGGTGTTTTGTGAGCAAGCAGTGACCACGGGGGCTTTGTTTGGGTTTCTAGAGTTGTTCTAAATTGTGAGAGGTTTGTAGGTTTGAGTGTTTTTCTTTTTTTCTTTTTTTTTTTGATAGCTTGCAAGTACTGCTTGGATTAATGGTTTAGAAAGAAAAACAAGTTCTGAAATGTACTTTGCTCTTTGAGTACAAGTCTCAGGCTCAGCGGACATACACAGCTGTAATGCTCAGTATTTTGGTGTTGTGCTTATTATGCAGAAAAAACACACCAGAGTAAGCCCATACTAAAATATGTGTAAAATATATTTCCTGTTCTGAGATATTTCTTCAGATTGTTTTTATTGTTTCTGCCATTATTACATGTATTTCAAAGTAATTCTAAAAAAAGATTTTATAGGGGCAAGTTCTTGGGGGAGAATGATTTCTGATCTGAAGTTTAGAGAATGAATAAGCTCCTGATTTTATTTTCACTTAGAACATCTAGATTTATTTTTTATTATTTTTATTTTGCTTTTACAAACCTAAACCCGAACTGGAGTCTGTCTGAAACTGTACAGACCCTGCCTTCTATGTTTCCAGGTTTTCCCTGGACTTTTTTTTTTTTAAGATCTGTAGCTCTTTTCAGCATTCTTGAACCTTTCAGCTGAACAAAATTGGTTTTTAAAGTGTTGGATATGAACATCAGAGATACCTAAACTAATCTGGAGACAGACATGGAAAGACTGTTTTCTATTGTTAAATTTGTTTCCCATTATCTACCAAAGTCTGTATTTCATCAAACATACTTGTGTTTTCACTGATGTGTTGTGTATCAAAATATCAGGAAAAAATGAGTAAAAACTAAAATCTCATGGGAATCATTCATGTAAAGATTGATAATGTGTATTTTAAGAGCTTATTGTATTTTTAAGCTAGTACAGCTTGACCTCTGTATAAGTATTCTTGAATATACAAGTGTAGCAAATACTTACAAATTTACAATTAGGTAGATAGTCTTTATTTCCACTTCTGCAAAGCTAACTGTTTAATAGAAATCTAAACCAGTAATAAATAGATGCATTGGAATAAGAAGTTAGAATAATAGTTTGCTGTGACATTTTTTAGGATTTTTAAAAAGTTTAGAGTATAGTTTTAAAAAAAAAAAAAAAAAAAAGGTAATTGCACCAATGGTTTGCAGACTTGGTTATTAGAAAACAATGGATCTTAGTCACAGCCTGTTCCTAAAGTAACAAACAAAAAGTACCATGGAAGTGAGGACCAAGGCAAATCAGGATGAGTGAAATGTGAAATATTTTTGCTTTATCGTTTATAGGAGAGTTATATAGCATTCATGAGGCTTCTGCCAGCTTATTAACTTCATGATGAATACTGATTTTTAGAGGATACACTGCAGTCTATATCCTGGGTTAAATGCTCTCACCCTCCATGTCTTTTCTGGGCACAGTTGCAGCAGCGCTTGTCAACAATTAGTAAACTTAGTTTGAAGAGATACTAATAAAGTAAATTAAAATGACTCTTAAGGTTCTCATCAAGGCATGATTGTGGCACCTGTAGCTCCTTCAACAGATGGAAAGCACGGGCTCAGGTAAGGTCCTTGGGTACCTCCCTGCCCCCACTTGTTCCAAAGTGCTTACTCATCCGAGGGAGTTGGGAACAGGTAGGTACAGGTCTAGGTGAGGCTCTGATCTTCCTGGGATTTCTCTTGGCAGCAGCCTAGGCTGGTGCAGCCTGTGTGACAGTGTTTCACTTGGGCTCATTCAGCTGTTTCTGGAGCTGCCTGGGAACCTCGAGCAGGAAGCTGCTCACAGTTGGGGGAGACTCTCTTTGACAAGGTTCGGTTCATGGATCCGGCCAGTCCAGTGCAGCTGAAGAGATGGTGAAGGGGTGGAACAAAGGGTGAGAGATGTTAAAGCCACTGCAGCTATGATAAGGCTCTTAGAGTGTGTCTTTATTGTCATTAAAGAGCTTTTTCATTCACAAGGAAGGCGTGGAATAAAAATGTTGCTGATTTTGGTTATGCTATCAGTGTAAGCTTCGCTGTGTTATTGGTGCTGTACAGTAAAATCCTGATCGTGCAATCGTGTACATTAACTTCATCTTTTTGAAGTTAAAGCTTTCCTCCTGTGCAGAGTTAACCATTCACTTAAATGTTTGTGAGATTACTGTGCTTACAAAAGCCAGTCTAAACTTCTTGTATTAGAGGTGGCAGAAGCAAAAGTCTGACTGCTTGGCTACTTCAAAATAAGTTTGTTTCTTAGTTGCTATGGTAAGACTTAGCCTTAGGTGCAATATAAAATTTATGGTTCAGCCTTTTTTAAACTTAATAATATTGAGTCTTGTGTTTGCTTTTTTTTTCTTTCAGAGGAGTGACGTACTCCTCTGACTTTACTGAGATACTGACATGGAATTTCTTAAGTGAGATCAAGTATAGTTAGAGAAGATTGTTATAACCTCCTTGTCTCTAGTTTGTAACAGGTCAGGTGTGACTTGCAAAACTGTGGAAAGTGAAGAGAGGAAATTTGTTAGTCTTACTGCTTCATCTGAAAGACCTTTAAAAACAGGATATGTTTTTGTGCTTGTTTTTTTTGCACAAGAAAGACACCTATTTTTTTTTTTCTGAAGTAGAAACAGCTTTAAGAGGTTGGATGGAAGTCACAGCACTGCAATACTAGAAGTGAAATGCAGTAGTGAAATTTTTGTTGTTTTTGAAAAATTCTTAAAAATGAAATCCCTTATTAACTGTGATCTTGGGTGGGTCCTGTATTTAAAGTATGTTTTTTCTTACCTCTTAGGAAATTTTCTTGTTTTTAGAATCACTCTGCCCTTTCAATAGCAAAAATGTTTTAAAACAATTTGTTTAGGTACTTCACCAAGAAAATCCAATTTGTTGGATTGGAAAAGAAAATTGGGATTTTTTTTAAAGTGGAAAATAAAGCTTAGAAAACAGAAGCAATCAAACATTTTAAGTCTGTTTTCTCTGCATTTCCCCAATCCTTCCCTGGGGCAGGGAACCTATAAAGTGCAGTTTTAATGGTTTATTTTAGTGGAAAGTATAATACAGATGCTTACTGACAGTGAAGGAATCCAGAAATAAGTAGTGAAGTACCAAAATCTGGAGAAAAACAGTGTATAGGCAGAAGTGATTAACTGTAAAATACTTTTAGGCTTAAGTAGAGATCCTGGCCTGGCCAGGATGTGATGCAGTTACACCAGTTCTTGCCCTGAGTGCAGTATAAACAGCCATTAAAATACATCCTGGTTTTCTTTCTTCATGTAGTGAGATCCTTCCCTTCAGTTTCCCTGGAAGATCTGAAATGTTAATTTGTACCTCATCTGAGCCTGAAGAACAGAAGTTTTATCTTTGCTTGTTTCCTTGAGGAGCAACATCAGTGTTTTTCTGCATAGTTGCTTGAATCAAGTTTAATACATGTAATTGTAGTGCAAATATGAACATGGATACAGTCATCATAGAATAGTTGGAAGGGACTTCTGGAGGTGATGCAGGCAGACCCTGTGCTCAGGGGAAGCTAATTCCAAAGTTAGTTCAAATTGGTTAGGGCTTTGTGCAGTATTTCTGGAAATCTCGTGGTGGCAATTCCATAGCCTCCCTTTGGCTCCCTGTTTCACTGCTTAACCACGTGTACTGGGAAGAATATTTCCCTTGGAGAATCCTGGGACCAGTGCCTCTTACACCTCGCTCGTGCACCTCAGAAAGGTTATCTCCTCTGTATGCAGTTAGCAGTTCGGTTGCACCCCCAGAGCCTGTTTTCCAGAAGCAGACACATTGCCTTAGCTTCGTGCTGCAGTAGTGCTCTGTGTCTCCATAACTAGCTCAGTGGCTTTCTGCTCCCTTCACTGCCTGCTCTCTTTGGTGTTTGGTGACCCCAAATCAGACACACTCTTGCAGGTATGGACTTGTGAGTGCCAGGCAGAGGGACGTATTCACTTGGATATGGTCACAGCATGGTCTGACAGGTGCTCAGCTCCCTCTCTGCCCCAGGTTTGACTATGGGCACCATTGTTTGTAACGGGTTGCAGTTGGATTTTGGATTTTGCAGTGTAGGGCTGATGCTCCAGTGAGCCTGCAGCTACTCAGCTTTGCCATGGGAGGCTGTGTGTCTTGCTCAGGTTGAATTTAGTGTCTGCTGATCTTCCCTCCTTCATCGGTCAGTCAGGTGGATCAGGGACAATTTGCCTTTGGTAAATTACATAACTGTAAATGTAAGTTATATAACTGTAGTTCTACCAAAGATAATGGCAAAAAATACTTTTAACCCTTTTCTGTTTCATGTGCCTTGTGTAGCAGTGAACTTTTTTTCTTACTACATTTCTAATGCTTTTTGAATCAGTTTAACTTTTTTTGTTAGGTTGTTGCAGGTGTGAAATAGTTTGTCAGCTGTAGGAGAGATGTGAGTGAATATACAGCAGCCATAAACTTGTACAGTAAGTTTGCATTCTCAGCTTAAGTGTTTTGACCATGTACTCTGAACTCTTGTTTAAATATCCCTTTTCATATTACAAATGTATAGATTTTTAGCTATATATTCCTTAGTGTTTCACGTGCTTAAATGTATCTACTTTATACTCTGAGGTATGTTCGCTGATTTTATTCAACCAACAGTTTTCTGGCTCAACATGTGTATGCTAGTATTTTTTCTGATTTGGAGACAAATAATTTTCTGGAGATCTTAGCACCTGTTTTGGAAAATGTAATTCCTTATGATTTTTTAAAAAATGAAGTAAAACAATTCTCCAGTCTCTGCCATAAGAAGCAGAATAATATTTTTCAGAAAGAAATCTGTGTGCCTTTTTTAGTATAGGCCTCTTCCATTACCATGTTCTGAGTGAAGTAAGAGATATGAGTAAACTTCCTTTCATTGTTTCCCACTATTATTCCTCACTAACTCCATTCCAGTGTGTCTAGAATTATTCCCCACCAATTGCGATTCCACTGACACTTTTCTGTCTCTTAAGGCACTGATGCCTCCAAAGGAGAGGAATCTTGGCTGGAAAGCCTGGTGATATATCTTTGTCAAAGCTAGTTTAACTTCCTTGCTCTTTACCTGTATTAGAACAAATTTATATATGTATCAAGTGTGTAGCAGCAGTACTTCAGAGGAAGCAGTTGTGATAGTGATGAAATCACTTGCTCCTTTGGGAAACACACTGTTGTAGTGTTTTATTTTAAGTGCTGCCACTTCATATCTGTTGGGAGTGGGGTTTACGGTATAAAGGTCAGACTTTAACTGCCATTATAAAATGTGTGTGATGAACTGATCCTAATAAACTTTAGCCTCTCTGTGGAATACACATGTAAGGAAAGACAAAAGGCAAACTGATCACAGCAGTAACTTTTCAGGGTAATCGGGCTCTTTTAACTTGAATGCAGCTGTTTGCACGTTCAGACTTAGATTTGTAGGTACATCTTACTTCCCTGTTGCTATATACAGTTGTTTGTATAAGCACACTGCCTGATAATCTTTTTTCAGCCCATTCATGTCACTTTCCACAGAAAACCACTCCTATGTTTATGCTGTAGCAGTTTATGTATAATACAGTTGCACATTCCTGGTGATCACCCTTAGTAGTATTCTGTGGTCATTCTTCTACTCCTCAAGCTCAGTTCTTTGCATTGCTTAATCAGATTTGTTGTCATCCTCAGCTTCTCAGACCTTACCTCTACCACCTCAGTGGCTGCCTCAGTGTTGAGCTCTGATCTTTTTCAGTGGACCTCGAGTCTCTGTTCCTGTTTCATCTGAAGTACTTTTCCAGTCCTTTGGGTATCTTTCTGCTCCCTCTTACCTTCACAGTAGCAAGGATGTTTTCTTGATTTGACCTTGTAACTGATGAGCTTTGATCCCTCTTTCTGTCTGTAGATTTTGGGAGAGCTTGTGCCTGATGGTCTATGTTGAAGAGAAGGAACAAGGTAGTGGTGCATGCAGAAGGAAGGATACAAAGCCTGGTTGACTTGGGGGAAGGGAGATTGTGGATAAACCAGACTGATGCTGCTTTCCACAAAGCTAGTATGTGTCTGGCAGGTCTCAGTTCTAGATATAAAACTGCTTGAAGATAATTACAAGATTTTCATGATGTCTACAGCTAGTGAGGCTTGGCTTGGAAGTGGTGAGGGAGTGTTATGATGCACAAACACATAATGCCTGTGTATTAGGTATCTGAGGTAGGGGACACCTTGTCAGCCCAAGCTTACCGTGTGTCTTGTGTGTAGAAGCCAGTTTGGGTGGCTTTTGTTTCTGGTTTTGGAAGGAATTAGTAACAGAGGTACAGTTTACCTGACCCCAGTAGAACTGCTTTGAGACCTGAGTGAGTCCTGTGGCTTTTGCAGGACAGGGCATAAGCTGGCAAGTACAGGGATACGGTGCAAATACAGATCCGGAAGTAGCTGCACAGGGTGCATTTTCCTAATCTGATTTCCCAGCTTTGTTGCCTGATGGTAGTGAAGATCCCTTAAGTGAGATTGTTTGCAATTATAAGGTTAATGTGAATGGTCTTGAATAGAAGTTTAAAGATTCAAAATGGAGTTTCAAGAGTATGGTCACTGAAATCATGATGCTCTGAAATTTCTGCAGAAATGAGGCAGATGTGGGAAAACAGTCACTGTACACAAAGTGATTACTGAGAGTTCTGAACAATTCTGTGTTTTACAATCCAGTTACACAGGAAATACTGTTTAAAAGATGGTCAGTCACATTAAAAAGTGGCCACAACTGAAGAAAACCTAGTACAAAGGGTGCTAATAATTTTTTTTTCAAAGATAAATGTAATAATTACACAGAATATTGGTAAAATATTTGTAACTAGAGAAATAAATTTTGGGGTAAAGGTACTTGGTCTGCATATATTGTGACATAAGTTTACTGCGCTTGCCTGGGCCAGTGATTTTCCTGCATAATAGAAGAGTAAAGTAACTAAATTGCAAATAAGTTTAGTTGATATTGCTTATTTGGAAGGACCTGACTGATATTTATTTGATGGTTATCGAGAAGTCTGTTTGTAAGACTTCGAGACCTTTGAAGTTGGTGTGCACTTGATAGGAAAGTCAGTATCTGGGGTGACTATTCTATTTCTAATAAAACTCAGGATTTAGAAGAAATTTTATTTCAGTATGTGCATAAGTGAAATTATATGAAGAATAAAAATTCAGTAAGGGAAGAATTTCAATATTGGTACTCTGCAGAAGCACGTAAGTGGAATAGTTCAGTAAATACACGAGTTTATTATTACCATCCAAAGGTGACTTCAAGTAAATTTTCAGGTGGAAGAGGGAAAGTGAATGAAAACACCATCTACTTTTACTTTTGTCCTCCAGTTTCTTTCTGTGCGTTGCTTTCTGCTCTGCTATGAGGAAGTTAATTCTTGAATGAGGAAGATTGTGATCTTGTAGTTTTTTGTTCTGTGGTCAGTTTTTGCCTTGAAAATAAAAGAAAAATGAAAGGTACTTGAGTTTGGTTAAGTAACTATATTAAGAAATGTACTTTCTAGAAAATTTTGGAGTGCAAGTTTTTTCTGTTCTGTGGGACAGCTGTGTTCTGCTGGAGTCAGCTGAGTATTTATCAGCAGAGATCAGAATTAGTCCCTTGATGATTACAAATACTACTTTAACGTCTTATTCAGCTGTCTGTTTCCATAACTAAATCTTAATCTTTGTTGTTCCTGGCAGTAGCAGTAGTAATTTGCAAGCAGTAGAGAGACAAACACTCACACTGCTGAAGTAGATGTAGTTCTAATGCCTGGCAGTTTCCATGGCTCATCCTGCGCTCAAGGAGAGCGCAAACTTAATTTAGGCTGACAACAACCAGTGAGTGAAAATGGAAAAATACCTTCTGTGCTTGTGGGAAATACCAGTTTTTCCTCTTTTGAGCCCTTCAATATATTTTTAATTAAAGTGAAAGGTAACATGAGGTCAAATCCTACTGAAGATAAAACGTGAGAGTGTTTTAATTTTACATGAGTTATCAGGTGAAAGGGAACAGGACGCTCCCCCAGGAGGAGCATTTGCCAGTGTTTTCCTAACGGGAGCACACTGTTGACAGCAAGGCACAGTGTTCCAGTAAATTCACCCTGCTGTAGCACCTCAAGTTTTAAAATTGATTTCTCATTCAGAAACACCCATAAAGGTTCTAGCACTTGCTTATGGCTTTAATTTAATGTTAGGTTGAGGTGCTTGTCTCCTTCCTAGAAGCATGTGAGAAACCAGTCTGCATTGGTGCACAGGGGATTTTACTGTGTCTATCTGTTGTCACTGTTTGGAATTTCCCATGTTAATCTACACTGTGTGTGGATGATGAAGATTGCAACAGTGTGCAAAATGATGACACTAAAATGAATTGCATCAAAACAGTGTTAAAGCACAGGAAATAGAAAAATAAGTTTAAAATTCAGCAAATATTTGAAGCAAGAATGGAATTAAGTAAGGTACATTCTTTTACCTGGTACATGAGTGAAGCTGCTTAAAGGAATGGCTCAGCTCCCTATTAGTCATAACACCCATCTTATTCTGCCTTATCTGCAGCATTAATTTTGTGGTTAGATTAGTGATCTGCTTCACCACCCTGTGTGGGATCACAGGAATGTGTGGGAGCAGCAGAGCAGGCTTGTCCCTTTTGGTGTAGACCAAGGATAAGGTTAGGTTAGGACATGGTGGAGCAGCACCCTCCTGCTCTGCACTGGGATGAGGTCACTGAGGAATCTCAGCACAGCTCAACTCCCCGTTAGTGGGAGTTCAGTGCTGCAGCTTTTTATCCCAGAAATTTTCAGCGGTATTTTCTGAAAAAATTGAAGGCCGTTTCTCTACCAGTAAGCCCTCCTGGTTAAGAAAAAGTCTTTATTTATATCATAAATAGTGAAATAGTAATGGCTGAACAAAAGCTGAAGTATCAAACGGCAGCAGGTTTGGGGTTTATTTGTTGGTGTGGAAATGGCTGGGAATTGTTTTTTACAGTCAGCCCTTAACAAGATTTTTAGCCTGTGCCCCCCTTCTATGTAGCTGTGTGTTCCAGGTATCCTCATTTGTACCCAGTGTATAGATCTCCAATTACGCTGTGCTAGAGAGGATGAGGATTGACACAAAACAATGGCAAAAAAAGGGTGGAGGGAGTAGACTTTGCCTTCCAGCCCAAAGAACAGAGATACTGAGGAAAGAGATGAGTGGCATTGGTGTCCTTTCTCCCACAGGACTGCAATCCATCAGTTCCCTGTGCAGCTTCAGCTGCACTGGCTGCTGGAGAGGATGCCTTGGATGCGTGTTCCGTGTGCTGTGCTGCTGCCAGGGAGTGGGACAGGCAGTCCTGGGCAGGCTCCCGACACTCGCTCCCTGCTGCTGCTCTTTCCACAGCCTGGGGGAAGGGAACCACGCTGGGGCTTCTCAGGCCTGGCAGAAGTCCTGTGCTCCGTAGCGGCAGAGATGGGCCTCTGATTTGGGAAGTGGTGTATTCCATGTAGTCCGCAATAATCCTTTTGGATACATCTTGTATCAGGGCTGTGGAAAAGCATGCTGAAAAGTTGCTTGCCTTGCTAGGGTTTTGAATTGGTTCTGTGATTGTTGAGTGCACTTCATTTTCTCTGCCTTTTCACTTTCCAAATGGTTCTGGAGATCCCATTGATAGAACAGAATAGAAAAGGAATTAACTTGTTTTGTATGAAACTTTAATTTTGCTTTTGACAGCCCAGAGAAATTACTGTCTCTTGGAGTATATCTTCTATGAGCTCTAGAACAAGGCACAAAAGAGAAGGAACAGTTATTAAAGTTGGCAAGTTATTTCACTTTAAAACACCTGTTTTGTACTAGCAGGTCTCTGTGGGAGTGTAATCTAAGTGAACAATAATTGGGGGGGCAAAGGTAATGCAAGTGACTCCTATCTCTTGTTACATGTTACTTGAATCCTTTGGAGATTGCCCTCTGGTTCTTTCCGTTTGTATTCTGAGGACATTGCCTTAAAATCAGTTTAGCTGAACATGAAGTATTGGCATCCTAAATGTACTAATTTGTTGTGGTTGGTTTTTTTTTTTTTTTTTTTTTTTTTTTTTTTTTTTTGGTTTTTTTTTTGTTTTTTTTTTTTTTTTTTGGTTTTTTTTTTTTTTTTAATTTCTGCTGTCAGAGAGCCAGTAGTAGGCGAAGAGAGGAAAATACTCCCTTGTACTAAGTTCTGATGCTTTTTATGGTCTGTTCAATGAACAGAATCAATAGTAGATCTACATTTGTTTTCCTTTTATGTTCTGTGTGGTATGTAGCATCTCTCCAAAACAGATGGCATCCTCTTAAAATTTAAATCAAGTAATTTTGTAATGAACTTAAACACTGTGAAATTTGAAGACAGACATATCCCACCAGGACTCCTGGGACTCTTCATGTTTTAAGTACGTAGCTGGGTCTCTAGAAGCTTAACATCTCTTCAATATAATGTTTTTCTTAATTAAACCTGTAATCTGTAAAGCAATTCCAGAAAGATTTATGAAATAATTGCAGTAGTTTCATTTCAGGAGGTAGGCTTGTTTCAGGCACTCTGAATTCTTCCTCCTGTTCATCAGTTAATTTTAGGTTTTGTCCTGCTTTGCTTCCATGGGTCTTACTGGAGTTTGAACCTTAAAATCTGTAGAGTTTGCCTGAAGTGTGTAAGCCATAGGGTTACATCTGATGTTTTATTACAGTTGCTAAAAAGGGAGATGAATCAGTCTGGTTGTCTCCTGCATTCCTGGAGACGTGCAGTCCAATCTTCCCTTCGTGTCCAAGCCATGTGGTGGTCGTGGGGGTCACTGCTTTATAGCAAAACTTTCCAGTGGAGTCCTAAATACACGAGAGAACTGTATTGCTAGTTCAATGTGGATCATTTTCTCTTAAAAATAGTATTGATTTTCATGTTTCTCAGGCATTGCTCAAATAACTTTGTTAAATGTTTCAGGCTTTTTTGCTCTTGTTGAAATCTCATCTCCCGAAGTGGCAAAGGAATCAAATATAAAGATTTGTACAGTGATCAGAAGAATATATCAGTTATCTGACGTACAAAAATAGTGCAGATTTTGACAGAGGGTTCTCCTCCTCCTCCCCAGTAACCACTGTGGCAGGGGAGAAAGCTGCTTCCTCAGTTCCACCAGAACAGACATTTTGAATAAGCAGGAGATAAGGGAATGAGGCAATGTCTTTCGCACTCTGGGAGTGATATGATGAGATTATTTCCATGTAAAATGCGATTTTGTTTTGATATGCCTGTTTGGAAGGATGAATTCTATGCAAATTGTGTTAGTACAGCCACAATCATTCCTTGCAAGCAACTTTGTGCTAGTAATTCTTTTAAATCAAAGCATTGCATCAGATTGCTTGACCTACTTTCTATCTAAGGTGACTATCTATCTAATGTCCCTTGTTGAAGGTGCTGTTTGTCAAGTAGAATTGGTGGATTTCTAAACTTAGTTGATGTTGCTTGGCAAACTTTGTTTGATTTGTAGATGGGCTAGTTTCAAGAGAAAATAATGTAGTTCAAGTACAGATGTGAATTAGTTTGCTTTTATTAGAGAACAAAGTTATTTAGGATTGTGTTCTTCTGTGGTTTTGCTCTGGCAGCGTTAGCGTCCCTTGTCTGAGTTAGTATCTCTTTTTATTGTTTTGTTATTCATCCCTGTGCAGTGGAGATGCTTTTGCTGCCTCATCAACTTCCAGTGACTCAGGACATTATTATAGTGTTGTTCAGACTGTAGAATTCCACACACTCCTTTGTGGCTTTCATCATAGGACTGCACTTTCTTACCTTTACGTAGTAATTCTGACCCCATCCTGGGCCTTTTTGTAGTTGTGGGGGGGACTTCTTAAAAAATGTTGTTTATTTCCAATTTTTTTGTGCATAGCCTGTCATTTAATTTAATCTCTGCTTGCTCATTTCATGTCTCATGTCTTCCCCCACCCTTTTCCAGCCTTTTGTCATGCTGCCTCTCTAATTATATGTAAGTCTTCTCAAAACTTGCTTATATTTCTCATATAATTGGCTGTTCGGTCAGGTGCTGTCTGCTGTCCTGTTTGATTTCTGTAAAACACAACTGAGTATCTTCTAACACAGAAGTTTCTTCCATCCCTGTTTCTCTTTTGTTAATTTTTGCTCAAATTGCAAGGTCAGGATCTGTGCTGGGGTACAGTGTTATGGTGTTAAACATCTTCTCATAACCTTAAAGCACATCATTAGCTTGTCTTAAATCTGGGACATGGTATCAAGTGTTGAAGTAATATATGAACACTGAACTGTTGGACACTGTGTTAGTAGAGGTGCTTTTAAAAAAAGCTTAAATTGTTGAGTTAAACTACCAGCAATTACTTCTGTCCTGGGAGAATTTGAGATTTGTGGTTCAGCTGTGGTGTCTGTATCTATACAAGCTGTAGTTCTGAAGAGCTGCGATTGCTTCTTTTCAGGCATTCCTTTGCCTTTTTTTCTTGTTAGGTGTGTTTTTAATAAATTCAGTTTCTTCCTCTTGATTTTCTGTGTGTCGGAGCAAAACCTTTAGGTTGATAAAAGGGAAGGAGATGATGGGAGGGAAGCAGAGGACTCTAACCATAGGCGGACATATTTTCTTAAAGGGTTTGGAGAATGCCTGAAACTACAGGCTCATTAGCCCAGGGGAGCTGTCTTTGTACGGGTACACTTACACAGGTTGACCCAGATATTGTAGTGAAAGGTGCTTTAGACATAGGAAAGGTGTATATAACTACAAGGCTGTCATTCTCTAGAATGAAAGTACACTGAACTAAAACATTTTGGGAGCAGTTAATTTTTTGAAGTATTGTTTCTGAAGGTACTTTCACAGATCATACAGTGTTCCCAGGAACCTTTTTCTTTGAGTGGCTATAAAAGCTCTCAAAGTTACTGGAACAAATTCCCGAGATACTGTAGTGGACAGGAAGAGCATGGTTTGAAAGAAAAGGCTGATTATGTACAATGCTGAGTGGGAAGAGCAAGTATTCATAAACAAGCTTAGAAGAAAGCACAAACTGTTTTCTTCATGGAATTTCTTCAGTGTTTTTTTTTGGTTTGTTTGTTTTTTTACAGAACTTAAAAATGTTTGTCAGTTACTTTCCAGTGTATAAAACTTAATGAGCTTGTACATAAAGCTGTGTGGAAGAGTTTTCTTTCACTTCTATTTTGCTCTTGATTTAACTGCAGAAGGTATTGTCCACACTTGTCGTAGTTTTGAGATCTCATGTTTTTGTAAAAAAGCAGCCAAAACAGAGGTTTTTCATCCTAATGCTGAAGTTCTTCTCAGGGAGCTTGTGATACATATGGAAGATTTTTCTTTTCCTGAAAATAGATATTTGGCACTTGTTTGTCTCCCCTGTTGTCTGACTTTCTAAGTGACCAGTCTTTCAGTGTATGGTGATAACTTAAAATTTCTAGAGGTGTGGGTATAGGTTGCTTTGGTAACTAGGAAGATATGCTGTTTTTAATCTTAATTTTTGTACTTTATTAGCCAACAGTTCTATCTCTCGTTTATGAACTAGTTGGTTTTCTTTACAGATGAGGTTCAAGTGAGTTTCTAGAGTTCAGCTGGTGCCAAACTCTGCATGTCATTTTCATAGACTGGTAAAACAGGAAAGGTGACTTTGTTCTTATAACACTCACTTTTGATCACTTCCACTAAGTAAATGGGAACTGAGAAAATCTTACTGTCCCTGCAGAAGCGATTTGACTCTTTTGGTCAGATATGCGTTCATTATTTTAACAACACTGAGGGCAGGAGAAGCATGAGACACCATGGCTTGGAAGCAGTTTATAGTTGGAGCTGCAGTTACATCTGAGGTTGTGCTGTGAATGTCCCGCTTGCCTTCGGCCAGGTTAGCTTTCACGCAGCTGCCAGTGTGGCCACAGCAGCAGGGAGTTCAACAGTGCTGAAAAAACTGCTTGAGAAACACAGAATGTCTAAACAGCAAGGCTGTGCTGAGCCCCTGCTGCTGTGGGGACACTGCTTCTAGCAACAGCTTGGTGAGCTGATTGAAGCCCGTGTTGCTGTATCTGGGTTAGGCATAGTCAGGCTTGTGACTGCAGGGTGAGTGTGTCCTTAAACTCTGCTGCCTCTGTTTGTAGCCTGTCCTGTGTCACCTGGTCATCAGGCAGTTAGTAAGTGTTTTGGAATACAGGTCAAAAGATGCTTTTTATGTCAGTAGTTCAATGTATTGCAGATGCTAGTTTTTGGCCTTTTTATGATAGAAGAAACACTAATTAAAAATACTCGAGTTTAAAATCCAAGTGATAGTTTTCTAGACTTCTGTGTAGCAGCAAAATGTTACGTTCTTTGTTTTCTGTAGCTTCAGCATTGTAAAGGAGCTGTGGATGTTGCTTTTGGGCCGTAGATTGCCATTTTTAACTGTTGATTTATTTCACCAACACAGCACTGATGTGTCAATAGTCTATGAAAAGATAAGTGTTACTATTTAGCAAGAAATAAGTAACAATGCAGGCAAAGAACAGCTCGGTTTTTAAAGTGTGAAAATACATCTAAATGGGGTTGTCAAAGAATGTTCAGAATAATAGTGGGAATCCCCTTTCATAAGGCAAATAAAGCTCTTGGGATGCTCAGTGGGGAGTAATCACCCTCTGTCATGGGGTTATTTACTGTGGTTTGTGATGTGTTTATGTATGAAATCTGTGATTTGTTACAAGCACTTTGGTTTCATGATGGTAGCACAGCAGAGTTGGGCAATGTTTTTAATTTAGCATTTGTGGTGGTAATGCCTAATATTGTATATTGGATCATTATACCATTCTGCTCTGGGTGTAGAATGCTGATTGAAGACACAATCCAGTGAGAGTCGGTGGTGGTGTTTAATCTATCGATGCCATTCCCTTTTGGGATCTTGGTGTTTATTTATTTATGAATTTTTGTTATTATTATTCAGTTAAGTCCTCCAGTCCCCTCTGTTGTGAGGTGCTTAGTGATTTCTTTTGAAGGAGAGTGAAGGTTTGTTCCCTCTTTGGATTTTCCCCATTCTTGCAAATTTGTCATTCTAACAAGAGATAGGGGCTTTGTGTGTGGATCTCTGTAGATAAACCTGAGCTGTGTTTTCCCCCTTTTCATCTCACTTCTTTGAGACAAAGAAGAAAATTAAGGCAAAGATCATGAGGCACTGTTTTCCTGATGCAAGGAGGCTGATATGGCTTCTTTGGCCTGTGGTTTGTATTTGGTTGTACTGGTGCTGGAGAAACAAATGACACCATTTGCTCGGGAGTCACCACAGGTTGTTCCCAGCACAGATCGTTGTATCAGCCCCACAGAAGGTCAAGTCTTACATGGGATTGAAAATAGTTGGGCTACCAAAGGCAGCCTTTAGAAAGACAGTCTTTGGCTAAACAGTTTTATATATAATTTAATATTTCTTTGAGCAGGAGCTGAAGGGCTGTCCAGGGGCTCACATTTTATGCTGGTTTGATTTGAGTCTCTTCGTACCAGATTGTATGTGTTACAGATCAATGTCAGAGATAATTTTCCCTCTTTCTTTATTGTTGGCTTGGTACTCCCTGTAACTACTTTTTCTCCACTAGCATCTCCATCCTGTGAAACCTCGTGCGTCAACAATAATAGAATAAAATCAATAGTGAACTAAATCAGTTGCTTTCAAGTTGCTCCCTGTGCTGCTGAGACATGAACAAGCCAGAGGCCCCAAATGTCTCCTGTGGCTGTTGTGTGAGGCAGTGGGTGTAAAAGGGCTGTCTCAACACTGTCCCACCTTGTCTGTTGTATGCAAGGAGAGGCCTTTTCTTGAAGACTTCACTATATAGAATTCTATAAATTATAAAACTTCAAGCTGTACGGCAGAAGGTAGTTTGGTAACAATAGATTACCTGCTGTTGTGAGAATGTTTATCAGGAGTCAAAGTTGTTTTGCCGAGTTATTCAACAACGAGTAGTGCTGTGATATTAAATATATTTGCCTTTTTGAGAAGCAGTACTAATAAATGCTTTTAAGATGCATGGAGATAGCAAAGCCCTTTTAGTAAAGTTTTACAAGGGGAGCAGTTAATGCTGTGTACAGTTAGTGTATGGACCTTTTGTTTTGCTGTGGTGGGGTTTTTCTTTTTTTTTTTTCCCCCCCTTATTTTTTTCCCCCTTCCACCTGCTGTGAGCTCAGTGCAAACTTTAGGCAGCGTGTAGGTTCTCTTTACTTATATAGAACACATGCATATTTCATGTTCAAGGTTACATTGTCAGTGGATATTGGCTCTTTAAGGAAATGGCTTACCCTGCTGGTAATGGCAATTGACTTGTGTTACATTGTTCTGCTGTAATTGTTTAAATAGTTATCATACTTTAAATTCAGGAAGGAAAATAGCAGTGCATTACTTGCCTCCTTTATCATAGGACTGGCATGCACCGGTGAATGTTGTTACGCAAACATAAACTTGCACTGTTTTGCTTTGGGTTTAGGACTGACTTGCTTACGTCTTAATGTCTTAATTCTTGTGTTTTATGCAGGGTTCAATGGTCTCAGTTTAAAGGCTATTTTATTTTCAAACTGGAGAAAGTCATGGATGATTTCAGAACCTCAGCTCCTGAACCAAGAGGGCCTCCCAATCCAAATGTGGAATATATTCCCTTTGAAGAGATGAAAGAAAGAATCCTGAAAATTGTCACTGGATTTAACGGGTATGTATCTTTTGTTTTCTAAAATCAGGATAACAAACATATTTTCCCAGTTTTTAAATAGTTGTTTATATTGTCTGTCTGTGACTGTTCATTTTGCTTCCTGAAGTAGATGAACAGAAGCAAATACGTACCCTAGAAATACATTACAGTCATTCCAGAACTTTATTATTCAGTCTTAGAAAATGACAATATCCTGTGACATGATTCACTTAGGTTTTTTTCAGTGTGTAGTTAGTTTTTAAACAGTGCAGTTCAAAGAAGCATCATATATTACTATGTGCATTTAAGAGGTTAAATAGGATAGCGAAGTCAGTTTTCTTTCAATGTATTTTGAAATACCTAATGGAAAGAAGTCTTCTGGTGTTGAGTTCTGAATCGTTTTTTGCCTTTTGAAGAACTCGTGCTGTGATAAACAGGGTGTGACCAGGAGGCAAAAGTGTACCTGGGTTGGAATGGTTAAAGTATTGCCGATTCAAATTTATAGCTGGAGTGGTACTTACTAATGAGGGACTTGGGGTGTTTGATGTGTTGCTGACAGTGTCCTAAATTAAAGTGTATCTTTGCTGCTTGGAAGTTTTTGTTTCCTTTCAAATAAAGCTCCTGATTTTTTTGTCTTATTTGGTGTGTCTTTTTTAATATCTTGCATAGTATTTTTGTTGTTTCTAAACTGGATTAAATACTTGCCATAAGCTGAGTGGGCTCAGTGCTTGTTAAGAAAGACTTTCAGGATTTTTCTCAGCTTATTAATAAATGGGCCTGTTCTAAATCTTGCCTCCCTGTTACCCTGAAATTTCAGCTTTGAAGGTGCTACTAACACATCTTGAATACCGTATTTTGATGCTATATTTATAATTTACACTGTCACTGTTCCATACTACTTCATTTATTTGCAGTTTAAGTGTCTTATAAGTCAGGTCTTTTACCCCCACAGTTGCTCTTGTGCAGGAGTCTTCTAAGAATGTGAAATTCAGCTTGTTCTCAGCCACCCAATATTTATACTGGGCTACTTCACTGCAGGAATTTAAAAACAAACCTATCCTTTATGCTCAAGTCTGCCTCTCTCCCGCCTCCCCCAGCTTTTTGTTAATGCTTCGTTGCCCACAAAATGGGTAATGTTCTCCCAGGGACAGCTAATGAATGGGCTGCTGTTATCTGCTGTTGTTCCCAAGTGTACTGAACAAACCTCTGGATGGCCGAGTCTGGAGCTTAGGCTGTGCCTGTGCTATTTTCATCCACTGCTGGAACACTCAGGGCGCTCAACTTCCTCATACCTTCCAGAGAAACTCCCAGCTTTGAGGCAGCAAACTGCATCCATTAGTTACCTTAGAGAAAGTAATGCGTGAGGATGTTTCAGATAAGGGATTGAAGAGTGGTTCGTTCAGTGAATCCTGCCACCCCCACAATGAGGGTATGATTGTGAAATCTGAATCGTCTGGTGATGTGACCAAAAAGTAACAGCAGCAGGTTTTGGGTGGTGTGATCAGATACCTTCAGCATCTTTAGAGCTGAGGATGTCACTTCAGGGTACCAGAGAAGAGAAGGAGGCTACTTGATGTGGCTTTATTATTGGGATGTTTTTATTAGTGCTCGTTTAAAAGAGTGAGGGAAAGAGTTCATTAAAACTAGTAAATTCCTTAAAAACTTTTATGTTTAGGGTCAAAGAAGTAACAAACTAAGAATGACCCGTTTCACGGTCTTTCTAGCTGAAGTATCTAATTTTGAAGAAGGCACAAACTGGCTGTTTTAACCTGTCTGTGTCCTGTTTGACATGGTGTCACAGGCTTGCAGAGCCAGGTTCTCATGCTGTTCTTTACAACTGCTTGGGAGTAGGAACTTCTTAAGACTTGCCTTTTTTTATCCTTTATTAGTGAAACAGAAAGTTCCAGGATAAGTTATTGGAGACATCTGATGACAGAGAAGTCTTCACAGCATGAATAACATAGATCATAATCCAAATTTTCTTGTATGTATATTTTTTTGCTACAATTTACTATAGCTGTTACAAGTAATCTTTCCAGATCCCTCCTGAGTCCTGTGCATGTGATGAATTTTTGGCTGGTAAGGCATTCTGGAGTGCTGGAAGTGCAGTTTTGAGTGTGTTCGTATAGAATTTTAAGTGGTTACCTTAAGTGGGCTGATTAGGACTATTCATGCAGCTCATGTTCTGAACTAATTAGATTTCTGAGCATTTACAGTCAATTCTTGTACTGCTCACAAACTTTTACATTGCTGTTCCTGTATAGATCTGCACCAGTTTAAATTACTTCTAGTTTAACATCACATTGTTAAACTATTTTAAAACAATCATTTCACCAAACAAGAGTTTCTGAGGTAAAGTTAACTTTGGGTTTTGCCAACTGAAAACATTTACAAATCTCAAATGAATTCCATGCAGAGGTGGTGATGATGTGACACTGGGTGCCATCTGCTGCTCAGTACATGAAGTTCATTTTGCTCTGGAAACTTTTGGAGGGAAGTGAACTGGCTTTTGCTTCTGTTTCAACTTCTTATAGTTGAGAGTAAAATATGAAGGCAGCTTCTACTTCTGGAGTTAGTTGCAGGCTGCACACTCTTGAATTTGCTTATTTCCCAAATCAGACAGAACTGTGTTGATGTTCCAAAGCACTTCATGTTGCAGTGTTCCAGGCAACCAGTTAGGTACAGCTAAATCCAAATTAGCCAGGCAGTGATTCCCCAGGATGTCTTACAGATCTGGTGATGAAAAATAATTTGAAAATCAGTGTATTTTTCTTCCAGTGGAATAAACTGATTTTGAATTTATAATTAACAAAATCTTTTTAATTATGGACTTTTCAACCCAAACACAAAATGGCCATCACAAAAAGCAGTAAATCAAATTAGTGTTGTATTTATGTGGAAAAGTTAACAGATAAGTAAATTCTTCATGACTTAGAGTTGAGAATTTTGTTAAAAGAAGGCACTGCACAGAAGCTCAACATTATGAATATGGTTGGACTTAATGATCTTAAAGGTCTCTTCTAACCTTGATGAATCTATGATTCCATGAAGAATTTGATTGTCAAAGATTGCTGGTTGACCAAGAGTTACTGAAGAGCAAGGGAAGGGAAATAAATAATGACAGAACCATTTCAAGCTTAAGAGCATTCATGTAATAAACTGAATTAAAAGGAACACTTGTTCCTGTGTTTTTTCTGGTTGGTTAAGGATCAGAATTTCTTCATTAACATCATGTACAGGCAGTTCTAAAAAAAATGATTAAACTGTTGGTACTTAGTCACTCTCTGATTACTACTTGCTTTTAGTTAAGGTGAAGTGTCATGTGGGGTCATTAATGAGAGCTGTGCTGAGCTGGTGGTAGGTGTGTGCATCTCTAAGATGTGGCTTTTCAGCTAATGAACAAAGCTCAAGCTACAGACTGTGTTAGCTAATGAAACAGGCTGAAGATACCATGTCCTGAGTTCCCCAGAAAATAATAAAAGTTGAATTTTGACAAAAATTGACAGTGTAGGGATATGTACACACACGTGTGTAAGTTTGTATTGATACTGCTTTGGATTTGGTGTGTCAGTTGTATTCCCATTCAAGAAAAGGTTCTTAAATATTGTATCATGCCAAATATTCTTCTTTGATAAATTTTTAAAATGATTATGGCTTCATCTTCAATTGTAAAATGCATGATTCTTTATTGGCTTATTAAAATAATTTTGTTAGAGGTTTGTTAAAATGTGACACTGAACTTGGAATTAAAGTTACATCTCCAGTAAATGTCTGTAAAGCATTGTGTGTCTGGAGGGTCAGTTTCTCATTTAAGCAGGGATGAATTAGAGTGCAGAATTGTCCAAACCCAAAATGTGGGAATGTGGTTCCTGTGGCTTTATATATCAATCTGAGTTTAATTATTTTTCCTGGTATGTTCCTTGATAGATAAGTACACTGTCTAGTTGTGGCAAAATGGAGTATTTGTAACAGTTGAAGTATATTGGTTCTGCTGATTCCAACATTTAATGCTTTTTCTGTAACTGTTTTTGTATAACATGAAATAAACTACAAGTGGAGACTTTGTTAGCTCTAGTGTGTATGACTCAAATTTGTTTTCAATCACCATTTCTTTTCTGTGTATTTGAATAATACAGTCAAAACTTTACTGTTGATGATCTGATTTCCTTTTTGTTGTTTTAATGACTCCTTTGAGTTGGGGGATGATGCATTCAGGATTCGTACTTGAGTTTTGTGCTGGTAAATACAGAAGACAGAGCTCTGTGTGTGAAATAGGGAAAAATAAAGCCTTGTGTTACCATGCTGTACTGCTAATTGTAACAAATTTCACTACTATTTTTGTTACACCTTCTCAGTAAGGGAGAGAAAGCAGTAATGTTGTTGTTTCTTAACAGCCATACTCGTTAAAATAAAATTAAATTGTTATAACTATTTCATTGCAGCATCCCCTTCACTATTCAGCGACTCTGTGAGTTGCTGACAGATCCTAGGAGGAATTACACAGGAACAGACAAATTTCTAAGAGGTGTGGAAAAGGTATGTATTTTTCTGAGAGAAAACACAGCTCCACAGTCACAGCTACCACCTAATAACTTCCAAGTTGCTCCCAAAGGTCTCGTGGTTTCATTGTGGCTCATAGCCAGAGTACAGCTAATGGCTGCTGCTCTTAAGTGTATGAGTTTCGTTTGTATCTTTCAGCATCAAAAAGCAGTTCTAAAATAACTTAAGACATAAAAATAAAGCTCAGGGCTGCAACTATTGTTTTCTCATCACTGCAGTACTCCTACTGTAGTATTGTCACTTCTTATATTCAGTCCTATTAGAAATAATCAGCTGAAATAATTTGAATTTTTTGATGGGACATTTCCTTCAGTGTTTGAGTTGAGAGCAGATGCAGAGATGAAGGAGAAGGGAGGCCCTTTCCTGCCAGGGTCTTCTGTTTCAGTATTTAAATCCCATGGTATAGAGGACTGTGCCTTCAGAAAAGCACACAGGTGTCATGTAGTGGGATTTTATAGCTTATGTCAGACTGTGAGATTGTTCAAAAGTCAGTAACAGACTTTCAGGATGTGCTCCCACATAAGATTTTTCAGCATTTCTGAATACTTTGCTTGCTAGAAATCCTTCAGTTAGAAATTACAAACACCAGGGCCTGGGGCTTAATGTGCTGGTCTGGTTAGGACAGTAACCCACTTCAAAAAATACTGAATTTTAGTGTAATTGTGGCCTGGCCTTGTAAGAGGGAGCCGAGATACTTTTAACAGCTATGACCAAAATCCTGTGACTTTAATCTTTGAGGTGTTATCAAGAGCTGAAGCTTCTGTTTCTGAAATCTTGCTGTGTTTATTGTTTGTGTGTTACAGAATGTCATGGTTGTCAGCTGTGTATATCCATCTTCAGAGTGAGTATAATCTTCTTTTCTGTGTAACTTCAAGCTCTTGTTAGTAACAGGGAGAATGTGTGTGTGTCTAATGTATTTCTCTTGTTGGCAGTAGTCGTATCTAAAAGATAGACAGGCAGAGTTCAGATTTGGTTATCAGTAGTTAAATCAGCAGTAGGGAAGGTGTCTGCAAGTGTAGTAATTTGGAAATAGGTAAGTAGAGAACCCTTTGGGGACTGACAGTGGGGGCTGTTTAAGTTTGGGGGTGGGGAGTTCTGTGCAAACAAGCTTAAAGTAATTTTTTCATAACATTTTGTTGTTGTTTTGTTTCTTAGGAAAAATAATTCCAGTAGTTTAAATCGGATGAATGGTGTTATGTTCCCCGGAAATTCACCAGGGTACTCTGACAGGTAAGTTTAGTTCCAGGAGATCAGGTTTTCTGGATAAAAGCAAGGGAATTGTGAAAATAGGGCGTTCAGATCCCTTATTACCTGTTCTGATCCCAAATAAGTAGCCTTAAAAATGAGGTATGACATGGAATAGTGGGGGAATAGGGTTAGAGACGGCATGAACATGTGTTCTATGTACTCTATATTTTGATCTCTTTGTAACGTCATTGTTGAGAATTTTTTTTGTTATTTAAATTTTTTATCATAGTTTGCACGTTCTAGGCAAGGAATGTTTTATTCAGTGTAAAACAGTGAAGCACCTGACCTGTTTATTCTGTTTTGTTGATCTTTTAGACAAGGGCATAGCTGCTTTCTGTCAAATAGGAACAAATTGCTGAAAGGCTGGGTTAACTTTTTATTATTCTTATTTTTAAAGATCTAATGTAAATGGCCCTGGAACCCCCAGACCAGTAAATCGAACGAAGGTTTCATTGTCAACTCCAATGACAACAAACGGTTTGCCAGACAGCACAGAACATAAAGAGCCAAGCTTGCAGCAAACAGAGGAGAAGAAACACAGGTTTGTGAAGAGGAATGTATTTTGAGTTTTTATTATTCTTAGATTTTTTTTACTTCCATTTAAAAAATAGTGTAAAAGAGGCCACCCAAGCGATGCATAATTGAGTCTTAAGTCAGGAGTGATGGCTTGGAGGTTTTATTATGTAGTGAGTCTACTGTTATCTCTTATAGAGTGTTTAAATTAAAGTAGCTGCTACTATTTTTGAAATTTTGACAAGATACAGAATGTTTTTCTTCAAGAAAACCTGCAGCTCCTTTTCTTGCTTACAGTGAATCACCAGCATCTGAATCAGAAGGTGCTCAGAGCAGCCCGGTAAAAAATAAGCACTCTGAGGATGATCCTGCAGAAGCAGAAGGACATGAGGTAAAAAGACTTAAATTTGACAAGGAAGGGGAAGCCAGAGATACACCAAACCAAACTGCCTCCAGTGAAGTCTCTTCGGGCATGGGAGAAGAGACAGAAGCATCCTCTACATCTCAGGATAAAGAAAAAGATGCTACTGGTGCCAGACAGCACTGTACAGAGGAAGAGGAGGAAGGTACTTCAGATTTGATTGTCTTTTTGCATTTTCTGAGGAGTTGAGATTTTCTTTGCTGGAGACTGGTGCTGTTGGGATTGCTGGGTGTCTCCAGTTGTGCATGAAGATGAGCTGCTTGTGCTTCATTTTTGCATAATTTAGAAATTCTGTTATTTCTTTTTTCTTTGTCCCACAGCTCAGTTTAAAACTTAAGGAATGGTACTTACTTAGACAGTAAGTTAAATCAGGGTGTCAGTGATGTACCAAGAATTGGAGAATCCCTACTTTAGGGTATCATCAGGTGTTCTCATCCCTTCCCCAGGAGTGAGATGTGCCCGTACCTGTGTTTGACTGTCTTTATTAATAACATAAATTACTGAAATACAGATAAAAAGTTGTATGTTCTCTCACTGAGGAGACAGCAACAATCTCTCTACATCCCATTGGAATAATTACCTGACTCTAAGTACCTAAACAAACAAAAAAAATAACTGCAGTTAAGAGACTAATCCATTTTTACATACTCTCCCAAGTTCTCAGGTTTTTAGTTTTATTTTTTGTTTTATGGCTCATGTATTTATACAGTGTTCCTGTAGATTATGATGACTGTACACTTGAAACAGTCAACGTTTTCATAATTTGTAAAAGATGTTTCTGAAGACGAATGAAGGATGGGGGAAAGCAAGAAAGAGTCACTTGTTAGACTTGTCTTTATCCACTGAAGCTTAATTAAGCGAAGCTACTTATTAAATAAAATAACTGGACTCAATTTTATGGTATATTAGGATAGTTTGGATGTCCTCGTGAAGGTGGCTAATACTTTACATTTTCTAATAAAATTGGTGATTGTTTTTCCAGTCCTTGGCTGTGTTGTGGAAGTGTTGCTTGGCACAGCTGGGAATGGAAAGTAGCAGGTTCAAGGTATGTTTAAAAATGCTTTAATAATATTTGCTTTCCCCATTTCCAGAGTCCTTCATGTCTCCCAGAAACGTTGGTCCAGACAGAAAAGATGAAGACAAAGACAGTGAATCCTCAGGAGTGACCGAAGAGAGCTCTGAGGAGAACAGTCGGATGGAGGAGTCTGACCAGTCGAGGGCGGCAGAGAAGGATTTACACTCGGATGACAGTGAAATTAGTGGGTCTGCCAGTAGTGGAGCTGACTGCAGTGAAACAGAAGAGTTGGAGTCCTATGCTAGTGAAACTCCAGAAAATTCCTCAGAGACCCCGATGGAAAACAGTGATGAAGCCACAGAAGCTGCAGATGAACCTATGGAGCAAGACTAATTTAAATAAACTTAGATGCAGTATTTTCCATAAGGCTCCGGTTTTACACTGTATAAATAATTTTATGTAATAAAGTGGACCTTTAGTTTTACAAAAAGAAGCAGGTTGTAAAATAAACTTCTCCATGGATTGAATCTTGAAAGAGTTGTACATGATAAGAACTGTGAATACCAGCTCCTTCAGGTCCTGCTTACCGCTGAACTTTCCTTTGGTCAAATCAGTGGTTTGTGTATAGTTTTTTTTATTTAGAATAAAAGTTTTTAAACTGGAAGGTAATTATAATTTTGACAACTTTTTTGGAGATCACCACACCTAGTTGTATGTAAGCAAGAAAGCTTTTTGTCTTGTCTCTTTCTGACAGCTATAGCAGTTACTTCATATTTTGGTTACAGTTTCAACATTTGACATGCGAAACATGGGGTTTCAGGCTGGTTTCCAGATTTTTATTTGAATACACACTATGAAACCTCCTGTTGTGTGTTTAAAATGTGTTACATTTCACACACACATCTGTATGCACGCATGCACACCTGTGTGTACCCTCATGTTCTAAGGGGGAAAGGGTATATTTTTCTGTTTCTATAAAAGATAAACACAGCGAACACTTTTTCTATAGGAAAAGACTGAGTTCACTTCTCAAGGCACTTTGTTTTGCCTCTGGAAAACCAAAACAAATGAAATCTGGCCCATATGAAACCCTGGAAATACTAACATTGTTGAAAACACCAGAGTAAACACATTCCAAGAGAACTGTTCCGATGACAACATTTTTGTATACTTCTGAGGTGCCTGAGTGAAAGGATTTCGTTTATTTATGAGAAAATGTGCTTTATGTTGAGGATGTCGTAATTAAAGCATTAGCTTAAACTTTTGTAGAAGAAATGTTTGAAAATAAGAAAATACCTTGGAAGAAATGAGCAGGTACTTGCCTTTTTTGAGCTTCTTGGAGCTTTGTGAATATTGTAGAGGAGTCTCAGAATTACTCTAAGGGTTGCAGATGGCATCGGTCTGATCACACCACTGGATTGGAAGGATGGGTACATGACCCTGGTCATGTACCTGAGCTGCAAGGTTTAGGGGTGCATAGACATCACCACGATTTGTATAACATTTTGGAAGTGAACTAAATATTTTTGAACATGCTACTTTGACAGCCAGTGTTACGTTTTTTTCAAACCAGCTCAAAGCACAAACTACTGCTTTAAACTCAATATTTTCCAGTTCCCGTATTTAAAAACATGCAAGCTGCAACCTCCCAGTCACAATTACTGGCTGCCAAATTTATACCTGTTTCTTCAACTGTACCTTTTTGATATTTAGAGTTTTTAAATTTCTGTAAAGTAGATTTTTTGTAGATTGTAATGAGTGCTCACTGCCATTGTGAAACGGTATATAATTGTATAATTTCTGTGTGTAAACTGAATGCTTGGGCTTTCAATACAGTATTCATATAAAGCAATAAATATTAATGTTATGAAATATCTGAGTACATTTTTATCACAATTGTCCCTCTTTGGTTTTAAGTTCATGTACCTGAAGTACAAAAAATGACCTCTAAAATGCATGCTGATAGTTTCCTGTACTACATGGTCTGCTTTGTATTGTTTGGGGGAAATTTAGGTTTTGATTACTACCAGAATTAATTTGGCTCAGTTGGAATATTTATAAAGTTATTTCTTGCTGATGTTACCTATCAAGTTGTGAGCAGACAGGATTCAGGGAGATGCTTGCAAAAAAAATCAAAAAATCTTACTGATCGAGATCCCTCAAAGAAGGAAAGTTGTACTTTGACTCATTTTCATTGTGCTGAAGGGTTGGATGTGTTTTAAGAAATTAAAGGACTGAACCAAAATGTTGAAATTAGGAAAGTTTAAGAATATAGTGACATCTTACAGTTATTTTTTTTCCTAATATTTTGCCAATGAGAAAATTTTAAGATTTCTAAGTTTAGAGATTTCTGGAATTTTCTTTTAGATTGTTTATTTGTGACAATATTGTCAATAAACTTGTTCTTTAAGCACCTATGACCTTTCCAGATGTTTGTTTTAGCAGCGTTAGTGCCACTCCTGCAGGAGAAATGTGAGGTATGGATCCATTTCTGTATCTGCAACTTTGAAGGGCTAGTGAAAATTGAAGTCATGCTTTAACCTCACAGTAAGGATCTTAATCGTGCCTGTGTACCTACATGAAACAAAATCTGCTTTAAATTCCCTGATGACACATCCCAGTGTGTGGCTTGAAACCGAAAGAGAACAGGTTTAGGTTGGATATTGGGAAGAAATTCCTCAGTAATGGTGGTGAGCCCCTGGCACAGGGTGCCCAGAGAAGCTGTGGCTGCCCCAGCCCTGGGAGTGCCCAAGGCCAGGCTGGACGGGGCTTGGAGCACCCTGGGCTGGTGGGAGGTGTCCCTGCCCGTGGCAGGGGGTGGGGCTGGATGGGCCTTAAAGTCCCAGCCCAAACCATTCCATGATTCTGTTTTCCTGCATGCAGCCAAATTCAGTGTTCTACTTGTCTCCTAAAAGGAAATGTGGTTTAACCCTAGAAAACCAAGGCAGCAGGTGCTTTATACCATCCATGCGTGTATTTCCTATTAAAAACTGTTACATGGGACCGGAATGTAAAGAGTGAAATGGAATGTAGTTTTCAGAGTACAAGGCTGAAATCAGCCCTTAATTCTGCTCCTGATACTTAAAGAAAAAAAGTTTAGAAAAATGTAAAAAATATTTCCTTCTAGTATCCAAAATGCTCAGTCAGCCTTGATTTTTAAATGTCAGGGAACACTTGAATACTTGCACTAGGGAGAGTTTTCTAATACAGAATGGATTTGGGATTTCTTTCTTAAATCCACTTGGATCTACTGCTGGCTTCAACAAAGTGAACTTCATTTTTAATACAAAAAGGGTTCTGTGGGTTTCCAAGGCTGAGGCACCTCTGCAGCACCAAGTATTGCTTTTAAACATGTCAGCAGGAAATGCTCCCAGCCGGAAGAGTAAGTTGGAATTGTGTTTCAGTTTATGCCTGGCCTGGAGGTTGCAGGAAACGGATGAAAAATATTTCTGCTACTCCTTCAGCCTGTGAGGAGTTTTGTGTGTGTGGTGGTTTTTACTTTGAGCAGTTCTCTGAGATGCTGCACCCTGACTGTCCCTCCCTCTGGTACAAAAGAAACAAGCTTTATTTTTTAGCTTCTCTAATTGTATGTGAGGGGGAAAAAAACAAACCAGAGGTGAAGCCTGATAGAATCTTAGTTATATGAGTTTTATGTTGCAATAGTTAAGTGGCAACACAGTGATTTATTAAAAACAAAATGGATTTTTCCTAGAATGGATGCCTTCTGTTGACTGCAACTGTACAGAACACCCTTCTGCATTTTTTTGGCCTGTTTTATTCATACAGTGCAGTTCTAGGAAGGGTTTAAAGGTTATTTGCATCTGTGCGTGTCTGAGGCCAGTGTGTCTCAGACAATCCTGGATGAGGAATGGATTGCTGACAGCATCCCAGTTCCATCCCTTCTTTACCAGCGGGAGACCCATGCTTTGTCACGTAACCAGTAAGCTTCTGTTAATCAGCTCTTTGTCCTCCTTCACCTCGAGGATGTTCAAGCCAGCAAATTCCTTCTGGATGTAATGTGCCCTTAGTGGTTTTAATGGAAAGGTCTAGCTGTGCAGTGGGCACACAGAGGCTGTCTCACCACCTGTGCTCCCCGTACCTGTGCGTGGTGAATCGCTCTGCTCCTGGGCCTCTCCCACAGGCTGGCAGTGGCGACAAGTTTATGGAACATCTTGTCTGCGTTTCTGTATCGGTGAGCAGGTCCTGAGACACAAGGCACCTTTATTCCCAGGATTCCTACAACCTGTCAAAAACATTCATGGCAGCAACTCGTCTCCGGCAGACCAGAGGTTTTGGGTTAGGAAGGGAAAATGGAGAGGGGCTGTCATTAATTCATATGAAGTATCTCCAAGGCAGGTGCCAAGAGGATGGTGCCAGATTTTTCAGTGGTGCCCTGAGACAGAATGAGCAATGGCCATGAACTGAAACACAAGAAGTTCCACCTCAGCTCGAGAAAGAACTTTACGCTGAGGGCAGAGCACTGAACAGGCTGCCCAGGGAGGGTGAGGAGCCTCCCTGTGGGGAGACATTCCTGAGTCGCCTGCTCCAGGTGACCTGCCTTGGCAGGGAGGTGGACTGGATGATCTCCAGAGGTCCATTGTGTGATTCTGTGGGACAGTCCCGTGTTTCCAGGTGAACGTGGGTGTTCTGGTCCCTGCGGACAGAACCGGCCGGGGGGGATTTGGACCGTCGGCACCGACAGATGCGCCGGGATAACAGGGATGGAGAGACACTGAGCCCAGCACGGTCCTGGTGTTGAGGTCACACAGCTCACACAGCAAGCGGAAGGACGTGGGTTCCTTGGATAGGCGAGCTGGGCGAGGAACTTGTGTGCCAGCTCGTTCCCGTGCTGGGAAAGCGGAGATGCGGAGCTGCCTCCGGGCACGGGGCAGAGCACCAGGGGGAACTGGAGACGCTGGAGCTGCGGGTCTGGGCTGGAAAGCGACATTCCCAGCTCGTGGACGTGCCCCGGCCGGTGTTTCGGTGTGCCAAGGGGAGCAGAGGTCGGGGAGAGCTGACAGTGACAGCCAAGTGCCGGCAGGGGCCGCCTCGGGAACGTGGGATGCGGTGAGACACCAAAGGGGCTGCCACAGCAACCCTGTCACAGATCCCCCGTCCGAGGGCCGAGAAAATAAACCCACAGATCAGGTAATCTTCCGCATTAAAAGAAATCAGGGAAACCTTTACAGACTTTAAGCTTGCCCCGTTAAGGTTCACACAGCTCTACAAACTTTCCTCTTAAACTTACACCCTTGTTTCGGTGAAAGCTGAGGCGTTTCTGTATTAATTCCGTGGCGCCAGGAGATGGAGCTTCAGAACAGACAAACCTCCCCGAGGTGCCACAGGAACACCAGCCTGAGAGACGGGAGTTGCAAAAGTTTTTGCTTCTTCCCTGTGCAAAGTTGGAAAAGTACCGTAAGTGTGTTACTGTATTCGCAGGGTGGAGGTGAAATACCTGATCCCTTGAAAGGGACCGGTCCTGTCCGGGATTCCACGGCAAAGGTGCTGCTGGCACAGCTTGTCAGGAAATCACACCAGCATCACTTCCCAGCCTCTAATCCCCCCGATCATCCCTTCTGCAGTCCCCCAAATCTCACAAACCATTGTAGCAAGACCAAGGTTGTGAAATAGATCTCAGTGAAATCAGCCTGAGTAACAGAAAGCTTTTCAGCACTGTGTGCTGCATGATCTGTTCTCTTTGCCCAGCGTGCTTAGGAAAAGGAGTCATGGAATTAGATGACCAGAGGGAAATAGTCCAAGTGTTTGGTTAGCTATAAGGATAAGTGATGTATTGGATTATCCCAAAGCCCTTCTCCCTCACTTCATTCCTGTGATGGAGCCCAGCCCTGTGGTTTGGGGTGAACTAAATGACTTCTTTAGATGATTTCTACTTCTGTTGTTGTTTCCCCACCCTTATAATAATTAAGAATTTTGAAAGGTTTCTGTTTTATTCACCTAAAGTTTCACTGAGCTGGTTCAGCCCAACTGGGGGTAGGAAGGCATGCAATTGTGCCTTTGCCCTGCCCTTGGAATCAATATATAATCAATACATACCAGAACATCAAACCTGAGGCTCAGGTGCAGCATCTGGGAAGCTGAGGATGTCTCCTGAAGGAATTCCATAGCAAATGAGAGATTAATTAGTCTTGTCTAGGTAGTTTCTTTTTTATCTCTTATTTTCAGTACCTAAAACCTCTTCCAGTCAAGTTTCAGAAGAGACATGATAGCTCTTAGTTGTTTAAGATAATTCCACTCTCCAATGCACTTGCATTCAGGATTATTTCCCCTGCAGTGTTCCTCCGAAATTGCCTCTGTTCCATCCCACTTCCCCAAGATATCCTTAAAGCTGTCCCGGTTCTCCCAACATACACCTATTTGTGAGTGCCAAGCCTTTTCCTCTGGGGCCCCTTCTCTCAAGTGTTTCATATTTTACCTTTGCTCACAATGACTCCCAGTGACTTCAGCTGCTCTTTCCTGAACTCCTGGGCCTGGGTTGCATTTTATTACCAACTTGTAAAGATGCTAAGGAGATGCTGGGTTCTCCATCAACTGATGGAGACTGTTTATGTGGGAGACAGAGAGACTCCTGCCTTCCACTGGCGTCACTTATCTCCCTGGGAATCTTAGCAAGGAGTGACAGTCTCTGTCACAGGGGCCTCTCTCCATGCAGTTACCACATCCAGGATCTTGCCTTCGGATGTTCTGTTGCTGGGGCAACCCTGGTCAGTGTCTGTGGCACTCCTCGGTTTATTCAAGGAGTCATCCCTGTAAATTCCCCAACAATCCTGTGAGCAGGAGTTTGACACATCTGTTTCCCGACAAGGTGACTAATCTCATCACTGGGCTAGTAGGTGATGCCCAAACTTGCTTTTTTTTTTTGTTTCCCTGGACCCACACAACTTTGACTCTTCTCCTGTACAAGGGATAAATTAATGTGGAAAATAAAACCCCTGCAGTTACTGTGAGGTTCTCCTTCCCCTGTAATAGAACAAACTTGTCTTCAAACAATCAAAAATTTAGAATGAAATTTACTTTCAACAACAACAGAAACATCTTGTTCTGCTGGTGCTGTAGGACTATCAGCATAGATCTGTGCCTCTCAGAGTCTTACCAGCCTCTTTCTACTTCTGTTCTTTTGATTATTTATTCCTTTCTGCATTCTCTTTGACTTTCAGCTCAGTGGAAGTGCTGAGTGCCCTTCACCAAAGGCTTCCTCTTCAGATCTCCCTCTGACTGCAGGTCCTGCCTGCCTTGTTTGAGTCTGCATTCAAAGGGGCCTGTGTGTGGCAAAGACTAGAACTAAGTGCAAAGCCTCTGCTCAGAGATCTGGCAGTGCTCATGATAAAATAACTCATGGAAAATACAAATCTCGACTGTGTGGTTGCAAAGGGGGTTGTTCTCTAAGCACAGGGATCTGGCTTTACCGGGGCATTACAGCAGAGCTGTCGGGGGGGTCACAGAACCAGCCAGGCTTCCTCAGGTGGGGAGAATTCCCTCCACAGGCACATGGAGCTCTCTGTGTGAGTACGGAGAGGTGTGGCATTCTGGGGCTGAGTTACTCTAAACTTCTAAACATAAATATTTTCTTCACAATCATTTAAAATGTTTACAGTGGGACTTTCACCTTTATATAGTCTTAAATTCTTACAGCATTCTTAAATAAGAACACAAACCTCCAATTTAGGAACTGCATTGGAAACTTCACCCTAATCCTTCCCTTTTCCTAAGAAATCTTCATAAGAGGGATCGCACTTTTATGTATCTCTTGTGGTGCAATAAACCTCAGGTGTTTATAAAATGGGCTTGTGAGTTTTTTGTAGTAAGAAAAGTGAAGCTAGAAAGCAAAAAGCAATTTCTCAATGAAAAACTGGGGACTTTGGAAGCAACTCTTCACATGGGTGGGTAGGAAGAATCTTAACTAGTCACAGCTGATGTGTTTCAGCAGTGATGATTCTGACAGCTGGAAGCAATATTGGCTTGATTGGGGTGGAATAAAAAGAAGCTGGGGGAAAGGCTGAACTTCTTATAAGGCTGAGGGGCTGCTGGTTTTGCTGCTTCTCTGCAGGTAAGGATGGTAATGGCTGAGGGTTTCCCTTTGGCTGTTCTTGTATAATCTCAGTTTAATTACGTGAACTCTGTTTTGAGCAGAAGGAAGGTGGTGTCTGTTATGTGATACATTAATAAAATGGCTGGGGTAGTGACCTAGCAAATTAAAGATGTGGGTTTTGGAAGGTGACAGGGCTCTTTGTAAAAATGCCTCAAAATTTTAGGACATAGAGTCAGCTGTTTTCTGACAAAGTGAGACTTTTAGCTTAGGCCTTCTTGTGCCTTCTGGGAACTTGAAGGGCTCTGGAGGTTGTGTAATGAAGAACGTGTGTGAGTGTGCTCCCCTCTAAAGGGGAAGGAGGTAGGAAGCCCAGCTCTGAAATAACTCCAGATGGATTTGAGCTAAGCAATTCTGGAGCGATAAGAACCTGACCAGAGACTGCTCTGCCTTCCTGATGTGTTTGAAAGTGGACCAAAAGAGAAGTTGCTGTTGTGTGTTGGCTGTTTAGACTTAAGCCACTGTCTTAGACAACTGCAGTAGCTTAAGAGAGTGCAAGGTTTTCAGGGAGCAGTACGGCTCTGATGAGCTTTTGTTCATGAGCAAAGCATCCGATAATGCCTCATCTTCCAACAGAAGTATTTTTTTTCTCATGAGGTCCTGATGAAGCAAGTGGTGCCTGTTAGAGCTGGCTTTGGTTTCTTTTAGATGTTACTTTTAACTCAGATTCTGGTCAGTTCCTGATGTGCAGGAAGAAATGAATGACCAGGTTTGGACTTTCCAACTGAGCTGTGGAAAGAGCTTGTTTGGGACAGAAGTAGCTTCAAGTTGTGTGTGCACCCCAAGGCAAACTGCGTTTGAGCTATGAAAGGTTGTAGATGGGAGTGTTGGATTCTTTTGCATGGGGTTAATTAAAAGTCTGACCAAAGTCATGCAGACTTCCATGTATAAAACAGTTTCCCCCTGTCCTGCCTTCTGCAGGGATGAATCCCTGTGGTAGCTGCACCATTTTCTGCAGTTGGTGGTGTCTGGCACTGCTGTGCTGGGTGTGCTCTTAGACTGAGAGTGGAGCTTGAACCATGTGATCTGACCATGCAGGGTCTTGACCGTGTCCATGAGGGTGGGATTTGCCTTTGTGCATGTCTAATGTTTCTCTGGAAAGCTGCAGTTCAACTCCAAATGCTTCTCAGCTGCACTTCTGAGCAGTCTCTGCCTGGGGCTTGCACGGGTGCAGTCTGGCAGTAAATTTACCTCCTTCCATCAGGCTGCCTCGTGTGGGGTGTGCTTTGTGTGAGTCCGTGTGAGAATGTCTTCTCTGTGGGCTCTCCCCTTGCCCACCCACCCCTGGAATTAGTTAGCACAGGCTAAACTGAAGAGGGCATGAGAGCCAGCACTGGACAGATGTTGGGAGCAGCTTGTGGCAGACCAGCTCTTGGAGTGATCTATGGACAAACTCTGAGAGGTCAAATGTAAGATCTTTGATCAGGCAAACTCCCTTGAAGACAGACTTGACAGGAATGCAGAATTGAGCCTGACAATAGAAGTGGCTTTTAAAACTCTCTTCCTAGCAAGTTTCTTTAACAGGGAGCTCCAAGTCTTGGCAGGTTTCAAGACTTGTGATTTCTTCCATAAGTAATATAAAACAAATGTTTTATACAACTGTATTGGAAAGAGAGACATGATTTTATGTTGGAGTCTACTGCTTTGAGTGTATTTATATGATGGGAGACTTGTCAGCCTGTGGCTGCACAGCCTCCCTTCGACTGGCTGTTTGTTACAAGCATTACCCCAGTGCCAATGGTTGCACTCTGGGCAGCTTTGTGCATGTCTGGTGCTTTTTAAGCTTGTGAGAGGACTGGACAGCTTTCTCTTTTTTAAAATCATCATTGTTTAAACTAAGCCAATATTTGCACAAGGGTGACAAGGAAATTATAATGCAGGAGAGGGGTAAGACAAAAGAGAAACTGGAGATGGGGTGAGAAAAGGTACGGGGAGATGAAACAGGTTGTGAGAGAGTGGGGAATTCAGGTCTCTGAATTCTGAGCACAGAAGTCTTTGCTTCCCGGAACTCAGAGCATGAAATACTGTTTAACATTACCCTGTCCTTAGCCATCAACTGGCTGTTCAAAGGACCTGAATGTGTCTGTGTGGTGTTTGCTAATCTAAATCTACTGCAAATGGATGGAGGAGCTGGTTAACTTCTCGTGTGAAAGGTTATTCTGTAGCTGAAATTGCTTTAGGTGCCTCAGCTGTATTTTGTCAATAAAATGTGCCATCAATGGAGGAATTGGCAGTAAAGTCGCTTCTGTGAGCTTGTATATGGAAAGCACGTTTGAAGGGCAGCAATAGAGTATTTGGGAGATGCAGTCAGCAATTGTATCACTGCAAAGTCTGTCTTTTTGGGATTTAGAATTTCAATGTGTTTAATTGCAATGGGCTGATATGATTTATAGCCAGAACGTGGTTCTTTCTCATCCCTTTTGGCTGCTGTAAAGTGAACTGTGTGATATGTGTGAGCTCAGTGAAGGGAATAAAATGGTGCATTCCCAATATATTTATGTACATGTTGGGAATATGCTCTCTAACATCTTTGTAAAGCACAGTGAGTGTGTGTGTGTGGAAGTCATGGTACATAATATTAAGTATTTTTCATTTTAGGTAGTTGAGATGGAAGGAAAGATCTTGCCAAGCAGTGAACTTCTCATCAACTTCAGCAAGTTTGTGTTGATTTCTGCCCCCAGCATGCACACAGGGATGAGGCTGTTTCTCAGAGTAACTCTTCCTGAAAACACAATTGGAGTCCTGATAGTAATGTTGTGGCCCGATGCCCTGTGCTTTTCTTTTCTAGGCTGTTTTTCTTAAGAATGAGAAAGGATGTTCTTCATGCTAAGACACTGGGAATCAAAGTCCTTCTTGGTTCTGATGCAGACCTTCTGTGTGACCTGGGGCAAACTAGTTCATTGTTTTTTGTTTTTTTTTTTTTTTTTTGCTGCTTCCTGCTTGTTCTGGTTTTTTAGGCTGTATTGACTGGCACCTGCAGGGTTTTGCTGCACAATGTGGCCAATGCAGTAAGGGTCAGGGTCTGCAGGTATTGCTGCAGAGAACAGGTGAGCTTGAACAGCATTTCAACAGCTTATAAAGGGCTTTTCCCAAAAGTTATCAGGCAGTGTCATGCTCTGGGGTGCATGGAGGGAAATAGCAAATTGTGGTCACTGGAAGCTTCCAGCTGATCTGATCAGCTCTATCAAGTTGCCTGAAGTCCAGGAGTGCAGCAGGGGCGCACCTTGCCCATATTTGAAGATAAGGCTTTGATATCATACTCTGTGTTCTTTACCAGTGTTTATGGAATGATGTCATTAGTTGATAGAAATATGAAATCTCCTGTAGCTGGGCCACGTGCGAGCTGTAAATGAGTCAGTGCAGCTGTACGTGTGTGGCCGGTACAAAGTAATCCAGGGTCACTCCTGGGCACCATTTCAGTCACTCTGCAAAGGGCTCTGTGGGCCAACATCCCCCAGTGCTGGTCTGCACAAACATAAGGAGCTGGTTTTATGTAGCTTGTTACCATTTCAAGGCAAGTTGAGAAATGAGCTGAGACTGCTGTGCTGAGCTGCCACACAGGGCACGTGGATAAGAGCCTGCAAGTCCTTTTCTGTGGGAATACAGATGTGCCCAGGGTTTGTGGCTCTGGTTCTGTGAATCACTTCGCTCTGCTGCAATGTAGTGGTGGGAGGGGGCTGGCTTGGATAGAAATGGGAATATTTGGCTGTGTGTGGAGAGGCTGTTCCACCTTGGGCTTTATCTGTTCTTCTTGCTGATCTCTGCCCTGAGCAGCAGCACTTTGTGTACTCTGGGGCAGCAGATTTGTTGATTTAGCCTTTTTTTCATTCTTACTCTTTATTGAAGAGTTCTGAACAAGGGAGATGCTCTGGGGTATGTCACCCAAGTGAGGTGGGTGCCCCCAGTTTGATGTTTTGGAGAGTGCTGTCCTGCCTGATGATAAGAAGGCAGGATTGTGGAACAGCTGGGTTACCTCTGCAGGCAGGGAAGCAAGTGGGTGGCTTTGTGAAAACTGCTGGGGGATCAAGTATCTGTTTAATACCAAGCAAGTTAAAATAAAAATTTTATGTATTTAGACTAGGGAACTGATTCAAGAAATATGGAAGTACTAAAACAAATCCTAATCATGGTTTTGCACAAACATCAGGAAACAAACAGGCTTGTTCTTTTGCAGTTACTTTTTTTTTTTTTTGTCATACAAGCTTTTCATTATTTTTCTTGTTACAACAGAGTGTAGGCTTGGTAGCTTAAGGACCAATGCAATTAATATATTCAGTTTATATTCATGAAGTACCTGGCAGCCTCAGCCAGAGATCAGGGCTCTTTCCTATGAGATATTATGCAGGTTTCTAAAGGAAAAGTAAAAAGCCCTTCTACCACACTATGCAGTTTATCAGTTTCCTACAGCTTAAGACCCAGACCACTTCTGAGGGCATGTGTTCGGTGAGGATTTAAATCAAATACAAGTGATGTTAGGTAGGAATATCAAATGAAAAACTAGTTTGATGTCAGCAGTTTTGACCAGTGTGGAATCATTTTTAGCTTTTGTACAGAAGCAGCAGCTGGTTTAGTGCTCTGGTGGCTACTTGGGGAAAAGGGCATGCTCTGTAAGGATGGGAGGAGAGCTTTATGTGTTTACTCGCTCACGTGGCAAGATGCTTAACAAACATTGAGAGGGAATGACAGACTCTCACAAAATCCACAGGATACCACAAGAGTGGTGATAAAATAGGTGTGGGTAGTCAGAATTGGCATGTCAGCTGTAGGTGAAGCACTTATCTGCTGGAAGAGTGTGTCTAGGCATGTCTGGAGAGACAAGCATGTTGAATTAGAGTGACTCTGGTGGGCCCTTCAGCTTCTGGTTTCATGGTGCTTTCTCTCATTACATAAAATAATAAAATAGTAGTTTATGAAGAAGAACAAGAGTCCAGGGTTTTGAGCATCCTGTGTGTGAAGGTCTCATAGCTCAGAGTCAGTGAGGGCTAACATGGCATTCACAAAGGTGGAACTGCTTGAAATTTCCAATTTTGTGGCAATATGCCTTCATTTTGGCTAGCGAATTAGCACATATTCCAAGTTTGGCCGTGCATACCCCTGCTGTGCAGCGGGTTCAAGGGAATGTTCCTGTACCTGGCCAAGCAGCAGAGCTGGGTGGGGACAAGGAGGGAACACAAAGCCTCTTCTGGAGTCTCACTGCCCTTATCCAAGGGACAAAACAAAGAGCTTGGTGCAGGTCTCTAATGCCCTGTAGCAGTGTCATCCTGACCATTGAGTTTTATCTTCTTGGTGTATGTTTTCTTCAACCAAAAGACGGTGTCAGGCTCTAGACAGGAATAACTGTTTCTGTGATCCAGAAAGGGATGTTTCAGCCAACTATGCAGGCAGGTCCCAGTGGTTTTCATTTGACCTGGGGCAAAGACTTAGAAAGATGAAATTTGATACTATGGTGCTCAGGAAATAGATTTTTTTTTTTTTTGGCTATCGCTGCTTCTGTTACTCACTTAATTATAAAACATGGATAAATGTACATTTTGATATAAATATTACTAATGTTGGCAGTAATTGAAGGTGAACCTGGCAAATGTATCTATCAAGTCATTTCACAAAGTAATCATTTATGAACATGGCTCTATTAATTTGTTTAGTCAGATGCAGAGAAGCAATAAAAGTGATTGACTAAAAACAATTAAAACAGTAAAAGTAAATTGTTGTGTGCATTAAAACCTGCTGAGCCTGTCAGATGAAAATTGTAGGTTTAAATGTGAAAATTAAAGCTATTGATTTTAGCTAGTGTGAATGTGGCTACAGAGTCCTAATATGTTGTAGTTTCCTTAGCTAAAACTTGCTGAGACAAGTATAAAGATAATCCTAAAACTCAGTCCCCAAAAGGCATAAGCCTTCAAAAAGACATATATGATAAATATTTGTCTTGCCTTGGGAAGATGGGAACATTGTTTTGAAGGCTTATATTAACTGTCAGTATCTTAATACTGCAGAACTGAATATAAATATTTACTAAAAATTGTAACTTATTGTACTTCAACGAAGGTAAAGAACGCGACAGAGACATGAGGGAAAACAGTGTTGGTACAGACTAGATTACAGGGCTTCTCTCTTTAATTTATGTGTATGACTTTATTGTCGTTTTATATCTTATAGTAAATCTTGCATTCAGTGAACTATTATTTTTTAGTATTCAATTAAAGTGATAGCACAAAAAGAGGGCTGTATCTGGACAGGTATTAAGGGATAGTGGTTGGCAATGAGACTCCAGCCTGTGCACGAGGGCTCCAGCCCCTCAGTAAGTGCTGCTGTCAGGAACCAACAGAGCCAGGCTTTAAACAAGTATTATGGGTGTTGACTTGCCGGTGTTAAGCAATAGGTCATGCTATTATTTCCTCTTAGTTTCTTTTTATCTCTTTATGTATCATCCCTTTAGACTGTAAAACGTGTTATTTGATGGTTAACTACTTGATCAAGAGAATGAGGTTTTTAACATCTTGCTTTGAGGAGTGTAAAGCACATCTTGCACCAGCCTTGGTTTTTTTCTCTTTAGGAAGCAGTCTCTGAGATAAATTCTGTGACCTACAAACACTGAATCTATCTAGACTAAAAATTCCCAGCTCTAGAAGAATCTGTCACACTAAATCATCTCCCTTTGTAGAAGTAACCTACTGGAGAGACCTGTTTGTTGGGAGGCAGAGGTGAGAGATAACAAAAGTTTGATGCAGCACAGAGTTCACAGGCAATATTTGTCTCATTAGGGGATTTTTTTTTTAAATGAAAAATTCAGCTACTGGGGCTGGTTCCTTTGAGCACTGTGGGACACCACAAATTCCTGTGAGTCTGTTCCCCCAGTTGAACTCTTTCAGCATATTTTCTTGCAGTAGATAACACAGTTGAGAACACAAGGAACTTGCAGTCGCTGCACAGCTGGCTGAAGTTTCTCTTGGTGCTTGTCAAAATAGCCAGTTCCTTCAGCATGCGTGTCAGTGGTGGTGTTACTGAAATGCCAACAAGGAAGAATTAGACAGCTTTTACTTCCAGGGCATTTTTTTTATGGCTCTTTAAGCAGTAGCTCCATCACCCTTGTTCAGCAGTAACAGTGTGTTGTTTGGAACACAGGGGATGACCCGTGTGCTGCTGCTGCTGGCGAGTGGCACTGGCAGAGACTCTGTCCCCAGCACTGCAGGGGCAGTCCTGGCAGGTGTGTCTGCTCCACCAGGTGCGAGAGGGCTGTGAGAGGGGAGAAATGCCCTCTGAGGGCTGACCCTGAGCAGTTAAAGGGAAGTTGTCAAAAGGGGTGTCACTGCTGGGCCCCGAGGCAGCAAAGCTCATGAGCGTATGCTGAGATGCTTTTGCTGAATCAAGTTCCAGCAAAGAAACTTGTCAAAAGCATTTTAATCCGTGCAACTGTCAGGGTAATCTGAAGCCTTCCAGAGACTTCTGTGTGAAGTACATTTTTCTAATAGCAACTCTCAATTTGAAGGAAGGTTTTACAGTGTATTTCCCTTGTACACTGCAAGTTGAGCCATACTGGTTTTTCAATTTCTGCCTTTGAAATTGTTACTGTTGCAGAAAATAACAAGAAACCAGAACCTTTGTTAAAAGCAACATCAAGCCTTTGCCACATTGATGCAGCCACCTGTGACATCAGCATGCTTATAAAGGTATTGCTTTGTGTCTCTGAAGTAGATTTCCTTAACCATGTCTGTATCATCTCTGGCTTGACCTCTACTTCTAAGGAATTTGGAGTTGAAGAGGAGATCATGAGGAAGAGGAGGAGCAACGACTCTGTAGACCAAGCTAAAGCCATTTTCTGGAGGAGCAGGTTTCCTTTGTTCTGAATTCTTAGTGCTAGTGATGACTGGGAAACTTAGTCCTGAAATGCAAAAGGAAAACAGTATCCTTCAGAACTGAGCTGATCTTCTCCCTGCACATAGAACAACTCACAGCTTACTCCTAAAGTAGCTGTACTTCATTTTCCATTAAATAATGAAACGCACTGCTTGGGCATGAGCCTTGTAGAAGACGAGGATAAATACATGTGGCCACAGATGGACAATAGCTATAGCAACAAAGTGAGACAGTAAAATTTTATGGCCTTACATATGTACTCGATGTCCTGACTGTGCATTTTTATATAAATAATAATTTATTCACACCAATTTTATTTTCATCAGTCCTAAAACTCAATGTGTTTTATGTTTAGCATTATCACAGGGGGAAACTATTCCCCTGGGAGCAGGAACCTGGTGAATTTTCACATAAGCATTTCCTTCCTTGTGGAGGCTGTAGCATTCAGCAATTCCAAATCTCCTGGGAACTATAGTGTGGCACCATTATAGCAAATAATTTGAGTGGTTATGTTCCTAAGTGCTGTTACTGGCAATACCATGCTGAGCATTTGAGGCAACACAGGTGTGATTTTTAGCTCTGGTTTAAGAATGAGTGTTTCTTTTCTTATTTGTAAAGATGTGGCTTGGTCAGGGTAAATATATCTAAGTGAAGGTTGGCTTAAAAAAATAAATAGACATGGCCTGCCTGTTTGTAAAGGAAGGAAATGTGACATATGAAACTCCCATCTGCCCTCCTGTGGCCCAGTGCCCCAGCCCAGGGGTCAGTGAGGTGGGGGATACGGATGATGGTTATGAGGTGACACAATCTGAACAGGAATGGGAACTTGTGAGGCTTTTGCCAAGGGGAATGTCTCCATTGAGAAGGGGAGCAGGTAGAAATAAGAGTGATTTTTTTTTCCCCCTGAATGACTTGCTGGAGGTGAGAAAGATGCTCTTCCACTGGGATATTAGTACTGTATCGAGTCCTCTCCACATGAACCTTGAACTGTTCTTTAGGAATCATGCAGCAATTCAGAATAAAACTCATTTCTATGCTGGCTGTATCTCAACATCTGTGATAACATTGATTCTGACAAGGATTCTGTTTGGTACTGGGAGCTTTGCTCACCTGTGGAGATGATGAGGTTTTGAGGGACCAAATTTTATGATTTTAATGCAGAAATTCTTGCCTGGAATTGCAATTCCTTCTGGTATTCAAGCTGAGATGCACTTAGAGATGCTCTTACTCCTGAGCCACCTTTCTATCCAGAAAATGACTTAGCTGGATGCTTGGTTTCCACTGTGTTACCCCCATGTTTAACCTTTGTATTGTGGAAAGAGGAACACAGAAGCTTTTTGTAGAAGTGGGTCTACTGCAAAGACTCTCTTAATGCAACACAGTGCTTTAAAATGTGAAGTTAAAATAGTTACAGGTGTTATGTGACTGTGTTTTCAGTCAGGATTAAATAACCCATTACTTCAGGTCTTGCAGAAACTCATTTTGGTTCTCTCCCCCTTATGTATTGATAACATAAAATCCAACTTTGTTACAGAACGCTAACATATAACTTTTCCTGCAATTTTAAATGCAAACAGTAATATATATGCAAATAGACTTTTTCACAGAAATGAAATTTCATATAAATTGTTAATTAGTAATTCAACCGCTGTGTAATGTGCTTTATGAAATTAAAGTGCTAAACAGATCTGATTTTTAAAAAAATCCAGCACAAGCTATGACTTTGAGCAGTATATTATGAAGCAGGGGAATGAAGAAACAGTAAGTTTCCTTAAGGTTTGCTTAACTGAGGGCCTGAGAGATGTTTATAAGATCTTTTGTAGTGGGGGGTAAAGCCCTGGTGAGCACTTCCCTCTTGGCTTAGGTTAGTGCTCACTTTGCTGCTGCATGGGCTTGTTCCAGCTGAGCACCTGGTTTTCTGTGCATTGCTCCCTCGGTTATCAAAGGGGGAAATAAAACGGGAATGTTGCTGTGAAACTGCCTTCCCAAGCACCAAACCTCTCTCCCACTGCACTCTGCTCCAATCTGAAGGATGCAGTGTGAGCTGCTCTTCAACTTGGATATTAAACAGGGGAAATTTATGCAAAGCTGTTTTACTGTCTCTTCTTGAGGCTTGGGTTGAGTGCTGTGTGATACTTCATTGTCTTTGGAGCTTCTTTTTCTGGTCATCTTGACACCCTGCAGAAACTCTCTGCATGTCTCTCCCCTTTTGTGAGAGGAATGCATTAGGGTTCATCTTCCAGGAAAAACGAGACGACTCCACAGAGCTGAATTGAGGGGTTTGATGGAAACCTTCATCCTAGTTTTGGGCATAATTTCAAACAAAATATAAATCAGTCCAGATCTGTTCGAGCTAAAGCTCAATCTGCCAAGAAGATTTGCAGACTTCAGAAAATGGAGTCCAAGTTTTACATATTGCACTGAAATCCAAACTCGCTATGATTTGGTCACCTCTCCCAAAACTCTGTACAGCTCCAGCGAGACACCTTTTTCAAACACTTCATTTAAACTCTGTACCATGAGAAGATGTGAACTCTCACTTCCTCCAGCTCTGCAAGTTAAAAAAAAATTACTGTGGCTGTTGTGCTTGGAATTGTATGTGCACTTACAGGAGGGACCTGCGGAGGAACAGAGTTTGTTTTTACTGCATGGCTAGGGGAAGAAAATGCTTGTCAAGTATTCCAGTCCTAATTCAATATGTGCTGCAGTGGATAGCTTAGCACTGCCAAGAGAGAAAATATAATAAGATGTGATGTAGAGCAAGATACCATTTCCAGAAGTGAAGAGCCAAATTTCTGCTGGAAAATGCTGGGCGGGCTGGGGCTCCTTCACAGGAATAAGAAATAATGAAATGAAGTTGATATTTGCATGAAGTGCTGTGCTACTACAGAGAATGAAGATGTCGAATACACCCAAAGTGTAATGTGAGTGTTCCTGTGGGCTTCCCTGGCTTTTGGATTTCACCTGGCCCCTCTGAGCACGTTGTCACGATGTGCTGGAATCCTCATAGTCCTCTGAAATGCTGAAAGATGTGTTGCGGCAGAGATGTGTCCCCTTTGTAGGGGTTTGAGGTCCTGACTTGCTAGTTAATTTAGACCCATTTACATTGGCGTTCAATTGGTCTCAGTGAGTTTAGTTATGTTTGTTTAATGCAGGTGCTTAAATCCCATCCTGGTTTTCTGTCTTATTCAGCTAACTTGCTAAGGAGTTTGCTTAGCCATTCTACAAGAAAAGCTCAAATACACAAAGACAGCCATTGCCAAACACCATCTCTCTGCTTTTGGCCAGTGAATTATTTTACTTTCTTTACTCTTCAGCTGATGATGGAAAAAGAATTACTTTGCAGATTTGTTTTATTTCTAGGAATACTTGAGATTAGCCAGTGGTGGTTTGCTCTTCAAACTATGCTGTGTGTTACAACTGAGCTTTTATTCTTAAATATGTTTTGCAGCCATAAGTTGTGGGGGGGAAACAGTGCCTTTGTTTGCTTAATGATGTTGGCTTTATGGATCCATAGAACATCAGTGCCTTAATTACTACAAATGGATAATAAACACTTTCCTCTATATGAGAATGGGAGAGACACAGTGTGACTGTCATTAGGAACAATTGGATTTTCTCTTGATAAGTTGGTAAAAAATGTAAATACTACAAATAACCGCCTGAGGGCATGTTAGATAACTGTGCCAGAAACCAGGCAGCAAAACTGGCTTTCACAGAAATTGCTTCCTCTGTTGGAGCTGAATACAGAACAAACTGAATGCACATTCTCACCTAAGCGGTAATATTTTTTAGTTTCTTTGCATTGAGGTATCTGGTACATAGTTTTCTCGTGCTACTGAAAAGACCTGACTTTTGGCAAAGGAGTGTTTAGGAACTAGGGTGGTTTTTTTTTTTTCTGACAAAACCAACACAGGACTCTCAGAACCACTACATACCCATGGATTCCCTATCACTGTATGGGAGGTTTTCAACTTGCTGGAGTCCCAAAGCTTGGCTCTGGTTTGGCTTGTTTGCTCTGACATTCCAGCCAGGTGCTAATGGGAGCACTGGACAGCCTGGTCCTGGTGTCCAGAGGGGCTGATGGGCTGTTCAGCCCTGTGTAAATCACTGCACAAGTCAGTTTTTGGCACTGGAATAGCTCTGTGCTGTTCGTGTCCCTCCTGCCCCCATGGGATAACATGCCTTTTCCCACTTGCCAGGGTGCTGAGCAGGGCTGTGAGGGATGTGGAGAAGGCAAAGGCCACTCTGGGAATGGCTGCACTTTGTTCAGTGCTTGCTTTGCATTGTGAATCTTCATTTTGCAGAAAGCTGCCATGCCATAAATTGGGAAGGAGGCAACACAAGATAAATTAGCTGTACCATCCTTTACAGGGGAGATTTTATGATGTATTCTTCAGTGTACGGGACTCCCATCATACCTACCCTCTAAAATGAAGGCTGGTGAATAATGGCTTGGTCAGGCAATAAATACATAATGCAATGCCCCCTTTGAACCTTGTAGCTTGTGTGTAGGTCAAAGATTATGTGGGTTGTAATCATGATTTATGCTTGCAGTCTCTTGGTATTTTTTAGACCATCTTTGCTTGTCTGCTGGTATGACTTTAATTATTCTATTTTAGGAGGCCACTGTGATCCTTCTGATGCTGCTGCAGAGTACACTTTTTGTTTTTCTGAATATGAAATAGCTCAAACTTTCTGTTCAATGTACAAAAACTTCTTGCATTTATTAAGGCAAGTATATTGAGAAAAATGTCAATAAAGACCAGAGCAAGTGTCTATATTTGAGATTAACAATTTGTCAAAGAGAGATCTTGATTTATTATTGGTAACAGGCTTAGCAATTGTCTGTTTGTCTTTGAGCAAATAATGTGAACTTCCTAATTGTTGCAGAACAGTAATTACTAAAAGACATCTCTGCAGCTTCTGTATTAATTAATCTCACACTGGTTGAAAAATCTTTTAACTGATGGATGATGACTGTATCTCAAAGCTTCCCAGACTAATGTTGTTTGATGTCAGAAGTGCATCAATCAACCCTTAAGTGTAACTTGCCAAAATAATTTGATGGTGGCAGCTGCTTGTTTTTGTGTGTCTGGCTGATGCTGTTCCTTTGCTGTACCTGAGGTCTGAGCTTACCTGGCTCTTGGCAAAGAGCTTTCTCATTGTGATGAAAGCAGATATTGTCACTTGTGTTCAGTCTTTGCTTTTTGGCTTGCAGGAAGTTTGCTGCAAGTGAATGGACCTTGCACACAGTGCTCCAGACAAGTGTTCACACAAAGCTCTGTTTTATTCTCACCCATTCAGGCCAAGCTGCCAGATCTGGTGATGAGTGACCACGTTCTTTGTTGCTGCTGCAAAGCAGTTCCCAACCTCCATTCAGACACTTGGATGGACTAACTTCCCTGCTTGGTTGTTTCCTTTGCTCCGCCATTTGAAGCTGCTTGTTCTGTGGAGCAGTGGGTGCTCTGGACTGGCCTTGTTTCTTGTAGGACCACTCAGTGTGTAGCTTTTACTCTGTGCCTTGTGCTGATACCTGTCAGACTAGTTTTGTGCTAAGGACACTGAAAGTAATTTTCTCTTGAAAGAAGCTGACTTTTTGGTAGACATACTCAAACAGTGATGCAGCAGCCAAGAAATCACTGCATTCTTTCTTCACTGGTGTGCTCTGAGAGCTTTGTCACTTGGGGTGAATGACTGACATGATCCTGTCCTTCCTTTTCAGTTTGAGCTCATCAACGTGTGTGTGTTTCCACAGATGTGCATGTGTGTGACTGTGATGCATTACAGAGAATCTCAGGCTTTACCTCAGCTGGCTCTTCTGGGGTACTTGTAATGTGTAGGATGGAGGATGCTGCTGGCTGTGGGAGGGATGGTGGAGAATGTGCAGCCTGGGTGGCACCGAGGCACTGCCCTGGCACTGCCCACAGCCACACTGGGACGGTGTTGGCACATCGTATCGCCAGTACCAATTGCACTTCTACATCTGCTGCCTCTAAAACACATGCCCAAAAGGTCTCAAAGCCGTACTGCTGTCTGTTATCACTGATATTTTAATCCACTATTGCTCTATTAATGTATTTTTACTTTGTGTTGCAGTTGTAATGATCTGTATAATCCCATTAACTCTCGGGGAGCTCAAGCGTTGCCCACCAGAAGAAACGCAGCAGCCAAATGTAAGTGATCCTGAACATACACAGTTAACAATCACGTGTAATTGCAAGGAATAGTGCTTGGATTAGATGACTATACTCCAGCCCCAGGGCACTGTGGCAGATGCAACATAAGGTTTAATAAACTAGGTCCCTGTTGCCACTATTACTATATAAGAGTAATAATAGCGGTGAAAGTGAAAACATCCATCAAAAGCTGACAAATCTGACACAGATTATACATATGCACATGCATAGAATAAAGATGCCACTTAAATCTGATGGAGCTGCTAATAAAAATGTCTTTAATGGTCTTAATGAAACATAATTCTGTGCTTATTACTCCTTTCATGTGAGGTTATTTTTGAGGAAACAGTTATCAGTGTTGGAAAAAGGTGTTTGTAATTACAAAAGTAAATAGTAATATGCTGCTGGAGAAATCGTAAGTGCAATAACTCTGCTCGGAGAGGAGCTTATAGTTAAAGCTTAAAGTTAGAACTATAAACACAGTGAGCATACATACTTATTTTTAGCATGGAGGCTGTGTCTTCCTTGTTGAGTGTTCCACCAAGAAACCCTGCTAGACAAATGACTCTTACTGCACTTTGTGGGTGGCCTCATTGCAGATGTGTGATTTTCTAAGAACCAGAAAAAGAACATGGGTGTGATGATAAGGAGTTTGTGTGGGTATCTGGAAAAAAAAGTCCCAAAACAAGTACCAAGTAGCATGTTCCTTTGAGCTGACCTGGCTGTTGCTGCTGGTAGTCCCATGAGGATCCCATTCAGGGGGCTGATGTCTTTATTGGAGCTGGCAGTGTTACCTACAGGATACAGTTCTGACTTATGATTTAGGCAGGTGACAGCTTTGGCAGTAGCCTGGTGGGCCATGTCATCCTTTCCCCCCTCTTGAATGAAGTGCTCGGAGATTCACTGGTGAAAACAACCGTGGGTGTGAGTGGGTGGAGGGGAAATTGTTCATGTAACTTAATTTTTTGGCAAGACTCAGTGCCAGTGTCTTGGTTAAGTAATAACATGGGCAAGCTGCATGTTACATATGAACTTAAAATGGTGGTGTAAATGAAAAGAAACCTGTGGTTCAACTGTGTATTTGTAGCCATTCTCCATCTGTGCTTGTTCTTCCCTTACACTGCACACACAGACTGAGCTGAGCTTCCAGGGCTGTGTTTCTGCCTTAAATTTTGAAACTTCAGGTGAAATGTAAATGCTGTGATCTGCTCCTGTGCTGTGTGCCCTGCCCAAGGCTGGAAGCAAATGCCTGTAGCTGTAGATCTGAGCCTTTCAAGTACCTGCTGAGCTGCCAGCTTTGGATTGTGTAGTCTTTTCTCCCTACTTGGCACCTGCGTGTCAGATACATCACTGCTCCCTGGGCCAGTAGCTACCTTGGATGCTCTGGGACTGTGCAGGAAGTGTAAGGGATGATCCCACTGGGCAGAGTCTCATCCCACTAGAAATCACATTATCCTTGCTCTGTGGTTTGGGTTATGTAATTTTTCTTGTGTCATCAATAATAGTCTGCATGTTTAGGGATTTCTTCTCATGTGATCCATCAGATTGATTTGCACATTTGGGCTTTGTTTGGAGCCTCTTGCAGGAAAAAAATGCACTTCATTTTTGAACAGACATCCTATTTGCATTCAAATTCAAGTGCTAACAATCCTATAAACCTGTTGCAGGTGTTTAAATTTGGCACCTGTTCCAGTGGAGCTACTAACACAAGTAACAGCAAACTTAGCCATGAGACTTGTTTAATATTACCTTAGAGGCTGGGTTGGTTCCTTTGGAAATGTCTGCTAATGAGAAAGCTATTCAATGAACTTCCACTGCAGAAAATGTGTGACTATTGGAGCATTTAGTTTTTGACCTTCCAAATGAATACCTTGCAGTATATTAATGTTGTACATCCCTTTGGGGGGACTTGGGGCAGGGAGAGAGACCCTCTGAAATTAGTTTCTGAATGGAACTGTTCAGACTTCTAGCTCCTACTCTGGAAGTGTTTGGAAGCCTGGACTTGTCTTGGAGCCTTTTCTTATGCTCACTGAGCATGAGGAACTATGTGGAAGTGTTTATTGTTATTACTATTGAAATAAATTATGACAACACCTGAGCTATACAAAGGGGCTTCCCAATTCAGGACTGTGATGTATAGGCCACAGTAGAGATCATGTTTGAAGCCAATATTCTTTGTGTGTTCCTTGTGTATATTATGAGATATATTTGTGGCCAATGACCAATAAAAGCTGCAGTGGGTTTTGCTGGTTTTTTTCCCCCCAAATGTGTGATATATTCACAGTTTCCAAAGAGGAGGGGTTTGTTTATATTGTATTGCTGTGCTGCAAGAGCTAATATATTAAACATTTTCCCAAAGGATATAAGTGGTCTTTAATTAACTTTTTTTCCCATAGGCCTATAATACAGCATTATACAATATTTGGTCAGTACCCTGGTCTCCTACTCCTGGGTAGGACTTATTGGCTCTCATTTCCTGGGGGAGCATTATGAGTGCAGACAGGAAGAATGCATCAAATGAAAAGTTAATTGTGTTTTCTGTGGGTGAGAGGGAAACAGGATTGAGACTTGCATTCTTTTGTGCCTCTATAATAAAAGATAAATACACAGTTTCCTAAGAAAGTAGGAGAAAGCTACCTCAATCACAGCAAGGACAAAACATAGAATATGCAAGTGGCCACTGGAAACTTCCTACTTGGGTTTGAGAGTTGCTTACAGGGTGGAAGGGAGTACGAGCACACCAGCCTTCATAGGGATCACTTCCTGAGGAGGGATAAAATCCTGCCTGCTTCCAAAAGGCTGCTCTGATTTGTGCAGTTGTCCAACCTCCACAAAAGCAACAGTGAGGGATGGAATAGAGGAACTCAGCCCTTTACAGATTCCTCACAACTCATTACAAATACAGTGTATTTGATGTCAGGCTGAGGGCAGGGTTGTGCCCAAGTTCTGTCTGGCAGGGGAGCGTTTGGGGAGAAGCCAAATGGGGCACATCTGAGGTGGGATTGTGGGGCACTTTGAGCAGTTCTGAGTGCTCCAGCTACAGCTTCCTCGTGCAAAACCTGTTCTGTGCAAGGGCATCAGTTCCCAAGGGGGTGATAACATGAGAAACAGCAGCTGTTTCAGAGCAGGATTTCCAATATCCTCCTCACTGGAGATGTCCCTATTGCTTATAAGACATTTTCATTGGAAAAGCTCCAACTGTCAGCAGCAATTTACCCAACAAAGGTCTGTTATTTTCTGCTCTAATCTGGTTAATGGGGCTTTGTGGAAGCCGGTCTTTAGATGTCTGCTTGGTCATTGCTTTCAGTGAGAGAGTTCTAGATTTTTATTTTTGAGTTAAAGGTTTTTTTTGTGAAAATTGCTGGATCGAAAAGGTCTGTGGCCTCTGGTTCTGTGTCCTCTTCTGAAATACTTGATATGTTACCTTGCTCTGGAATTTCACAATAGCTTTAATCCAGGTTTCTTTGGTACTTGACCAGAGTTGACTCAAACTCATAAACCAGGGAGATTATGACTTGCCTGTGAGATTGGTAACTTTAGTGAAAATGGATTATGTTTGTCTTGAATTTATCACAAACTTTGCCTGGCTGTATTTCAGGCTTGGGTGGTAGAGGCCAGGTCCAAAGACAGAGATTTGCTAACTTGTAGTGAATGGAGCATGCAAGGAGGTGGGGGAAGACAGACACAAATGCTAGTATGTGATAAATCACTTGGCATTTGCTTTCAATATTGCCTCAGGGTGGAGAGTGCACAGACCAGCACTCGCTGAGGGAGAGCAGCTCGAGGCCCTTCCCACCAGCGAGCACGTGTGATGGTGTAAATCAAAGTTAAGTGGTGTGCTGGGACCTCGTGTGCCAACTGCACATGGCAGGCGACATCACCGCTGTGCCTTTATTGCTTGGATGGCTGAAACCTCTGGAGAGCTTAATTGAGGTTTCATTGCACTGCTCATACACTTAATTAAAAAAATCAGTCCAGTCTACTGTTGTGATTCTGCAAATACCTGCATGTTCTTGCCTTTGTTAAGGAATGATCTTGCTGGAAATAGTGAGGTTTTCATAAAGTAAAATTTGGATATCATCATGAACCAGGCAGATTGAATATTTGTATATGCCCCAGTGTTGTTGCTACGAGGCCAATACCGAGGATGCTGTTTAAGCAGGGCAGGTTATTAGTAAACATGTGCTCAGCTGTTCCTGTATGACAGAGCTTGTCACAGCAGAATCAGGAGTTCTGCCTTGTGCTCCGTTTGTATCCAGGAACACCAGTCACTTTGGATTTTCCTATCAGTGTGATATGACAGGCTGTGACTGACACTGGGGTAATCCAGTGAAAGTGATCATTGCCCAGAAATCTTGATTGGCAACCCAGGTAAATAAAGTTTTCTGAAAGTAGCCTGGTGGAAGGATCTTAAAATAAAAAAGAAGGGGGGGGGGGGAAGAATATTTAATATACAGGAATTTTCTTGTGCCTGCCTTTATTTTTTTAAGGATGTGTAGATAAGCACTGCAATGCACTAAAGCTTCTCTTTCCTCTAAGACAACAGTTTTATTCAGAATGCAGGCACGCAGATGTTGCTGAGCCTGACTTTAGCTGTTATGTCCATAATACCAAACAAGATGATTTGATTGAGGCATCCAGACTGTTTGTACAAACACATTTAAATTAATTTAGAAATGGTGGGTTTTACAGAGATGGGCAAAGTTAATAGTTTTCTTGGGTATGGGTTATGTGATAGGCTTTTCTCTGCAGTTGGGCATTATGCAAACTGTCATTTTAAACAATTTCTTTGCATGTTGTTTTTCCCCTGTAGCCTAAAGAAGAGTATAAAATTGCTGCTATGCTTCTAAAAACATCTCCTGATCTCAGACATCAGTAACTGTGATTAAAATAACTGCAGTGGTTTGATGAGGAGCTGTAAATGGGTGTATTTAACTACCTTCTCAACCTTTAGCTCTTCTAACAGGACACTTAGATCAAATTCAGTATCAGTGTAACTTAAACAGGCAGTTTGAGGTAGAATGAAATAAAGATGATCACAGCTTACATTCACTTAGGGAGAGACCTTGGAAGACATAATAGGAGTCTTTATTTGAACTTTGAACAGGATTATGTTCTTGATAGAGGAGGTGCATTTGAGGTGAGTCCAGCTCTGTGTGGATGACGGGAGGAATAATCCTGCACCTGGATTTGTGATGATTTGTAACTCATGGTGCTGATGGTTCAGTGTCTGGCCCTAGTTGGTTCTTATTGGGAAATGAAGAATGAATAGTTCAGTAGTGACCAGGCCTGGTGGATGTCATGAGTGCCATAGAAACTATCCCTGAAGGACCTTTAGCTGGAATGTCATATTACTGCACCAGGCTGTGTAGGAAACATTCAGCAGCATCAGAGCTGGGTCATCATTTGGTTTAGCTGTGTGTGATAGATGTATCTGTGAAGTAATGATTGCATGTAAGAAAGAAAAATATTGTATATGTGCTTAAAAAGAAGTGAAACCAGTTGCTTTGGTGTCAGTGGTAGTGGTGGGGTAAAGTCACAGAGCGTGTTGGTACTGCAGAAATCAGTCAAGACTCAGGTGGATTCTTTGTTATTAATCTTGTGCTTAGTTCCATGGGCACCTTGGCTCCAGCTCTTCCCTGGGCCAAATCCACCTGTCAGCAAGGCAGGTTTGTTCATCAGCCTTTAATGCTTTGCAGAGTTTGCCAGAGGCTGACCTGAAAATCCTGATTAATTATTAAGTATGTTCTCTTCCTTACTGGAGATTTATAGCCCTGGTGCGAGATAACACCCAGGTCTGCGGAGAAGGGTTTGGTGCCAAGTGTCAGTTCTGCTCAGATCCGTCACTACACGAGGATTCATGCTGTGGTGCACATGGCACCTGAAGTCTCCTGCTCCATATGTGCCTGTCTGGAGCGGAATCTCCCCCTGGAGACTGGCAGTTCCGTGGCTGCTCTCCTGGTGCAGCTCTGTCCATCTGTCACCGGTGCTGCAGCAGCACTGAGGTGACACGCTGGAGGCAACAAAGGCCTGGATCTGTCTTGGCCAGTTTGGAACTCATCAGAACTGAGGTGTAAAGTTGGGACCTACCTGAAAATAATGGTAGCTGGGGAGAGAAAGGGTCTGGCCTGTGCTGGGAGCCTCTGAGTGCTAAACCTGGTTAAAGAGCACTCAGAACGCAGCAGGGCTGTGATCAGTTCATGGAGGAGTTTGTATGCGAGTCTGTATATGGATTTCACAGGATTTTGAATTTTGAGGAGAATTTAAAGCATCTGAATCTTTCATTATCTCAGCTCTGGTAAAATATGAAGGCTTTTTTTTGCTGGGGCACAGTAGTATTTTATTATAATTTGTTTTTCAGTAGACCTCAAGAAGCAGATGAATTACTTTCAAGCAGTCTAATTTATAGTTTAATATTTATATAGGACTGATTCACGAGTAATTAGGTATCTCTGCTTGTATTGAATTTCCTTTTAAAGAGCAATAACTTAAGTCTAGAGAAAATGCTCTGGGATTTCACCCGTTCCAAAGTCTAAGAGTGTTTGTCTTTTCAAAGTAAACAATTGATGACACTTATTTCCCCGCATGCAAAACAAAGAAAAATTCTGTCTTTTTGGATACAAAAGAACATGCATTTGGTTTTTTTCATGTCCAGCAGCCACATTCCACTGTAACATCCGTCTTCTTAGTGCTAACTGAATGATTGGGTGTCTTTTTGAGAAGTTGAGCTCCCTAGAAAAACTGAGTTTGGAGTTCCTTAAATCTTGTCCTGAGAATTTCTTTTCCACCCTCCAAGTTACAAAACCCACACACCTCTCTTGCGACTGCTTTGTACTTGACAGAGTTTCTCTAAAATTGGTGAAATGAGAGCAAGAGAAACAGGACAGGTGCTTCTCCGAGACCACCTGCAAAAACTGTGCAGGTTCGGCAGGAAGCGTTTTGCCCGCTTCCCAGACCTCGTTTTCCCCATTTTAATTCAATGGAAACCAGTTCTGCCCCGTGGCTGCTGCTGTGGCAGGACAAGAGCCTTCCCCCCGGGCAGATGGGCAGGTGGCATCGTGGCATTGCCAAGTGCTCTGCTGGCAGGGGTAAATAAAGAGGGGATGCGTCAGGATGGTGTGCCCGAGCTCTCCAGAGGCAGAGGGATACCAGCGGCATGATGTCGCTTCCCAGAGGGTCTTCTCTTTTGTTAATGGAAGGCCATTTTCTTGGCCAAAGTATTAGACAGGCACCAGATTCTTTATTTTTATCAGCCTTATCTGCCATTAATTAAATTGCTGAATAAATGCTGTGTTTTGGAGGGGGGAATGTAGACATTCAGAAGGAGGGCAGGAATTTACAGCCAAAATTGCAGTGGCTGTTTTCTCATGAAGTTCAAACTCTGTTTTCAAAGGTTCATAAACGCAGTAATTTGGATTGTTCTATAGGGAGGTTGTGATGGATATTTTTTGTTTTGGAAATGCAATGAATGGAATTACTGGTAATTTGGACAGGATTGCATACTATACCTCTCCCTCTTAACAGCACTGAGATAAAGTAAGAACCACTTAAAAATGAATTTGGACTTTGAAAAATTTAGCAGATTTGGGACAATGCTGAGAATGAGGTTCCAGAATGCTGAGTATGTGTTAGGGTAAGATGGATAACAAGCAACATCAAGGCCTGCTTGATGTTTAAGTATTTTGCCAAGCAGCAATGACTGAAAGCTTGTGCAAAAGTGTGAATTTCCAGGAAAGTAACAATTTCATAGCTGAGCACAGTTATGTCTGTGAAGAGCTGCCTAACCATGGGGAGCTGTTTGGGGATTTTGGATAATTGCTGGTGTTAATATTTGTCTGTATGTACATTTGGATACTCTCATGTTGTTAACTTTTTATAGGACCCTCTTTCAAAGGGCCATGTGTGTACAATTATGTAGCCCTGTAGTCTGTATGGAATTCTGTGACCCAAACTGGGCTTAGTTGCTGTCCCAAAAATTTCAGCTTCACCTCAAGCGCTGATACTGTTTGAGTATCATTAGGTAAATAAGCTAATAAGCTGTTTGCTTTGAAGAGTTGTCTGCAGAGGTGGTACATTTGTGGAAACAACTTGTATATTAAAATTCTGAAAACCCCCACCTGCTTGCTGCAAGCTGGAGGGAACTGGTGTGTGAACAGTTGATTTTTTTTTCCCTTTCACTTGTTTTAAAATTACATAATTGCTGCACTTGGGCTGTGAATTACCAAAGCCACTAATATCCTTCATCCAGTTGGAGCTATAATAATATAAAATGTACCACAGAATACCTGCTTGAATTATTATAATGGTTTAGAAACCTGTAGAGAATTTCACGTGCAATCATGTACCTGGCAAGTCTGACAAGGGCAGTGCCTGAGGCTCTGGAGCATCTCCTGCTCCTTGGCAAGGGATGTGTGTCCCTAGGAGGGGCTGATAGCCCAGGTTTGAGCTTGTTGTGAGGGAGCTGGAATGTGAAATTCCCAGTTACCTGTGACGCTGCCTATTGGGATGTGAAGAGAACTTAGTTCTTTCACTACTTCTGTAAAGATTGCAATGAACAGGAAAATAATACTTCTCATCTGTAAACTGAGATTTTTAAAAACCACATGGTGTGATTTTGGGCTCTAAGCACAGACTGAGTGTGGTGTACCTGCACAGTTGGTGGTGGAAACAGAAGTACCACAGCACACACACTGGGCATTTTTGTTTCTCCTCTGTCTGTTACTGGCAGCTGATGGAGAAAGTATCAGTCTCAATGGATTCTTGCCTGACTCTCAACAGTCATGTAGAACTGACAACCAAAATTGAACTTTGGGAAAGTTCTCACTCAATCACAAGGTGAGACGTTAGACAGTGTTTGGGGAAGGTTTAGATCCAGAGGTGGCTTCAGGAATCAGGTTATGTGAAGCTGAGTGTTGCAGCATCTCTGTGATGGGCAGCCAGCAGAGAAGTTGTCAGTGGTGCTAACAAGCCATGAGGGCCTATGCCAAAATCACTCCAGCTGGGGGCTGGATAGCACAGAATACAACTGATGCCAGTTATGCGGGAGATGGGGAAAAGCAAAAGCTGAGTGACTCTGGTTTGGTTGATGTGCTAAGTGGGATGTCTCTGGTTTAGGCAATGAGCCTCATGTGAAGAATTAACCGGACAGTGCTCTCTGCGTGAATTTGGCTGGAGGAGGCTGGGCTTTGGCACAGACGGAATGGCAGTGCTGTGAGCCAGGTGTGCCGAGCTGTCCATCTGCAGGACCTCGCTGCCTGCAGGGTGCTTGACTTGGAGAAGGGTTGTCACAGCTGAGCCTCCATTTACACCCTCTCCTCTCTCCCACGTGTTCTGAACTGGGTTCTTGCATGGCTTCCGAAATTCAGACCCGGCTGCAAGTTTTTTGTGGTGGTGCTTCAAATGCTGGTGACCATTTGCTCATCAAATAATCCCTTTTCTTTTCTCTGTGTGCTCAGAGTGTAAACCACTGCAGGTATCTTCTTTGGAACTCTCTCCAGCAGATGCACTTAATGTTTTAAAAATAAGCAAATGCTGCAAAGTCTTCTGGGTTGGGAAGGAATGCACAAAAATTGTGGTTTGCAAGTTCTGAGCTAAGTAGAAATGGAAAACTGAAGTACTCTAGCATTGCATGATGCAGAAGCAAAGAACAGGCAAGTTAAATGCTTTTTAATTTCTGCTGTCGCTGGAGTCTGTGGAGCTGCTCCTGTGCTTCAAGCTACACATGCAACAGGAAGGTCTGTGTGACAAAGCTTTGTATAATGAGATGAGACTTCCTTCAGATAATTACACATTTATTTGTCTTTTTTCTCCCCCATGCTGTCTAAAGCCACTGTAAAAGAAGGGTTCAACACAAGCTGGTTGAGCTTCTTTAGCTTGTTTCTCCCAGTACCCATCACAGTGTTGTCAGAAATTCATTTCTTGGTTTCTAAGTCCAGTCCTGATTCTGTATTTCCTGAATCATTAAAATTGTGGTCCTGTGTATAAAAAAAGGTAATAAATAAAACAAATATAGCATATTTTCAAGTTAGTTTGTTTAAATGTGTTGCAGATAACTTCAGTATAATTTAGACTATGTAGTTGGAAATGTTTAAATGCTCTAATATCCTTTTAAGATACTGCAAAATTTAAATGAGAAGTAAAGCCTGGGCTACTTTCCCCTTGTTTTTATTACTTTATTTGTACCTTGAAAGTCATGGAAATGAATGCTGTACAGGGCAATGTTTAATTCAACCAAACCTTCTGTATCAGTCTTAGTGAAAGGTGCTTGAAAAGATTTCTGTCAGGATTAGGGTTTGGAGTTTGTGACTTGTTTACTTTTACAGCTATTTCTGTCAAATTGTAATCATACTTTCATCTAGTATTTTATCTGGTTTTGGTTCTCCTGACTCAAAAATAAACCCTAACAAAAATATAGGAAGTTATTCTAGTTACTCAAAATATTCCTTGTGGCAATAACCAGACTAATTTTGTTTTCTGGGGAGTGAGAAGGAAGTGATGATTCTTTTAAAAAGGCCTGCTAACTTTTTCTGAGGAAATAATTTGATTTTGCAAAATTACCATGATTCCAAAGAGGTGGATCTTGCTGAACATACAGCAGCCAGTGAGTGATCAGAAAAATTCAGCAGGGTTGCTTAATGAGGGGTGAAGACAATATGGATGCAAATCCAGGGAACAGTTGCTTTTTCACAGTTGGTAGGCTGTGTTGCAGGTGCATTTTCTTAATGAAGGTTAATTTGTCTCATATTTTAAGCTGACAATACTTGGCATTGTTAGTATATGGGCTTACTTAAAGAGGTAAAATGAAGGTTTTCTTATGCAAGATTGGGTATTTGATTTCAAGGGATCTGTTAGGGCTGAATATTAATTGGAGTTGTTCAGAAAAGTTCTATTACTTGTTTTTTTTGAGGGAAAGAGCATTTTGATTATTTTGACAAATTGGAGCAAGGCCTAATCCAGCTCTTTTCCTTGGATATAAATCCTGAGAGAGACTGTGATGAAATGGAGTAGAAAGCTGCTGATAAAGACTTAGTGAGGGACAAAGAGAACCAAAAGCAGGCTTGAGTATCACAGCAAGGAATAAGAAAGGCTTGTAGTGCTGTTCCCCTTCAGCACATGTTCTTTGATACTAAACCCCATTGTTCAGTTCAAGAAGACATCAGCCTGGCTCACGGAGTCCCTACAGCTTTTCCAGCAGAGTGAGCGGGAATTTGTCTGTTCTTTAAACGGGAGTGTTGGAAAGGAAGGACCTACAGCCCCCTCCCTGAGGCAGAAGGTGTCAGACTGACTCAGACTGTGGATGGGCAAACCATACTGCACAGATTTGCACTTGGGTACCCCTCAGTTACTGCTGCTGCCAAACAAGATGCACTTGCAGGAAGAAATACCCTGCACTGCTGGGTAACCTACTGTCACATTAAACCCCAAGTATGAGCTACTGGCCCGGCTCAGGTTTGCCAAGATGAAGTTCACTGTGCAACTGCAAAGAAAAAGAAAAATTACCCTGGGCATAGGCAAAAGAAAAAGCTTTTCTGCAGTTGCTTATTAAGCATCATGTGTAAATTATCCATTGTTATCCTACTGTACCTCATAGCCTTTTAAATCTCTCATGCCTCTTGTATCGACTTGTTTTCATCCAATATGAGTTCTCATGAATGCTGGATGCTGAAGGACTGGCTTGGAAATCAATCCCAGCCTTCTGAAATATTACCTTGATGCCAGTGACTTCTGCTTCAGGGAATCTAGCTCAATATCCTATCTTACACTCATATAGATGACTTCTTTAGCTTTCCTATTTCTGGAACATGCAAAGGGATATTTCTGCTATTGTAAAGTAAATAACATCCAAAATCAATGTGTGAAAAGAGTCTGTGATATCTCTGGCAATGGGCAAAGGAATGTAGAGGTTTTTTTCCTGCCCCTTGAGATGTGATCCCAGAGGATAATAGCTGAAAGCACTGATATTTATACAATAAACTAATTACTTTAGTTTGGTCCTTGATACATACTTATGGAATAAAAAGCAGCATGATCTGGCACCCAAGCTGAGAGTCTTGGTGAGGAGGCCCAAGAAAATCAGTGGAGATCTATTAAGCTGTTTCTCACACTGTAGGCATGGCCCTTCTGGTTCAGGATGGTGCATCCACTGCCATTTCCATGTCACTACACTTGCACAGAGACAGAATTGCTATAAGGATGTTTCTGTGGATATTTGTCAAGGGTTGTACTCAATTCACATGACAGGTATTTTTTTTTCCTGACTTGCTCAGAACCATTATTGAAAATGACCCCTCAGTTATATCAAGAGACTGATTTGAGCAGTACCTTTGGTGTTTATGGATGCATCTACATATATTGTGTGTGTATTCCGTCAGTGGGAATTACAGCCAGCTCTACTTGAGGAATTGTATGGAGATGGTGCTGGATCTGCTCATGTTTAAATTAACAACCCAAGTCCTCAGTTATGCAGAAAGAACCAAGACAGGTCCTTGGCAGAGTCAGAGCTTGTATGAAAACTGAGGATAAAGGGATTTTTGATCAATTGTGGGGATTAAAGCAAAGGAAGCAGTTTAACAAGGTGGGATTTTGGAAGCACGATTTTCTTTGAAAAACAGGCTCTGAAATACTCACATATGCAGAGTTAGAGCTTCTTTCCCTCCTCAAAGACTCAGTTCTTGCAGTGTCCCAAATGGCCTGTGAGACCACAAGTTGAAGATGTAAAATGGTTTGAGACAGTGAGATATGAAGATAACTTGCTTTGCAACAGGAAATCTTGAACAATCCAAATTTATCTTAAAAACCACAATAAAGCAAAACAGCCACAAAGCAGCAATATTTGTAATGAGCTAAGAACAGGGAGTGCTTGTGGCTGTGGCTGCAGCTCTGATGTGCTCTCTGGGGAGAGATGAGTGTTGTCAGTGCTGTGGAGGGGGATGCAGGAACTGCTGGGAACAGTCCAAGAAGCCAGAGGGTGGACTCAGAGGGGCACAGAGCTGACGGCAGCACAACTGGATAGACATACAGGGTGTTTACAAGAGGAATCAGCAGCTTTGCAGAAGCTGGTTTTGCACTCCTAAGTGCTGTGATAGGTTAATTTATTTCTGTCTAGTCAGGGGAATGATAGGCACAAATCTCAGCTCTGACTGAAACCAAATAAAATCATTACTCCCCTACAGCATCTGGGGTGCTGACAATACTTTCAAGAAGCATATTCATCAAGAGTGTAGCTCTAAAATCAGGTTAGGATGAGGTCCTGCTCAGAGTGATACTGGAATTCTAAATAGAAGACAAATACTATGCTTCTGGTTTTAAATAACTGTGTAATAACTGGGGTGCTTTTTTGGTACTCAGTTTCACCTGGCTTTGAGAAAAGAGGTTTGTTTCACAGCCTATGAGATGGATCACTCTTACTTTGGAAATGTAAGAGTTCACTTTGATGTATCATATCTATGTTCTTGAAAGATTTTTCTCTTATTGTATCAGATTTTAGTGGCACATACAATACTTGATGCTTCAGGTACTACACCTTAATGTTTCATGTAATGCATTTTTAAGCTACGAACTTGCTTTATATTTCAGTTTAATTTCTTATAAACTTGTTGGTGAATATGGATTAATTTTCTTTAGTAGCAAGTTCCTATATCTTATTTGAGGTGTGATTAATAGCACATATTCCACACTAGACTGCCCTACTGCTTGAACTCTTTCTTATTTTGATTAAATGCAGAGTCAAGATTTCTCATTAAGCAGAATTCTGTCTTTTTGAATTACAACCTGCTTATCTGCTTTCTTTACCTCTTTGTAGGAGCTCAGATGTGCTTAGTAAAGAGTGAGGATGTTATCTGTAATCAGACACCTGTCTGATTTACCCCTTTACAACTGTCTATTCTCATGGTTCCATCCCTTGTACAGGAAGCTCTAATGGTTTCATTAACACTTTTGGGGAAGGTGCAACATCTGACTCATCAAAATAATGAGCTTTGCAAGTTTTCAGAAATATAAGACCACAGGAAATCATGCACTTGCATATGGGAGTTAACCTTAATTTCTAAAGATAATGTGGAGGGTGCTTTAATATTTAATGAAGTCCTGGTCACCATATGGATCATTGCTTGGATATTTTTATAAAAAGTATCTTCTCAAGGAGATGCAGTATGCGATATTAACCCAGCTGTTCTTACTGTTGGTAGCAGAGGCTTTTACATACAAATGTGGAGTGGTGGTTCCTGCAAGTAGAATGTTTCTGCAAGACTCTATTTCCAGTGGTGCTGTAGATCAGAACACATGAGGTGCTTGACAACTAATTTTCCTCTTGGAGTTGAAGGGCTCAGTGCTATATATGGTTTTGGTTTTTTTAACAACTATATTTGAACTTAAAATGGCTGCTTTTTTCTTCCTGAAAGATGTTTTGAATCATGCTGGGCTGAGAGAGCTGGGATTGTTCAGCTTGGAGAAGATGATCCGGGGAGACCTTAGAGCCCTTTTCACTGCCTAAAGAGAGCTTACAGGAAGGCTGGAGAGGACTTTTCACAGGGGCATGGAGTGATAGGACAAAGAGGAATGGCTTTAAGCTGACAGAGGGCAGGTGTAGATTAGATATTTGGAAGAAATTCTTGACTACAGGGTGCCCAGAGAAGCTGTGGCTGCCCCATCCCTGGGAGTGTCCAAGGCCAGGCTGGACGGGGTTTGAGCACCCTGGGCTGGTGGGAGGTGTCCCTGCCCATGGCAGGGGGTGGCACTGGCTGAGATTTAAGGTCCCTTCCACCCCAAACCATTCTGTGATTCTGTTTGCTTTTGGGGAGCAGAGTCTCCTTTTACTCTTGGCATGTCCAGCGTGGCACGCACTGGTGGTTGATGTTTTGGTGGGAAATCCCTGACCAGCTCCCCTCAGGATGATGGTGGGCTCTGTCTGGGCCTGGCTACTGTAATGTGCCTCTTGTTTGCCAGATGAATTTATACAGACCTGCAGAGAATTCTGGTTGAAGCTTTTCAGAGTGTGATGCTCTGCACCTTGACGCACTGCAAGAGGACAACTGTTACACGGCTCCCCCCATTGAATGCAGGGGGTGAGACTGAGATTGTAAATCTCCTGGATGACAAAAACATAAAATCTACATGGAAGATCTAATCTACCGTGTTCTGACTGATAAAAAAAGAAGGGTCGCTGGTGGGTAGTAAATTAAGATGCAGCACAAAAGTTTTACCTGGAGGTGCTAAATCACGTAACCGTATCGGGCTCATAGGACTGTCCTTGTTAATAACTGCAGAGAGGATTTTCTGCCACTGGGATGGGGAAGAACTCAGGGGAAGGTCAGCATCTGCTGCGCCTTTCCTGTATAAATAATGGCTTCTGCAGATCCTTGTGGATTACTTTTGTCACTTTTGTGATTACACAGTTTTTCATCAGGATATCATCCAAGTGCTGGGCAGTGTGGCAGTGTGGGTGAGTGGGCAAAGCAGGACTGGTTTCACTGAGGAGGGGGGAAGCAGGGTGCGTTTGTGTAGATTTCCTAAACAGACAACGAAAATCACTGAGCTGTATAAAAGGATAGTTTACCCATGTATCTGAGCCTTTGTGATAAAACCTGTTTTGAATAATCTGCTGGGCATCTTCTGATTTCATATATGTACATATATTTAATCTTATCTAGCTGCGGTTGCAGAAACATGTCAAAGTGTTGGTGTGTCTGTCAGAACCAGTGTCAAAAAGCAAGTCCCTGAGCCCTTGCTCTGTGTGCAAATGCACAGGTGCATGCACATGCAACACACAGTGAATGGCTGCAAGCCTGACTCTCGGTAGATTTTGCTTATAATTCTCCCTCTTCACTTTAAAATTGAGTTGTAGCATTTATCCTTGCGACTGTGTGGAAATCCTCCCTGCAACAGACTGTTCCCTGCTGAGCCCAGGCTGCACATGTGCAAGGAAAGCAGGTGGTGAGTGTGCTGGGACTGGGAGGATTTAGGCAAAAGGTGGATTATGTATTTCATTGAAATTTTAAGCTCTTCCTCCCTTCTCTTCTTTCAGGAGCTGGAAAGATCAGATGGATCCTAAAACTAAGATCTTAGTGTACAGCTGAAAATCTCTGCTTCAGATCACCAGTGTGTCTTTTTTTTTTGTATTTTACAAAGGACTTTGTTAAAACCAGAAATTCAGCTCCAAGACTGAGGAGGAAATTGGTTCTTTGTAAAACCAATAAGTGTGTACAGGGATTTGTTTGTTACATAAAGACCCACTGTTTTGGGATGCAATTAGAATATAGCAATTGAGGAAGGGTAATCCAAGCATTTTCCAAAATCTGATAGAGAATGACCTGTGCAGAATAAAAGAAGCTCTTCTGCTTGCTGGCACTTTGTGACTGAGAGAAGCTGCACAGGTTAATTGTATTCAAGACCTTTCTGAGTTTGTCACTCCTGGCTGAGCTAACTCAGGCCTTGATTATGAAAGTAGCTCACAGTGCTGACCTGTCTGTGGTCCTGCTGAAATCGGAAGGGAGTGGGGTGAGGTCAAAGCCAAGTGCCTCTTGGAAACGCTGCAGGACTCTGGGAGCCTCTGCCTGCCTGTGGAAAGGGAAGCTCTGTGCCGTGTGAGAGGCAGGTTACTTGGAATTGTTTGTCTGGATAGCGTGTTAGAGAAGAGCTGAGAAGAGGTGGTAGATTCTCTTTGGTCATCAGAGAAGACTAAATATTCCAGTTTATTCCAGTATTGGTGTGCATTGAAGTTTCCAAGGTAATTTTTGCAAGTTATTTTAATTGACCCTGGAAGCAGGTGAATGAATATTATCAGGCCTTTTGATTCATTTACCTGGTGAAGGAAAGGTGTCCAGAAAGTGTTGAAAAGCTGGGCTTCATCCCGTATTCTTATTCTTTCAAGTCCCAAAATGACATGAATAAGCAAGGATAGCTTGGGAGCACAGAGTGAGACCCTGGACAGGGATATTGCAGGGGGATCCCCTGCCCCAAGCACTGCAGTGTCACAGCACTCTGTGAGGTTGCATGTGTTGTTCATGGTGAGCAATCAGGCAGCCAACAGCTTTATGAGATATTTTTGTGGCTGCAAATGGAGAGAAAAAGTGAGCTGCCTCCCCTGCTGCTCAGTGAGGGTGAGAGATGTTGGAGCTCTGCCTGGGAGGTGTCAAGGATGGAGCAGAAGGGTCATCCTCTGGGGGCTGTGGCTTGGGCCATATTCAAACAGGCTCAGTGAGACATAAACATAGCTTGTCAAAAGTATGGTCAGGGCTCTGGTCCACAAAGCTTAACTTAATTTGGGATTGGCAGCAGAGTGTACGAGCAGGAGGTCTTCACTTGGGATCAGTATGAAAGCTTCAGATTGCTTTGAGGGCATCTTGCTGCAGAGAAAATAAAAGCTGTGTCTGAAAATTCAAGAGAGTTGCTTGAAATGTCATGTGGAAAAAGCAGAATCAGAAAGTAAATTTTTTATCTATTCAAAGCAGTGTGTTTGGACTTTGAATTCCTGGAGGCATTTCTGTTATCCTGTTGTTTTAAAAAAGGAAAATAATATTTCAAAATTAGAAATAGTATTTCACTGCAAGTGTGCTTCTGTAGAAAGGGAAGGTGAAAGCTATAAGAGTGAAATTACTTCAGCATCCAATATCATCTCTTCCCCTTCTTGGCTCTCTTCGTTCTTCCATTTGTTTTGGGATGGGAGATGCCTCATGTCAGCTGCTTTTATGGAATGAAATCAAGGGGAAAGAAATAAACACCTACAAAACAATCAGTCAGTGCCAGGTTGGGATGATCATGTCTCTCCATGCTGATACCTTTCCTGAAAAACAAAAGCAGTCGAAGTGAGATGGATTAATCTGTGGCATCCAGCTGAATGCTGGCCTTCCCCTGCCCCTCCTTCCCGAGCAGAATGTCGGCGTTTTGGAGCACCAGAGCTGGCAGTGCCAAGCCATGGCAGGGATTTTTCCAGCAGTGGCAGCTGGAGGGCTCTTGGTCTTCCTTTGGCATCTGAGCTGATCCCCCAGGGAGGTTTGCAGGGCTGGAAAGGCTGCATGGGCTTCTCCAGGGCTGGCTGGCTGGTGTTGGCCCTCTGAACTCTGTGTGCCTTTGTTTTCTGGGTTAAATGGACTGTAGTTGTGCTGTAGCTCTTGTTTTGTTCCTTGTGGCACCGTAGCAGTGAAAGTTCTGTCAGCATTTTCAGAAAAAGGTGTTAATTTCAGGCACTTACAGCTCAGCAATAAAAACTTGCTTCAAGCACGAATCTGAGATACAAGTGCTTAGCAGTGGTGTTAATATTTATGTGCCTAATCTTTCATAACAAGAGCTTAACAATTTAAAAGAGATTTCAGCTTAACTCTCTTCTCTGACTGCGCTTCAGGAGGTGATTTCCTTACTGGCCATACGGACACCACGTATGTTTTATGCTAAGGGTGACAATTTGCCTGCGGGGGACAGTCACTTCTGAGGCAGCTGAGAATCCAAAATTATGGGTACCAGCAATCATAGTAGTAACTAACAACTCAGTGTTAAACCCCTCACAGCTTTCAGCACCACAGGGTCCCCTGTTGTGGCTCAGTGAGTATCCTTTGGGTGCAAAAAAAAAAGCAAAAACCACCAACACATGCTACATGGAATAAATCCCTTGCCATTCCTTTTTTTACTTCAGGGGGAGTTTGGCTGAGATTTCCTACACATTTGCTTTCTTTGGGAGTTCGCCAAAGGTTTCTGTACTTACTCTTCAGTTTGCATCACATTCTCCAAGTTGTAATGCTGATTTGGTGTCTTTTTATGTCAAAACTATAGTATATTATTTTTTAAAAAAAAGAAAATCAGGTTCCTTTTTTTCATCTCTCGCTGTTTTGAGGCAAATGGCAGCAGTCAATCTTTCTGAGTCAAGCACTATGAATTGCATAGAAATTTGCTGGGCAGAACTTCAGCTGCTCTCCAGTATGTCTGTCTTGGTTTAACCCAGCAAAGGAGCTCTGTAGAAGATGCTTTCTCCAGCCAAGAATGTCTTACAAGCATAAGGAATCTTTCCAGCCATGGCCATTATTTAATATTAGTAGGAGCAGTGCCCGAATTTCAAATACAGCAAAATTTGGGTGAGGTGATGCTTGGTTATTTCTTACAGAAGCACTATGGTCCAGGCTGAGATGTGGTGCAGAGAGCGCTTAGCTCCCATGTGGTGTTACTGACCCAGAACCAAGGATTCTGTGGCTGATTTGGAGGGATGATCTCCCTTGGAGCTTCCTGGGCAATAATAGTGAATATAAGCACAGTGCTAAGTGGTCTGCTTGCCTGGACCATCTAGGAATGCTTCCAGTGGTGACAGCAGGACTGCACAAAACTCATCACAGAATATGTCAAGTTGGAAGGGACCCCCAAGGATCATCAAGTCCAGCTCCTGGCCCTGCACAGGACCATCCCTAGGAATCACACCATGTGCCTGAAAGTATCAGAGGTTCATCTCCCAGGAGTCTGGGGGGTTAACACAACTTACTGAGAAGCCAGGTAACTCTTGGCTATGGTTTCCCATCATAGCTTCCAGTTTTTGCAGATGAACGTGTGGGATAAAGTCAGAACCGCACAGGAGCAGGATTCTGTGATCCCATGCGTTGTGTTGGAAAGTTCTGAGGAGCTGCACAAGCGTGTGTTCTGTGCCCTGGCTCTGCTGGGATTGCCTGCACAGGGAAAGACCTGGGGGGTGTTCAGGGTTTTGGAGGTTGCTCTTACCTCTACGAGCAGTAGAACAACCTCCACCTCTGTTATGGCCTCTACCAACTTCAGGGCTGGAAAAACAACTTGCAACTCTGTCTCTTTCAATATTTTCCTGAACTGCTTGGCACATTCCTTTCTCTTTACCCTTTCCGTGCAGTAAATCTTGCTCCTGCTGACAGCCCTGGTAATTGCCTTATGTAGAATGAAAATCTTCCATTCTCTTTGTTTTTATAGTATGCAGCCTTCCACAGCTAAGTTTAAAAGGACAGAAAAATTCATGGTGTTTGCAGTAAGAGCATGTTTTATGCTTCCCTGCTGCTGCACCAGAGAGAATACTGCCCTGATACGGAGATGTGAGGGGCCACAGGGCTGTATCTAAGACAATAAATGTTTCTTCTATTTCTTATTCCACTTTATGCTGGTCGCTATTAATTTTAAACTTCTCTTGGCATTTGCAGCAATAAAAAGGATAAAATTCTGAGGCTTTGTTCTTCTGCTCCTGAACTAAGCCTTGAAAGTTCAAATGAGACTTAGGCATATTCTGTTTCTGGAGACAGCTGGGAACTCTTATAAATTTATGGAAGTTTTGGAACACCACTGCCTTCAGGCTGAGGGTGTTATCTGTTTCTGATGAACTCCACACAGAACATGCCTGGTGTGGATGAATAGAAGAAAATGTTTAAAATAATCAGATGAAAAAAATAAAATCTATTTTCCAACCCTTTGTGACACTGGCCAGCTGTGCTCTTAAGGCTGCTTTGTGGGGTTTAACTACAGCCCTCTGATGTGCAGCAGCTAAAGAATGTGCCTTTGGCTGCAGCCCCCGATGCAGAGGATGTGTCTCCTGTGTGCAAGCTGAACAGTGAGAGAGAGAACTCTGTCTTGTGCTGTCCAGCACCCCAACTGCCCTGCTCACACCAAAGCTGCAGCTTCAACTCCAGTCATATCAAGTTAGTGATGATTCAGTGTAGACTTGCCCTGGCTTTTGCAGATCAACCTCAGAGCACCCAGGGGAAACAATGACATGCTTGCTGCTCTCCTCTTTGCAATCTCAGGGTTCCAAAGACTACACCTTGAGCTCAGGCTAAGGAATACGTGATGCTTGGCAGTGGTACATGGGGGTGGAAGGTAAATTCAATTGTGTTTAACTGCCAGACAAATTTCCACAGCCTGTGATTTAATCCTGGAGCAATGACAGGTGCGTCTGGCCCAGAAGTTCCCCACTTGGCTGTGCTGTTTGGGTACGAGATTGGAACAGCAGACAGCAGGTATTGTCATGTTAGGGAAAGGCCTCCCACAGCTGGTTCTGCCCTGGCACACAGTCTGAACAGAGAAGAAATAACAGTTCCTTGCTTGACCCAAGACTGTTCATGAAATTGTCCTTGCTGAATGTGAAAAGCTGTGTTGAAGCCCTGTGAGAATCCCTGCACTGCTCGGGGCTTGGCACTTGTGAGCCCCCCCTGCCCCCGACCTGCAGTGCAGGCACAGTGTTAAATGCTGATGCTGCCCTCAGAAGTTATGAGAGACACCAGTTTTTGTTGTGTTCATCCTCTACTATTTTATTAATTTCAACCTTTTAAATAAATATTTATTATGTAATTATTTAACACTGATGAAAGTGACCAACCTGGTCTACTGGGAGATTCCCTGCCCATGGCAGAGGGTTGGCATGATTTTTCATGTCCCTTCCAGCCCAAACTATTCCACGATCTGTGGTTTTAATGTTGAGGTTTTCAAGAGACTTTTAGCCAAGGTGCTGCTCTGTTATGTCTTAGGAGGAAGAAGCGGAACGTTGCTTTTTCTGAAGTGAGATTTCCATTCTGTTCTGTATAAATAACCATAGAAGTGCTCATCCTTTTTTTCTGATACTATACCAAAGAGGATTTATATGTGAAATAAATCTTTGCGAGGGTGCCTAAATTATTTACGGTGCTTTTAGTTTGGTTTGCATGCCATATTGCTCTCTTCTGTTAAACACTTTATACACCACCCAGCTTTTCACATTAATCACTGCAGTATGTGCTCAGTTATCCCAGCTGAAGAGCCATCTATTACATTCCAGTAGCCACAGCCAAATGGCCTAATTTTTCTGTTGGTTGTTTTACCCAATGGTTCATAAACCCATGGCTGTTATTACACTGGCAAAGATGTTTTGTTATATCCCACTGGTGCATTTGTCATTTTCTTGATTTTGTCATTTTCTTCTCTCCTTTCATAGAAGAAATCATGGTTGAAATGGGGGCTTGTTCACTGAGCTTTGCTCACTGGGTGTGGCTCTGTCCTGGATTTCTTTGTCTCTTTATGTGTAAATAGGTCCCTGATATTGCAGTTTAGGCTGTTTTCCAAACCAGGTGATGGCTGTTTTTTTGGGAGAGCATCCAAAATCTTACAGACATTGCAACCCTTTCTCATTTTGATTGGAAAAAAAAAAATAACCTTGAAAGACTCACATCTTTTACAGTGTTATTGGCACTGAAGGTTGGAGATTGATGCAGGCGGGATCAGCGGCATTAGAATTGGCCCCAGTCCTTAAATCTGACCCTGCTTTGCCCAAAGTCTTTTACCATGTCATTGAAATGTACGGTATTTGCGTGGCTCTGTCTGTGTCTGATTTAGGATCTGTACATGCTGTAAACCTTGTTTAATATTTAGGGAAGTCTTTCTATGTGTCTCTAAGTGCTGTGATATCTTACCCTTGCTGAATTATGAACAATAAAAGGTGCATTAATCAGTATATGCACACACAGCAAGACATACAAGGCTTTATTGTGGGTGTGAATGTGAACTCCTAGAGATGATTAACAGGATGAAGATGAGCAAGTGATGAAGATTTGGAATTTTATTTTCCTTACATACAGTTGGCAATGTCTTTGAGGATATTTTGATAATCTCTTGAGAGATTGAATTTGTTGCCTTTGTCAAACCAAACTATGGGACCTTAATCGTGCAGCTGGGAGAATCTTATTCCTCTTCTCCCAGACAACAGTTCTGGTGTTTCCCTTCACCTGCAACAAGCATTTCAGACCTGGTGTAGTAAAGCTCATGCCATTTTGGGTCCCCTCTCAGCAGTGCCAGAGCTGTCTGATAATGAGGGAATCTACAAACACCAAATCAAGTACAACTTTTGCAGCAATAGCCAAAACGATTCATGAAAAATATATGAACACAGATGGCAGTAGAGTAAGAAAGTCACAGCTGTTTCCTGTCTTACAGTCCTTAGGAACACATTTTTAGCTAAGGTGCCTGAACCACCTTCTAAAAATAAGGGAGGAGGAGGCCAGGAAACCTTCTGCCTGCAGGAGAAAAGCACGCCAGGAAATGTTGTTCTGCTGTAATTCAGGGGGGGTGTTGCTCTAATCCGCAAAGCACAGCCATGTGTTCAGATCCCAAAGGGGCATAATTATTTCATGATAACAGCTCTCCCTAGAGTGGCCTTACTGGTATTTTAAAAAGCAATTATTGTGGAGAAAACCTATATTTTTGGTGCTGACAGTTTTAAGAATATTGAACAGTAGTTGCAGATGAGATAGTGGTTCACAGAGATTAATGTAGCTCTTCAGACTCCTCTTTCCAGACCAGAGGGGGGTGGGGGAATGAAGAATTCCTTTACATAAATATTTATAAAAGTATAGAACTTTTAGCTTCTTCATGCAAACATCAGTATTTGCCAGTTCCAGAGAAGAATTATTCATATTTTTCTTTTAAGAGGGCAAATTGTGGAGTTCTTTGATCCAAATAGCTGCACTGGTGCTCTCTCAGGTTTTTCCAGGTGCTCTGGGAAGCCTCTGAGAGCTGCAAGCAGAGTGTGAGTGACATTGGCTTTGTGAGGGAGGAGCCCTGTTGAAAGCCTGCATGCTGTGGGAGGTGAGCTTGTCACTTCTTAAACAGTCCACAAATAATTGCAGCATTGGAGTTTGGACACCCTCTGCAGACACCTGTCCTCAGGGGGCTGTAATACCGTACACAAAACTGGTTCAGCCCTTGTTGAGATGCTCGGGGAGAGTTTTACTTTGACAGGCTTTTGAAAGCACATTTCAAAGCTCAGAACTCTGTAATGATTCCAGCGAAAGGATGTATATGCATGTTTCTTGAAGTTGTTTTGTCTTATTTTTTATTGCGATACACCTTTTTCCAGTGCAAACGATGCATGTACAGAACTGTGTGGCTGAGTGGGATTCTCTTTGGCTGGGTCCTCTCCACGTTTTCTCTGTCCCAAAGAGGCTGGGATATAAATGCCCATGGTGAGCTTGACCGGCTTGAGTGACCCTAAAGGAGTCCTGAAGCCTGGATGTCTTTCACCACTAGACCAAATTGCCCCTCTGTTCTGGGGGAGGTGGAACATGGTGTGGTGCAGCAATTGTTTTTGTTTGTTTTTAATAACAAGCTTTAAGGCAATAACAGGCAGGCAGTGTCAGCCTGATGTATTCTGGTTTGATTTCAGGCATTACACAAGGGACCAGACTATTTTCACATCTCCCCCTAGAGCTCTTTAGCAACAACAGCAGCAATAATAACAATCCAGGTTATTAAAAAAGAAAAGTGAGGAGAAAGCATCAAGTCAGTTCCCTTAAGGAGCAACAAAAATCCATGGTGAAGGTACATAGGACTGGGCATCTTTGCTCCCAGTGTAAGAGCAGTGCACATGAATTACAAATTCCAACAGTGTTGCATAATAAGCATTTATGATGTTCAGGAGAAAAAGGTTTTCTTTCATTTCAGGAAAAATGTGAGGCTTTTCACAAAAAATGTCATGTTCTCAACCCTTGTTTTTGTAGGAAAACCATTTTTTTTGTGGGTGATCGCTTCAGAACTTGCAGGGTTGCAGCGAGTCAGGCTAATGCCCAGGGTGCCACTGGAAAAGAGCAGTGAGTTACACCAAGTGGGCTTTGTTTCACCTGAAGTGATGGGCTTTGGGGCTTGAGAAAGAGCAAATAGCAGCAGAAGGAAGAACTGATGCTTTTTTAGTGGGAGAAGGGTCAGTAGGTTGGCAGGAGGAGTGATGAGATGCCCCTGTAATATGTTGCAGCACCAACACAGTGCCAGGTCTGTATTTTAGGAGGAAACGGCACAGACTTCCCTTTCTGCTGAGTGAGTCTCAGACTTGCCATCTTATATAGCTCTAGTTCGGTCTTTCTGTATTTCTTTTTTAATTTAAAATGATTAAAAAGAGAACCTTTAGGCTCTTTTGTTGCTGGAAGCCTCAAGAGGATGCAATTTTGGGCTTCCTGTGTGGTTATCAGGTGTGTTTGTATGGTGCCAAAGAAAGGAGATTATGAGAGGAGTTGAGGAGAGGGGGGAGCAGTGCTGGAGGGAAGAATTGTGCAAATGTTTGGTATGAAGGTTTCATCAGAGCAGAAACAGCAGGAACGAAACTTCTCTCTTATCAGGTTGGAGGAGGTTGGTAGCATTGCAGAAATGTTAAGAGTGGGGGAACTTACTTTTTCCATTCAGAATCAGATGTGGGGATAAACATAATCCTCTGAATGGGCAGCCAGGTAGGAAGAGAGGGAAAACAAAACAGTGGAGCCAGGTACAGAGCCATTATCTTCTAGGCTGTGCAGACATGCAAGATTCTTCCAAGTTTTAAGCCACCATCTGCATCCCTGATGCCGTCGTAGGCAGAAGATATTTTTGCATCATTAATTATTGTGATTATTTGCATTGATTGCAAAATTTTTGCAATGATTTGGCTGGGCTGACTGTCCTTAAAGTCTTTGAGGCAATAGTTAGTGAAGAGTTAACAGAAACCCTATTTTGTTGTGGATCCATGGTGGGTATGGCTGCACTGCACATAACTCAGCTGAGAATTATGCTAATGGAGAGGACAGAAGACACAAATGTGAAGTGTACAAATTAGTGAGCACACTTGCTGTTCATTAGTGTTTTAACACGTGCATTGTGGTGTGATTCAAAGGCCCTAAAAGATCTCTCTGACTGCGTTTACACTGCAAGTCATTTTGCCTTCTGTGAAAATGTTGTAGAAATGCAGCTTCACCTAAAATAGCTGATGTAATTTTTCAGGTTGAGAGAAGAAAAAAAAAAATCCTCTTTGTTTTTTTTTTTTTCCCTTGGTTTAACCTTCTCCTTGTTCTTCAAAACAAAGCATTAATCAATGACAATAGAAACTGCTACTCTTAGAGCTGTCAATGTTTATAGCTTTGGGTTTAATAGCAAGGACATAAATATATACTTTTCATTACATTTTTGCTGTTATTTGCTCATCATCCACAGCATCTGATATTATCATAACTCTTTGGTTGAAGCTATTAAAGTTATGGCTTGTGGCTCACACTGGTATGAAGCAGACAGAGAGCCATAAAAGCAAACAAACTCTCACAGACTGAGACCCGGCTATTAGGCAGCACTGGTCGTTTGCTCACAGAACAGCAGCTCCAGTCTTGGTGGAGAGTGTTTTTAACCTTCCTCCCTCATCCTGCTCTCTCCCTCCACAGTAAAATTTCTCCTCTTCCCTTTCAGCCCAAGTCACGTTTGACATTGCTGGTTCAGGGTGTGGTGTTTGGCTTGTGATGGACCAAAGAGAGTCTGTTCATGTGCTGGACAGAAGAACCATCTTGATTAGGGTGAGAGCAGAGATGACCTGAGGCTTTGCTTGAAACTGGCCATGGTTGTGCCAACCCCAGCTCTGGGCTGGGATAAAAAGGTTCCCCTGGGTCACTTATTTAGGAGGACAAACTCCAGCGGAAATCTTTGCAGAGTATCTTCTTTCTCTGTGTTTGGCTTTGCCTGGGAAATTTCTCCAGTAGAGTCCTACCCACCTTCACTGGGAGGACTCCTTGCTGTCAACACTTCGGCCTATTTTCAAGTGAGTGGGTAGAAAGACAATGAACTAATAGAATCAATTCAAGATGGTCAATGACCAAATATAGCCCTGGTTGAGACTTGTCAGGATAGGAATGATCTGAGATGGTGACTTCACAGGTATAAATCACTCACCCTCTGGCAGAAGATGCCTGGCTTCCTTCAGCAGTGGTTTGAAATAACTAGCAAGACATTCTAGATAATTTTTTCAGCTATGCTGGTTCTTGTAGTGTTGCCAGACTCTGATAGGCACAGTGGAAAAAATCCTCATTGATGCAGGTCTGATCAAAACTCACCTCTAGTGAGTTTTGAACTGACTTCTAAGGACTCCCAGCTATTTCATGCTCTGTGTTAGTTTAAATTTCTGTTTACACACTGTATTTCTGAATATAAATTTACAAAGAGCATGAATGCTCTTTCATCTCTCCTCTTTCAGAACTAGTCAATCCGTTGTTTGGCAGAGACTTTCTTTTGCTGGGTTTTCCCAGCTTTCTGCAAACAATCCAGGCTAATCCTTAAATAGCCTAATTCTGTGTCAGAGCATTTTAGGATTTATTTTAGCCTCTAATATTTCATGTGACTATCAAACAAAATAAAACATCCTTTAAAAAAGGTTTTTATACAAATTTAATTGTATTTCTCCCCAAGGCAGCATCACATTTAACAGCTTCAGAACAAGTCTGATTTCTGTTTCAAGCACGGTTTATTCTTTTTAAGCTGCTAAATGCTTGTAGTAACTCATAGAGAGGATCCAGAAGCAATTGCATTTCCCTTCTCCCTTTCTATGGTGCGCTTGCTGCTTCTTCACCTGAACCAATACCTTAAGACTCTCTGACTGTGGGGTCCTTTTGTATTTGCCCTATTTGCATATGTCACCATGGTGTGATGGCTCAATCCTGGGACATACCCAAAATCCATGTAACTCAGACTTTTCTCTTTAATCATGCCATTTAGCAGATGTGCAAAACAGTGCTGTGAGGGTTAGCCCTCACAAGTTCTGGCAAGTAATAATTTGGGAACTTCCTGAGCTGGCAAGTCTGTCTCCTCACAGTCTTCTGTTCATGGAGACTGGCACTGAAACTCCTAAATGATGATCATCATTTGGGTGCATCAGTTGTTCTGCATCGTTCGGTTTTTAATTTATAAAAACCTTTCTTTTTACTTTTTTTTTAATGACAATTTTTTTCCTCTCACTGTCTTGGTAGCCCGAATGACCTTGTGCCAGTTTTTATCATGTCACTACTGAACTCTTCTGCTTCTGACTTTCCCTGAGCATGTCAGATGCATACTGTGACCTCGGGAAGGTGTCAGGGTAGAGGTGGAATGCTTTACCTCTTCTAGGTAAATCTGAATCTGGTTAGGGTGCTGGGCCACTGATGGGTGAGACACTCAGTTCAGCTCTGCGGAGGTCGATTGGTATGTGCCTCTGTCATGTGTACTGAAGTGAACTGTATTCTTCCTCAAAATACTTTTCTGCTGGAAAATGCTTCTTCTTCAAAACTGAAGCTTCCCATGGAAGAGGGGGAGGCATAGCTGTTTTTGGCTTTCACTCTGAATGTTTTAAGGTTCAGGAAAGACTTCCCAGCTGAAGGGAGGTGGTGAGAGCTACCTGTGAATAGCCTGGGAAGGCTGAGATTTGAAATTCAGTAGCTGAGTTTGTTGTTGTCTTGTATTCCTTATCTTAGCCTGTTTTCCATCCCGTGGAGATGACAGCTTTACATTGAGCAAGACCAGAACTGGTTTCACCTCTTCAGAAGGGTCCTCAGAATAGTGGTGTGACACAGCTGGAGAGGGGGCTCCTCCTGCTGCTGCACTTTGGTGTCCAGTTCTTCTTTTCCTGTTCTCACTCCTGGTGTTGCTGCAGAACTTGTATTTCAGTACCACACTGAGGACAGCATTTGCTTTGAAAGAGACTAGAAATGTCTTGGGGGAGAGATGAGATCCCTCGTTGTGTGTCCTGGCACGTGTGGTGGTATCTGTGGGGGTCTGGTGTGCCAGCGGTTCCCTTCCCCTTGCTCCTCTCAATATTGAAGAAGTCAGAAAAGGGTAAAACATTTGTGGCCTCGTGAGTAGCCTGCTGTGGTGTTTCCATGGCCTGGAGGTCTGTGTGAGTGAGGGCCTTTGTGCCAGTGTTTAAACAAGCACACATCTGTGGCCACGTGAAGGAGTTTGGGTTGTGCGGGGAGGAGCAGGCAGAGCAACCAGAGCACCGTGATCGTTGGCTGAATGAGACCATCACAGATGCTTTATTCAGTGCTGCTGTTTTTTCAGCTGGTCACCCCCTGTCCAGGCTGAATTCATTCTGACATCTGACCACTGGCTGACAGTCCTGAGGATTTGCATCAAGACCTCCCACGAGACTGCCAGTCCTGAGAGAGGGCAGATTGCAGATTGGCCAAGACAAGAATTACAAACTAAGATACAGGGCCCTTGAAATGCTTGCAGTCACTGCCTTGTGCAATGTTCTCTTCTCACTGTGGGTGTTCATGTCCAATTCCCTTTAGCCCTACTATGTGGTGTAGCTTCCTTGAGCACTCAGTTGCCTTGGAACAGTTCTCCTACCCCTGCAGAGAAGGGCAGGCCCACTGGCTTGGGAATAGAGCATTCCGTTCCCTTTTGCTTGCCACAACCATTCATGTAGTGGAAGACCACAAGAACCTGAGGTCTACCTGAGCTATCAGTCTCCAAAGAGAATGGACTAACCTTACACAGGAAAGTACTGCCTGTGTTTGTGAGCATTGTTGGAGTGAGGATTCTTAATTTGGTCCAAATGGACTTAAAAATAACTTCTAGTGCTTTACAAGAAGAGTGATATGTTTGGTCACTGAACTGCAAACTCTGAATTGTGTTCCTGTTTGTTTTTAACAGATGATTGTGGTTACCTGAATGGATCAACCAGGAAAGTGAGAGGGGGGGAGATGTTTGAGGGATTGCTGGCAGAGTTAAAGGGGAATATTATGAGGTTCTTTCCTTGAGTCTATTGCTGCTATTTGTGGGTTGGCACATGGATAACCTGAGTTGGAAGCAGGTCTCCTCCTCCAGTGGAGAGGATGAAAATCTGAACTGCACTGTTAAGGCAACCTTGCTGCCTCAGATGTTGGTGATGACTTGAGGTTTAAAGCTGTGCTGGGAATACACAAGTCCTTTGGCAGGAACTTGTTATTTAGCAGAATTACTGCATTTTGGGCTCATGTGCCCCTGCTGATGGCACTAATCTCCGTGTTAGGAGACAAAGTACCAGCTGTGCCTGGTCCTGTTTGTACTACTTTAGCCACATGGATGTTCATCCATTTAATTTGGAAATATTTCTCCACACTCATCAACAGCCACATGCAGGCAACTGAAATGGCCGCATTTATTCTGATTTAGTTTTGAAAATGACAGATGCTGCATTACTGTAAAACATGGTGAAAGGGTTTTCTAGCTTTGGTTTTGTTCCTTGTTTGTGTGAGAGTGTTTGATATATGAGCTACTAACACTGATGAATGAAGATATTTTTCTTCGGCAAAGTTGGCTCCTTCTCCCAGAGCATCCAGGGAAGCTCCCACTGAGGGACTGGTGCCACTTATGCTTAGACAAAGGACTTAGAAACTGCTGGGACTCAGGAAGCAGAAGAGCTGGCACACGAGTGACTCGCAAATACAGGCAGATGTGTTATGTGGTAGTTATTACTTTTTCTTAATAATGTGACTTTTCCCCCAGCCTGAATAATTCAAAGGAACAATTCTGTTGTGCTCATGCCCAAAGGCATGTAACCTTCTCCATCCTCTGGCTGTGTGGGGTCTGTGCTGGTTTCAGTGCAGGTATTTTGGGGGGGTAAATACAAAACTATCTGCCAAATCAAGTGTGAGTCTTGTACAGCTCCTTCTCTTCTCATGCCTGACCACTTTTAGGGCTGTGCCACAACCACTTGTAGTGTGATGCCAGAGCCTTGTTCCCACTCCTTGACCTCATTGACTGTGCTGGGGGTCACAGGGACCCCTCACAGTGGGGAACAGGGACTGTGTTGCTGTGCTCCTTACCAGGGCCCTGGGACCCAAAGGACTCTGTTCCTGCAGGCTCTGTCCTGTCCCACACCCCAAGGGCCACTTTTGTCACTGTTCAAAGCCCTGAGCCCCTGCCATTGTTTGCGTTAGGAAAGCTGGTACTTGGGGTGCTTAATGACAAACCTCGTAAGACCAAGACATGAGGAACATGCTGGAGTTTCTGGCAGAAAATGCTTGTGCAGGAGAGGATAAAGCCTATGTTGAAACTATTAACCCCCTTTTTAGTGTCTGGTTCATTGTGCCTTTGGGATTTGTCTTAAATCTGAGTTCTGTGCCACCTTATTTGCTTATATTATGTTTATCAGTCCTTGCTAATGCTGTGTTTGAGCAGTGAATGGGGTGAGAGGATCTCCAGAGGTTCCTTCCAGCCTCAATTATCTGTAATGCAGATGCACAGAGATGTCTACAAAAACTTCTGGAAAGAATAAATGAAGCAGAACCTCTTGGCCTCATTGGCGAACACTGACACAGGAGAAAGCTCTGTGCTTGTATGTGCAGAAAGGGCCAGTCTCTCCTTACTAGAGATAATTTTGTTGACTTTGAAACGGAAATACTGGAAAAGGCTCATCAGTTCATTACTGAACAGTCATTCAGTACTTGGCTCTGCCTTGAGTTCGGTTTGTGGAGTGTCTTTGAGTGAGAGTTCAAATGCAGTAGAGCAGAGAAGTGTTCCTGGAATAGCTTTGTGAAGTTGGTTTTGTGATTTGTAACATTTTGAATCTGTGTTTGGTGGACCTTATGGTGTAACTGAGTTGTCTTTCTTAGGGAAACTATTTGGATGTGGCCTTCCTGATTTTATTTGGGCTTATACCTTGAGTCCTAGGGACTAGTAAATGTTGGATGCTTACATTTAACTGGAGTGAAGCAGAAACTTGACAACTGGGTGCCTTCAATTTGCAGCCTTTTGATTTACTTTTATTAAACAATTCTAGTTGGATTTGCCTTTTGGGGAGTCTTTGTTTATGGCATTCTAAGCTAACAAAACCCAGCTAAGCCGAAGGATGGATTACTGAAAATCAAAGCTAGCTCTCCTAACCGGGACAATGGAGCCTCGCCACGACACCTGGGAGGCCCACACTCCAATATGATCAAGTATTCTCTTTGAGAGAAGGTCACCAAAAGTTCACTTTTACAGAGAGGTTCTTATTCTCAGTTAATGGGGCTCCCTGTAGCATGGTCCTGCAGTTTCTTCACATAAAAAGGATGGATTGTCAAAGAAATTACCTTTAAAGTTCCTCCCCGGCAAACTGATTGGAAAGGACAGCCCAAGAGTTGTGTCCTGGCCAGCAGAGCACTCCATGACCCAGCCACACAAGCTGTTGTGCCTCTGCCCTTCTGCAGCTTAGGACTTGTCAGCAGTTTGATTGGGACCCCTTGTTTCTGGGCAAGAGCCACTCGTTTAGGGTTGTGTTTTATAGAACAGTCTCCTGCCTGGGCTTTGCAGCAAATCATTTAATCTTTTCATGCTGTGGAAATGGAGACACTTCCAGTCCTTTGGGGCTTTTATGTACTTTTCATATCATAAGTGAGATGGACTAGGTCCTTTTTTGGTCCTGAAGAACTAAAGACCAAATCAAAACACATAAGCAGAGCCAGACTTGGCGCTTGTTTTGTGTGTGTTACGTATGTCATTTCCTGCCGATGTAATTGATCCCCAGTCATAGCTGGGCCCAGGCCCAGCTGTGGAAGACTCTGGGGATTATTCTTTCTGATGCCTTTCTGACTCAGCTGACTCATTTTTCCCAGAAAGGGGAGAGATGGGAGTAGGGTGTGAGAAGCGTGTGACCTAAAGCCAATATTATCTGCTGGGAGAAATAGGTATGGGCTCTTTAGGCTTGCTTTAAACTTTATTCCTAGAGGTGCAGGAAGAAAATTCTGTAGAAATTCAGTTATCTTTTTATAATTACTTCGATTTTGCATAGAAGAGAAAAGTAAGACTATCAGACCAAGTGTTTATTTGGGCTTTGGCTCCAGAGGAGCTACACTAATTTTTTTATGTTATTGGCATTATATTTTTGCAAATAAGAACACTAATCAGAGCATTGTTATCAAGCAATTATTTTCATTAGTAATTATTAGATTAAATCTCTTCCAAGAAACATTCTGTGTGCCAGAAGATGACACAGTTTTTCACAGGAAAGTGGTAGAACTTTGTTCCCATTTTGAACTTGCTCAGTAAGAAGCATTGCAGGGGTGCTGTTAGATCCATGATGCTGAGGTACTAATTTAGGTAACAGAACTGAGATGAAACTTTAATTCCCAGTATTCAAATCCGGTAGGCTGAATCCAGCAGAATTGACATGTGGCTTTTTCATTAACTTGGGGTTTTTTTTTCCCACCTAGTTTTCAAAGGAGGCAGTTGCATCTTTTTATGCTACAGAAATGAGGGTGTTTCTAATGTTTTGGGTATTTTAGGATTCTAGCAAGAAGGTTTAGGGCCCAACTGAGAGGAGGAGCTGACTGAAGAACACTCTGAGCAGTGCATGTTAATTATCAATGTAATTCATGGTCAGCCACGCAACAGCTGCATGATTCATTTTGCAGCATGAGCTTGGACACCGATCTCCTGGAGCTTCTGGAGGGGGACACAGGTTGGGGTGGCAGTGCATTAACAGGGCTGCAGGATGACTTTTTTTAAAGCACTGACCACCAGAAGGTATGTGGGCAGGTGTGGTTAGCAGCAGAAAATCAAGCTGTGCTCTGATGTACAAAGCTTGATGGCCCTTCCCTTCATATACTTCACTAAAACAGTTCAGGATAATTAAGTATCTAAGTTAATAGACTGTTTCCTAATCCCCTGGGACTGCTTGGAGTCTTTCAGATCAGATAGGTGGGCTTTGTGGCAGGCCTGTGTATTAAAGCCCTCATGCTTGAGTGTGAAATCAGCCCAGCCAGCCTTTATGTGTGACACCTCTCTCTTACTCTTTTCAATGTGTGATATACTCACCCCTGTCCCCACTCCCATCAGTTTCTCCAGTGGCTAGTTTTGTGTTTCTGATGCCACAAACTGGGAGTGAGAAGATCTCCCCTCAAGAGCCCCTGAATTTGGTGCTGCTTTGTGCCATGACAGATGCCTGGAGGAAAGGGATGTTAATTCTGCACGTTTGCATCCCAACAGTGACCACACCTCCATAAACCCTGTGTGGCTGAGGTGCTGTGCTCATGCAGAAACCACCACTCTCCCAGCTGAACTCTGGCTGGGAGCTCACAGAAGCTGTTCTGATGAATGCCCCAACCAGAATCTTTGCTATTTTGTCACTTTAAACAGTTTCTATTCAACAAAACCAGGGGCCTGGGGATGGAGGTACAGCATCTGCTGTGTCAGTTTCTGCCTCACTTTTGTTTTTTTTGAGTTTTCTAATTAGTTTATATTCCAATAAATCCTTAATACAACTGCTTTAAAACAATAGAAAATAAAACAAAGAGAGGAATTTAAATTGCTTATGGCTTGCTTTGTATGGCTTCCAGGCATTTGAGCAATTTTGCTTACAAGTATCCTGTAACCTATTTCCAAAGGCCACTAGCAGATAATTATATTTGGTTAATTTACATACTTTCAGTTTATAATCCTAATTAGTTCTCCAACCAGTAGTCCCTAGGCAATATGTAGTCTTACCTCATTTTATTTGCCATCCCTACTGTGCAAGTTCTCTTAATTTACAAAAAAATGCTGTTAGGTTTGGTTCAGGGCTTTCCCATTTCAGAGCACATCCAAACCGGGTGATTCCATGCCGATTTAAACCCTACTTGCAAATAAGTATTTTACATTTTTATAGATTTTACATCTGGGAGACATTCTGCAATTTAGGGAAGCTGACCCCCGTCTGACACAGAGCCCTGTTTGCATTGCAGAGAATCAGGTCAAATTCTGCACCAGCCCGTACCCAGGGTGTCCTGGGGGCTGAGTGTCGGTCTGTAACCAGGAGCAGGGATGGCTGTGGGGCAGCAGGAATGAGTAAGGGCTCTGTGAGAGCCCAGGGGAGCTGCTCACACACGGTCTGGTCCAACCTCTCACGCTGCTTGGGAATTGCTTGCTCCCCCTTTGTGTATTTAGGATCTTTCTCTGTGTACTTGCTATTCTGGGATCAGTTTTCACCCAGGCTTGAGAGTGTGCTCAGGAAAGTGGCTCAGGAGGGAGTGAAAGGGAGGAGGATGGAAATGAAGATTTATCCTTTCAGGTGACGCTCCCTTTAGTTCCTCTCAGCCTTCCAAGAACACTTGGAATGAGCGTCTCCAATGGAAGGAGCACCTCTCCCAGTGTTGAGCCCTGCAGGAGTCTGAGTATCTGGGGTTGAAGTTGGGTGTCCAGCCAGGATCAACCCACCACACTGTCCCACAGCTGGATGGTGCCCCAGCACCCCGTGCCCAGGTGTGAGGATGCTGTGCAGGGATGTGTGACCCTGGGGAGAGTGTTGGGTGTCGGGTATGACCTGCAGTACCCCAGGAGGCACAACCTCCTCTGTTCCCTGGAGATTTCTTACATGAGACAGCCCGTGGACAACTGGAACAACTCCAGGCGCTACCTTTTAAGCACTGGGGCAACCACTACAATGTCATTTTCAGAAAAGCTGGTGGATGAAATATTTCCTCTTTGGCATCCAAGGCTGCTTTCCAGTCAGATTCATTGCACTGTAATGAGGTCAGGTTTGGATCAACATTATGGCCACTGCCAGTGTTTTCTTGGGAACAATAAAAAGACTCAAAATCTCTCTTCCCAGCACCACATTAAGTACTTTGATAGGGCAATGAAAAGTATGATGATAACTGAAAAAGGAAAATCTGTAGTTTGCAAAGCTTTAGTTCAGACTTCCAGGATAACTGATGGGTTCTGTGAACTGATGCTAATTAATAAATCATAGTGCTGAAGGAGAGAGGTGATTTTTAACTGTCCAAAACAACAACAAATGTTTAGTGAGGAAAAAACTCGAAGGTGTGAGAGTAATTCTTAGCCAATAATTTTATTTCAACATCTTAAAGAATGTAAATTTTCTACTGTTGATGCTTTGGTGTAATTTCTGCAATATCACACTTAAATTCCCAAGTATGTTCTGCTGTTACACACATGTATATAATGCTCAGCATTTATGTAACTGGTGCCCAAAGGCACCATTACCTGTGAGGTTATTCCAAAGCAGCCTGGTTTTATGGTTATTCTTCCTTGTTAGGACATTTCAAATCTTACTCTAGTATTTCCAGGAAGACTAAAGATGGTTTAGCTGCCTTTTCATGCCTGGTTTAAGGATTATTATTCCACATTTATCAGAGCTCTGCCTGTTCACTTGAGTTTGTGTGCTTTAGTATTTTGTTATGGCTCTCACCCCTGCAATTGGGATGAACAGAACATGAACTCAGAGTAAAGGAGATTTGAGACAGATAGAAAATGTCTTAAGAACTGAAAGCAGCGTGTGTGAAAATCCTGTGTTCTTCCCACTGTACCACTTGTGATGATAACTGCTGGTGTATGTCAGGTGAAATCCTGGCTCTAACAAAGTCAATAGAAAAACCTTTCGCAGACTACAGTAGGACTAGCACTTTATCCCAAAGGAAAATAGAGTTTGAAGATAAATTTGCAGAGGCTTATTGACATGAGTGCCAGATTACGTGGGCTGAAAGTGCATTTTCAGGCATGTAAAAGTTTACTGTGGAGCATGGCAGACACACATTCAGTGGTAATTCAGTGCTAGACCACAAAGGGAGGGGAAAAAACTCCCAAACAAATCTGTTGTTTCCTTGTTGATGACAGACAAAACAGGCACTGAGGAGCTGTTCATCTCTCCCCTTCCAGCTTTTCACTTCTATCAGTAAGATTTTAATTTTTGCTCTGTGTAGTTTTTGCTCATGTATAGTTATGACAGAAGAGTCCAGAACAAAAACTTAGAAGGGTTTGGAACCAAGTTATCAAGGGAAAAGGGAGAAGGGATGGGGCATCTGGGAGCAATTCACGAGTCTGTCTGTGGATCCAGCATAACGTTCCAATTTATATCTGAATTCTTAATCAGAAATAGAAAACAAGAAAAGGACTGTGATACCTCTTTGACACCTCACTGTCTTTTTTCACTGTATCTTTCAATTTGCACATTTATTTGCTTTAATATGCTTATATACGCTTTAGGTTATGTATTGTGTTTTTAATGCAAACCCACACTGAAGTCTGTAGGTGGGTTTTCCACACCACTGAGAAACCACAAAGCAAAACTGGAGAGAAAAAGTCCTATTTCTTTCTTAGAGTTCATCTTAAACACCTTGTGAGTTGAAGATATGCACTGCTTGATTCTGCTCTTGACAGTCCTTGTACTTTTCCCTTCATTTCTCCTTTCCTCAAGAAAATCTCGGTCTAAATTCCCCCCAAAGTCAGGTTGCTGATTATTCCCTCAGGTCTGGCTCTGGTGGGTGTCCAGGCACTTCTGTAGCACAGGAGCTATGCTTGAGAAAAGAATATTCTTGGTGGTAAAACCAGAAGGGAGTAAAAAGAATTTAAAATAGTTTGAAATATAAAACAATAATTTATTTTACTTCATTTTTACTTGTTAACGTTTGTAGCTAATGATGATTTCATGAAACTGCTTTTATAATTCAATACATTCAAATCTATAAAGCAAACAGTTACTACCATGGGCTTTTCAAATTCCACAAACTGTCTTATATAAACAAATTAGCTGTACATGCACGTTTCTTCAATAGGTTGCAACATTTGCACATGCTTTAAAATCCTTTAAAGCTGCATTATAGTGTACTTTGCCTCAGGCTTTTCAGATGAAACCTGTATACTCTCTTCAGAAGCCTTAAAAGAAAAAATGTTTAAATGTTGAGCATAACTCTAAAACCTGCTGTTTGATAAATGTTAAATATTACAAGAGAATGACTCTGAGTTTAAACCTTGAGCTAAGTATTGATAAACAATGCTCTGTGTAGAAGTGAACAACAGCAAAATAATATCACAAAAAATGGTTTCACAAAAAAATACGTAAGTGCAGTTGCTCTTGTGGGTTTTTTGCATTTTTTTTTTTTTTTTTTAGATACAGAAAAGCACGGGTACCTTTTAATATGAATATAGGTTAAGCAAATTACCTGTGTAAGTATGGTTAATACATTTCTGATATTTAAACACTTCATGTAAAAGGTAACAAGTAAAAAAGTACAATCAGTGTTCCAAAAAGCACTGCTGATATTGCCTTTGAAGGAGATGGGCAAAGGCTTCCTCTCCACTTTATAATGGAGATCCTGCACCCACAGTTGTAGAGTTCAGTATTTGAACCATAAAGTCGGTGACTGCATCTTATATACAAAAATCTTGCCACATTGAACGAGGCATTGATTCCTACCCCAATGGTAGTGTTTTATGTACATAACTTAGCAATGGGGATTATACAGTAGTCACTGACAGGAAGGAATTGTACACCCGTGTGCCGTCTGGTGACTTTGTTCCGTGGGTTAGCAGTTCCTGGATTGTCATCCAATTGTCAAATATTTTTTTATTCCTCTTCTTCATCATTTTTTTGTGGCTCAGTTCAATGATGTTCATCTCTTTCTTTTCTTCTGCACCTTGCTGTTCCTTTAAGCACTCTAACCTGCTCTGCATCATGAACTCACGCCTCCTCCTCTGCTCCTTCGCCTTCACCAAGTGCTGCTTCCGCTCTTCCTTGCTCCAGTAACGGCCCATCTTCATCTCACTGATGGCATCGTCATCAGTGGTCATCCCGCTGCGCTCCTCCTTGATCTTTATGGCACGTTCCCTCAGCAGCCTGTCCCTCACCGGCCTCTTGGTGATGTAGCGGGTCCCGTCGCTCCTGACCTTGACTTTCCACTCCATCCTCGGTTCGCTCTGGCCCGAGCTGAAGTCTTTGCACATGCTCACCAGGCTCATCTGGCTCTGGGCGTACTCCACGGCGGATTTCTGCTGGATCAGCTGCATGTAGCTCTGATAGTGCTGTGCGTGGGCAGGGATATGAGCGTGTTTGTACGGGGAGTGATGGGACGGGGACGCGTAGGAGCCCGAAGCCTTTTGGCCATGAGTGGGGCTTTTGCTTCCGTCGCTGCCTTTCCTCTCCTTGCTCTCCAGCTGCTTGCCAAGGTCGGGATCTTTAGCGGAGCCGTGGCATTTACCGGCACCGGATTCGTGGCTCTCTGAGCCGGCACACAGACTCTTCTGGGACACGTTATACGCCGCTGCCCCCTCGTTACCTTGGCAGTGAATGCCTTCGGCAGTTCTGCGAAGGGAGTTGTCGGGGGAGATCTCCAGCGTGAGCGGCGTGCTCCGGCAGCTCTCCCCGGTGTTGTAGGCACTCGAGCTGTCCTTGTCGGACTTCTCGGGCAGCTCCGTGATGTCCGAGAGCTCGTGCCTGCGCACGTCGATGCTCGTGTTGTAGTTGCGGAAGCCGCTGTTGTGCAGCATCCAGGGCTCCCGGTACTGATCCTTCAGCTGCTGCATCTTGTGAGCCCTCACGATGTTCAGGCACTCCAGCTCGATGTTGCGCAGCTCCTCGTTCAGCATCTCCAGCTCTCTGTCAACGCTCTCCTGGTCACTCTTGCTCATATCCAGGGTGCTGTTGTGGTAATACAGGCTGTAAGGGCTGGCAGACTTCACCTGGCACTTCAGCTCCAGCAGTTCCCGGAATCGCTCGCACTCGTCCACGGGGATGCCGAGGAAGTCAACGTCTGTGCAGTCGGCCGAGATGAACGACTCGTTGCTGAACTGCATGTCGCCGCTTCCCAGGGTGTCGTGGCTGTATGTCAGCTGCTTCTGGCTCCCCAGGGTGTTGGAGGAGGTGGTGTGATCGTCCGCGTTGTTCTCCTGCTCGGAGCTCTCGTCGTTGCGAGTGCTGTCGTCCGTGCGCCCCACGCCGCTGTCCTTCTCGTGCTGGTTGGATAAGATAGTGGCTGTGTCCGTGGTACCTCCGTCCTCCTCATGCTTCTTCTAGAAACGAAAACAACAACAAAAAAAAAAAAAAAACCAGAAAGGGAAATTATTTCAAGGACACAAAATGTTTCAGGGCGTTTATTTTTAATAGTTTTCTTAATCTGTTATTTTTTACGCTTTCTGTATCTTTGTCTTGCGTGGAAAGAGTATTATTAAGAACTCATAGAAATAGTGACCAAGCCCACAGGCTGCTGTGGACGCGCCTTTCAGAAGAACCCCAGGTCTGTTTCAGTTATGCATCATCAATGGTAGAATTCAAATTTCAAAGTGTTTCTTCTCCACTCAGGTGCACAATACCCAGTCCTACAGCAGTGCCAAAGTGAGAGGGTGTCACTTCACAAAATGTGGGTGTCACTGAGGGTGTAGATTTTTAGAAAACTTGACAAAAAACTCTACAGAAAACTGTTCAAAAACTGCTTTAATCGTGGCAGAATGATGGGAATACAGGCCCAAATCTGTGGCCCTGCGCAGACTTTGCTATGTAAAAACTTTTTCTTTGCCTTTCTCCCCTTATATAGATCTTACTTCAGTAATTTGCCTGAGTTCTCCATTTGGATTCTCAGGTTTTGGGAGGCAGGCTGTTTTCAGTCTGTGCATGCATGTCAAATAAGGAATTATGGAACCCAGCTCTCTGTCTGTTCTGTCCACCAGACACCCAGTACTTCTCTCACTGACCACAGCAAGAAGAGTGGATTTTTAAGAACTGTGATCATGTTTCATAAGGGGCAAAGCACAAAAGGCAGCATTTTAAAACATTTTGCTCTCCGAGATGGAGTTGTGGATAGTCATGTAAAATTCTGATTTTACAGGAAATCCTTTTGGCTTGATCTTGACTTTGCGTCACTTGAGACACACCAAGTGTATTCAGTCAAGCTCAGTATTGGAATATTGAGTGCAGTGGGGAGTCTGACAGCACTGCACACCAGAAGGGCAGTACCTGCTGAAGCATGCTGGCAGTAAATTGCATTGCCTGGTGGTGCTGTTCCTCTAACATGTCCATGTGCAAGTCATCCAGAAAATCATTTCTGTCATCATCCATCCATCCTTCATCCAGCTATGTGAAAAGGGAGGGGAAAAAACAAACCAATTGTTGTCAAAAGAATGAAGACTGACATAAATTAGTTTTTTTCTTTGTGGAAAGTGACTGGGAAATCTCAGGGGAATCCTTCCTGTGACGGTGCTGCCGTGTCCTGGGAAGGAGCACGCGTGTGCTTGCACTAAGTGTGGGTATTGACTGTCCTACCTCCCCCCACAGCTGCCTCCATCTCCAACAGCGTGGTTTTAACTTTAACAACCCCTTACATACAAAAAAACTCCGGCCTCTTCATCCATGGAAATAATTCTAAGAGTTGGGGCTGTTTTGGTTTTTGCACAACTTGATTAGGATGTATGAAAATACTCTGGAGCCCGAAGCTTGAACACACTATTTGTGAGGCAGCATCAAGGACCAGAGGGAAAACCTGGCTGGGGTGTGCAGGACGTTTTTACTCCCATCCTCAATTATCCCTGTGGGAGAGATGAGACACTTCCAGGCTAATAGGATAGTGATGATCCTGACCCGGTGTCTCCAGGTGCACTGGCAAGGGCTGCTCTCACAGCACCAGGAGCAGAGACAGATCAAACAATGGTGCTCCTGGCTGTTTGTTCAGCACCTTTGTTGTGCTAATCCCCGCTCTACAAAGGGATCTGGTTCAACCTTTTATTACAGCTGAGGAGGCTCCTTGACAGTGTTCAACTGCTTTAAGAGGTGGTGTATGCAGGGCTAAATTATAGGTGTTTTAATGAATGAATAATCAATAGCCATAGGAGTTAGAGTTCAGTGTGTTCTTCAAAACTGTGGCTTAAAACCATCCATAATACCTTGCACTGATGTTTGTAATAGCATTGCAGCACATATAAATCACTACATGTCTTAGAAATTGAACTTTAATATAAAAAAATATTATATATATATGTAAGTACTGTGACTGCTGAATTCCATTATTTTAGACCATATATATGTCCAGCCAAACTGTATAATATGGTTTTATGGAGACTGGTAGACTTAGGTAGGTTAAAATTCTTTGAAAGAACTACTTTCTACACAACAGCAGCTGTTGTAAATAAGACTCAAGTGAGGGTTTTTTTGTTGTTATTGCCACAGTACCTGAATTTCTGGTCTTGCCACAAGTAAGGAGATATTCTTGCTCTCCTCACTGGTGAGAAGTGCCACAGCTTCCTCTCGGTTCTGCACCTCTATGCCGTTGATCTTTAAGGAAAAGAGCAACACAGTGAGATATTTTCATAGGGACACTTGGATGCTGCTGTGAGGAGTCTGACAGAACTGCCTGGCTGGGCACATCTCCAGCCTTGTGCCAGGGGAGGGTTGGGCAGGAGTGGTAGTTTGGACACGAGATGCTGTGCCATCCCTCTGCGTGGCAGAACTGGGTTATGATTATTATTACAGAGCCCTTCACACACATCCCGTACCTGAATGATGCGATCCCCTTCCCGCAGCCGCCCGTCCCTGGCAGCGATGCTGTTGGGATCAATCTGCAAAACAAGGGAACTGTGAGTGCTCTGGAGGTTTGAGAGCTCAGGATTTACTTCCCTGGTAACCCCAGTATTGGTAACACGACCGATGGTGTAACCAGTGCGCTTGTCGTTGCTGCTCTACCTGTGCTTGTTTCACGTCTGGCTCGGTGACTACAGGACTTCTCCTTGCTCATGTCAAAGTGAAATGCAAATTAAAATGATCAAGTCAACCCCAAAACATTTCTCCCTGAGCTGCATCTTCAGAGAATGCAGGTTTATCATGTTTGCCTGGTATCTGGTCATCTCATTTTGCTTCACACAGTGCTCTGATTAGAACCAGTTTTTGCATACAGAACAGGAAGGGTTATTTGCTAAGTGGGTCAATTTTAATGGAAGACTTTAGATGTAGTTACGAATTTCCTTCCCCAAACTGCTGCTATTAATTTGATATGGATCTGCATCATAAAAAGTAGATGTATAATATGATACTTCTTTCATGGAAAGGGACAAAGAAAGACAAATAGACCCCAAATACTTGCAAATAAAAATGTGCCTTTTTTTTTTTTTAAAAATAAATAATTTGTACTGCTTCAGGGATAATTAAGAAGAAAAATTAATAGGGGGAATACATTAAAAATACTTTGAAGGCATTATCTGAAATTCAATGCTGAGACTGTTTTGGGGCAAAATGAACATTAAATGGTAATATAACCAAGTTTGACTTCAGTGGGTGCAGGACTGCACTCAGTTTGGAAAAAAGGAAAGTAATTAGATTTCTTCCAATTACTGCATTCTGGCTGTTTTTCTAACATGGTACAAACAGAAGACAAATGTCTTAAATGCCCAACAATGCAGTTTAAAAGACAAATTGTATCTTATGGAAATCAGCTCAATCTTACCTCACTCACATAAATCCCCATGTCATCTTCGTCATCTGTCCTGTAACAGACAGTGAGGCCAAGCTTGTCCTGGCTGTTCGCTCTATGTAAATCGACTTCCTGAGGTTCAAAAAAAAGGAAAGATAAAGGAAAATACATTGTCAGTGAGACACCAGTGAGTGATGGAAGCAATTTTTCAAATACAATGAAAATATTTGGCTTAAGTGATATAGTGGATCTCTTTTCATTTCACTTGTAGATGAGGTTAACTTACTGAGCAAAACGTGATTATATGCAGACAATCAATACCTGGGGCATTTCTGACCCTTCAATCAATATGAAGTCATTTTAAAAATAGACCTTTTACTGATCTTAAGGAAGAAAAATTACCTGTATTTCATGTAGTGGTAAGACTTCAAAGGCTAAAATACTTAGAAAGTATGATTTCAATATTTGTCACAGCTGATACATATTTCCTTATAAGCAGGGAAGTTCTCTGGCTTTTCAGAGAAAAATATAATACTCTATTACCTTAAATCTTATAATTTTCATGAGATGATCTAATAAATTTCTCATAAGTGTGACTGAAGATCGATATATTCTCATCAAAGCATTTGGTATTGGTAATAGAACTATAATAAGCCCTTCAGTATCTTGGTTTCAGCAGGTCACGGTGGTCTTGTTAGTCTCGGAGATATTTTAAGCCACCCTAAAAATACATGTTCTTCCTGTACGCCTTCTGGCCACGAGGAATTCCCGAGGAGGCAGATGTGGGCTCACGGGAAAAAGGGGGACCAAGCAAAGGGACACAGGCTGAGCAAGAGTGGGGGGGGACCAAGGGGCTGTCCCAGCCCCAGGGCAGACCCTCCATGCCGTGTCCGTGCCTGGACCTGCCGTTCCAGGGGGAGAGTCCCGAAAACACGACTCCTTCTCCCCGCGCGTCTCCGCCGCGACCCACGCTGTGCCACTTGGAAGGGGCAAGACAACAAAACAAGCTGATATGAATAATTTATCGGTGCATCTACACGACAGCTGCCAAGATCAGCAATCTCGTGTTATTTACTTGTCAACATGTGTAATTTCTTTCTTTTTTTTTTTTTTTAATCCTGAAGAGACGTAGCTGTAAATGTCAGTGACATTTCAGCTGGTATTTAAGTGCTTTCAATCAATAGTATCCATGGTGAGCTGCTGCGCTTTTTCTCCCTCTTTTGTTACTTAAGGGCTTGAGCACAATGCTTTAATAGCGGGCTTTTTTCAGATTTCTGAAGCTTTCTAGAGAGGAGATGGAGATTCTTCAAAAGGAAAGATGAGGCAAAGTGGATTCAGTTCTGATCTCAGCTGATCCTTGGGAACGCCACTGCGGTCCATGGGTTTATCCTGTGTTTAATCACGGTGTGAACTGGGGATGAGCTGGGAGTTTGTGGATTGGGCCTAATCCAGGCCTAGAGGGATTCCCATATTCCCCACATACTTTAAGAAAATTTTTTTCACCTCTTTGGGAAGGTTTTTATATGCTTTACTGATTTGAAAACGTGGCGAGAAACTAGTGCTGTGGCTCATCGTACTGCTTGTCATACTGGCAGTGGAAAAATATATACATATAATGTTAAAACCCCCCATAAAAAACAAACAGAAAAGTGTGGTGACTTTGGCTATTATTCAACTAGATCCTGTGTAACCACAAACACTTGCCAACACCTTCTGGAGTGGAAGGAAAACAGGGAGCAAGCTGTTAGCTTCATTTACCTGCCACATGTTTTGACTAACAATAGATGTTTTTCGAACAGTGTACAACCATAAAGGGTCTCATAATTAAAAATAAAGTGGGGATTTATATTTAAAATGTGCCATCCAAGGCATCACCTGTGATACACTGGAAGGTAATAAATCATCTGGTAAATTAAGTAATATATATTTTAGAAGGAAAAAGCATAGCTGTAGTTTAAAAACAGAAAGAGCAAAACAAGCTATAGCAAATAAAAGAATTCATAGAGCAGGTGTTTATAACCTGAATTTTTATGAGTAATTAGTTGACAGACTTACTCCTGGGTACAATCCCTCTAGTCCTTGGTAGGAATAGAGTAAATGGGTTTGATGCTACCCAAATATGATAATTTTCCAAACTCAAAGATAGGAACAGCTGCTTTCTACGGGTCTTTGCGTCAGTGAAGTTTTAATGCAATCATAAAGGTTTGAAATACTTGAGAGATAAAAGTGTGCAATTCCAGTTGGAGTTGAAGAATCAACAGCAGAGTCTTCAAAGCAAAGGTTATTTTCCGCGTTCGGAGGCGAGTCTGTAACGCAGAGATACAGGAAAGGGGAGAACAGCAAACTGGCACCTGCAAGGACAGGTTTTGTGGCAGCTTGTGTAAATGTACCAGGAATTAATTAAACAGGAGGAATTAATGTGGGGCTGGAGAACTTCGGAGGTGTGAGTTCATGTGCTTGTGATGCCACAGGACTTGACATTTCTCCCTGTTCTGTCTCCAGGGTTGCATTTCCAGAGCCTCTGCCAGGCACAGGCTCCCGGGGATCAGCCTGGAGATGAAAGCGTGTTTAGTGCTGAGCTGGGGCTCAGATCCTGTTGAAATGAGCTGCATAAACCTCTCAGCCCCCAGCACTGCAGAAGGGAGACACAGAGGAGGTTCAGCACCTGGGCTGGACCCGCAGAAATCAGTTGGCAGACACTGGTGGAACCCACAAAGCGTGGGAACATCACGGCCGTGTTAATATGATAACAGTTAAAATTCCATCTATGACAATTTGTATGCTCACAGATAATTCAACTCCGCTTCTTTAGATCAGGTGAAAGTGACATTTTGAGAGACATTCCAGAGAAGGATTTGGATGCTCTTTCAAAATAGTCTGTGCAAGAGAACTGTCTGAAAGATTATTGGCTCCACATCAAATGCAGAGCCAAGGAGGGCTTGAAGAGCTGATTGCTGAAATCCATATGGCATTTGTAGCAAGGCAAAAAGAAATGAACATGCCCTATGACATTATACCTGCAACTACTCATAATAATGAATTAGGAGCAAGTGATAATAGTAAATTAACCTCTATAAGCTCAGAAGATCCTTCATTTGTAAAGGGTTATTGAATTATTGTACTGCTGATTTAGAATTATGGCCTGTCTGCACATTTACAAAAATCAAAGTTCTTTCTCTAACAGGGCAGAAATGAGAAGTAGAAATCTGAAATGAGAGGACAGGGATGGATAAAAAAAGTTCAGACATTGACAAAGCCTTATCCACAGCTTGCATGGGATGTGCTCTGTCCCTCTCTCTGTAAAATGTGGTGGGATTTTTTCTGTACTGACCTCTGACATACCGGACCAGCAGGGCCCACTTTTTAGCTATTCCATTAATAGGTTTCAAGCAGAAAAGAATGACAGGGAAGTAAATATAAAGAACTATTTCCTTTTATACTGTATGGAGGCCTTCTCACTACCTTTTGGCAATGACTCTGGTACAGTTAGGAGGAAAAGTCTTTTTCTTGCTGTCTCAGACCTAAGAAAGTGATTTTTGCATTTGTATTTTCACATAAATGTGGTTTTCATCACAGATAAAAAGCACAAGTCCCACGTCTCTGCTTTTCAGGAAAGAAAGTTTTATAAACCTGGTTTTCTTTCCCTAACTCTTTGCCCTAGAGAAGAAGTAAAAATCTACCTGGAGGTTTCTGTGCCACCTCAGCTCTATGACGGCAATTCTCTAACCAGACAGAGACTGGAACCAGCTTTAGTCATCAGTGGGGCTTGGGAGGGCTGAAGGAAAGTGTTTCTCACCCTGATGAAAAGCGGTTTAGGATGCCTCAGTAGGACAACTTGAAGGATGCCCAGGCTCTTTGCCAAGCAGATGGGCAATGGTCCATGATTTAGACCTCTCCCATGCAGTATGAGGTGTTAAAGCCAGGTTTAAGCTCTCCAGAGAGCTAAGGAAGGACAACCTTTCAGTATTGGCTTGTGAGCAAGCTGAGATGTTTTACCACTTTTGCATTTGCTCCAAACGAGGAACATACAAATGTTTGTCTTAGAAAGTACAGCTGTGCAGCTTTTTAAACCTTTACATATTCAATCACTGCCTGAAGCAGGCCTGGGCTGCAGTCCTTTGTATTCAGAGACACAGCAATGCCTTGAGAAGCTCCTGATCTGTGCAACTCCCTGCAGAGCCGGAGTTTTCATAGAGAAGAAATATATTCACATAAAAGATGCTTTGAAATGCTTTACAACCAGGATGGAATAAAAATTGCAGAGTGCCTGTGATGGAGCCTCCCAATTCCCGTGTTCAGACAGTCACCCCTTGCCTCCTCCCCTGCCCTGCAAATAGATTACTGAAGAAGTAAAAGAAAAATTTCAGCCAAAGCAGCGAAGTATAGTAGAGGGGAGAGCTTGAAACCCTGGTACTCAGGTTTTATTTATGGTTTCCTAAAAGCAGGGGAAGTATTAGTTTCAGGTTTTGAAGCAGAGATTTTGGAGCTTGGTACGTTCATATTTTGGCTCATGAGATGTCATGGTTTCGTGCTGGGAACACTGGGAGCTGTGCACTGGGTGGGCAAGAAGCTCTCTGAATGAATCTGTTGTCCTCCTTCAGTCTTTTGACACGAACGCTTCACTTCTGTCCAAGACTGAGTAAGAGTGTCAGAGGGAAATGTCTCAGCAGTTAAAACAGTTCATGTTTTCACCTCCAAGTTTTGCTGAGTCTCAACCAACCATTCAGCTGAGTTCAGTTCTACTTGGAAAGAAGGAAGACCTACATACAAGTTGCATATTGTAAAGGGTGAAGACAGAAAGTCAAATGGGAGGGAACAAGCCCCTTTTTGATGTAGAATGTTCTCCTTTGTAATGTGAGAAAGTTACACTGAGAGAGCCCTCGCTTGGGCTGTGTCTGACAGCTGGCCAGACTTGTTTGAATAAACATATTAATGCATAACACTGCTGGGGAATCCTGGAGTGACATTATTCTTCCTTTATGAGCCTGAAATGACTTCTAGCTGGGCCTCTGTGAAGAATGAATGTACTTTTAATTTATAATAAAATAGGAGTTCAGGATTTAGTCCCTCTTTACTTGTGGCATGTAAACTTCAAAAGAAAAGAAACGGTATTTATTTATTTTTGTAATAGGGAATATAGGGCAGTTACCTCTGAGTCATCAATTTTAAGACAAATGTTGAGAGATAAAACGGAGAATACAATTTTGGCATCTCAGCAATACTGCCAGCATAAATTCCTTCCTATGGATATTTACATTAGAAGCTTGTTGTGAACTTGGGTATTTCACCTTTTTTGTCTTGTTTACTTGTTACAAATCACTAACCAGTCAGTTATAGACCATAAAAGTTTAGATGAGGAGCTTCTGATTTAAATTCAAAGCACATTTTATAGACACACAAACCCAGGAGGCTGACTTGATGGCTTTCTTACTTTCGACATTCCTGCTGCAGTCAATGAAACTGTGCCTTTGTGGTCTTTTAAAACATATCTATCAAAAGGCAAACAAAAAAGCAACCAGCCAGTTGAGTCCCTGTTAGCACTTTGACCTTACCATTGATCATAGTCTTTACAATTTGAACAGGAATCTTCAGTGGTTTTTAAGAAATACTATTAGGGTACAGACACTTTTCTAATGTTCATTTCCCTGTGTTACTGGGCTGATCACCTTTTGCCATCAAGTACTATATCAATGTCAAAATTATTAATGTTGTGGTTTAAGGCATATTAGCATTTGGCTACTGGAGTGTGTGTGTTTAAATTGTTTTCAGCTCAACTGGTTGACCTCCTAATGGAAGCAATATAACTGTTTAGCTTTCCTCAAAAACAGATTTTGGAAAGACGCTGGTGGAAATATACTGTTTTGTTCTACATTTTCCTTTAAGACAGAAATCTATATTGTATTTGTTTTTATATAAGAAGAAAAAAAAGGCCCTTGTTTGAAAAGTAAGGCCTTGAAGTCCGCTAAGTAGCATTTGTTTTACAGGCACTTTGATTTTATCCTGCCTTTGATTTACGTTTGTATACAGAGATGAATTGCTACCAGATCTGCAGAATTTGAAAACAGCTTGCAAACTTTTTTATGGGGTTTTAGTCCTTGATCCTGCAAACACTTTTATAGAAGGGAACAACTTCGTGCTCGCAGAGCGACTGAACTCTGCTCCCACTGAAGGTGTTGATAAATGTCCCTCTGATTTAACCAGAGTGACAGGCAGGTCAGCAGTGCCAGCTTTGACAAATAGGTGTTAGCAGGACCAGGATCTAAGAAATCAGAAGAGCAAGCCAGCTAAGGGTAAACTATTCACTTAATATTTTGGATATCTTGGATAGATTAGCTGGGTCAGACATAGCTGGCAGTATCTAGAAGTATTGGGATACTTTACTGCTATTCATTACAAATGACTAAAAACACTTCACTGGGTCACTTCTGCTTAAGTATCTTGCAGAACTGAGGCCCACAATTTATGTGCTGTGCTCTGAATGGCTGGGAGCAGGTTATTAAAATTAAGCATGAGAAAACTGAAGATGAACTTCTGAAGGTATATACAAGCAAAAGTGATTCTTAAAGATCTGGCAGGAAAATGGACTTGCATACTTTAGTGACTGGTTCAACTTTTATTATTTGTAATTTCATACATATATACATATGTCACTTTTAAGTAATGAAAAAGGGAGGAACAGCTTAGTATAGCGGCAAATCTATCCTGGTCTTGTCTTGTAAACTTAACATACTTCTGAATTGCATGATCAAGACAAGAACATCTGTTTCTCAGCTGGGGAATATTTAAGAGAAACTCACACATTTTTACTGTGGTTATGTGGAACAGGCCCTGCCACTCAGCAGAGCCTTTCAGATTTTCAGAAAGCCTAAATCAGCACAGTTACACAGAATTTAATTAATGGAATCAATGACTTCATTATTTATGCTAATTTGTGAGCTGAAGATCATCAGTCCCTGGTGCACAGTTCAGTGAATTGCTAAAGGTATCAGCAAGGTTTGCAACTGCAAAGTAACCAGTGAGCAACGTTACCGCAAATATCTGCTTTGAAATGTCTTTTCACTTTATGTGCAATACAAGGACCAAGACATGCACACCTTAAACTATCAGAAAATGAAAGAGTAACTCAGAGTAGCTACCTCTAATTCCAACTCATCCCGGTCCATTTCTTGATGAATTCCTCCCATGTAGTCGTTTGGATCATAGTATTCATGCACTGATGGATGGCTGGGGAAAAAAATGGCATGTTTTAGGACAGCACTCAGTGTTCTAATGAGCATGTTAATGGCATTCCAAGCTTGTAGCTCATTGTGAACCACCAAGGAAGGAGCTGCATGTGCTTAATTCTATGTGCATGTGCTTACACCATTTACACCAGTAAGTGTTTTAAACCAAAATTACACGTATTGCAGGAGGACAGCCTGCTGTTTTTTACATGCTTTCGCTGTCTATACTTTGGAAGTTTAAGTCCTGTAATGCTCTTGTGATCACTGTTTTCTACGCTGGCATTTTCTTCTGCAGTGAAAAGTAAACTCCCTTTAATTCTCTGTTAACTAGATACAACTCTGAGGCTATTTATGTAACAGCATCTGCTAATTGGCTACGATACCCAACTTGTCAGAGGCAGGGTAGATTAATCTGAATGAGATTTGGAGAAGTTAGAAGAAGCATTAGGAAAAATGACTCTGTTTGCTTGCACATGCTGGCTGACAGCACACTGGAACAGCTGCCTGCCTGCTCTCACAGGTCAGGATAGCCGTGAGATGGGCCGTGTGGGGAAGACCAACCTCCCCAGCTCAGAGGAAGGTCAGTGGTGATGCCAGCAGTTTGTATCTCTCCCACAATTACGGAGCAACACGGAATTGAGAGGGCTGAACTGGAATAATGCAGGCATGTTGCGACCTAAATCAGAGAATCACGGACTGGTTTGGCTTGGAAAGGTCCTTAAAGATAACCTGCTTTCAATCCCCCTGCCATGGGAAGGGCCATTTTCCACTAGACCAGGCTGCTCAAAGCCCCAGCCAGCCAGGACTGAAACACTTTCAGGGACGGGCATCCACCACTTCTTTGGGAAACCTGTTCCAGGGTTTCACCACTCTCACAGGGAAGAATTTAATCCTAAATGATTCATCAGGAATGAATCTTTGCCATTTTCTTAATGCAATTGGTTTTTCAGTTTGTACAAGTTGGAGGTACTGAAAGCCCCTCTTGCAGACGTGGTTTGGGGTGTGCAGTGTCAGTGCTCGAGAATAGTCACGTCCTCTCCACAGTGCTGCAAGCCCTGCTGTTTGCTCGCTGCAAGCATGCTCAAAGCTTACAGCCTTTTGTCAAACATTGCCACTAAGTCGTGCTGCTGTGCTTGAATTTTCAGTGGGCTGGGAACAGGTGGCCATGCCGGAATATCCGCTGGAACCACCTTTCAAGCATCGGCGGAGTCACGAAAGGAACAGACCCCGCACACAGAATCCCAGCTCCTGGCTGGATGTGGGAATGTAGCAGTGCCTGTTTGCAGCCAAACCCTGTTTCCCAGGAGCACTGACAGGCATGTCTGGAGGGCTGCACTGGGGGTGTGTGTGTGTGTGATCAGTGTTCCCCTCCCAGAGCGGTCCGGCACGCTTGTCCTGCCTCTCACTGCACGCGGCATCATCCCAAAGCCAGGGACTGCTGTGCCTTGACCAGATCAGCCTCTCACACACAGCAACTGAGACAGTCAGAATCCTTTCTAGTCCTTGTTCCCTGTGGAGATGCGTGGCAGGATGACAGGCAATTTGCAAGGGGTTCCTTGGGGAGCTGTTTTCCTCTCAAACAGCATGTGAGGGCAGGGGGTGTATGCACCAGGAGATAATTGTCATTTGTATTTGTAAGTACAAAAGCATCAAATTACCATTAACAATAATTAAAATTTGATTCTAAAATATCCTTGACAACACTGGTAAGTAATTTTAGTCCTAGAAAATAACTTATTTGAGTAACAGAGCTGCAGGGTTATAATAAAGTAATTAATACGCTGGAACAGAATGCAGCAGCTCTTAGCATTACACAATTTATGGCAGCCATAAAAAATAAAGTTAAAACATAAGCAACCCAAAGAGGCAGTGAGAGGAATTACAAAATGCAATAACTTTATCCATCAAATGCCAGCAAAAAAATGAGCTTTATGAGGCCACGTTGTGACTCAGTGGCATTACTCATGTGAGTAATGGCTTGCTAATGTGTAGGAAAAATGAAAATGTTGTGAGTTATGGCTGAACGGTGTATGAATCCTGGCTGCTCCCAGGGGGGCACGTTCACCAGCAAGTCAAGGTGAGTCTGTGAACTACTTCTAACATGCCACGCTAAGGAACACAAGGATTCTCAAGGGCTTCACAAGTGTGACTTACTCTTCAGGCAGGAGATAGGGGTCCAGCACGGACACGGGCGGGGTGGGAGAGCCCATCTTGCTCAGGGCCATGATGTGCTCGAAGGTGATGTCCGTCTGAGTGGCCACATCCACCAGCTGGGAGTCGGGAGCGGGAGCGAAGGGCTTGGAGCGCGGGGTCCTCCTCAGCACCTGCACCACGATGGGCTCCTTGGCTGTTTTGAAAGCTTCCACCGCCTGCTCGTGCGTGGCCTTGGACAAATCCTTCCCATTGACCTGCGGGCAGAAACCGAGGGAGAGACACGGTCAGGAAGGGAGGGTGTCTTTGTTGGCTTGGGCTGTTTATCTACAAGTCTCAGCTTCCACCTCAAGGTATTTGCAGCCAGTGCTGGGAACGATTCCTGCGATGTTGTTCATCTCTCGTTTTCCCCTTTCACTGCAGTAGTAACTTCACAAATCGTATGCTCTGCTTTTTGTTCTGATAGATTTTACCAGGCTTGCTCTTTGAGCTGAGTACAAACCAGCATCCCATTTGTTTCTTGCAGATTAGAAATCCCTCAACCCTTGTTCAAACAGAACAAGTTATTGATTCCCTTGTAATTTTTTCTAGGTTTTGTTTGTTTTTTTCAGTCTTGTAACCTTTTTGCTGAACAGAACTGAAATTACAAAACGTTTTTGTGTCTGATAAACAATTTTTCAGATCAAACATGATGGTGGCACTCAGGCACTGCAAAAAAACCCCTCTGTTTTAGGATAGGGAATAGAAATAGTACAGACATGCCAGGCTTTCGAAGGTGGGGTCTGAAAATTAGGACATGGGTCACTCCCATCTCAAAGGAGTAGTGAAGTTTTTGTTCACATGAGCAAACCCAAAATGAGACATAAAGTTCTACACACAGATTCAAACCTTTGGCAAGCAAGTTGTCCTTCCTGATCCAGAGAGAGGCCCTGGGCTTCCTTCTTTGCAGGGTTTCTAATGAATCCTTTCTTAAGTATCTAAGTCTACCAGGGGCAGTGAAAGAGATGAGCTCATGTTTGTCAGAGTTTGTATAAAGCTGCAAAGCCGTAATTCTCATTTTGAGTTTTGGTTCATGAGAACCAAACTGTCAGATTTGTAATTTTAAGGGAGCTAAAAGCAATGTGGAACAAACTCCAAAAGGTAACTGTGGTAAAAGGACAGAATATGTGTTCACTTCCTGCTGCTTCCAGCCCAAGACAACAGATTTCTCTTAAAATTTGCTCTGTTTGTTGAGAAATCTGCAAATCTGAATACTCTATGGGCTTATATGCAAAAAAACTACATTACATAGTGGGAACCATTGGTAACTCTAGTTTTTCTCTCTTTTAACCTGAAAACTGTTGGCAATTTAATACAGATGGGAAAAAAAATCTCAAACCAAACCATTACAGAGAAGCTGCCCAGAGCAATTTGTTTGTGAAAGCTGATAGCGAAATTACCACCCTAAAGCATCATATTATCATGGAACTGTTACCATGGTCTTTGGACTGGGACAAGTGTTGCCTGGCACAGAGATAAACTGCAATTTGAGATGTGAAGATGGTACTTGTACTGTCTATGGTATCAGTCCTTCTGATCAGCTCTTTATTTCACTTTTTTCTTCCCTGGGAGGGTGGGCAGGCCCTGGCACAGGGTGCCCAGAGAAGCTGGGGCTGCCCCATCCCTGGGAGTGTCCAAGGCCAGGTTGGACGGGGCTTGGATCACCCTGGGCTGGTGGGAGGTGTCCCTGCCCAGGGCAGGGGGTGGGGCTGGGTGGGCTTTGAGGTCCCTTAAACCCAAACCATTCTGTGATCAAGAACCATACTTCGTTTATATATTTGCTGTATGAATGATGTCTTACATTGTACTCTTCCCAGCCAGACAGCTCTGCACTTGATAATCCATATTACTGTATCCATAACCATAGGTATGAGTCTCACAGTGGCAGTGATGGCTTTCTGCATGGAAGTGCATGGAAAAGTAGCATATTTCTTCCAAGGCATAAAAATAATGAACTGCCTTGATTGGACACAGTTGCAGAAGCCTCAGGTAATACTGGTGGCTGCTACTTTGTCATTTAATCATTTTGTGCGTGTCTGAAATGTACACTAATGTGGTGACTCTGCCACATTAACTTCTTGAATATAATTGAAAACTCTAAAATACACGTCCATTTTCTCTTATCTTTGCTTGTATCAGACTGCACTTAGTTCACACTGTGCAATGCCACGTTTAGTCTCATTAAATTAAGTGGGGCACCGAGTGAGTAACATACTCAGTGCAGTAACTAAATTTAGCCCACACTTTACATATTGCCCACAGCAAAAAGCTGGGTGCTAATAAAGAGGGTTAACCCGAGTGCAGAATAGACTGAAAAGGCTAAATTCCTGCTGAATTACCTTGTGCACATCACACTTCCTACTCTGTCACCTTTGGTTTATCTCAGAGAGGTGATGACACCAGGTTTTTTGTCAGGCCAGCCGAGAGTGGAAGGTGTTAGCATGGCATTTCCTTGCACTGCACACCCCTGCTCGCAGTAATGCACAGCATGGAAAGTTTGGCCCGGTCAAATTAAACATCATTAACTCGCCCAATTGAGCAGATTGCTTTAAAAGGGTTTGTACAGCTGTAAAATTAAGTTCAGCGTAATGTTTTCTCTGGAAAAAGGAAATGCTGATTATGGTTTGAGTTTTATTATTTGCTGCAAATTAAATGTTGCGCATTTTACTGTGTGCATCCTGATTTTTTTTTTTTTTTAAAACAACTAAATCCAACAAGCAATCAAAATAATAGACTTTCAATTGCAGCATGTAGTGTTTTTCAGAAATATGCTCACAGTAACTCCTGAGCAGGAAACTATTCAATGAGATGCTTTCTACATTTTTATGGTAAAATCTGGCAAAATCCTGCAAAGGACAGATTTCCAGTTTATTCCCAAATACTGTAATGAACTTGGAGCATGGACAGTTTAGCACAGGCCTGCATTTTACTTCAGATTCCTCAGGACGCTTTATTTATGCACACCCATGGACTGGCATCCTCTTTGTGCTCTCCTATGTAATTGTTACATAAATAATCATAACTTCAAAGACAGGTTGATGTCATGCAGGGAACAGGCGGTAGTTGGACTGTATCATAAATTGTTACTGCAGGGATTATTTCCAAGTAGTTTCCTGACTATGTTTTCTGCAAGCTGATAATGCTGTGAAAAAGAAGTGCTGCACAGCCAGCCAGAGGGACACAGAACCAGATTCTGGAACTGGGGAGAAGAGCCAGCCGCATTTCATTGTAAAACCTCTCCTCCTGCAAAGGGGACATTGTGTAGAAAAGGTCTTTGACTGTTGGTTGGTAAATTAATAACTCTCAAAGCAGATCTATTTGATGTGAATACAATTTTAAATCACGGGTTTGGTAAGACGACGGTGATTATAGTAAATTGAAAGTAGAACTCACTGTACTGTTGTTATGGGTTTCTTAACCCACTGCTAATTATGGTTGAGGGTTTTGCCTGTAAAAGCAGTAATTCTGTGAACTCTGGCAGCACCCACATCATATTAGGCCAGCAATTCTCTGCACAGTGGCTGTTCACATGATGAGTGGTTTTGGGGTCAGTCCGTGGATCCCCTGCAAAGAGGCTGATTCCGAAACTCCAGCTGAGTGGAATCCTCTCAGCTCTGCAGGTTCCTGCTGTGAGCAGCAGCCTTGGCCACTGGTGGCTGCTGAGCTGTGAGGTGTGGTCAGAACTGCACTAACAGGGTAAGAGCTGATGGGTTGCCCAGAGACATTGCTATTAACCATTCACATCCTGAATGTGGAATGATGGAGGAACATACAGTGATGCAAAAATAGGCTTTAAATTAATTTACAGCAGTAGCTTCCACATTATGTGGCAAATACCAAGCAGTGAAAAGTTTAGAATTACTTTTTTTTTTAAATATATATATTTCCCAACCCACCACACCAATAATATAATTTTCCATTGAAGGGACACGAGGATGGAAGTGCTAAATATTTGGATAATAAAAAGCAGTAATTCTCAAGTCTGCTTTTGTATAAGAGAGATAAACTGATTCTTGGTCTAGAAAAAGTAGCAGGTAATGGTATTTTATTTTTAGTAACACAAAAACGTTGCAGAGGAAAAATATACTGGGATGATCTCAAGGGTTTGATTTCTGGTATCTCTGTAGAGTTAGGTACTTGTGGCTCATCTTGAGTCTACCAGATAGGTGACACTGAGATGTTTAGTTTCCATATTGAAAATTTATCACAACTGACAAACAATTACTGCCAGAGCTTAAAAGCCAATAAACATATCTGTACAGCTTTGCTTTGTTAAAAAAAAAAAAAAAAAAAGTGGCTTTATATTCATAGACTTTATTCCTAATGCTGCTGAATTGTGCTCAGCAATTTTTTTCCTTATAGTTACATCTGAAATAACACAGAAAAAAAATAAAAATCCATGCATATGAATGCTTGAGGAAACTGCCAAAAACTACAAATATGCATAATTTCTTAGGAACATGCCATGTGACAGAGACAATGGGATCTTTCATGGCACAAAAGATGGATAAATTAACTTGTCTGAAATGGTGAAAAGCTGAGCTTTTGGACTTTCTTAGCATTGGGAATATACTGAATGTGGAGAAAGCTGTAGTTAGACTGCAGTGTCTGGAGTTGGACTGAGCTCAATGGACCCTGAGGAAATTTGTGGTGGAGCCAGACAGTAGGTTTAGCCACAGCATGAGACATGGAGATAAATACTCTGAATTAAGACCAGACAGGAAATAAGGAAAGTATGTTTGAAGTTTTTAATTGAAACTCTGTAATGATTATTAAATAGGGTAGTATTTACAGTACTGATTCATAGTATATAGTGTATGTTATATTCTTCTGCACAACAGTAGGCTGCAGAGAGGATGCCACCTAAAATCTACATTGTACAGGCAGCAAAAAATCTATAGACAAGTGTGGTGTAATCCTGTCCAGAAAGAGAGAAAATAACCAACATGCTGTATCTGGCCCCAAATGGAAGCAGCAGATGGACTTCACTGCTGAATCCTAAACATCAGGTGGAAGCGATGAGGAACATCCATGACAGTTTAGGAGGTATGAACACAACAAATACAGCATGACCGTAGTTTAAGATTCAACTTCTAAGAACCACGTAGAAGGCTGGAAAAGTTTGAGTGCTACCTTGGAGATAAACTAGAGTAAAAATGGGCAGTAGGATCTTGTGGGGTGTAGTGCTGGGAACACCCAAGTGCCTTCTTGAGTCTGTTTCCAAATATCTCTCACGTTGGGAGCTACATATTAAGCAGCTTCTCAGGTGCAACATAATATGAGCCTGTATCATCCAATGCTGGATGCGCATCCATGATGGAGAACAGGATGCCACAGTGCCCACAGCCACTGGAAAGGGGCAAAGCACAACCCAGTGATGATTTGTGATCAGTGATGTTCTCCTCAACAAGGAGAAAAGGCAAAAAAAAAAGCCAGAAAAAAACCTCATGTCTCTTTAGGGATGTAAAGAATTCGTGCTACCTTAAGAGGATGTGGCTTTCCATGTAATTTCCCGGTGCTGCAAGTGTGTAAGGTATTGGATATACAGCAGCTTCTCTCTCTGTGAGGGCTCTGTGAGGCATTTGGCATCCTTCCTGTTGACATCCCCTCCTTCCTCTGTTAATTCTGGATGTGTCACAGTGAAATACCTTTTGCAAGGACAGATTTTCTCATGTTTTATACTTTACACACGTGCTATTACCTTAAATAATTATTCTGTTGCGAGGTTTGGGATACTCCAGCAATTCCTGCGCCAACTGCCACTGTTTAGATGTTAATTTCCAGCCAAATCTTCCTGAGGTCAGAATTGGCACAGGGTTGGGAGGCTGGAGCCCTCCAGCCTTCATGCTGTGAGGACAAGGCTGGACCTGCTGTGAAATCAATGGGAATTTGCAGCCAAGACTGAGATGACAGACTTGTTCTCTGTTACTAGAAAACACACTCTTATTTCTGTTTGAGATACGAGGCAAGATAGTACACGGTTGTGCTATTACATAAATGTCATTTTACCATTGGCTGCTGTTTAATTATTTAGCAAGGTAAGTGATTTACATGTTTTATTTCTCCAGGAGGGTAGAGAAGACTAACTAATTGCCACTTTTTAACGACAGGCATAAATTAGAAGCTTTCAGGTATAGCAAAGTATGTCACTTGTTTGTATGGACAAAATTTCCTCCTGGCTCCCACCAATTCTTAGTTATCTTTTCCTTCTGGAAACCCCACTATCAGTTCTTTCTCTTTCCCTGCGACAGCAGAATTTACACACCTGGGTTATTTACATGAGAAAGGTGTTCCTGGAAGGGATTCCCAGTTTCCCACTTCCAGTCACAGTGGGAGCCCCGAGAGGGGATGCAGGGACAGCGGGACAGGGCTGTGCTGGGAAGGGACTGGCACAAGGGATTGAGGGCAGGATGCTCAGTGGATGGAGGTGAGGAATTCTGCATGCAGGGATGAGCACACATCACCTGCAATAGTACAGATGAAGTGTTGGACACTGGCAGAAGTAGTTACTGAAAGGATGAGAAACCCAGAAAATTAGAGTGTGTACTGAGTGTAGTCATAATTATTTAGTACTTTATATTTGCTGAAATAGTATAACATTGTCAGCTGGAAACTAGAAACGTTTCAGTAAAAGAAGATTATTCCATCAAGTTAGACTGAGTTCTGTGGGTTTAATGCCATGAATGGTAAACATTTGTATGCATTGTACAGCTTGTTGGCTCTTCGATGCCTCACAAATGTCACAGAGAAAAAACTTTTTTTGCTTCAGAATGAGTAAGCAGCTTTTCTTTGTAGAAATTCATGCAAATCCTTGGGAAGTGCCCTATAAAAATGCTAGTTCTGTTAGACTACAGACGTCTGTGCTCCATTTAAAACACTTTATGGTCTGATTCACTTCTTTAGCAAGTTCTTAAGAAGTCTGCATATTAAGAAAAAGCAGCACAACTTTAAAGATTTTTCTAGAAGCTAGAGCAGCAAAAAGCCCGTTTTCTAAACCCCCTTTTCCTCAGGAATTGGAGAAAGAAGGTTCGAAATATAGGTTAATTCTTCTTGCAGCTCCATTTAATCCCTCTTTTATTTCCCTCGTATGTACAGTCCCCCTCTCTTTCAAAACCCCAGAATTATATTGTTTAGCAATAGACTGTTTCCATGTGTGTGCATTTCCCTTCTGCCTTGTGAGCCATCCATGACAAAACAGTTAAGAGCAAGGAAAAATTCTTTTACTTAAGAGCACAGAATACATTTGTTCTCCAAACCGTTAACTTGCAAATGGAAAATCTTGGGAGAAAGACCCTGGAAATAAAGGAATTTTTATTTTGCTGGTAATTAGCACATTTAGGTATTAACAAGGCAGCACTAGTACTGTCTGCAGCATACTAAAATGTGCCTGCTCTTGCTTGGGTTCTCAGGCTTTGGTCCTGTGGATCACCACTCAAAATAAAACCACAGGGAATTTTATCATTTGCTTCAATGAAAACACATTTAGAGCAATGCTGGGGCTTCTGAGACTCTTGCGCTTTCTCTAAAAGCAAATTTAGTTGCAGGCCTTTTTTCTTAAATATGTATTAATCATGTTAAATTGCTTTTTATCAGGGCAGAAATACTTTTTTTCAAGTTATTTTTTTTGTATCTGTTCATGGCTTGGTAACTCAGGTTCATCGAAAACACGGAAGTTTTCAGGCCTCCTCTTTTAATGACTTTTTCTGCCATTTCAGCAGCTTGACCCAGAGGGAGCCAATCAATGGTATCTGTGAGTGAGGTACAAATGGCAGCCATAAATAATCATGAATTACTAATGACTGTGATTCAGCAAGTGCAATTACCTGTTTTCTCACATCCTTTGGCTTTGCCCATCTCTAGCACCGCACCTCCAGTGTGGCACCTCAGAAATGCTCTCACCCTCCTCACAAGTGCTCCTCCCAAGAGGCAAAACCTACATCCAGGTATTAATTTACTGCAGAAAATTACAGATTTTTATGAATGAGGACTTTAAAAAAAAGCTGTGTATTCTATATCTATGTCAAGCTATGTTGGCGTAACATAAGAAACCAATTCTTGTACTGAATCAGAGCAGAAGCTCCTGTAGACCAGCACCTTCCTCCCACAGTGCCATGCAGAGGGTGTTTGAGAACAGCCTAAGAGGAAGGCAGATTTGGAGGGAGCTTTCCCCTGCTATGGCCTTCCAGCCCCTACAGCTCACACAGTTCAGTACAGCAATATTTAACACCATGCCTCAATTAAAATCAGAGAAGCACAAGGTGGTGCACAGACCAGGCCTTCAAATAATAATCATTTTAGAAGCACATCAGACTATGCAAACACACACCAAAAGCCAGTGCTGCCTCTGGAGAGCTGCTCCAAGCAGACAGACAAAAGGAATATTGTACAGATGAGAAGATGAAACACAGAACAAGTGAGGTCACACAAGAGCATCTCCCAGCCACTCTGTTAAAGACCATTCTAATTCCCAGCATTCTCATTTCTGCACTGTTTTTCATTGTCTCCCATTCCCTCCTTGTGGGTCCCTTCCAGCTCCAAACATTCTGTGGTTCTGTGAACGGGTGTCGAGTGATTACTCAGTGTAAATGCACATGATTTATACAATGCATAAGCCAAACATGGTTTTAGGCTGAGCACACAATTACTCCTTCTGTGAAGAGAACACTTACTTCCCAGGTGTTCCCAAGGAATCTGACGGCAGTGTTTGAGATACGGCATGACCTCAGCTAAGGGGGTGTCTCAGTGTAAAGCCAGAAGATGTTTCAGTAATTATAAACGAAATGAAATGCCCAGTTCCTGTGCCAGTGGACAATGTGACCAACCCCCCAGGTGTCCCTGTCCGGGATTATCGCTGTTTGGACACAGGGAAGAAAACACTGCCATGATTCTGACCCTCTGTGTTTCGCATGGTGCCATCTGGCTTTTTGCCTAAAGATATCCTGTGCTGATAGGAAGCTTTCCTTCAGTAATCACTGACCACAGCAGTGAGTATTGTAGTACGGTTTAAAGTTTACGTATATTTGATATTATTTAATCTGCCCCTCTCCTGTCAAATCCCTGAGTTGTAACTAAATTCAGGAGGGCCAGCTGGATCTGCTCCCATTCACCCACCTCTGCAAGGACCAATCCCAGTGTACATGTAACTGCAGAGTTCTCCTGTCCTGGTGAAAATGAAGCCTGACCTTTTGTTCCGTTATTAATCAACACAACTAAACACATTTACTAAATCTGCACTTTTTCATTACTCCATATGTTTCCTTTTTCCCAGCCCATGTCTGACATGTGACAGTAAAGCCCAGAGTGATCATCCCTGGTGCTTTCTCCCTTGTGACTTCTTGCCACCTGCTTCATAGGATTAAACAGATGTGTAAGTGTAAGGCATTACAAAACTCATCCCTTCAATCATTTATCACTTTTAAAAAATCCAAATAAATCCATGCTATGGCTAAGCATTTTGTCTGCCCAATGGAAAGAAGAAAGGCACCACAGATTTTAGGAAGATTATGAAGCAGTAAGATATTTCATGTGCAGAGTAGGTCAAATTACCCATTCATAGTACAGGTGACCATTAGGCATTTATTTATTTTATATCACATCTTGTTTATGTTCCTTTAATGGGTAAAATATTCCTTTAAATCTACAATAAAGAATATCTTCCAGAGAAATCCTAACAGAGGCATTGCATTATTCATCATCAAGTGAAGAGGAAAATTTCAATTGCCAGTTTCTGGTAAATGTCTAATTAGGAAAGCGGACTTGTGAGCCACAGACAGGCGCCACGATCATTAAAGGGCAGTTTTCTGAAGATTATGAGTCTCCAGTCTGTCAAGCAGAGTTTTTCTACAGCTGAACTAATTTAGCAGTAGAAAACCCTGTCTAGAACAAAGCCCTTGGAATTAACATCTTGTTTAAGCAAACACATACCTACTTTGAAGTAAGTGTGATAGGTTCACAACTGTTATTGAGGTCAAGTCTAATGGTAGTGAAGTGACAGAACAGAACTTCAACACTCCTCTTAATTTCAGCTGCAGCACAGGCTGCACATACAGAGCACTTGAAGCCATACACTGTATTTCAAGTAGAGCAGTTTCCTATAATTGGCGCAACTACTTGGGTCTTAACATGGAAAACTACTGAAATGTAGAGCAACTAATTCTCTGGCTGCCCAATTAAATGCGAGGGTGTGAAAAGCATATGTACAGAGGCAATTATTTCTGTTTTCCAAATCTTACAGTTTTGATTAGATTGGATTTTTTTTTTTTTCCCTGAGCTGAATGTGTATTTTGGCAAGCTTTGTTTTGGCCCTGATTTAGGATACATCATTGCTCAGTAGGTTTTAGTCTAGTTAGACTGTTTCCTTGAGTCAGACTTTCTTAATGATTGATTGGTTTAGTCTCGTTTTTGCAAGTGTAAACATGTGAATGGAATTCTAATGGAGAAGGGAATTGCATCAGTGATCAGCTCAGTGCAACTGGTTTTTGTGTGAGTTCTGCTGGAGAACAGTGTCCTCACAAGTGATGCTGATGGAAGCTGCCAGTGGAACACAGTGTTGGTTTGTTCCTCATCACTGCTGACCTCTCATTAGCACAGCAATTCATAGCTGACCTTGGTGCTTATATAACCTTGGCTGCACCTCGTCCCAGTCTAGTTTAAAGGGCAGATCCAGCTTGCCCACCATTGTTTTTACCACCACAGCCCATTTTTCCTTGTCCAGGGCCACGCCAGGCCATGTGAGTGGGGCTTTCAAGTTACCGAAACGCCAAAAGGTCACTGCAACAACTATTTATTTATATCTGAACTTTAGTATTTGTGAAAGGTGCCAGCTCAACAATCACAGAGCAGGAATCTTCCGACCTCGGCTCATCTGAACCAAGGGCAGTGGCAACATGAGCTTGTTTCCTGCCAGCAGCATTTCTTGTCCTTACTCTGGAGGGAGGGATTAGTCTCCATATTCACTTATTGCATGGTTTCTGAGCTGGAAGTGCCAGTTTTGAGGGCCTGTTTATATGATACTTTCCCAGCATGAGAACTGGATGAACTCCATCATCTTGAATCCCAGGAAAAAGCTGTGAGCAGTTTAGTGTCACCTGTGATTTAAAATTCTATGTTCATATCCTTGGAATTTCTTCTAGTGGAAGGTGTTCCTGCCCATGGCAGGGGGTTGGAACCAGATGATCTTTAAAGTTCATTCCAACTCAAACCATTCCATGATGATTCTATAAAATACTGTGTTCATACAGGAAACTCTTTTGCTGTGTGTTTACCTCCCAAGCTATGTGTAACATGTGCTTAGTGCGAAATAGGTACTGAAAAAGTTTCTTGAGAGCCTCAATATTTTTTTAGTTTACTTTACAAACACTAAAACTTTACCTCAGAAGACTCTCTCTTCTGTAAGTTTCCTTCAATGGAGGTTACTTTTTGATC
>JAWWEU010000023.1:3321326-3454529 GCA_035583155.1 Acropternis orthonyx | reverse complement strand
CATCTTGAATCCCAGGAAAAAGCTGTGAGCAGTTTAGTGTCACCTGTGATTTAAAATTCTACGTTCATATCCTTGGAATTTCTTCTAGTGGAAGGTGTCCCTGCCCATGGCAGGGGGTTGGAACCAGATGATCCTTAAAGTTCATTCCAACTCAAACCATTCCATGATGATTCTATAAAATACTGTGTTCATACAGGAAACTTTTGCTGTGTGTTTACCTCCCAAGCTATGTGTAACATGTGCTTAGTGCGAAATAGGTACTGAAAAAGTTTTTTGAGAGCCTCAATATTTTTTTAGTTTGCTTTACAAACACTAAAACTTTACCTCAGAAGACTCTCTCTTCTGTAAGTTTCCTTCAATGGAGGTTACTTTTTGATCCCCCAGGAATTTTCCTACATGGGGAAAAGCTCTTATTTCTCTTATTGTTTTGTATAGAAGCTGATGACATTGAGAAAAGCATGTTGGAAAACTGGTGTAAAAACACCCTCCCCGTATTCTGGTTTTCTTCCTTCCCCCTTCTCCCTCTGTTTACACAACCCTTAAAAAGTTCTGAAGAAGATTTCCACTTAACCAGAAACCCAAAATCTAATGGCATATAATTACTGCATTTCCTATGCTGGATGCAACTGGGAAGTAACCCTCAGGATGCATCTAACCCGGGATACACACCCCGAGTGTGCCAGGAGCACACTCACTGGCAGTGACACTGCTCTGCAGCAGGATCCCAAGCTGCCACAGTCCCCTCTCTGTTTGTCCCCCAAAGCACTGATATGCACAGCTAACAACAGACTATAATGATGAGGTGTCTTAATTTGGTTTTTATTATGTGATTAAAGGTACAATAAGGTAAGTGTTCAACAAGAGGGAAGACCATTGTTCTGCATCATTAAGCTCACAGCAGCCCAAAAAGAAATTGTAGGCAATGTGCCAAAGCCCTTAATGAAGAGGATCTCTTTGAATTATCTGTGGATGTGGAAGGGATAAAGCCTGAGCCCTGGTATATTTGATCCTCTTTGTGCTCACTGTTACGAGGACTTACGGAGCCAGCCGTGCTGGACCTTCTGCAATTGTAATTTATTGAAGCATTAATTTCCCAGCCACACTAAAGCTCTTGGAACAATAGAGAAAGTGAAGTTATATACTATTATTAATTCTTTCAAGTGTTTTCTGAATTCCTACATCTCGGAGTCATGAACTTTTAAACAAAAAGGCTAAGGGGATTTATTTTTAAGAATGCTCAATATTCCCTAAAACCAAGTTATGCAAATTTTGCATAACTTAGACTTCTTAAATGGCAATGTCATTTTATCACATGATATTAGGGTTACATGGATGACACAGAATAAAACACTCTAAGAGGCATTTTCTACTTTTGGCACATTTTGAATCTTCTTTATTCTGTAATTTTAAATGACAATGATCCTTCATCTCCCTCACCATTAAATTTTAAGTGATTGCTCTTATGTGTAGGTTACATGAGGACATATTTTTATAGTTACAGGGACATATAATTATCTGGATGTGCTCCATAAGCTATAGAATTCCCTCTCTCCTATCCTGCAAAACAGAGAAATCAAAGTAGTCCTGTTAAAATAATTTTGCACAGTTATTTATATTCGAGAATAATCAGGGATTACAGTCTTAAATAATTCCAGTTTTACTATGTTAGAAATCCCAGTTTTACAGGATTACATGCACCTTTCACTTCTGTAGAAAGTAAGGGTATTCCAACAGTGTTTCCCCAAGGACTTTCATCCTTGAAGTTAATCAGGAGTGCTGGGCACTGAGCTCACTCACTGCTGAAACCAGGCTGCAGCACTTCGCAGCTTCATTTCTAAACCCAAGCTCCTGCCAGGGATCTGCACCTGCAGCCAGCACCGGATAGTTCAGTCATCTCAGATTTCCCGGGACTGGTTTAAGGACACGTATTTAAAGAATGCTGTCGTGCATCTGTTGGGAGATGTCAGTAAGATGCAAAGGTTCTCTGCCACCTTCCTTTCACAACAAAAATTGAGCAAGCGTCCTAAACAATCACAACGTTCATCTGTTTGCTGTCTCAGTTTGTCCTGGTTGCTGCACTCCTGAATGGGACTCACTGGTAGTCCTCAAACCCAGACTGCATCAAAACTTGGTGATCTTGGGGGATAAAGAACTATTACCAAATATTACTATTACTGCTTGACCTGAGTAAAGGAGTCACACAAACCACACCTGCCCCAGGTGTGCTGTTGCAGCATCTGGGACGAGTGCTCAGCACAGAACAGGGTCTGAGAAACCTGACTACCTCTCTCTAAAATTCTTCCCACTATCACATGCACAGCAGCTTAGTGGAAGTGTGCTGGTATAAATAGAAATGACAGTCAACATGTCTTTCTATTTGCTGCCACAAGTTCTTTTTATTCCACAAGGCGTCAGCGTCCTTTGGGTGAGCGAGCGAGAATTAGATCAGAACTATGTGGTTAAAATTTAATCACTTCCCCACTAGCATAACATACAGACCACATCTTTTATTCACTTTGTTGTCAGTGACATCAGTATCTGGGATCAGCTGCAGGTGGGAAGGCGGCAGGACACGGGATTGCTGAGCAATTCCCTCTGCTGGCAGCGTGGAACACGGCAGCGCTGGGAATGTCACCCAGCAATTGTCACTTGCTCTAAACCACCTCAGGAATGGCAATGGCAAGGGGGTAAAAGTACAGCTCGAAGGATCTGGATAGTTTCTGTTTATCCAGAGCCTTTCTATATACAACCCACTTCACCTTTGCATTGTTAACTGTGAGCATACAAGCCTATGAGTATTTCCAACTACTCATATTTTCTGCAGGAATATGTCTTAGAACACCTGGCCATCACTTTGTATAGTTCCATCCCACTTTCTTGGTCTAAATCATACTTCAGATGTGCCAGAGCAAGACATTTCAGAAGGAAAAGCAGAAACACAAAATAACATCTTTGTAATAGTGGTTGATGTGTTATTACATTTATAGAAAACTTCTCAGGAGCTTAATGAGTGTAATTCAGTGTATGAAGATCTGCAGGGCAGTAGTTTCAATCAGCTGTCAAATCTAAGTGTCTGTTAACTGGTACTTTTACACACCAAGGTGCAAAACCCCAAACAACTAGACTTAAATTGACAGGAACAGGCACTTACAGAGCAGGCTGAGCACTAGTGAACGCACTGCACAAGTGGCTGTTGCTACTTGTAAACAGGTACAAAACATTCCTTGTGCATCTTTCCCAACTTGTGTAAATAGTGTGTGACCAAGGCACGATCCTTGTCAAGAAATTTTACCTAATATACACTGGAGAAATGAGTAAGAGTCTTGTTTCGTGACAAAAGTTTTGAATGTATAATATATAAATGTATAAAAAGTTATACATTATATATGTTATGTGTAGCAGTTTGACATATAATAGCTGCATTTAAATATTTGATGTTCTGCAAGTGTAAATGGGAAGGTACATCCTAAACCCGTAATCGTTATCATACACATATCAAACAAGGCAACCCCCCCTTTCATTTCCACTTGTTATCGGCAGTTTTTTTGGTATTGCAGCTTCCCTGCCATTTACTTTGCTCCCAAGCCTGAAAGAGAAAGGAAACGCAGCTCTTTACCTGACAAACTTCATACAGTAACTTGTACTGCTCTTCCTGCTTCTGCAGAGTGCACAAACTGCATCCCATGTTGCAGCGGAGCGGCAGGAACCCCTTTCCTCGTCGCCCCGAGCAGCGGAGCGCTGTGTGTCAGCCCGCACACATCGGGGAGCCCGGGGATGCCCAGGGGAGGCGGCGGGGCCCCGGCAGGGCACGGTGCTGTGGCTGCAGAGCTCTCCTGCCCGGCTCTCCTCCTCGGCCGGCAGCTCTCGGCATCCCCTGCCCGCTCCCCGCCTCCTCCCTCTGCCGCGCTCCGCGCACAGGCACTCGCTATATAGCGCTCCTCATGCATATTAATCAGCGCTCATTGACTATTCATAACAGACAGTGATACAGAAGCTCTAATTGCCAGCTATGACAGCTGAAATTTCTCTAATTAACAGGCAAGTGCTTCAGTAGCAGGCATAATAAAGGACACTAACAATTTTGTAAACCATTTTGTAGCAATTACAAATAAACACGACTACGTCTTACTCCGGTCCCCCAGGATAATTCTTACCATATTTAAGCAGGCTAGAACTGCAGTTTGAATGTAAGGCACAATGAAATGAATGGTACAAACTCAGCCAGGCAAAGTTGAATATGCTCAGTAGCAATTATTTCCCTCTTGCATCGTGGTGCTATTTGAGAGCCTCAGTTTTATAGCAGGAGCTGTCTGGACTGGGTGTTTAACAAATACAGCAGAGAAAAGCATCCCTCAAAGCCTACACACAGGCTCAGGACCTGGCTACAAAGCAAAGAAGATATATCAGGATGTATGTGGATTTAGGAAAAAAAGAAACAAACAAACAAAGAATGCTTTGTGTTCATATAGATTAGCTTTAGGTTAATATGTATTCCAACTGAAAAATGGCCATCTCTGCTCCTGACTCTCATTGTGTATTTGAATGGTGTAAATGACAGGTTCCCATAATCTTTGCTATATTAAAAATATAAACTTTATGAGATTATAAAAATATATACAATAAAATAAGCATGGCATTTATGACTACTCAGCGTTTGAGTGCTTAGGTCCACATTAAACCTGTGCCATAGATGCAAAGGATAAAACATCAGTGAAATGCCCAATGAGCTAGAAAAGTACTCGTAAGTCACAGTCTTTATGGATATTTTCCAGTCTGTGGGAAACACTACCTTGTGTTACAAGTGTGGATTGACCGTAGTTTTCCCAGTTGTTTAAGCATTCAGAGGGTGTGCATTTTTATAACCTTCTTTCAATTCATTCTGCTATAAAGAAGATGGCAGAATAGCCAGGAATGAGACCAAAGGTGCCATTCCAACCCAGGAATTGCATGGCAGCTCGTGCCGTGGTTATCCAACTGGTTTCTCAGCATTTGCTTAGCAAGTTTCTGTGGATCACAACGGAAATACTGTGCAAGGATCATCTTTTCTGTCCATACTCTGTACACAGGTGCTTGCTGTAGGTATTTTGTGGAATATTCAGCTCTTACTACAATTGTAGTACCTCACAGTTTGCATTAAAATGTTAAGTTACTGCAATGCAGTTGATGCTGGGCAGATTTTAGTACAACTTGAGCAAAAAAAGGCTGATCAGAAGGGGTCTCTTGACTCTGAGACTTTATTGTGGTGGCAAAATCTGCCTGCCTAGAGGAAAAGAAAGAAAGGAGACCTTGTTTAAGTGGTGCCCAGTGACAGGACAAGGGACAATGGGCACAAACTGGAACATGGACAGTTCTGTCTGAATATGAGGAAAAACTTGCTAACTTTGGGGGTCACAGAGCCCTGGAATGGGCTGCCCAGAGAGGCTGTGGAGTCTCCTTCTCAGGGGATGTTCAAAACCCACCTGGATGTGAACCTGTGCAACCTTGGCGAGGGGGGTTGGACTGCATGATCCCCAGAGATCTCTTCCAACTCCATCCATGACTGAAATCCCTGCCAAACTCCTGAAGGCAGGAAGGGACTCCATTCCTGTGCTGTGACTGATGTTTCCCTGATGAGATAACCGGTGGTAGAACCTGCAAGTTCAGAGCAAGGCAGAGGTAGTCTGGACCTCAGTGCTGCCCTCAAGGCTGACACGTGATTCAGGCTATCCCTGGTTAGATATGCCCGTCACACACTACAGCTTTTCCAGAGCTGCTTGACAGCCAGTCACTGTGGATCTTGAACAACTGGAAAACGTCTTGCATGAGGGAACTAGTGTTCCCTAAAAGCAGAAAAAGATGATGATGATGATAACTGAATTGAATGAGAAAAAAGACTCTGTGGAAATTGTAAGAACGTTTATGGCTTTGATTAGATAATTTTTTTGGTTATGTAATTTAATTAAGCAACTTAAGGTAAAACTTCCAAAAATATTGTCCTTTTTTTTTTTCTTAAATGCAATTAAGTTTCTTCTTGAATACTAGATGCTATTTAAATGTTATTGTTCTATTCAGGTGGCTGAGATCAGTCAGGAGTTTTTTTTAGAAACAGCACGCAGCTGGATCTGCTTAGAAAGAAAGCAGAAACATGCGGGGTATTTAATGTCCACTTTCAGCGGAAACGCACCTATTTGTTATTTCCCTATAGCAACATGATAGACTGCACGAGATAACGTTTCATCTGATTCCAAGAGATAATCCGTAAATCAGGCCAGGAGAGTGAGCCCAGCAGAGGACTTGTTTTGATGTACGAGTGGAGGGTCCCATAAATGTGATGTTTGGGATTCTTCAGCTGACGCAGCCCCAGTGTGATGCTCAGCAGCAAAGCCTGGCTCAGCGGGGCCCGTGGCTTTGTGGGGCTGTTGCTCTGGTAAATAAACTGCTCTGGCAGCCAGGCCAGGGCTCATCTCATTGGAGATGGTTTCCATTATTGCAATCTAATTCGTATTTCCCTATTCATCTCATAGGCAAAAATGGTAGCGCTGCCTCGGGTTAATACAGACTAGTTTTCACAGTACTTTGCCAAACTTCAAACATCTGGGCTGCAAACTTGTGTTCTGGGCATTGTCCAGTGTTGATTTTTGCCTCTAATGTACGCTTGAGTCCAAGTGTTTCAGTCATTTCCAAGTGTAAGATTACAGAGAATAAAAAACAAACACATTGTTTGGCCATGTTAAGAAATTCTGGGTGTGTTTTCTTTGAGAGGGTTTTCGTATCAACATAATTTGAAACAAGAATTTGAAGTTTGGCACCAGGATGGTTTGCGTTGTCCCTGTGAAACCTGCTAAATTTGGTCAGCTTCTGAGCTGTTAAAGTTTGCATGTTCTCTGTGCACAAAGTTGGTACAAGTTTTCAGTTCAATTCCTATGAGACTTCTGTGATAAATGAGTTCAGTGGGTGATGCCAGACGGTCTGATGAGGCCAGCTCCATTCTCTGGTTGCATTTTGTGAGGTTGGAGGGCTGATACCAAGAACAAAGAGATGTTCTCAGTGCTCCTCACTGCTGGACCTGCACAGGGCAGGAAGAGCTGCCCGGATGGGGTGGGTGTTAATTGTGTGATTACACTTGTTTGGTAACATACAGACTAAGGCAAGACAGGTGCCTTAGAGGAGCCCTCCTGCAGGCCTGCTATACCTGGTGCAGGTAAACTGGGGCCTCCTTTGGCGTGTCCAGATAAGGCAGCTCCTTACGGGATCTGTCATCTGTGTTAACTACGTGTCATGTGTGGTCCGGCCCTTGTGCCACAGATAATGAGCTTAACAAAATGTACGGGAGTAGATGGCTTATATCACGTGTAATGTGAATGTCAGAGTGGTCCCAGCTGAATCTGAGCAATCCAGGCTGAATGGGAAGTCAGCGAGCCAGCTGACTGGGAACAATAGGAAATAGCCTTTGAATACACAAGGTGCCAGCAAAGCCCTCATTAGCATTTATCTAGATTACTGCTCCCCGACCGACTGCATGTGACCAACCCTGCAAAATCCCTTTTACCACCATACCTGGCTCAGACTATCAGACATTTGCTTTTGTGTCCAAAAGCTAATTCCCAAGAAACAGAAGAAGGTGGGAAGCAGCCAGACTGCATGGGCCACCACAAAGGGGGAAACTGGAGGTGGGTGGCAGCAAGGAGGGAATCCTGCCACAGACCACAGGCTGGTTTTGCTTTTTCTACGTGTCTTAGTTGCAATTTACAATCTCTCAGCTTGCAACTACAACCCTAACACAAATTTTGCTGTTTAAATGTTTGATTTATTCTATGAGTAAGCCTGCCAGGTGTTGGCAGGTAAGAGGAATCCACGGGAGACTGAAGCACTTCAGGTGTCCTGCCTGTCTGCGTGGGATGGTGAATCAGGATAAAGAGGGAAATAAAGCACTCATGAGGGACCTGCACCCTGGAGGGGATCATTATTAGGGAACTCAAAGGCTAAAAAGCACTTGCTGCCAGCTTTTCAAGGGTAGGGACTGACACTGCCAAGGGTTGGCTCTCGGACAGCAGTTCCCACCAGCAAGAATAAACTCGTGTCCTTTGTGTGAGAAGCAGATGGCTCACAGCTCCTGCACAGACCTGGCCGAACACCAAGCCCTCGGTGCTGGGAGTTCCTAGTGCTGGAGTGGCTGTCTGTGATACCAGTGATGGGTTGGCATTGTTTATTTTGTTTCTTTAAATGCAAGTTGGCTTTCCTAGTACGTAGTAACTATTTAACATTATATTTTTGTACATATACTTAGCAAGTCCTGTTTAAACAAATGATTCCTATTTAAGCAGTGAAATGGGAAATGTTTGCTTAATGTATCAATACTTTAATTACTTTTCTTGTTTTTACAAATATTTAAGACTTGTGAGAAACAAAAGCTAGGGAAGAGAACAGCTGTGACTTTATAAATAATTCTCACATTGGTGTGTTAAATAAACAGAAGTCAGGGAACTGTACAGGTTATGGTACACAGAGCAGTGCAAAAGAAAACTGTGCTACACAACCATATTTTAAAGTTAAGTGTCTGTGATTTTTCAAAGTGTGTGAAGGTGCTTTTTAATTATAGCCATTGGGTTACCTCTATTAAAGCTTGAATGCCTCTGCTGGGGATGTGTTCAGACTGAGTTCTGTTTCCCTGTGTTTATTTGGAAATGTTCAATAATACAACCCACTGATAGCTGTGCAGCATCGGGTTCTTAATAATACATGTAATTAGCGTGGATCTAATGTAAAAATACCCTTCTGAAAAGTCCTTTGTTGAACATGTGAAAGCAAACCAGGATTTCTATGGCATTGTGCATGCACAATAATTAAATACATACTCTAAATATAACAGCAAAAAGATCTCAATTCTGGTGGGGTTTTTTTTGCATGTGGGCATAGCAATCTGCCTATGCATTGGAAGCTTCAGGACTGAGCCAAAATATTTAAACTAAAACATACCACAAGGGAGGATGTGAAGCAAATGTAAAACTTTGGCTTTATTCCCATCAGTTAATGCTGAAGTCTTGAGATCCTTATTTGCTCCACTTAGCATCTCTGAAAGAGTTCCAACCCTCAGAAGTGACTTAAATGAAATGATACTTATTGTTAAGCTGCTGAAGGAACCGTTCTGTCCTCGAAGCCCTTTAAGGAGTCTGGTATCTCTTTAATTTATGCCACTTGAGAAAGACAGTGATATTTCAGGAGCATGAGAGCACCATCCCTGTAAGCACTGCAAGGCCAGCAGATAGGAGAATGCTATTGTGTTAATTCAGTCTCTCATGAAGCAGAACGATGAGGTCAGAATAGGGTAAATAACTGTTTAATATGCCACTGAGACCTTCTGATGGGGAGAATCAGGATGTTGAGAGCTGACCTGTGGACCACGAAACTCCTCCTCCTGTGGGCTGCCTCTCTGGGTGTTGATTACAGCAGTGCCAAGAGGTCTTGGTCAAAGATGAAGACAAAAGGTGATCCCTGAACCTGAGGGTGCACACGCTGGGTTTACAGTGATGACACGGGGATGGAAGCAGGTGAAACAGGGTTTTAGCTACTGAGGCCAGAGAATGAACTAATCAAAAAGGGAGTGCTCTTTCACCTAAGCATAACCCGCTCCAGAGCCACCATCTGCCAGCTGGGGGACTGGAGGGCAGATCACACTCACTGCTCAAATCCCTGGCTATCCTTGTCTGCTTTCCTGTTCGTGACACAGCGTAGGCAGCCACTACGAACCACAAAACCCAAAGTACGGAAGAGTGGCAAGGAAATGAGAAAATCTGATGATAGGCTGGATTTGTGCTCTAAAAGCTCCTTCCATGTTAGCTGAAACCTCAGCTTCCTCACCAAAAAAAAAAAAAAAAGCATCTTTGAGTTCCTGGTTTTGATGCTGGAACAGCCAAGCTCATCTCTGTAATTTTTTATGAGTTATTTAACTGGACAGCTTCTATTTAAGAAAAATGACAAATTTAAGCTTGCACAAATTGTCAGTTTGTACATGGTCAAAGTGCTGTGGTTGTTTTTAGCAGTTACAAGAATATACAATAGCAAATTAAGAACATCTAAAAGAAGAAAGTGGATAACGAAAGCAGGAGAGTTTGGAGTCAAATGTTAGTTACACACTTGTGTTTATAAGGCTCACATGCTCTCAAATCTAAAATAGCTTACAGAGCACCAATTCCCATTTTGATTTTGCTGTTAAATATCACTTTAGAGGGACAGTGTTGGTAAGCACGGGCTGCTCTGAGTGATGCTTCATTTCAAAATAAGAACGTTTTCTGCAAAAGTGATAATACACTTTTAATAATCTCAGAGCAGCAAAATGATTAGGTCCACTTGAATGCTGCATAAAAACTATTGACATCATACTTAATCTTTAAAACTGATAGACACATGCTCAAAAGCTAATAAAGTTCATTCCAATACAAACGAGCAAGTAAAATAGTATATCATAGTCTGTGATAGCTTTGGCTCCTGACCATATAACTGTAGCCCAGGGACAAAGAAAATTGAAGTGATTTAGAAAGGTACCCAGTAGGATATATCTGGTATTAGGCAGTTTGCTGAAGCAAAACAGTAATGTCAGAGAGATACAAAGGTGTAAAATCCATTTGACTGTGTCCAAATGCTTCTAGTCTCTGACCTTAATGTCTCCAGATGAACTCCCCTTAGGGTCAGCTGAATAATGCTTAATAATCTATGGCCAGAAACTGCCAGGACCTGCTAAGGATCACAGTCTCCACTCACTTCTGTATTTTAGCTACTGTATTCATATTAAGAATTCTAAGTCATTTCTATTTGAAAAGATATTAACTTTCATTTCTCAGTTTTTACTACTGCACATTTAATTTGAAACAGAGCAAAACAGGAATGCCATCTATGGTTCATTAGGTTTTATATTAACCATCTGGTGAAAAGGATATGTGGGAATATTAAGTATTAATGGTAAATGGCAGTCAAAATGAAAGGAGTTGCTTATATGTTTGCCTTTGTCTTCCTTTCCAGGTTCAGGTGGACAATGAGGGATCTGATTGCTAATTCTCAGCTAGAGCTCCTATGCAGGAAAGACCCAGGAGATGAGCAGACCTTGAATGAAACAGGATTTGAGTCTTTTTAGGAACAAAGGAAATGTAAGTGTTCCTGTCTGTCTTTGAAGTTGGGAAAGATGTATTTCCACTGAAGGAGACTGGCATTAGCTCCAGAGCTGGTCTGTGTGATTAGTCCCACCGTGGGCACGCAGAGGGGACAGCACTGACCGCAGGGCTCTGCTGGGAACGTGCAGCCACTGTTGTCTCTGCTGCAGCAAAAGTACAGTAAAATACACCAGGTGTAAAGGAGAAGAGTTACTGAGGGACACGGGGACTCTGAGTGGCTTGCAATCCCAGAGCCAGGCTGTGCCTTGAGCTGTGAATTCACCTGTGCTCTCCCAGCACCAACCACAACGTAATCTTGAAATCAGGGGAGGGCGCAGAAGCTGGCTCAGGTCCTGCCAAAGCTCTGGTGTCCAGGTTTCTGTTGTTTACTGTATGAAACACACCAACAACATGGCATCATATTTGGTTTCCATTTATGCTCTTTAGAATATAATCTCATCATCCTATGAAATTGCAGCGATGCTGGTTCATCTCTTGTTTCATTATAAAATCAATCCTACTGCAATAACATTGATTGGATAAAAGACACTTTAAGGCATTAATCCCTTCTATGACACAAGAAGGGCACTTTTCATGACTAAAGTGGCTCATCTTGAACAAGGAATTCTAGTTCAATGAGTAAAGTCATAGAAGCATAGAAGCATTTAGCCTGGAAAAGACCTCTAAGGTCATCAAATCCAACTGTTAACAACTGTTGGAGGGCACACAACTCTCACCCAGCTGCATTCCTTCTCCAGGTCACATTGCCTAACTTAATCTTCAATGGCAATGGAAGTGATTTCCACCTGTTATTAGCACTGTATTTTTGGGAATCCCTGTGAATCAATGGGAGGGGACATGTTTACCTTAATGAAAAAAATAAATTACCTACATAGGTTATTGTATTGGCTAAATGAGTTATCACACAGCTGCACTTCCCCTGCAATTCCTTCCCTCAAAAAAATACACATTCTGATAACCAGTATTGATCAGGGAGTATTGAAATGAATACACAAATATAAACATTTGATAAAAGAAATGTCAAAGTGCAGAGGCGATCAGACACTGTGATGAACAGCAATAATAACCCAGAAATGATTGTTGCTATCTGGAGGCACATCCACCCACTAATTTTGTCATTTCCAGTGAAGCCCCAGAGCTGCAGGATTTCCCCAATCCAGAAACTGCATTCCAGTTTTCCTGCAGACTTGTGTTTCTCTGCATTTCTCTGCAGAAACAAACCAATGTGCTTAGTAAGAATTTTACAGGCAGAGTGTAACTTAGAAGACAAACATTAATTAATGAGAGTATCTGGTAATACACAAAATAAGTGGTTCTTCCAAAGTTGTATTGCGTGCTCAGAATGTCTGTCCTCACGGCTGACTGCAGCATGACCCCGGGATGCAGAACTTGAAGGTTTGTATGATTTATGGTGTGGCTGTAGCTTTTGCAGATTGTTTTAAATTTTTATGTTCTGAGTTGTGGTTTATCTATTTTGGGGTATCAGCTGTAGATGAGAAATAAGATTTCAATGACGTTTCTTACTCCCTGTCTATCCTTGTTCTCTCCTCTGTTGTTGCCCCAAATGAGAGGGCTGTTGCAGTGCTGTGCTTTTTACTCAAATTATTTTCGCCTGTTGTGACTATGGTGATGATGGAAATCTCAGACTTTGTTTTGGACAGTGCAATGAATGAATGTACTGGATTGCAGGTACAAGTCTAGAGGCACAATCAGTTCATGGCTGGGGGGAAGAGACTCAAGATTTCTGAGAAATACACCTGTGAGAACATTAATTAACTCACAAATAAAGCTGAGATGATGGGGGTGCCTACTTAAAATACTAGATTGGTTGCCAGTATGACAATCAACACAATTTTCTGTGCTACTTAGTATTTTTTTCTGTTTATTGGCTGTAGTTAGAAGGTTATAAACTACCAGCCATGTATTCCTAAGTCTTTGAAATTCAAGTTGCTGTCTGCTCTCTTTGAGCTTCATGTTCTTAGCGGAGGAGAGAAATCACAATAATTACAGCTTAAAATAGTCTCATTTCATGGTGTGGCTAACAAGTGAAACTACAAGTAATGATGTAATCTAACATGTCAAAAATGAAAATGAAAAGAGGAGACAGAAGGCAGGATGGAGCCAAGGGATGCGATGTGCCATGTCATCTTCTAATTAACTAACTGATCCTTTAAACTGTCAAAATCAGCGAGGAACTCCATGGCCCAGTGTCTTATTAATATTCATACCAGGCCACGAGGAGCTATGATTCCAGTCCCTGTGGTTATAGTTAAACATCAGGAAAAAAAGCCAGGCCATCCAGGGCTGCAAGGGCGTCACATTGACAGGGAAATGAAGGCAGGCCACCCTGCTCCCCAAACCTCTGCTGGGGGAACTCTCCAAGGATGCATATTGATTTCTGAATTATTAGGAGGGTTGTATATTGAAAAAAAAAAAACCAAAACAAAACAATTATTTTTCTTCTTGCTATGAGCTGCCACATTGTTAATCACATTAAGCTCCACGTTGTCAAAGCGAAGAAAGATGCATGGAACCTTCTGCAATGTGAGCCCACTTTTAATTCTGCACACCAGAGGAACACACAGTTAATAAAGCCCTGTCATTTGGAGGAATGGGGGAAGTCATTCTGCCACGAAGGACGCAATTCAGGATTGTTTTTGTAGAAATCTAGGGCCCACAAGAAAAATAATCTTCCATAATCTTCTTATAATGCAATTATTCTCTTACGTTTCAGCCTGCCAGTCTCTTCCTACTCCCACTAAGCAGTTTCCTGAACCTTGAAGTCTAAGGGAGCAGCTGACATTTGGTTTGTCCATTCATTTTCTGTTTAATTCTTCATGGCAGGACAATGCTTAAAAAAAAATACTAAAAATCCTCTCTGCTCTGTATTACACATTCTATTTTGGGGCCCAGTACAGCTCTGGCATGGACAGGGATGTGCCTGTGTGCAGTAGAAGGTGGGGATGAGGAGGTAATTCAGCATCCTCTGAAGTCAAAGGGAGTTTTGACATCAGCCTTGTATAAGTAATTTCAAGCCCAGACTATTTTGAGGGCAGTTAATCCCATTTTATACTTGCCATTTCTAGCTGTGCATGACATAGTAGAAAGCCATATATTATGTAGCCCTTTATAGCAGCATGATCAGTAAAGGAGTAGCTGAGCCATAAATCACATGCTACACTTCTCAATGAAAAATAATTAAATAGTTTGAATCTCATTAATTGATATCCTTTATTTAATTGATATACCAAAGGAAAAATATCTTGGGTTACCCCCTAGTCCTTCTGTTCTTTTCCTGCCCTTTGCCAGTTTCCTTTGATGAAACTTTTACTGCTTGACACAGCACCTTGAGGAAATAAAGCTTCATCCCAGCAGACAGACTTTGGGCTCTCACCACAAAGCCCTCTCAGGATTAAGTCACAGCAGCCCAGTTTTTGGTAACTGAACTGACTGCCCCTGCTTTTCCAGCTGTGGTGCCAGGCCATGTCCCTGCAATAAGGTCAGCATGTCAAGGTCCTGGACAGACCCCCCCGGACATCAGAATTGGTGCTGCGGAGCCCATGTCCTCTTCTTTGGCCATGAACACACAAACCCTGCCCCTAAAATGTGCATCAAACCGTACAATCTGTGCCTCTGGAGAGCTGGTATTTGTCTGGGCAGCCACTCAATGCTTTCTCCCCCCTAAAAAAACAACTATCTCCAAGCAAAGCTATCAACCCAAATGTTTAACATCACATATTCTCTGTTGTTGAAACCCTTTAGTGGATGAAAGGCAGATCCATTAAAGAAAAAAAAGATAAAATTAAATGCTCTAAAGTGTCTCTCAGCCCAGTTAACATCAGGCACCGAACTGCCAGACCACAAATCTTGAATATGTTGACGCTAAATGTCTACTAGGAGCATATGTTATGGATCAAAGAACACACTGATTAATCCAGCAGAGACAAAAGTCTGTCACTTTGGTCATGGTGCCATGATACCACACATGACAGGACTAAAGAAGCACATGAACAGAAAACAAATGCCAATGAGGGGAAAAAAAAAAAAAAGATACCAAAGAAGGTTGCATCTAGAATAAGTTTTATTAGGTCAAATGCTTCCATCCATGGGTGCAGTGTTATAATGCATTTCCTGTTTTTTTTAAAAATCATAAAATTGTCAAGATTTTGGAGCAATATTAATAGTATCTGTGTCCCTGCTATAAATTTGATTCAATCTATTCAAGCAGGTTGTAATTTTTATTGTGAGAGCTGCCTACATGAAGCTGTCTGTGTGCACTGGTACATCCCTATGGAACAAGAGCCTGGGATCTCAGCAAGGCTGTATTCCCAGCTAGATTGTTTTTCTCCAGTAATTTGTTGGCTTAGTTTGCATTTCTGTCAAGCAGTTTAGCAGAGCAGTGTCTTGTTCCCGTGCACTTTTACACCAATCCTTCACCTGAGAGTGTCAAAGTAGAACATGCTCTCCTTAAAATCTGCTTTAAAGGAGAGGAACACAGCTTTGTGTTTTCCAGTATTTTCCCCTACAGTATCACAGGTAGAGTCATGAGCACTTCCCTGTATCGGGCATGTCTTCCTTAATTAATGCTTCAGAAAATCTTTCCCGTCACTTAAACAAGAACATTTGTTTCAAGCATTTTCCATTTAGTCTTCGTGTTTACTTGAAAATGTTTCAAACGTTTGCTTTCTCCGCATTCATATTTTCTCCCTCAGTGTAACATTTAGTTTTTAATTGGAAAGGGGAAAAAAACCAACGTTGGATAACGAGACTTTCCCAAATTCAAGCTTTAATACTGAAAACATTTCCTGTGCAGGAGGTAACAGGGCTAATAGTCTGTGGGGATCCTCTACTTGTAAACTGGGGGATTTGCACCCACAGTACGCTCAGAGGCATCTCATTTTTTTGGAGAGAATGGCATTCCCAGCACTCTTTTTAGCTTCTGGTTGAGTCTCTGGTTGAGCTCTCCTTCAAGGCTTCCAGTTCTGGTGTCATTCAATGGTGTTTTAATGTGCCCCCTACATTTTGACAGGACAGGCACCTTCATCATCATAATATCTGTCGATGCATATGCAGTTGCTTAATGTATAATGCATGAACTGGATTTCTCAAAAGTAGTCTGTGAGTGGGTATATTAACTATACATGTTTTCTCAATTTTCCATCTCATTTTGGCAAAGGATAAGTTATTGGTGATCTCAGATGAGAGATATATGTGTGTGAATGTGTGTGCATATTTTATACTGGCAATATGTATTTATATCATCATATCTGGCAAGCATGTCAGAAAGTACACGCACCCTCCATTTTACCTGATTTTATTGCAAAATGATGCCATGGGTTTTCTGAAGGAATAACCATTGCTGTATTCAACAGATTCATATAACAAGCCACTGCTTGGCTCTATTTGTCCTCAGCTTGTTCTTCTGCATAATTTAAAAGACAGCTGTCATATCTACATGCTGTCCTGCCTGAAACCTGGACAGTGTTAAATAAACCTGACGTTTGTACAGTGTTAAATAAACCCCATACTGGCCCAGCCCTCGAAATGGGAGCCTCCCTGATCCCCTTCCCAGGCTGGGGTTACCTGTGCAGGGCTGGGGGGCACCAACTGAGCAGGCTGGGCTTAAACCAGGCACAGACTGAGCAGGCTGGGCTTAAACACAACACAGTCATACTTTGGGAGAGGGTTAGAGACCAAAGGTGAGACTCTACGTGGTGTCTGGGCTGTGGTCTGTCTGCCAGGGACACGGTGCAGGTCCCGGGGGGCGAACGGCTGTGCCATCACTGGGCTGCTGGGGTGGCACCCCGTTACCTGACCCTCCCCCCCAGCGTGGGCTCCGTGCCTAATCCACAGCCTGGCAATGGCTCAGGGGAGCAGCTCAGAGGCAGGAGCATGAATGGAACAACATGATGGAAAAACAACAGCGACAACTCAGCACATCACCTTTCACTGCCAGAATGACCAGGCGTTCCCTCAGAAAAAGAGTTCAAGTTAATTGCATGGTAAAGACCATGAGATCAGGGTCCTGGGACTCAGGAGCTGATTTATGCACTGCAAATGTGTATATCCTTTGCAGAAAAGGCCATTTCCTGTTTAAAAATGTAAAAAATCCTTGATTAAACTCTGCGGCTCCCAAACCAAACACATTACACTATTTAGTCCATTAAAACCCTGCGAGCCCGTTACTTATCGTGCCGTGATGGATTGATTGTGTTTAATCTCTCCTCCTTCTGAAGTTGTTTTCATTTCCTGCAACCCTGAGCACCCCCAGCAACAACACACCAGCAGTGTGTTCCCTGGCCACTGCTGGAGCTGATTATAAAAATCTATTGTCACTTGGACACTATTTCTATGAAAACGGCCACACTGTATGAATCCTTATTGGTATTATTATTATAACAAAGCCACGTGAAAGCTGGAGCAGGATGTTAATAAGGACACCTGAGCAAGCACCACCGAAAATTCTTATCTTTCACCGTTAAATTAAGTCTGTGTCATACGCTCTGATACAGTCAAATGATGCTGCACTGTATTACTTTATGAAAAGCACCTTTTAACTGAGGCTGAGCACAGAGTAAGCATGATTCTGAAAGGGGAAAAAAAAAGAAAGTGGATCTTGACCTTTACTATAATTGTCCAATAATAGTTTGCTATTCACCAAATAACAAAGGTAAATACTATTAATAGACCAACTTCCCTGCTGTGGTATAAATACACAGGGGCAATGGTGCTGTCAAACCTTTTCTTTCTCACACCTACCCCACAGACTTTTCCTACAGCTGAGACTCCCTTAGAAGTGCTAATCAGGCTGGTTAAAGGAATTTATGAAATAGAAAGTCTCACCAAGTTGGAGCACAGTGCAAAGCCCTGGTGTGCAACATTAGTGTCATAGCTAATGAATTTCCTTAAAGATCAAGTCCAGCGATCTTTTTCTGTGGAGTTTGTCAGTCAGTGCTAATTTCATGGTTTAGGGCTCTGTTTATCCTTACATTGGTGAACACACACAAGCTTCTTAAAGCTGTTTTTTCCAGGTCTGTGCTTCTCAATGATTTCCTTTCTCTCTGCCACTCACACATTTAAAAATACGAAGTGTAACAGCAAAATCTACAGTATTCATGGGTTTATCTAATTTCAGAATAATGGACTAAGTTTTTGAAAAGGTGTAATGCAGCACAGATCAGTTCTAGTGCAGACCATTTTATACTGGGGAGTGAGACAGTCTGTTGGTGTTGGTTTTCACTTACAAAGTTCTTATTAAGTGGTGTCCGCCCTAATTTTCCTTTTGCCACCTTGTGTATAAATTCTGTTGGGAACTTTCTCTAACAAATTAGGGGGAAAGGATGATGGAGAGTTACGGACTTCATAATTCATGGAACACTAAGTTTGGTGCTTTTTCCTTTCCCTTAAGCACCAAGATCTATCTAAACCTCAGGATCTGCATTAGTGCGCTTTCAATTTAATGTGGTGATCAGCAGGCAGAACTAATGGGATGGCTTCTGAGTCCTTCTGTGCAATCTGAATTTGTGGGGTTCAGTTCAGACATCAAGAACAGTAGTAAAGAAGAAGAGAAGAATTACTGTTCTTCCAAGAAACACTTGACTTCTGAATGGTGGGAGGCAAGAATTGCTGTTATAAAATATAATGCAGGCAGAAATTTTCAGAAGGTGTATTGTTGGGATTTCTAAATGCCTAACATGGATTTAATTCAAAATGATGCCCCAGTGGAAATGGGATTTTTTTTATCTGTTAACATACCTCCACAAATCTAAAAAGCTCATCTGTCAGGTATAGTTAATGTTACATTTTTAAGTTCTTCAGTAAGTCAGTTTTTTAGATCAGACTGATTGTGTGGCTTTTAAAACTGACCACTTGTTGGAGAAAGTGTGTCAGCAGGAAGAAATTGTGTGGATTTCTTTTCCTGCTACTGTGGATATAGCCTTTTGGTCGCTCTGGTAATTACTTGGATCAGACTACAGGACTTGTATGATTAGCCTGCAAACTTTACTCCAGCCTGGAAGAGAAAGGATTAATCTTTTTAATCTTTCCAAGTGTCAACAGCACCCACTGACATTGTGCTCTTGGTCAGGGTGGTAATTTCCTAAGTCTCATGTTTAGTGTTGAAGTCTTGCTCTTGAGTTGCAGTATGTGACCAGGATTTAAGTATCTGTTTGGTGTGATTAAGAGTAATTTGGAGCAATTAAAGAAAACAGTTCATTTGTGGCAGGTGGCAGAAAGCTAAAGAAGATAATTACTCTTTTTAGCCATCTGTGTTAACTGCCATTAGCAGAATTAAACTGAGATTCACCACTTTGAAATTCGAGGCAAAGTTCCTTTCCCTTAACTACATAATCTAATATTGTCTGAAGTCTAATTACAAAAGGGGGAAAAAAAAGTAATTTCACCCTGTTTGCCATGAGGTGCCTATTTGTTAATTTTATTAAAAATGTTGGCACTCCCAGATACGATAAATTGAACAACTGCTTGTACTAAATGTCTTTGACTCACATGTTGGCTGTGAAAAGCTGCTCAACTTCGAGTGAGTTTATCCTGAAAAGTCCTGACCTACAGCACCAGGAGCCTCAGCAATGAACTGCTGCTGAAAAGAAGGAACATTTCCACCCTTCCATCACTTGTCACAGCTCTGAAATAGCCCAGTGCCCCTCCCCAGATCTGCTGATGATCCAAGTGCTCACAGTGCTGCTCCCTTGTTGTGGCATCAGGCTATGAGCAGTCCCAGAAACATGTGTTGAGATGTGGAAAATACACACCATCAAAGCAAAAAAGCGAGCATGGGAAACCCTTCCTGAAGGAATGAACACACAGTGTTGGTTCTCCCGCCCCTTGGAACCACTGCTGGGAAGTACAAACCAGGTCTTTCCCTCTCCAGTTTTATGAAGATAAATAGCATCAAGCACTTAGACTGATGCAAATGAGAAGTAAGATTCTGGCAAGGCAGTCGTGACTGAAATTCTTGCATTTCCCCCCAATTTCTCTCTTTCCTGGAAATTGTAAGGAGGCTGTCCGTAGTACCTGGCTCATGTGGTATTTATCATTTGTGCCTGCTCAGTACTTTCCCTTTGGGTATGAGGATTCTGGTAAGATTCCTGTCTCGTGCTGTAACCACACACAGTCCCAGCCTCAGGAATTGTATTAGCTGGGCAAAAGGTTACTCTGGAAATATTGCAAAATTTCCCAAATACTGATGGTACTTTTGAGTGCTGAAGTATTTGGGCTTGTGACTTTTTTCAGTAAACTTGATGCTTAATCACCAGTAGGAGTTTTCATGTTCACAGGATGATCCCAGCTAATTACTGAATCTTTCTTACTGATTAATACCAACTACATTTCATTTAAAAATGGGTGGATTATGCTAAGGGAATTATATCAGACTTTAATGACTGTAATGACCAATTAGGAATTTGAGAACATATTATGATTTCTCTTGTGTGTTAAATACTTCACAATTGCATTTTTCAAAACCTGAATCTGTATTTAATGGTGGCTCTTGTGTAATTCTGTGCTACAATTAGTCTTTAGCAAGGACAGAAACAGGACAACTACAAGAGCACTGTACAACAGGTCTGGTTTCAGAAGGCAGAACAGAGCAGTGATCTGAGACGGTCTTTAAATAAGGGCAATAAGTCTGATCTGAGGTTGAGATCCCCAAAATCCTAGTTCTTACAAGTTAGTTATCTCCTAACAGCAGTATTTGTGTGGTGGGCTTTCTGATGACAGCCTGGGCTACTGCTGCTGGAGCAGCAACTCCAGCCTTGCCAGAGGTTTTGTTCTTCTCCTTTTTCTGCAGACTTGACATGAAGGGAGTTCTGGGTGATTTGTGAATACATATTCCACATTGGCAAGCTTGCATTAACAGAGATGCTTTCTGTTGTCGAGAAACATGAAGTTTCTGTTAGTATGGTACAGGAAATAGACACAGATACCCAGAGTCGTCTAAGATTCCTCGAGACATCCATCCACCTGGCAGATAGGATGCAAGCCTTAGGAGGACCTGCAGCCTCTGAGGCAGGGTCTGGAGGCCAGACCTGACAGTCCACAGTACCTAAAATGCCAGTAAAAGTGAGTGTTGAGGCAGCAAAATCCCAGTTCTGGCATCCTATAAATGTTACTGCCACGCTCATCGGGCTGCTGGAACAAGCTGAGTTGTAGCTACATCTAGATGAATTAAATACACATTTACATAGACTAGATGTTATTCTGTATAAAGTTTCTCACCCTGTTTATTGTGCTTTGGTCTGTAAGTCATTGTGCTGTTCCTTTACTTAGTAAGATGTCTTTGTCTGAAAGAAAGAAAATTTTTGCTGTGGAGGAAATACAAGCACCTTGAATTCTAATGAGTAGGTTTATATTAAATATCCAGGACATTTATTCACATCTCCTCTACGAACCAGAAATACTGGGAGTGGTGTTGCTAAGCTTGCTCTGCTGTGTAGCTGCGTGTCCTTCCTAGATATTTCTCCCTTCATTATTCCTTTCCTGAGCTGTGTTCTGGGACCAGTACAAAAGAAAGGAGTGGAAGGCAGAGATTGTGCAGGAGAACAAAAGCCCTTCAAATAACTCTTTCAGACACTTTTCACACTTTAATTGAATAAATTGTACAGAAAATCCTATGTCTGTGGTATACAACTCCCCAGGTGCTCTCAGCTACCATATCCACAGCTGTTTATATTCAAACTAGGTAATTTAATACACTTTTATCTGTATATATTGTATGGTGTCTTTTAAAATCAAATGGCTGTGAATTTTGACTTGGAACAAAGCAAACACCCTGTGAAGAGACACTGCCTCTCTCCATGGTTGCTGCTGTTCATCTCTGAATATCTAAGCACCATTAAAAATAGCCCTTTATGCCCAGGTATAAACTCTGTTTCCAACGAGTGCGTAATGTCACTAACATGACATCCACGCACAAAAAAATGCATGGCTCATGGCAGTTGGCAAATCAGCCACTGCCTGGTGTTCCCCAAGGGGAGGGATTCGTGCATGAGGCTGCCAAAAGAAGGGTCATGATTCAGTTTGGCAGGGGCATAGCCTGGACACATTTTCCTTTAATTGCTCCTTGTCATGTGAGATGTGGTCCTGGGTGACACCATGGCTAGAACAAAACAGAGAATAAATGCTCACAATCTCATCTATGCCAGAATCTCTGAATGCTCTGCTTATTTTGTCAGTGATCATTAAAGAAAAAAATAATTAGCGTTTCATTTTCTTCCACTTCCCTCCCCCCACCCTTGTTTCTGAGCGATACAGGAGTCAACAAAAAGGAATTGCAGTACATGAAACCAGGATCACTTCTCCTGGCTGATTTCTAATCTTACAGTCAAACTGCTCGTGCCTCACTTTGTAACTTCATCAACACAGGGCAGAAAGGCTAAAGATGCTTCTTAAGTCTCCCTGGAAAGCCTGATGGCCAGGGATGTCCTACAGTTCATTCACGGCAGGAAGCAGTGTAATTGTCAGCTCCACATTTCTCCCCTGAAGAGCTGTTGTCTGGTAAAGGGTGGTGGTGGGGGGGAAAGTGTGAACAAGATTTTACAAATTTGGCATATGGCAGAGCAACTGCAAGGCTGAAATGTGACTCAGCAGCAGAAAATCATTCTGCACGTAAGGAAACCCCTCCTTTCACACCCGGGCGATCTACAAACCGGGTCTGGTTTATTGGAGGTGCAGTTTCTGGAACAGGGTACACTGGGGAGGCAGGACCTGCAGCTTTCTGCTTCAGAGCGGTTATGCTGGAGAGGAGGAATGCTACAGGCGGGGGATGGGGATGGGTTTTTGACTGAGATACACTCACAGGAAAGACATAATGCTTCCAGGAGGCAATCCCATGTTCTGTATGTCATTGCAGGCACCATATAGTCCCTTTACTGGGCTCAGATCTCATAAAATGATGTAAACTGACCATGAATGACTGCAGAGGACCCCACTGTTGTTATGGTCGAACCTGGGTCAGCTGGAGGTGCCACAGCCCTGGGGAGAGGTTTTGGCAGCAGCAGCAGAAGCGCTGGGGTGGCCAAGGGTTTAGGGGGGCAGAACAGCAGGGCAGGCAAGCAGAGGGGACACTTCAGACACAACATGAGCAGTGACCCAAGAAGTTGCCCAGGGCCAGGACACAGTGCCCCACGGGCCCCAGGGAACCAGCACAGAGAGCCAGACCACCCTGGCTTTCCAGCTGATCCTTTAGAGGCACCAAGAGGATAGCCTTTGTTTCACTTGTCCCCAATAAGCTCCTTGTGCAATTATCATTAAGAGTGTGTCAAGTGTTTGAAGGAATCAGCCATTTAATTGTATAAAAGCAAAGGTTTAACCAGAAAAGCTGCCAGGCACTCCCACAATTATCATTTATCAGCCAAACAGAATGTCCTCGGGTTATGTATTCATCAAATGGTTATTGATTTAAGCTTTGGGCATTTTAAAGGATTAGAAATTATTACTTTGGATTTAAATAGTGTTTAAAGGACAGAAATCAAATACAAAACAGCGTGTTTATAAAACAACAGGTTTTTAAAGAATTGCACAACACAAATATTATAGCACAGGAGCCTCTTTCCAGTGCTTTGAAACTAAAGAGTGGTCTTTATACACAGCAATTAGCCAAGTATTGAAAATACAGTGGGCCCTTTTTTCACCTGAAGAGTGACTTTGTTCTTCCCTGTGGCTCAGTTCAGAGCAGTAGAGGACATCAGGTACCCTGAAAATCTTTGGAATTAATGTGAAAACACAGAAATATGGAAGGCTTCTTCTCCTGCTTCCTATCTGGTTCTAACAGTCTAATTATTCAGAAATCCCGGAATAATGACACTCAATGTGTCTCAGATCTTCCCTCCAGGAAGCTCATTTAAGGGAGTGCTTATACATACAAAAGGTGCTATCATTTCATGTTTTACCTTGGCCTTTGTAGGTTTGGCCTCTAAAATTTGTTTCCAGCCGAACTGTGTTTTAAGTGAAGGGTATCTTACGGAGCCATTTGTCAGCGTCTGAGAGCCTGGGGCAAGGAGTAGACATTTACTTACAGAATCTTTAGACTATGTTAACCAGGCCTTTGGGACCTCCCTACTGACCAGCCTGTAACATGGCCTTCTGTAGCATCTCTCTGTGCTATTTCTTTTAATTGACTAACCTCAACACTGGCTGTTCAAAATCACTTTAACCCAAACATGCCCCCGGTCTGAAGCTCCTAATGACCTTCCCCTGGCCCTAGACACATATGCTGAGACAATGCAAACATCATTTGGAAGATGAGTAAATTCAATAACTCAATTACCACTGCACCAAAATACCATTTATCAAACCCTGGCCACAGTGGTTCGGATCTTTAGCTCTCTCTGTTTCGATGGCACGGCATTTGGGCGAAAGTAACTAATCGATTTAGGAATGATTAAATAGAAATTTGTAACACTTGGCATTATTAAACCTTCAATCTTCATTACAACTGTTTAACAATTACATCATGGGCTCTGTAAAATACATTAACAGTAGCTGGAAACAATCTCCTCATAAATAAAGACAGCAAAGGTATTAGACTAGTGTTCAATAGACAGTCTAATAAAAATACATATATTGTGGCATTATTAGTAGATCGTAAATTCTGAACTTTGGAGGAGCTTCAAGACTGAAAAATTTAAAAAGCCCGAGGAAAATCCCCCAGCTATTATCTAACATTGAACTCATTTATTTTAAGAGGTCTAATTTAGTGGTAGAACCAGCAGCCTGAGGGCTGGAGATGAACAACAGGTCACCCCTGCATCCTCCTCAAACACAAGAAATGCTGCCTTTACAGCCAGTCCAAACCCCAGGTTCCCTCATGGCTTCCAAGCTCTCGTCCCTTGCCTGAAGTTCAGGGAATTTCTAGTTCCACCTGCTCCTTCAGACATCCAGGAGGGCCTTTCCTTTTCCTCTTTGAGGACAACATTCAATGTTCTATGTAAGTTAATTTTTAAAATAATTTTGAAAATACCGTGAAATTCTTTTACCTAGTTTTCCTACCATCCTTGTTCAAAGCCTGACCTGCCCACAAACATCCAAACTGGGCAAACCATTCTGTATATGTCACCTATTTTAGAGCTTCACTTCTTGCTAAATGAAATCACAGCATTTAAAAAAACCTACTAAACAGATACATTTGGTCTGTGAACCTGATCCTGAATGTCTACTGGAGTAAACACAAAAATAGAAATAAAAATATTTAATCAATGTTTATCAATTATTCAGCTATTTACAACGTGTTATACAATACAGGGGAGTTTTCCAACACATAAACCTTTATTTATTACTAGGAAAAATAATTTATATCACAACTCTCCTGTTAAAACTGGAATGTAAATTTAAGTTACCACAGACTATGACACATAAAAAACAATTAATCAAATGTTATTGACAGTAGTAAATACAGCCCCTTGCTTCTTTTTCAGAAATGAATCAAAAGATGGCTACACTTAAAAGGTTCAGACCTATAATTTTCTTTCAGTCCCAAGCACAGAGCAAATGCCATTATTATGTTCAAAGTTGTGGTTTTTTAAAGCTCAGAAAACAGACCATTAAGCAAAAGCAATCAGCAGGGGGCATAACCATTCACAGCCCTTTAATTTTTTTAATTTATTTAAAGAAATTTTTCTTAAGTGAATGGAAAGGGCAAAAACCCCTCAAAGATGAATCTTCAGGAATGAAGGCAGCAAGCTGTGGAACGAGCCATAAAATAAACAAGATGTTCATCCTCTAAAGTTACAGCACAAGTGTCTCCTGTTCCAGGAGGGCAAATGATGTACATGGAAGGCTTGGATTCAGAGTGTTTAGCATTGTTAGACCAAAGATCATAAGGTTAAAATCACAGTTATGAACAGATTAATTGATTTATACTCATATTTATACACTTGATTAGAGTCCTTGCTTGTTTTTACTTCCACCAAACTGTGCACAGGCCCATGCTCAGCTCCACAGGAAGCTGTGCACTGAGCCCCCTGCCATCAGGAGGGGCCTTTCTGTGAGCTCTTTGTGCCTTCCCCCACAAAATGAGTAATTCCTTTTTAAAGCGAGAGCATCCCCTTCAAACTGTTCTCTTCCTGGTCACTACGAGGTTATTTTCTGTCCTCCTTATCCCATCCCATCCCATCCCATCCCATCCCATCCCATCCCATCCCATCCCATCCCATCAAAAACATCCTTAGTATGAAGATAAATAATGGGAGGAATAGGAAGCTGAAGAAGGCAGAAATATTAACAAGAGTCCCAGGGAAGCACCAAGTGTCCCACAAACATGGAGTTACACACGCCTTTGCTGCTCCAGAGAGAAGCTGGTGTCCACACAGAACCAGATCTGGGATAATGGCACCATTCTACAAAACTATTAATGTAAATCCAGTTACTGCAATTAATGAGGCGTAATTTGGTAGTTATCTCCAGCTCCCTAGAATCAGCTTTCTAATAGTTAACAAGAAAATATTTTAATGTATGTGTTTTAAATAGATTTAATCTAAAAATATATTTATGTCCTAACACTTGGATGCTCATACAACAGACCTCAAAATGAAATATTTGCCTCATTGAAATCAATTCAGTATTTACATTAACTTTTTTGTGTACTGAATTAGCTCTAAACCAGCTCCTTCCATAACCTGACAGATATATTATTCCAATAAAATGTTTGGACCCTAGGATATTTCCAAAGTATGTTTAGAAAAAATATAGCACATTTTGAACAGCTGAAGTGAAATTTGGTATAAACTGTTCCTGCAGTCATTAACATAAACCACTCTTCCCATACAGAGGAATGCGTGTTCCACATATCATTTAGTGCACAACAGGGCTGTTATTAAACTTCCACAAATATGATTTTAGGAAGTTCTGCTCCTCTTACAAGCCAGTTCTGCTAATCAGCTCTGAAGTCTCACATGTTAATTGTAACAGTATTAAAACCATGGAGATTGATTGCGGGCTGGGAATGGGGAAAGGTGTTTTATCTCAAGGCTACTGGTTTGATTTATCCCAGGTCGGTGGCTGCTGAAATTTGTTCCAGCTGACTGAGCATCACTGTCCCATGGGAAAGGGCTGGGTGGGCCTGGATCAGGATCTGGGGAATCTCATTAAAATCCTACAGCATCAGTATCCTTCAAGCACAGCCAAGATGCTAAATAATCGAGTATTAGCCTACTGCTGCAAAGCAACAGGCTTCCAAGTTGTACTGGAGTAAAGGGGGAGGATGTTTGTTTTGTTCCTGGCTCTTTCATGTCCCACAGCGTTTCTCTAAAAACAGAGCTTGCCCTTAAACGGCAAGGAAAGCTGATGACACTGAGCCAGAGGGACGGAGCACATTTCCACAGCCACAGCTTTAAAAGCCAAGTCCAAAGCTGTATGAAGTCAGCACAAGGACTTCCGTAGACGGCAAACGCCCTCACATCAGGCTCTGGGAGCACACGTGTCCCATGAGAACCTGAACAAGGAGAGTCTAGAGATTCAGAAGCTTCCACTTAGTTTATTTTATGACCACACCACAGCACGTCAGAGATTATCTCTGTGACTGATACAAATGTACTTTGTGTAGGGCAGCACTAACGTCCCCACTGCCCCCCGCCCAGGCAGATCACATCCCAGATCACACTCTGGTGTGACAGAGTCTGTTTTCATTATTTTTCAAAATAGGATCTTGACCAGAAAATGTAAAATATGCCTTAACTTTTGATAGCCTAGTGAGGTGCATTTGCATTAACTCCCCAGGCTTGAATATAAATTAAGGCTCTGATTGGTGGTCTGAACTAATTCTCAAGTCACTGTCTATGCTCCTCGGGTTTTCAACACAGGGATTTCCAGGTTCATTAACTAAGATTGATCCCGCTCCATTTATGTGGGTGGTACAAATAAACTATTTAGGCCATAAACCCATGCTTTGTATCAAACTTTGTACACAAAGTTTGTATCTGAACTTCTGAATATTCTGGGCAAAATATTTGCCAGATGTTATAAATCCCACAATACAAAGGCATCTACTCAGTAATTCAGGCATTGCAAACAACCCGGCAGAAGCAGACAGCTCCCTTTCAAATAAAGATTGCAGAGGTGCTACAACTGGGACTGAAGAATTAAAGCTGAGCCCTCTCTCAAAGCCTGTAATCCTGTGTGTTTTCTAATCCGTGACAAGAAGGTGCTGTAACACCCAGTCCTGTCTACTTGGACTTTCCATTCAGTCCCAGGGCGCCTGAAGCTTGGACAGACAGCTGAGCTTGGTTAGGGGTGACAATGACTGGGCATTTTTTCAAATGTTTGACTTTGCTGAGCTTTGTTTAGCTTTTGCAGACAGTTTTAAGACCCGCTACTGACGTACATCCCGCTAAGCTTTGCACTGGGCTGTAACCGCAGAGTAATGGACAGCAGATGTGGGGAAACGCTGCACCAGCCATGACTGTCATGTTATCAGCTCACAGGACAGGACACGATCCTTCCTGCCTTCTTGGAAGAAAGACCCTTTGAAATGATTCCTAAACCAGCAGCGTATTCCTCATGGAATGGCTGTAACAATCACCTGCCACAGGGTGAAGCACAGCGTCTTTGGGATACGGGGAACAGTCAGAGCTCAAACACAGTAAGGATGTTTGAGTTCAGCTCTCTGCACTTCCCTGTGGTGGTAGTTCTTCTGTTTTTGTTTATTTACAGAAAAATAAAGAGTATAATGGGGAACAGTAAAGCTAATCTAAAACATTTCACTGGATGTGTTTGAGTTGGCAGGATAATAATAACTTTGTAATAATCTCACAACAGCACTGGGTGTCTGGGAGAATGAATCCAGCCTTCTCTCATAAATGTCCAAGTGTTTATGGAGGAGGATAAATCCATTCCCAGAGTTCACCAGCTGCTACTGAGCAAGTTATCACCATTCTGTTCGAGATTTTCTGTAGGTGTTGCTGTGCTTAGACACAAATCATCCGAGAACAGAGTGCTGGGAGTAAGACACTGTGTGGTGGTCTGACTACCTGACACTGGTTTTATTTTGTATAAAGCTACACACCTACTCATGTCACTCTGGTGCTTAGAAGATGCCAGCACAGATATTCTGGTTATGTTGCCATCTGGGGATACCCATCATCAAATGTCACCTCTGTGCCTTGCCTGCTCTGTACTGTTGTTATTCTGGGACTTACATCGGGAGGAATGTTTGAAAATACAGCAGGTGGGAGAATAAGCAGCACCAGAGACCCATTGCCATGGGATACCCCAGTCAGTTCAGCAGTACAATTAACAAACCGATACAAACAAGGGAGAACTAATGGCTTTTCCTTGAGTTTCAGCCTCTCATGTTTCTCCTTTCTGAACAGTAAAGGCTGGGTCTCCAAAGAAACAATGGAGAAAAGGACATCAGTCTAGATGTCCATTTAAGCTGGTACATCTCCCTCATCAATTTGCTAGAGCCTATATACTGCTTGTTGTTAAAGAACACATAGCTCGAATGTGCTCTTTAATGCATGCTTAAAGTTCTGAAGACTTCATCTAAAGCTGTAAATTAAATGAAGAAAAGCTTAGTGTGACCAGGTGAACTTTTTTTTTTAAGAGCAATTTTAGTCTCAAATGTAATTTTTGCATCGGTATCTTTAGCATTCTCAAACAAACTCAAATTTCTAAAGCTGAATTACAAACCTATAAAAAATGCAGTTCCTGATGAGGTACCAAAGCAGCCATTCTTGTGTTGGTGCAAATGATACCATTCTAACACAATAATCAAATGAGTTTCTCATAAACTCTTCTGTAATCCAATAAAGTAACAGCCTTTTTTATAAAACCTTTATCAATCTCAATCTGTAATATTTACATACATATCACAGATAGGGCATGAAAGGGAACTGGAATAACTGACAAGCAAACTGAGATAAATAGGAAATGACCATCATTATGGCAAAAAAAGCAAAAGGCAGCATTGTGTAGAAACTTTATCGAGTAATTAATGATCTATCTGGGAATAATTACATGTGACTCACCGCTTCCATTTTCTTAAATGAATTTAAAAGCTATTAAATATCCCCTTAACAATAAACAGCATGTGAGACTCTGCTTTGCTGCTTTTGTGCACAAAATTTTATCTTAATCAGTGAATATGGAGAGTCTTGAGGAAGAGTGGACGAGCGGATACAGCTGTCAGGTAGTGAAGGATGGGCACGCTGGGAAGGAAAAGGCTGGAATAATGGACAGGGAGACGGAGAGGCTTGGATATGAACAGTGTGACGTACAGTGTATGGAGCAACTCGCAGACTCACGGGAGAGCTTGTTTTCCTGAAAGCACTCCTCTTTTGTCTGCTTAGTTTGAAGGAGAGCAGCCTTCCTATGGGAAACAGCACCTGAGCTGCCACAAGGCATTGTGCAAGCAGCCTGGGTGCATCACTAGCTCAAGCTGCTGCTTATGACAACATGGAATTAAAGCCCGTGCTACGCCTGGACTGGGGATTAGTGCGTGGATGAACTCCAGAGAGGGCAGCACTTCCCTTAAGCTCCATATCCGAGAGGTAGCCAAGCTCCAGAAGCCGTGTGGGGTTCAGAGCAATTCCCTAACCCAGCAAATCCTGGCCAAGGCTTCCAGCTTCAACTTGACCGCACGGAGCCGCTTCTCAGCTGACACAATAGCTCACTCTGTTCCCACTGCCAGGTTTCACCGGCCAAGAAACGCACGTGGAATTGCATCATAAGTAAAATAAAACAGGAATTATTTGATTTTAACATCTCTCTCTCCTGAACTCATAGCTTAGCAGCTGTGCAGGGCAATGAGTGAGCACCTCCTACATGCCTGGGCTTTTCTGTATGTGGGGAATAAAACAGCCAGCTTGGAATTATGTCACCTTTTCCGCTTGCCCAGCACATAGGGAAAATACGGGAATTGTTATCTTTGGCCTCCCGATGACGATTTGAAGGCAATGCATATAAAATGCGTGTTGACAGAAAGCTGAAGTGCCTTGCTCTTTTCTTTTTGATCATCTCAACTTTAAATAGCTTCAACTCCATGTAATTCTTCCTTTCCATCTAATTTGCGGGTTGGAGAAGTGAAAACAACTGTTTGCAAAGATAAACCCAAGGAATTAAAATTAAAATGGTCCTTTAGTTCCTTGCTCATATGCTGGTAAATTAATTCATAAATGGAAATATTAATACTTATGATGAAAATACATCCTATAATTGCCCTGCTTAATAGATAAAGACCCAAGAGAAAGACAAAGCAAAAAAATGAATTAAAGAAAATCAGTGTTTTCATTTTGGGCACGAAGTTTTGAGTTGCAAATGAAGATAAGAAAATGAACCACATTTCCTGTTTATGTTACCGAGATTCTCATTAAGGTGTCTCCTCTTTGACCTATGTTGTTATGAGAAAGAAATTAAGGCAAGGAAGCTTATACTAATGAGAGGCAAGAATATCCCTGCTTTTTCACAATTAGAATAAATGTACTGGGGAGCCAGATGGGGCCTTTAAAATTTTCCACAATTATATGCCTGTCGCAGATAATGGCAAAGACCTCACAATGAAACACTAAAACGAACAGATTAGCAAATTTTTTTTTTTTTTTAAGATTCATTTTCCCCCCCTTTGGTTGTGTTTTGATGTTTGGTGAGTTCTGGGGAAGAGAGGAAGGGTGGAAAGAGGTGATTTACTGGGATTTTTTTCATTTTGAATGATAGATTTCATACAGCATAACTAGAAACAGTTTTTTACTCTATAAAAAGAAAGCTGAATGAATTACAAACAAACAAACAAACAAAAGCCTACGGTGACTTTCATAACCAGCAACTAATCCTGTCATTGTTACCTAAAACAATGTCCTTGCTTCTACCACAACCTTCTCTGTTGCTTCTCTGCTTATAATCCCCCCGTGCTTTTCTCATCTCCTCTGGCTCCGCCACAGCAGCTCCTCCAACCTGCATCACTCCTGGGTTTTATATATTTCTCTGTCCCAAGAGCCTTTTGCACGCCTGTGAGTCTGTGTGTCTGCTTCTTGCTGATCAAAGAATACCCTCTTTTGTTCAGAATACGCATTTCCTGAGTTGGTTTATTTGTGATGTTTCTAAACAGTCAGGGAAAGGGTGACAAAAGGTGTAAGGATGCTTGTGCTCAAACACATCGTTGTGGTTCAGTGGCTTCAGAGGGACTTGTTCATGTGCTTTAGATATTGGTCATCTCCAAAAATCAGACCCTTTCAAGATATCTGAAACTGGATGTTACCATGTGAAGGGAAAAGTGAGGTCAATCCCTACCAAGACTGACTGTGTGCTGTTTGGTGTAATTCAAACATGTATTTCCAACCACCACACTGCATCCCCAAAGATCTCACCCTTCTATTGGAAAGCCTGTGCCAAGAATAGGTGGGAATTTGAGTGAGTTTGGATGGCCATGAGGAGGAGAAAACCCCACGCAAGGAGTTCTGTCTCAAATACAAGTACAATGGAAAGTGGTGAAAAGCTGCTTCAAAATTTAAAACCAGTTGTGCTTCACCTGATTTAAATCTGAAGATAATCAGGAAGTAAATAACCAATATCTGCCTTAAATTCTGCCTGCAGTATATGGACCGTGGGTTTATTTAATTCTGCCTGCAGTATATGGACCATGAGTTTGTTTAATTCTGCCTGCAGTATATGGACCATGGGTTTATTTAATTCTGCCTGCAGTATATGGACCACGGGTTTATTTAATTCTCCCTACAGTATATGGACTGTGGGTTTGTTTATTTAACTGCACTGACTGCTGCAAACAGCCATTCAGGAAAACATATTTTGGCACTATAAACAAAGTCCAATTATTTCACTTTCACCGTGGCACTCAACAAAATCACCAATAAATAAAACAATTGGCAAGGCTTTAAGATCCACGAGAGTATCCAGCAGTGAGACAAACAAACCAATCTAGTTACGAGTGTTATAAAGTGGGTAATAGACACAGTGGGCCCAATTTTCCAAACTTTACAATAATTTGCAAAGCCCTGCAGAGCGCTTTTCACGTGTTCATCTTACTTCCTTCACTGGGGCTCATAATTAATTTAAACTGTGCAGTTCACCAACAGTTGTTTCATTGTATTGTCAACTTTGTGGAGTTTTAAAGTTAGAGGAGCACTTACTGGAAACAATGATGGGAAAACTGAAACTGCAGTTGCATCTGCCCCGGTTGCTTGCACCGAGTTAGCGTTGCTTAAGGTCTGCAATTGCTGGGTGAGCTTTCTGTTGGCTCCCTCGCACCCAGGGCAGGAGGCTGCTGGCTAATTAAAGATCTTCTTATTCCATCCCCCTGCCGTGGGCAGGGACACCTTCCACCAGCCCAGGTTGCTCCAAGCCCCGTCCAACCTGGCTTTGGACACTTCCAGCCACAGCTTCTCTGGGCAGCCTGTGCCAGGGCCTGCCCACCCTCACAACAGAGAATTTTTTCCTAACATCTAATCTAAACCTACTCTCAGTTTGAAGCCGTTCTCCCTTGTTCTGCCACTCCATGCTCTTGTAAACTGTCTCCATGTTTCTTGTCGGCTCCTTCAGGTACTGGAGGGCTGCAATTAGGTCATCCTGAAGCTTCTCTTCTCCTGGCTGAATAAAATTGATATGGCCATACCTTCCCTGCTGCCCCCTGTCCTGTGTGGGCTTCGCCTGTAAACTGGCACAGAAATAGGTTTGCTCCTCCTCTCCCAAGGGATGCTGTTTCCTCTGGTGGCCCTGAACATGGATAAGGGCTGTTTGCACAAAGCCCACACCAAGCTCTCAACAAATTTAGGGCTTGTCTAAACTCCTGAAGGATGGGGGTGTGATCTCAAGGCTGTGGAGATGCAGATTATTGCCCATCAGCTCAGCTGCTGGCCCTGACCAGTCAGATCCTCATGGCTACAAGGCAAACCCCTGCAACTGTGGTGGATGGGAGCTTCCAGACAAGTTATTGACAGTCAGCTGATGAATGGTAAACTCATTAAGCTGTGGGAATATTATTGCTTGCAATGCTCTGTCCATACAGTTAATCAATTTTCTAAGTGAATGAAACTGAATTAAGGCCGCTTTAATTTCCAATGAGAATGTCGACACCAGCATTTAGTGAAGTTTGACTAATCCATTTAAAAAAACCACTTAGGTTTGTTTCTCTCAGTAGCTGTACGTAGGCAACTCTTGGACAGGTTCAACACAGCTACTTCAGGATTAACATGCCAAGGAATTCTGCCATTTCTCATTTCTCTGAAAGCTATCTCACCTTAGCATCTTCTAGATACAGCTTCAAGCACCTGCCCCTTACGTTGATGGGGAAGATTTATTTCAAATCCAAAGGGACTTACTTTGCCAGTAGGGTAAATATCTAATATTTTAGTAAAGGGTTGGATGGAAGTACCATGAAAATTAAATTAAAAAAAGAAAGAAGAAAAATAGGGTTTAATGAGCACCAGTACTTGTCATATCAGTAAATCCACGGGAAACGTGGGAAAAGCAAAGCATTGGCATAGCGTGCCACACAGAAGAAATAGCACACTGAGCCCAGAGACCTGAGGGGACACCTCTGTCTCCTCGAGATTGATGGGAATTTTGCCACTGACTTAGAGGAGATGGGTTTACAACCCCAGTGCCTGAAGGGAATGCTGAGCTGCCGAAGCACATGATGGCAGCCACCCCAGAAAAACACCAGCCTGCTGCACCACAACAGATGCTGACTCAATCCCAAACCTGTTCTTAGCTCAATGACTGAGTTTTTGGCATGACTTTGTACCTGCTCTTGTTTTATTTGCCACAGCCTTATGTGGGGTTGGCACGAAGCTCAGTGAGAGAAATCTTCTAACAAACATGGAATGGAGATCACAGAATAGTCAGGACATTGAACAGTGGCAGGATGAATGGACTGGAAGCAACTGCTACAGGAAATGAAGATTTATTTCCTGCCCTGAAATATTCAGAAAAAAAATCAAATGATTAAACTTTATTTCATCCCATGAAAAGATAAATTTTTGAAAGGCACCTCCGGCGTTTAAAACATTTTATATAAAGACTCAAGTATTTTTCTTCATTTAGTTCCTTTCTATGGCACTGCTCTGTGTGTTCTGGTAGGCAGAAAACCTGCTCAGGGCTAAACACAACTTTATTGTACTGACTGTTAAGGGCTCCTCAAAACATGATGCACTGTGGCCACTGTCCTATTTCTGACTAATGCCTAAGTTACCCCTCAAATTACCTACTCATTCTGCTGGTTTAATATGGATTTGTTTAACAAAAGTATCAGATTATTTTAAATACTAACCAGCCTCCAAGGAGTAATTACATTAACAAAAGAAGCAATCACCTGAACACAACTGGGTATCTGTTATCCCTTACTGGCCACCCCTATGGCCCAAATAAACCACTGCAAAGGCCCTAATTAGTTCCAAGCACTCTGATGGTTCATCTCATAATAAAACCTTTAACAGCGAAGAATTCCTGTTAGAGAAATCTGTGTACCCAGGAATGGTTCAGTAGAAAAAAGGCCGGAGCTGTGGAATCACTCTGAAGGCAGCCACACAGACCTTTTGCAATGGAAGAGAGCTTTGTCCTGTGTGGGATGCCACAACTCCGGCCGTGGGCAAAGGAAAGGTTTTCCTGAGAGGCATCCCAGAACAAAGGAGGTTTAGTGCGAAACTCCAGTGAGTGCCCTGCCCTTGTTTTCCTCCAAAGCATCTCCACAGAATCCATTTCAGCAACCTTGTCATTGCTCAGTGTGAGACGGGCCAAGAGGTGAACGACTGGTGGTTCCTCCAGTGGGATTGCCAACATATACAAAGACTATTCAAATGATCTCATTAGCTAACAACCCGACTTCCAAAGACCCTTTCAGATGCTCACAGAAACACAATTCCTGTTGGACTGGCATAATTTCCATCTGATATTCTTTTCTTAAAAAGAATTTTGCATAGTTGGCTGAAAGGTTTTCATGCATATCTGGGAGTAAGAATCCTGAATACCATAAATTTGGCGGTCAGCAATGCTTTTACTACCTATTAATGTTTGTTTTGATTATTGCTCACATGACAAAAGATATCTAATTCTCAAAAATACCTACAATTTATTTCCTACCATGCATGGAATCAGCTTACATCTAACCCAACACAGGCATGAGAGGGAGTCAGATATTATGGAAGAAAAAGACTTTGCTTTAAGGTGATGCATTACTTTTTGGACTAGATACTCCAGCTCCATTCCCTTGCTCTTTTGGATGCTGATGAGCCATCCATCTCTGCACCTCTACAGCCCCAGCACATCCTTTTCCCAGGGAAGCCAATGCCATTGATTACAGAGAACTGCCTAGTTAGCCACCTATCCATTCCTGAGCAGGGAGAGACCTGAGCATGTGTTACCTCCTGATCTCTGGTGTTACAAACAGGCCCTGGTTTGCCTGGAATTAATGGTTACACACACATCGATCTGGATGTGAGAAAGGTCACCCTCCCAAAAGCCAGACACATAAAAGAGAAAAATGGAGATGAAACGGCTGCTGAGTTGCACAGCGTCTTTCCAAAACTGTCTGTCTGCATCTAGGACTGGGGTGGGGAGGGAAAATTTGCCTGAGCTACAATATTCCAGCTTGCAACATCCCAACTTTTACAGGGCTCACCGTGGTTACAACAATGCCATGTTTTAATCACAGAGAATGTCACCTTCATATTAAAACGATCCAGACAGCTTTCAGTGCATGTGGTACAGCAGAGTCCTCTGAGGCTGAAGTGTGCCCATGGTATTAGTCATTGTTTTATGCTGAATGAAGAGAGAAACTAATTCACTGTCCTTTTGTACTGGGGATAGAATAATGCTTGTGATTTTCCACTTTGAAAAGATATTTAATAATCCCATTTAATGTTCAGTTAAACATTTCATTGTTTGCCGTGACTAATCCACAGATTTGAAGGGAAAATTCCACTTTAAAGTGTAATGGAGCTTCTCTGTTCCTTCACTTTTGAATTAGTACTAACACAATTTTGAAAATAAGCACCAATTTGTGGAGATATTTTGCAGCACGTGTCCTAACACACTTATCCTAAGTAGAGTGAAATGGAGGGTGCTTTGGGTAACAAATGCAAATTCAGTCAGACTGGTAAAACCAGTTCAATCGTCACATAGAGAACCCTTCTAATTAAATGAATAAACTTATTCTGAAAGATGTTCAATGAAGGATGCAGAATAGGATTATTCTACTCCATCAAGCACCCTTTTGATGTTTAATGAAACTACAACACCAGGTAAATTATGAGTTTGTGTTCACTGCACACTTTTTAATGAGATTATAAAGAAAAATCCAATATATTACAAGTGGGTCAGATAGATTTTTAAATCTCTGTCTGGAAAGACAAACTCCAAAATGATAATTTAGAAGTATGCAGCTGACTACAGAGAGAACATTGAAATAAAACACTGTTATTAAAACATAGGAACCACCAAACTGCTGCTATTTGGAATCTGTCACGGACAGCGAATATGCTCATAAAAATATGTAAATATTTATGGGTGCACATTAATGACCTATAATAACAAATTTAATTACAGTGTTTTTAAAGAAACACAACTGCACCAGCTGCTTTTGATATTTTCATAATACTTTTTAAAAGACACTGCAGGTATCAGGATGAAGGGGAAACAGGCACTCAATCCTCAGTGCCATGAAGCAGAAACCACTCTGCACAGGGTTACAGCCCTGTTAACATTTCCAAGGAAATGAGCCTTATTATTCAAACACCTCAATTATACGAGCTCTTTGTCAATCTAAAGTAATTGTTTATGTCACACCTCTGTGTGTGAGGGTGATGCAGGTACCCAGTGCTCTGTTTAACCAGCCCTGCTGCTGGTGACAGCAATGATCAGGCTCCGTTTGACTTCCAGGAGAATGGAATTAGGCTGAATGGGAAGTGTTGTGGAAGGTCCCACCTGGAATAACCCGTGACACCAAGCCCCAGAGGCATTCCCTGTCTCACCTGCTCACCTAAGCAGCTCCAAAGGCTGCCCAAACCACGGAGCTTCCTTAGTCATGTTTGCAAAGACAGCTGCCTTCTCCTGAGCAAAAAAGCCTGTTGTCCAAAGTGGGTCAGTACCCACCTCAGGCTTAAAACAAACATTTCACCACCTCTAATTTTGCCCTAAGGAGGAACCTGTGGCAGAGGAGCCTGAGCCCAGTCACTGTGTGTGGGAGCAGGACCCATCTATCTGGCACTCTGCGAGAGGAAGCCTTGAAATCCCGGCCAAACGGGTCAATCGCTCCTCCTTTGGCAAATCACTCCTCGGCTTGTCAGTGCTTCCTTCTGTAGGAAGACAAGCTGTCTGGGGAAGGCTCCTTGCACGTCTCAGCAGCCTGAGCTGGACATGAACTAACTGGAAACTTCAGTGGAGGTGAGCTGATGTCACCGAGGCAGCGGCTCCGGGTCACTCTGCACTGGGAATCAAAGCAGGGCCACATTCAAGAGGAGGATTCGAGCACCACGGAACTCATGCTGCAGTTTCCCCTGAGATGGTGGGGTTTGATGGCTCCAACACGTGAGGACCTACTGGGAGTTGTGACTGGAGACAGACAAACTGACACCCCCGGGCTCAGACTTGTGAAATTTGGGGAAAATCTCAGTTCGCTTGTCTCTAAATCCTCCAGAGCTCACGCCAAGATTTGTCTGACAGCCACGTGACATGAATTGAGTGCCTGTATTCAGCAGTTAGAATTTGGATACCTTTTTTTCTTTTACTCAGAGACTTCAATAATACCCACTCCACTGCTAAAAACACCTACATACAACAAAATTTGCACCTCAGGGAAAAGACTAACAGTCTTTTTCACGGAATCAACAGGAAAAATGTGATTATCAGGCTTGAAAATACTGGGAGGGATTTTTTTTTTTCCCTAAAAAGAGCAAGATTTTGTTTCAGACTCATCCTCAGCCTTGCGGTTGTCTCAGCAGGACAGTCTGCACCCTTCCCAGAAGATGCTGATGCTGGAGGCAGAGAGGTATTGGGTGAGCAGCTGGAGGTGGTCGTGTCTTAAGCCACTGCAGCCAAACCTGCCAAATCCATCTGTCCGAGCACACAGTTTGCACACTCAGATTCATGTGGGTGGAACCTTAGGATTGCCAAATTACTACTTTAAATACAATGCACTAGCCCGGGTGAGATGGACTAAAGAAGAATGCAAGTAACAACCGGAACATCCGAGTGCTTCAATAAAACCACAGTTAACACAATTGAGAGAAAATACAGGATGCCTAAATTTTGCACATAATTTAATAATATTCTTCAGTATAAAGAAAAAAAAAAAAGATGTTATCTGCTTGCTTGATAAATGCCTCAAACTTACAGAGGTCTGATCTTCATCTGGTTTAACTCACAGTGACTTCATTTAAGTCAGAGGAGCCATGGAAGTCAACCGCAGATGAAGAGCTGGCCCTACTTTGTTATTCACTAATCTTTAGGGAAATCATAAGATTATGGACAGAATACTTTCCTTCTCCAAGATAAGGAAATATGATATCCCTAGACTACCTCTTATCTACCCTCCAATTCAATCTGGAAAGTCTTTCCTCTTTTCCAAGCTTTCTGGAGAATTTATGTTCTCTAAGCGTAGTAGCCTTTCCAAGTTCATTGCCATTTTTAATGAGTTAAAGCTGCCATTCCACTTTTGGCCACAGCTCCCGCTTCTCCTGATTCCTCTCAAACACTTGAAACCTGCTCCTTTCACTGTTCAGAGCAGTTTCTTCCCCTCTTCTGTGGACAGAAATACTTGCTCTAGTTACAATTTCCTCGAGGCTCTCCATTGTGTTCCAGCTTGTGACCTTCTCCTTGCAATGTGTTTGTGTCCACACGAGGGACAGAGCAAACCAATGTGGAGGAGTCGAGATCTCCACGATGTTTGCTTCATGGCAATGCCCATCACCATCACACTTAATATGTATTATGAAAGTAAACTGGATTCCAGATAAACTCAGGCGCAGGAACTGACCATGTTCTTCCCATGTTCCCGGTGCTGTAGTGCCATCTAGTGAAATATTCACAATATGACTTAAGTCCATTTTTGCATAAACAGATTTATTTTTAAATATAACACTGAGTATATGTACTGCTGTTCTCTACGAGTGTGCAAAATTCCATACAAAGCAGAAAAAATACAACTTTTACCCAATATAGTTTCTTAACAGTGCCCTGAAGTGTTGTGTTTCTGAGGCACTCGGGCTGTACGTGGTTTAACATTCCACTGCACGTGGTAAAACTCGAATCTTTGACAAAGCCATTCCGAGAAGAAACAATGGTGCTTTAGTGAACGGCACCCAGCTTGTAGACTAAACATATCACTTGTGTAATCCATCTCAAAAAGCTGTTTACACTGTTTGCCACACTGGCAAAGGGCCTGTTATTTACTTTGAGTTATTTTCTTAAAATCTTAAATCCTGCACGACTTCTTGTTTGTAGAAGATGCTCAAAACTGCCTAGAAAAGTGTCTCAGTTTGAAGCCAGTGGCTTCAAATGGGAATTCTTCCATTTAACACTTCCTGTCCCTCCAGGTAGCACACAGCCTTTCCTTCTTTAGCCCTTCATCTCCTTCAGGTGATGCCACTCTGAGGCACAGCTGGCTCGGTGGTGCCCAGGGCTGTGTCCAGCCCATCCCACAGGGGACCCCAGGACCCCTTCATGAGGGTGAGGAGCCTTTGACGTTGCCCTGCAGCCACTGAACACTCATCACAGCCTGGTGGCTACACCAGTCCGACCTGTCCCCATCCCAGAGCAATGAAAGAACATTGTCCACCTGCTCCCAGGTGATCCTGGATATCATGAGGCTCCAGGAGAAATGGTTTATAAGAGTCAGTAAAATCACACAGGTGTTGTTTAAAGCTCCATCACTGGGTCATCTCAGTCTGTCTTGAAACTCCTGCACAAAACATCACACGATCAAAGTGCTTTCTTTTATCTCATCTCACCTCTGCTATTGCTGTTCTTTATGATACTGTAAAAAAGTCAGCCCAGACCTACAAACCTGCTCTCCTGTGGGATGTCCCAGCAAATCACTGATCAGATCCCAAATCAGTTAATCAATGTCTTTACACTGATCTCAGGGGGGTCTGGAGCAGGTCTGACAGCAAAGATGTCATTAAATTGAATGCTCTTTAGGATGACATTTTGGAACTGTTAGCACAGTCCACATTTCAGTTTTCATTGCCTGCAACCAGATGAACTTAATATTTTACAACAGTTTTACATACAGATTGGAAGCCTGATTTCAGTTACTCCTACTGCTGCTCTATTTCAATTAAGGAAACTGGTATCAAATTGTTGGATATTTTGACATGTCCACATTTGTTACTACTTTAGCCTGTCTGAAGTACCCTGCAACCTTCAATACCTCATTCTCACCATTAATTAAAACTCTTACAAGGTTAACACACCCAGGAAGGAGGATTGGGGAGGAAGCGTTGTGCAACAGATGAACTCATACAAAATCTAAATGTGATTTAATTAGTTGATAATGGATCATTAATTACAAAGCTAGTGGAATGAAACACATTGTTGTGGGAAGACATAATGGAACTATTGAGAAAGAATAGATTTGTTTTTACTAAGTACTTGTCTGCTAAGAAAACCACCTGTGCAAATAACTGGCTCAAATCGGATGACAAGCAGATTTTTTATTGCACAAGAAAGATTTGGGTTTCCATGACAACGCACCTGGGTCAAAACAGCAAATTATATATTTCTCTGCAATAAACATCTCATTTACTCTAAAAGGTTTTAACATCCAGGTTTATAATGTGTCTAAAATATATTTATTAGCCAGCCATTATTTAATGCAGCAGCTTCTGCCCAGGAAGGGCTGTCCAGTGGCTGGGGATTCAGCTCCAAGTGTATGGGATCTACCCTAAGCCTTTTGGCATTTTAAACAAATGCTGTAATGCTGTTTGGCTCACAGTAACCTACTGTGAGCTCTGGGGAGAACTAAGCAAACAGTTTAAATGTTATACAAAAGTTTTTATTTAATTGAATTCAAGCATTTATGAAATTACATTAAATTAGGTCATATGCATAGGTTATCCAGTATTTAACATTTTTACCAGTAATTGCTTATACATCTAATTTAAAATTTAATAATGTTATTTAAGAAAAAGGTTTCCTTGATCTGAGGGCAAATATGCTTTATTTATGGGCCCTTTCTCAGCCTGAGAATGGAAAAGTACAAATGTGTTACTCATTAGGCCCACGTTGTTACGTGGCTGGATGACTAAACCACTGCTTCCCCAGGGTGCCTACACCAAAAAGCACTGGAGTCAGCGAAAAAATGGGTGTTCTCATTTCCAGGGTTCTGAATCGAAAAAACAATTAGTAAAATGTCTGAAATAACGAGGGGGTTTATTCACCAGAGCTGCCTGGAAGGGGCTCTGAACTCAAACTCCGAGCACTCACCTGAGATCTGATGGAATTACATCTCACCTGGTGAAAAAGCCTGGCCAAGGTGGTCAACCAGGTGCTGACCTGACCAGCTGCTGTGTCCCATCTTCTGGGCTGCTTTTGCTTGGCTCTGGCCAACCCTGAGCAAGGGAGGAGTTTGCTTTCAGCCTGGCTTCACAGGGCAACGCAGCCTGTCCAAATGGGCTCTCTCCAGGCTCCTCCCAGCAACTCCTGAACTTTGTGGCGTGATGGGAAGCCCTGAAGGTGTGCCAGCCGCCCTGAGATGTGGTGGGGTCAGGGGCTGGGGGCTGAGGGGCACAAGTGCTTCTCTGGGTAAGCCACAGCACATCCAGGACGGTCACAGGGACATGAGGGAGGGCTGAGGCTTGGGTGGGAGACGGGAACAAAGGAAAGTCCTTTAGGAAAAATGGCTTTAATTTATAACCCGCTTGATTAGTGTTTCTGGGCACAGAACAACTTATTTCCTTTAATGTGATCAGCCCAGGCTATGTGGTAGGACACACCTCTTTCTGCCCTACAGTGATGACAGTGACAGGACTGGCATCCTCAGTCAGAGACCACTTCTTGAAAACAGTATTTCCTTCACAAAGATTTTCTTCTTGGTTCAGTCTGAGCTGAGTTCAACAAGGGGGTAGGACAGAGAGAGGTGCTCCAGCCTTGGCCTGGAGCTCTGAAGAGCATCTGCAGTGTGCACACACCAGGGCCAGTTGATTTCTAGTACCAGCTCTTTGTGTAAAATGACACACTGGGCTTTTTCCTTCACAATATAAGCCGGATCTAAGGGTGAATTCGCACAGAGGAGAAGCCCTGCAGCAGCAGTGGGAGAGAGAGCAGGGACTGGACTTCAGCCACAGCTCTGGAGTGCCTGGGCTGGGCTGGAATAGTATGAAGGTGCTTAACAGTATTTTATGGTCACTTTGGAAAATAAAGTGTAATAATCACCTGCAAGTCAAAGGTAGATTGTTGTGTTGTGAGTGAAAACAGGTAGCTGGATCAAACACCTTTTAATGCATGGATTTTTTTTTTTTTTTTTTTTTGAAAGATTCTCTGAAGATAGCCTGGGTCAGCTCTGCTCCTTTTTCCCAAATTTTCAATTAAAAGAGATTTAGAAAGACTTTTTCATGTTGCAGTGGGAGTATATAGATATAAGTCACACCCTCCTGAGACTTCTTTAGGACAAAAACTGAATAGGAAGTTCTTGATCAAAGAAGTTCTCTTTACATAATTCTGCTCCCAATAGCCACTATTCCCAAGTAGAAAATAACAAAGGAAAGCTTATAAGGTGAGATTGAGAAAGAAGCAGTGAGAGGTGAGGGCTGGAGGAAGTTAAGAAAATCTCAAAATGTTTAAATATGAGGCATGTTGCTTCCCACCCTCAGAGCACATCTTTTAATCTGAACAGCCCTTGCACCAGTGAATGGGATTAAGTGTGGAAGGAGTTTACGGGATTAGCTATGCCCTGCCCATACCTCTCATCCCACCTATATTAACATTGCACAAACCAATGCAGAGAGCATATTCTGCTTCTCCACCCTCGTCTTTGATTAATATCTGTAGCCAATGTGTTAATCACTATTCAAAATAAAGGTTAGATTCAGTGAGCACTGACATGAAAACCATCAGAAGAACCAAAACATTTATGTGCATATTGGCTTCCAGGACTGGACACCAACTCCGGTGACAGCTGACTTGGCACATTCCATGTGTCTTTATTTAGTTTTGGGTGTGGCTGGGTAGTTTTTGGGCAGGGCTGAGCTGCACCAGTGACTGCCAGGCGGTCCCTCTCCCCATGCAGAGACCAGGCAGGCACTAGATGGCTCCCGAGTGACAGGCTTGGGTTATTTAGAAATTGAGCTTTCTAATGATAACTTCCCTTCCTGGCTTAGAACTTTGTCCAAAATCTCTGTTTCCTTCTCCTCACAGAGTGTTTTTTTGGAATTCAGCTTTACCTTCCCAGGAACTGGGGAGTTTGTTGTTTCTTGAAGTGGATGGGAAAAAACAGGGCTCTGCTGTGCTTAGGAGGAGGCTTAGGGAGGAGCTGGCTGAGTCTGCCAGAGTGTCCTCACACCACAGGGTTGTGGAAGAAGCATTTGCTGACTTCCACCAAAGAATTCATGAATACTCGCAAAACTGAGTTAGCTTAGCTGGGAACCAGCTTAATTGGCACTAATTGGCTTCCCTTGGCTGGTCATGTCACTTCAGAAGTGATTTTCATGTTACTTTTCATGGAGAAGTACTTCTGGTCCTTCTGAGAATGTGACAACAATCTCACCATTTCAGAAGGCAAACAGCTACCCATCAGACTTTGGCTTTCCAAAAAAACCCAGACTTTGCAAGCAACTGAATGCTCTTGAAAAGTGTTGAGATGTGGTGATCGCACAGAGGAACAACTGACAGCAGCACAGCTCTGAGTTCCGCAGAAAAGCTGCAGACTGAGAGATTTTAGTAGCCTTCCTCCAGTAAACAGAAATAAACAGAAACCTAATTTCCTCCCTGTGAAAACAGACAGAGGAGCACACTTTCCAAACACGGCACGCACTTAGGATCCCAAGGTAAAGCTTTCCATCTGGGGAATGTGTCATGGAAAACTAGGTCAGTCTGCCCATCACTGGATTTGTATTCAGTGGCTTGGACATGGACATTTGTAATGTGGAAATGTGGGGGAGTCCAAGCCTTACAATGACGGGTTTCAGATGTAAGTAAACTGTCTGAAGATTACAATACTGGGAACGCTGAAGTTTCTGGCCCATTTAATGATGGCTGTGTGACAAGGGTTGGCCTTGGGAGCTTTTCTGCTCCTGGAGAAGGGCTGCTCCTGCTGCTGAACCTCAGGGCATCAGGGGTGTTATCCAAGTGCCTATTCCCTACTCCTGCTCCTGCCTCTCCTGGACAGAAAGGTGCATGTGTGGGCAGGGGGGTGCCCAGGGCTGGGCTGGCAGCAGGGCTGCAGGATGCTGGCACGAGCTGCTCTGTTCATCTGTGCTATCAGGCATTCTCTTTTGCAGTTTCACAGTTGTCTGGGTGAGGAGAAGTGTACCCCTGCCATCTCCCACAGGTACAGTCACAACTAAACTCTTTCCGGATATACGGATAGGGCCTGCTTAAAGTTGCCTTAAGAGTTTTGAAGCCTTTTGCTGAGGCTTGACCTGCTGACCCATCCAATGTGCCCAGCTGGATTGTTCAGAAGGAACACAGCCCCAAACTGAGAGCATTACCAGCAATCATCTGTGGAATTGCCATCAACATAAACGTCATGTGGAGGCACAGCATAGAAAATATCAATTTATATCGAGTTCTTCACTTTCCCATTCCCTGTTAGTGAAACACTTCACAGAACTACAGCAGAGAGGTTGGAATAAAGAATGGTGGCAGCCCCTTGTGCATATTAAATAGATTTCCTCAGGTCCACCTTCTACATCAGAGTAGGCAATGCCAATGTTCAAAAATTTTAACCATTTGCATTTTGAGGGATGAGACAAAGTAAAATGTTACTGTGCTGCACATGAAACTTCTAAAAGCACAGCTCAGTATCCGATCACACGCCAGCAGCCTTCCAAACTCAGACAGGAAACACCTGGACTTCGGTGGTCAAACATCACTGAGAGTGCACTGTGCATTTTGGAACAGATCATTTTGAATTGTTAATAAATATTCATCTCACTGCAGTAAAACACTGTGTGTCCACTGCTATAAACACTGGTGGAGCTAAATTAAATATGTGCAATGTTAGTCATCTTGACTTTTTTTCCCCTCATAAAAAAAAAGAATACTTGACTTCCCCTCCAAGAACATCTTAAGTTTTAAAACCTTAAAACCCCAGAGATAATTCTATTGGATACACAATTTAAATATCTCTTTTTCTGTTATATTTCTTCTTTGTTAACACATTCTCCCATCTTTTCTAAAGGGCTCATTATAAAGCTCACTAAAATGAAGTCTTTGTTTCCTTTCCTGGGAAAAGCCTTGCACCTTGGCAAACACAGCCCTGTGGGTTCATACAGGAGTTCACTGTCGCTCCCCTCACGGTCTCAATTTGAAAAACAAATCTAGAGATGTCCTCAATTATGTGAGAGCCAAAGAGCAAAATGCAAATTGTATACAAATCCTCAGACTTTTCCTCAAGAAACCTCACAAAATGTGAGTCTATTTTTGCTGCATTGGCCTAACGTATGTTTGTGATAAATGGCTCCAGAATCATGCCCTGAATTGAGATTTTCCTAATTTTAGGATGAATCATTTAATTGGTGCAAATCAGCCCTGAGCAGAGGGAAAGTTGCTCCTGAACGTGCCAGAGATGGGGCTGCAGGAGACACAGCTGACAGATGATCCACGTTGGACTCGGTTCCAAATCACAGCATAGATTTCTTCCAGGTCATGATAAACAAACCTTGCACACATCCATATGCTGATCCTTTAGAAATAATTTGCTCAGATTTGGGGGCTGTTTCCATGTTTCTCTTCCTTAACTATCTGTTTTTTAAAGCCTGCTTGATAATACTGTATTTCTGTTGTCCTACCAGCTTGCACTGTTTCAGTTTAACACAAGCATTCACCAATTTTCTACTAAAATATATTGCCCGTGGAAAATTAATATATTTTTCTGCCTTTTCTCAAAGCATTTTAATACTCAGGAAAACAAGATAACATAAATCTAAGGAAAGAAAAGCTGCTTTCAATTGAGCAGGAAAAAAATAAAAGGCAAAGTCTGTTGTGCATGTGTGTCAACAGCTTTCAAAGCTGTGAGCAGAGCCCAAAAAGCAATCAGAGAAATCCTACTGCTCATACCAAAAAAATTTCCCTTGGTGAGAACTCTACCAGCACTGAAGCAGACTTAAAACTTGGCTTATTGTGTCTGTCTGTAGCTGCACAAAGAAGACTACTTGTTTCTATTTTCTGAACGTGTTGAAAACTAGAGCATGGCAGCTGTAATTCTGCTGCAGAGCTCCCCCAAACAAGCACCACAACAACCCCGGCCACCTGCTTTGAGCAGAACTTCAGCTGTGCAAAATGCCTCTCCAAAGGGAAAGTGGTGGGGAATATTTATGAGACCCTGAAAACAAGTGGGTTCTACCTGAGAGTTTTCTCTATGCACAGCACTGCGTTGGTTATTAAGCATCTGCTGCTTTGTCCCCCCTGCCCCGGGGAGGTTGTTTATTTGTGCAATCATCGCTGCTGTGAAAAGGAGGATTTCTTTACAGTGAGATGCACGATGTAGGCAGAACAGAGACTTTAGGCTCAGTTGTTGCTGCCATCCTATGGGACAGCAGCAGGAGGATGCTGGACATCCTCTGGAGCTCCTGCAGGCACCCATGAGGCTGGATGAGAGCTCTGTGCAGAGCCTGGAGCTGGGTGGGCAGAGCACGCTGAGGTGGGCACAGGAGCCCATCCCTGAACACCGGCCCTTCCCGAGCTGGGCCCTGGCTGGACACCTCAGGTGTGTTAATTAGCCCAGCCCGGGGAACCAGCGTAGATACCTTCATTTGTATTTGCCTCTAGAGGGGAGGAACGACATCTGGAACATACAGCACTTTGCAGAGCTGGGCACTGCTCACAGGCTCCTTTCAAACACTGGTCAGGCACGCTGTGGAGCATTCCCTGTTATCCTACGGCAGTCACAATCTCCAATAACAAGATAAATAAGTGGAACTGCTGTTAGCACAGCATCTGTGTCTCTGAACCACCTTCTTTCCTCAGGACATTCAGCACAGTGATGTTTTTAACCGCACCTCTGCAGTGCTGTGGTTAAATGATGATGCCACAACCCCCTCCTGCCCCGCTCCATCGGCCGGCATTGCCTCAGGAGCTGCTCCTCACTGCTGCTGCTCCCAGCACCCTCCCAGCTATTGCCACGCTCAATTTCCAGTCTTCTGTTGACACAAATAAGCTTGCAAAATTGCAGAATTCTGAAAGGCCATTGTGCTCTGCAGATATTTAGTATTCCCATAAGTGATCAGGCGGTCTGGGATTTAAGGGACGCAGAAAACAAACACTGTGTGAGACGCCCAAAGTGTTCAAATAAATAAATAAATTCTTATAATGAGTGGTTCAAGAGCTTGAAAGGGTCCATGCAAAACATTCTCTGGAAGTTTGTAATGTTCTGTTTAGCAGCATCGCCTACAAAACAGTAGGGCTGAGTAACAAAGCCAGATAGTCAGCTTAAAGATGGATGGAGAAGGTGGAAGGGCTTACTCAGGGGCTGAGATGCTCCTCCCTAAGCCATCTAAACTGAAGCAATTTTCATGTACTAAATAGGTCATAGATGATCTGACATGAAGACTGTTTTTGCTAAACAGTAGCTAAGCAAAGCTTTCTCTTTTTTTGGCTGATCATGGCCAGTGTGATGGAAACTAAATGGACGGGATGGGAGAAGATTAGCTCATCCACCTTGAACAGATTTAATAATCCTCATGATCTTTTTGGTTTTTTTTTTTTTGGGCAACTCCCTCCTCTAACAGCAAAGAAGGCAAAGCTCCCAGCAACACCAGGCCCCCTCAGCATCATTCCCTGGAATACCCAGCTGACTGTCCCCACTGCTGGATATTCTCATGTTTCTCCTCTGCTGTCTAGAGCTGCTGCCAGGGTTTGGGAGTGACCCGCAGACATCCAGGCAGAAACCAAACTTTTTCCCTGCAACATTCAAAACACTCATGGTCTCACTTGGTATCTAGAGACCTTTCATTTTGGAATTTATTCCAGCTGGACTGCAGAGCTGGGCTGAGATTTCCTCGCTGGCCTTGCTGAGGAAAAGCTCAGACTATTCAGGGCCTCTCCGGCTCTCATGAATGGCTTGTTTGTACGGGTGGTTTTGCCACCAGGCTTGGGACTATGAACACTCTCACTGTTACTGTTTAACTACAGTAAATCAGTTAAAGACTAACTGTGGTGTTCCGGAGAAATATTTTATTTCATGCAATGAGACTGGCCTACAGTCATGGATCCAACTTCCAGACTGGAAGGACTATAAAGAACAATGATTTTGAACTTCGCTGCATAGTTTTCAGTGACTTAAACACACATAGAGTAAGGAAGAGGAGGACTTTGTGCTTTAGAAAGCTCAGACGTGAATACATCTGCCTTTCCAGATACTGTAGTGGCTGAGAAAATAGTCCACTGGGTCTAAAAAATCACCAGAGAGAGGTATAATTATGAAGGTATTTTTAATGAAAGATGTCACTGTGCATTTCTCTAGCGAACTAAAGAGCTCAAAGCAGACATTATTATGATAACTCCTAAGCGACCAGTTCAAACAGGGCAAACACGGATGTTAGGATGAATGCCTTTCCAAGAAACTCTCCACATTCTAAACTACAGCATTTCATTTTTCCAGAAGCCTCTCAAGTACGACCATGTGGATTTCCAATGGCAGAAACATCCTGCTCGCAGCTGATGTTTTGTCAAGCTGTTTTCTTCCCCGGGCCAAGTCAGGAGAAAACACATAAATATCCCTCCAAGCAGGTCACTAATTTCCCAGCTGACATGCATTTTGCATTCCACTGTTTTCACTCTATTTTCCCTGCACATAGTTCATACTGTTATAGAGAAAGCAGTTTATATGAGCACACTGGCCTGGCACAGGTTAAATTCTTCTAGCAAAAACCTGTGTGGGAACTCTTTTCACTGGAGAGTTGAATATTTTTATTTAATGTAAATCTGTTAGGAAAGAATTCAACTGAGCTAAATGAGAAAGTTTAGTTTGAAAATTGGAGGGTGACACCAATTAACTCTGGGGTTTTTTTTAACTGATTCAAATTATTTCATGGAGACTTTTTCCATGCAGACAAACCCTTAAACTCTCTGTCATTTTGAGATGCAATGCTTTCTGCAACCAAACTGCCCAGCTTTAGGATACAGAGAGGATGGTAAGTCTGTTTTGCATTATTCACCATCTGAATAGGGACTAATCCCACTAAAACATGCAGCCATAAACTGGTGAGGGATGAAAATCAACTCAGCTGATAGGTAGGATGTAAGAAGAAAAGGAAAAGCCTTGATGCAAAATATTAAAAGAGTTTTAAATCCCTGTATGAACAGAAAAACTTCAGACATCTGAAGCATGATTTAGTACTGCACCAGGCGTTGATGTGTTTTGTGTTTTCAGAAAAGCATATGACAATTTTGTATAGGATTTTTGCTTTAATTATCAGTGTGTGAAAACAGCATTAAGGAGGTGATCACAGCAAGTCTGAAGCTTTGCTCTGATTAACAAATTAGCCAGTTCTAAACAGATCAAGTAACAGTCAGAAAAGCTGATGACCCTTGAAAGCAGGCTTAAACTTTCATTGGGCCACTTATTACAGACCACTTGCTTTGGATGCAAACCATATCAGGTGTGCCCCCTTGGACCAGAAAATCTCTTTATTAAAAAATGAAAGAGCACTTGGTTTTCACTGCTTGCTTTGAAGTAGCAGCAGTTATTCCAAGTGAGAGGGATTTTCAGGACCCAAAGAGTCTGTATTTAAAAAGAGATTGCTTACACTGGCATGCCCCAATTTAATTAACTCAGATTTATAAGTAGAAGACCTATGTTAGCTTCATTTGTAATAGGAAGTACAGAATTTTAAAGAAGAGTTTAAAATCAGATGGAATTTGTAGAAAGAGGAGAGTATTTTAAAAGTCACCACATCAGAAAATATGATGATGTAGAATGCTGAATAATTCCCTTTTCATCCCCGGGCAGACCCCTTTGGAAAGCTTTTGCCAACTGCTGTACATTGTGATGTTCACAGGAGGGTTTGCCCAAGGGTGCTGAGTTAGGCAGAGCCACCCTGAATAACTGAGCTTTTTCCTTTTATCCCTGTGGTTTCTCAAATTTTAAAATGCTAAATACTTCAAGTTCGCTTCAGTCTTTAGAGGTGCTGTTTGTCAGGAAAAGAAATGACTTCTCTGCTGGACCTGTCTAGTGGATTGACTTGCTCAAAAATAGTGTTCTACACACATTTAAATGCTATATAAATTAGGTGGGATCGCACAAACTGGGTCACTGCATTGCCTTGCAGTTCAGCATTAATAAAGTATCTAACAAACCATTTCAATAATTCCATTAATGAAAAATTCTACTTATGAAAAATTCATTTTTTGGCAGAGAGTGAGACTAGGACAGTACAGCAAATGACACCATATACTGAATTTACAGCTGTTGCAGAGATTTCTGATCATTATCTCTCTCATTCATTATAGATTCCCTGTGGAAATGGCATTCCTCTTCTAGAACTACACTGCCACATGCTATAATATTGAGTCATGAAAGTCGCTTCAGTATTAATGTGCAGCTCAGAACTGCTGCTTGGAGAAAATGTAGGTCCTGACCTTCCAGGTACTTCTGCATGAATAACTTTATAAAGGAATGTGTTCACAAAGAGCTCTGGAAACCCAGAATGCCTTTCTCCAGGAATTAGAGAGTGGTTTGTCAGTATTTTCACTAGGGAAGGGTGATATGTGACATACCCACCAGACTGAAGCTGAAAGCACATCCAGAGTTCATCTCAGTGGGACACCCATCACCGAATGCACCCTGTGATGGGCAACCAGCTCAGCGAGATCCGAGTTTATTCAGGGGTAATGCTGAGACATCACAGGCCAGAACATATTTTCTCAATCTCCAGGTTTCAAGCTGCTGCAGAATTTCAGTTCCAAAGTATGATCTAGTCTAGCTTGGGAATTTCCATGTGAAGGCTGTTAGTGCATCTGGTTTGATTTGTTTCTAATCAACCAATGTGGATTTTTAAAATGTATTCCCTTGGAAAGTTTAGCTGATATATTCAAGGAAAACAATAAAGAAAATTCAGCTTTGACATGCACTTTTTTTTGCTTACACAACAAAAACTTTTGCTTTCAAGTCTGTGGTGTTCCAGAGACACTGGGGAACAGAACTACTTTTTCATGCCAAAGTACGTGTTTCTGTTCTAAGTAGATTATTTAAAGAAACCTGTCCTGTTAAATTAAAATCCTCAGTGCACCAGTTCATAAATGAACACTGTCAGTAGCAAATTTAAAAAAAAAAAAATCCGAATTAATCAACAAAAAAAATATTGCAGATCTATGTATTTTTATCAGCTTCTGAAATTACCTGTGGGAATCTTAATTTTCTGAGTCAGCTCTGTGCCCCAGCAGGTACGAGACCCAAGGAGGCACCTAGGGAGCAGGTTCCCAACCGCAGGTTCTGCAGGCAACTGCTGCCCCTTCACCCTAAGTCTGTGTCCCTGTGGTGGACCTTCCTTCTGCTTGTGTTCATTTGGCTTCAGCACCAGTCGGTTGGTTTCCTGCTCTGTGTCATGTCCCAGTCCCCATTTTAGTCTGGATATTTATCTTTCTCTTGGTTGCCCTCCAGCTCAGTTGACTGCTGTAATTAATGGGTTTGATATTCATCTTATTTCATCCCTCCCACTCTCTGGATTATTGAAATACATCCCTTGGGAATATTTACCCCCTTCCCTACCCTCTGGCTGATGTCTGGCTGCAGAACATGCACTGCTCAGTAGAACTGCCATTCTTTCTAAATGCAATATGGAATAACTGGGGACATTTCCAAAACATGAGTATTTCACAGCACCCTTGTATATATTATATATCTGAGATTGGTAAAAAGATCTGTAATTAGTCATCCTGGGCACCTTTTCAGGCCATTTTTTTTAGTTACTCACACTCAACCGGTTTTATCCAGGAGGTGAAATTATCCATACTGGGTATCTGCTTCACATTTAGTTTTGTGGAAAAAATTCAAGTAAAAAAAGAAAGAAAAGGCTCATCTGTTTCTGAGGATGAATACACAGGAAAATATGCTGTTTTGCACACAGTGAGTATCAGGACATCAAACCCCTCCCTTCCCACCCGGGCTGTGGTGGCACACTGCTCTGGCAGGTGAGGTCACCTGTGCCTGGGCTGGGAGCTCCAGCTTCCCTCTCCCACCCTGGAGACAGGAGACAAAGGACTGCATGAAAAGGAAAGCACCAGCCTGGCTAAAACCACAGGGTAGCAGCAAAACCGGGGGTGTGCAGGGGCAAGTTGTGCCTCCGTGAGCCTGGGACCGGCTGGGGCAGATTTAAACTCCGGGGTCCAGTGCCAGGGAAAAGGAGCCAGGGGGACACAGAGAACTGCAGAATCACTGAGGCTGGAGAAGACCTTCAAGTGCACGATAATGGGAGAGTTTTGGGGGAAATATGGTCTATTCCTTAGGACAGTCTATCGTTGCTGTGTGCTACAGATCACCCAAAATGAGCTTTTTGCAGGTGGGCCACAAGCTGGATATTGCCCAGTGTGTCAATGCCCAGACATCTGGCTGATGTGCTGGAGTGCTGCCACCCCACAGGCTCACAACTTCAGCAGTGTCCCTTCTGTAAGTGTTCAAAGTGATGATGTAACTCTAAATACTCTGAAAGATCCAGTCTAAGGATTCCAACCCATCAAATCTGGCCTGTCTCCCACCATGGCATTACTTTCCCCCCTGTACTTCAGCTTCCTACCTCTTAATATTTCACTTTGCAGTTGGGAAGATTAATTAACGTTTGCGAAAAAGCCACAAAAAGGGACAACTGTGGCAAAATGGGCCATTCACTTAAGAGTTGTACTCGACGATCCTTGTGGGTCCCTTCCAACTCAGAATATTCCATGATTCTGAAAATTAGCAGGTCTGTCCTCACAGAGCAGCGTCAGTGAGTCAGTCGTGTGGAACAAAAGCCCTGCAAAGCTGCTGGTGCCAGCCAGGCCAGTCCTTGTGTGCACTGAAGGGATGCTGGGGGACAGTGTGTGACCACGGGAGGGAAGGAAGGGCATCCAGCTGCCCCTGGGCCTTTCCATGTGCAATTTGACAAGCTTTTCACACCACTTGGGTGCGCAACGTGCGGTGCCGGAGCTGGGACGGGAGAGCCCTTTGTACGGAGCACATTGTGGAGCTTCTTTGCTGTTTGCTTGAGGAATTCCAAACTGCCCGGCCGCTGCTCGCACAATAACCCCGACAAATTGCTCTCGCTGATAATCAGGGTGGCAAGGGCCAAGGTCAGAGTTCAGCCCTTTCTGATGGCAAGGGCCGTCACTCAAGCACATGTGATGCAGGGCTGCCCTTCAGCGCAGCCCCATTAGGGGTGGGCGCGTTCACGCTCCGCTGGAGCCTGGTGGGACACTTATGTGAGTGGGTAGTTCGAGGCTCCTGTTGGTTAATCCCTCCGACGGCCCAGTGACTGCTTTCATGAAGTCTGGGAAGATTAAAACTGCCTGATTTTTTCGTTTGTTTTGTTTTTCCTTCCAAAAGTTCACAAGAAGCCGCCAGTGTGATTTTAAAAACCTTCAAGAGTGCCTAAAAATGTATTTGAAATAGAAACAGCCCTATGAAGGATATGGACATTGGAGTTTTCCAACTTCTAGCAATTATTTAACACAAATTATCCAGCGCATTAGGATTACACCTCTGTAGTAGTTGGAGTAACGCTACAAAACTGGGGGGAAAAGGCAATTCTGATATTCAAAGCTTTTCTTCTCCTCAGCCAAGCTTTTTTGTTCCCTAAGGAAAGCTGGAATGCCTAAACAGATTACAGAGGAACATCTGACACTTTTATTATTGCCTTTTCAGGAAGAAGCTAATATTCAACATGAAACAACACTTTGCCCTTCAAACTTTGAAAACCTGAGTGTTAACTGTGACAGTTATAATTCTAACCTGAGCAGTGAAAGTCACACTGACACGTGTTAAAGGGTGAAATCATGAAGAGCTGGAAGGCAGTGTGTCAGCTCTCCTGAATGCTTAGGTGCTTGGGGATCTGGATTTCATTAGGCAGCAGGATCTTCACTGGGGGCTGTGGAGCTCAGGTTTGCATCATTTCAGATCTCTTTTTGAGTCTAAAATGGGACTTGGCTGTGGCTGTGATGTTATTCCTTCTCATCTGAAAAGCATCCTAATGTTTTCTGTGCTGTGTCTCCTCCTCTGTGGCTGCATTCCACATGAATTGGGGTTCTTCTGCTTTAAACGTAAAGTCATTTTGGGTGATCTTTTTTTTCCGTGCAGAAAAACATGTTCTTTGTGTCACCATTATGTATGATGACCAAGAACCAACGTACCTTATTCTCACATTTCAATTCTCTAGATAATCCAAACACTTTTTGCTACTAAACTTGAAGTTGAAAGCAAACACAGGAAAAACAGGTTGTTGAACTGTCCATTCTCTGAAATCCTCTCTCTGCTTCCTTATTGCTTCAGCCAGTGGGACAGGGTACAGAGAGTAAGTTCAGGAGTACAAATCAAGATGTGTGACCATCTGCTTAATTTCAAAATAACGGTCTCTATACTTTCTAGCTGATGTTTCTCAGTCCTTAAACACTGGGGGGGTCCTGGCCATGGGGCACTGGGAACACCCTTGGAATCTGCATCCCACCCTGTTACTGCTGTTTTGGTGGGAGCACGGAAATTTTACAACTTGCTCATTCATCCTTGTTTGTAAATGGTCCAGAGAAATCAGCCAACTTCTCACCCACACATTGGCCATTCTTCTGAAAGTGTGAAAACATGACAGCCTTTTTTTCCATCTTAATAGAAAATGTCTTTCTCAATGTAAATATTTGTGGATGAAACGCAGTCCTCATTTTCTACACTAGCAGCTTTTTTCTTCTTCAAAGCACGACTTGAAGTATTTATAACTCAAGATGATTACAAATTGCACGTTTTTTTAGTTCTAAGGAAATTTTCTCACTACCACTCAACTGCTTTTACCACTTGTACTCCACTAATATACTTACTAGTGGTATAAATAACTAGGAATGAAGAATTCATAGGTATGCAGAACAGATTAATGCAATTAGAGGATAACCTAATGCTACTTTTCATACTTAAATCTCTGACTAGTTCTAACAAAACTGTACGGAAAGGCAATCTGATCCCCATCTTGCCTGTTCAGAATTGTTTATGATACATGATTAATCTTCAATAAGACAAAGATGTGAATTTATATTTTCTTTTGCACTCAGGCAAGGCTACAAGTAAATATTATATGACTTCAGAGGAGTTTAGTATATATAAAGTGGATCAAAAATCTAGCCAATTGACTAGGCAAATAAATAGTATCCCTAACTCCACAGATCTTTAATTGGAATAGTTGTGGTGGGTTGACCCTGGATGGATGCCAGGTGCCACCAAAGCTGCTCCATCAGTGCCCTCCTCAGCTGGGAGAGGAGAGGAAATACAACAAGAGGTTCGTGGGGTGAGATCCCTCTCCAGTGACTCATGAGCCAAACAGACTCCACTGGGGATAGTAGTTTAATTTATTACCAGTCAAATCAGAGTAGAATAATGAGAACTAAAAACTAAATCTTCTAACACCTTCCCTTGCTCCAGTATGGGACCTTTCTCACGGCGTGGAGTGCTTTGGGAACAGGTTGGGTCCTTCCATGGGGTGCAGTTCTTCCCCTTCTTAAACATGTGATCCCAGAGGTGCTTCCACTGTTGCTGAGGGGCCTGGCCTTGGCCAGCAGAGGGTTTGTCTTGGAGCTGCTGGCACTGGCTCCATCGGACATCGGGGAAGCTTCTGGCAGCTTCTCACAGACACCACCCTCGTAGCCCTCCACTCCCAAAACCTGGCCACCAGACCCAGTGCAAGAGTCAAGCAGCTTTCCAACAACTAAGTCATGTGAGAGATGAGAAACTGCTCTAAATTTAGTTATAACAAAAAGGAAAAGATGAAAAGAAAATTAAATAATAGGGCACGGCTTCTCTGGTGTTGTTTTTCCACTGAACACAAAAAGCAATGATTTACATTAACTACAAACCTAACCCATCATTTTTTTTAACTGACCATAATTTTTCCAGCACACTGATGAGCTGATGACAGCTCCTCAAGGCTTTCCCATAAATGACATTCCTCAGCATTTTACTAACACTGAACTGCTACAGTATTTCATGTGCATGAATTAATCCCTATGAATTAATGTTATGGCTGTGCTGTACTCATTTACTGTTACTTACAATCACATATATTCCATGACTACTTGTAAAGGAATAAGGTTCACATTTTCTACATAAATACATAGTCTTTATGTCTCTCCTGACTTACTCTCATTAGCTATATACTAAGTGATGTTAGACATGAGGCTGAGTTAGTATGTTGACTCTGGAATGCAGCAGTTACACGTGGCTGACTGGCCTCTTTGCTAAGGTTTATAGTGTAGTTCCGTAGTTCATAACACAGCCAACCTTCACAATGTAACACCTCTGCTAATAAAAATAAAATTGTTACGTAAGGCCACTGCTAAATAATGAAACCACTACTATGTTTAATTTATCTATTAAATTCTGCGTAGCAGTAAATGCTGTTATGGAGTTTGTTATTAATGTGAGTAACCTCAAGATTGCTGCCAACACTGCAAACACAGTGTTTCTACAAGGATGCTGAAAACAAATGACACACGGCTTTGCAGCTCACTCATTATTACAAAATCAGGGTCAGGTTCCCAGTAATTATATGAGATTCCCAGTAATGTTACGGGCTGCACTGGAACAGAGCAATGGACAGGGAGTTGAGTGCATCTGCCAGATCATCTCAGGTGTCTGTTCCACAGGATTTCAACATGTTCTATTGCCATTTGTTTCTGGATTGACTCAGTTAACCAATTTATGTTCACCTCTTGAGTAGAGTCTCAGAATCCCAGACTGGTTTGGGGAAGGGACCTTAAAGCCCATCCAGCCCCACCCCTGCCATGGGCAGGGACACCTTCCACCAGCCCAGGTTGCTCCAAACCCTGTCCAACCTGGCCTTGGACACTCCCAGGGATGGGGCAGCCATAAACACATGAGTGTGCATGAAATGCAAGGAAGCACCACGATTGTGAAGATCTGTTTTCCAACTTCCACTTATTTCCATAAAGTAAGAGTTCCAAAAAAGATGTCAGTCCTGAAATCTGTGAAGATGCTGTGACAGGCTGAGGACAGCCCACTCACAGAACACAACCCTTCCTAGTCTCAGACTGAATGCATGATGGATATCAAATAGCTTTTTGGGATAATGAAAAAATATGTAAGTGTACTATAGAATTATTGTCTACCTTCATAGTTAAGGAACTCTGAAATAAAACTCCGTAAATAACTAAAAGAAAACACAGCAGCTTTAACAAAGTTCTGCCTTAACAAATCTTCACTGTGACCTCAGGATTCAATTTGAACATGTTGGTTTTAATCCTGTTAGTTTAAGATCAAAGAAAAAGATTCATTGGCAGGGTTAAAGGGAGCAACATTGAAGGATTTAGAAAAATAAGGCCAATACCCACACCAGTCCTTCTGTCTTAATTAAGTTTATATTTTTCCTAAGTATTGCTGGCAGGAATTAATACTCAGAGACTTAAGCCAAAGTATCTCATTTTAACCCGAGGACATTTTTTCACTTATTCTGACTGTAGTTTAAGTTGTCCATTTTGAAGTATTTAGCTTAATTTCCTACTGGAGAAAGTAACGCTCTTCTCAGTAATTCCTCAAGTAACTAGTATTTTCCTTTCACGTGACTGAGTCCACACTGCTGGGCTTGACAATAAACTCTTTTGGTCTTTCTGAACAGTCCCCTCTGGTAAAGGCACTGACAAAACCATGGTGCAGCTTTCTCCTGAAGAACATGCTTGTTTCTGTTCCTGCAGCTGCTCTATCAGTGTGAAACAACAGCGAGAAAATGAATCCTAAATGTCAGTGGTCACTGCTTTGTAGCTACAGGCAAGTAAATTCTGACACCACAATACACATTTAATGTTTGCTGCTTCCCCCCAAAAATGAGCTTGTGATGGTCCAATTCTCAGTGGAAATTGTGCCCGCCCAGAACATCTGGCAGCACTCAGAACATCTGGCACCTGGAGCCAGGTGGGTTCTCCCTGCTCTGATAATGCAACTGCTGTTCAGATTATCTCCAGCTGAAAACATTTGGGCTGCTGGGGCTGGTTAAGCCTCGTAGACTTGCACGTAGAAATGAATTCTAGAAATGAATTCCTCAACAGGAAACGCTCCCTGAGAATGGATCACCCACCGACTATTTCCTTGTTCTTCAGACATTCTAAGGAGGAGGGAGGTGTTAGAGGGCAATCAGTCTGCAATCAGCCTACATGGAGAATACAAACAGCCAAGCCAGGTCTGCAAATCTCTCAAAGATAACTTAATAGATCAAATTAGCACTGGAACCTCTGATAATTTCATTAGTCTTCTAGTCCTTGCAACTTTACACTGCCTGTCCCTGATTTTCTCTTGGATTCCCAAGATACTTCAGTGCAAGTTAAGCACTTGTTACTTTTCCATCCTGCTTCTACTTCTGTCTGTACAAAATCTTTCATTACCTTTACCTGATCTCATTTTATTCAGTGACCTGAAGAAATGCTACAGGAGTTGCAATTTTGATTTCCTCTTTGATCACCCTAAGATGAAGGATAGTTTCCATTCTTAAGTGACTTTCCTTGGCTCTTATACAATGTAACACACTATGCCAGACTGTCCTAAGACAAAATGGAGAGGCCAAGACGTGGCTGGTAAAATATCCAGTGTTTTAATGTCAGTTCTTTGTGGCCTTCCTGGAAACCAGGAGACAAACAGTTAACTCAGGCCATCCATTTCTGCATCTGTATGTGTACATGTGATGTACAAACTTAATTAAAAACAATTGTAACTGCTGAAGTGTAACATTACTGAGCAAAACGTATTTTGTCATGACTTCAAAATGAAAATGTGCCTTTTGACTTGTTATGGAAGTCTTGCTTGCCAGACATTTCTAAATAAAGCCCCGGAGACTGGATTTACATCTTCCCTCTCTTAACCCTTCTCTTAATCACTTCCCTCTAATTCCACTTTTTTTTTCAATGTGTGTGGCTTGAGCAAAGCCTCTTCTGTGTAATTGTCTTCTAAATTGGCAAAAGGACAGCGCAGGGTGTGACCCTTCTCCAGTTTTTGTGCACAGTTGTATCCTCCTGGGCCCCATTCTCCCAAGAGCTCTCCCACATCTCTGTTAAGTAGCCAAGATTATACAAAGCAGTCAGATTCCTGTTACACATCTGTGCCTTCCTACAGCAACTGCAGCCATAAAATGAGTTGTCATTCTGGTATTTGATAATATTCTGAGCCAGAGGTACTGTGTTTTCACATCTGGGAGTGAGTGGGTTCCCTCTTAGGTGCAGAGGATGGTGTATCTCACTGCACTGCACGAGCAAGAGGGCTAAGAGTTGCAGCTGAGGTGTAGCAGAAAAAGAAGGAAAGTGTTGCTCAAACTGTTTCTTTGTCAGGGATTCATTTTGAGCTACTGCTTTACTGTGTATTTTGAGCCACTGGTGAGATTTCCCTGGGTGAAGGTGTCTCTGAGCTTTTGTGAGGAGTTAAAATGAGCAGTTAAAATGCTTTTCTAGCCCAGCTGTGCCCTCAGGTTCACATACGGGCCCACACCATCCCCTGCTCATTGCCCAGGAGGGGCTGCCCAGGGTTAGGGACGAGAGTGCTGCTCCCAGGCAGTCCCAGCTGTGCACCCACAAGAGACATGCTCAAACAACAGTCCAAACAAGTGTGCTCTTGAAGACCAATTTTATAGCAAAAACATACACTGCATGTTAGTCTAATATTATTGCTTTTGCTTTAATTCTCTCCTGCTTCTAAACCCCGATGTTTCTGCCACCCGATATTCGGTGTGAGCTGGGCTGACAGCTTTTGGCTGGGTTTTTAATAACTACCATCCACTGGCATACACTGACTTCTTTAATAAGTACCATCCCTAGGCAAACATACCAGAGATGCAAAACACTTTTATTAAATTAAGAGGAGGCACAAACTATCAAAATTATTTTCTTACTAATAAAAGCCAATTGTTTACATTTATTTACACTACTCCGAGTTCAAACTGTGTACATGACTGGCTGTTTTGCAATACCTCCCACACCAGTTTTTACGGGTTTTTAGAACAGGATTTTCTTACCAAACATAGTATTTTCCAACATTTCGACTGTTCCTGACTGCATTATCCTAACGAGTTGCAGCAGCTGCCCATTTTACATCCCTGGCTCCTGCATCACTCCTGCCCTGGGGCGAGGTGTGGCTGTGTCACCTCCATGTCCCAGCAGGGCTGGGTGCTCAAGCTGCTCCCTCACCTGCACCATGCCCCATTCTGTCTCCTGATAATCCAATTTATCACCTCAGTGACTGAAATGAACGGTCAACAGAAGGGAGCCAGCACGAGCCGTGCCCTGCAGCTGGTCCTGGCCACTTGGCATTGGTTCTCTGACCCACCAAACATGAAATATCCATTACTTATCCCCAAACTGCTTCAGTTTCTGTGCACAGTCCTTTGTTCCTCTTCTACAACCATCAGCCAAGAGGCCAGTTGCTGGTTTAACTGCTTTTTAACTGGGTGAGCCCTTGGCTATTTAATTTTCTTCATGGCATTAAGAAAAGCAACAAGAGCGTACAGCCTTCAGGATGCACAGTGCAACTTAGTTTGATGTCTGTTCTTTAAGGGAAGCTTAAAGGAAAACAAACAAATAGATCATTATTATTATTATTCTGTATTCCCTGCTCACTGGAATAACAACTCTATCTGCTTTACACGGAAATTAGTACTATCAGTTATTGCATACTTTTCCAGCAGAAGACTCTCTTCAGAACTAGCCAGGAGAGTATTCTAACTACCTAAATACTTTATATTATGCTAAACAACAATAACATGTTATGTGAAATGCATCATGTTATTGTTACAAAAAAGAGCATTCACAAAAATACCATATTCTGACTGGTGTATTTTAGTATTTAAGAGTAGGGACTGGTAGAAGTGTGCTTACTTAAACCCTGAAAGTAGGGTAGTTTCGAGCAGTTTCTCTCTGCAAATATGAGTATTTTGGAATTATCTCTGATCAGTAATCCTACCAACAATCATATCTAATTCCTCCCTTTATCCTCCTTTTCTCCTTACAATCATATCTAATTCCTCCCTTTATCCTCCTTTTCTCCTTGTAAGATTTCTGAACAACCAGGCAGAAATGGGGAAAGAGCAGGAGCCAGCAGATCTCTCAGCATCACTGACAAAACAATTTTCACGCTCAAGTATCACCGTAGTAAGAATGTTATAAAATATACCAGGAGTTCCCCCTGGCACATCCCCACACCTTCCCGCTGTGAACAGCACTTGGCTCTGATCCACTTGGTCACACTGTGGATGCTGCTGCTCCAGGGAAGATGGGATACAAAAGTATGAAGCATTTTGCTACCTCCTGCTGCATTTTCCTCCTAGGGTTCTGTGTGTTTCTTTTGGGTAGGGTGATATCAGGTTATCACTATCATACTACATTTCTCTAACAAACTGCAGTTACTGAAGTCATAAAAACATAACATTTATCTGTAGGTACTTGTACAACCATGCTATTGTATCAGCATTTTATAGAGTACACCTGGAATTCCTTCTGATTTCTCAGATGTCTTTAATTTTCTGCAGTAAGGTAGGTAAGATTGAATGCAAATCTTGGCAAACAAACCTCTGGCATTGCAATAACACAGAGATATGAACTTTTCCTTCATTATTCCGCTAGAAAAACTTAAAAAATGCAGGATTTATTTTCTCCCTAAACTCTTGCAGACCTACTCTTTTATTTCGTGCAAGGCATTTCTGTATTAGAAATTACAGTTCTATGGTGAGAGCCACCTGGTTCTGTCCAAGGAAGTGGCATTCCCGTGACTGCACATACATGGCCCCAGGTATGCAGGAGCAGAGCTCTCAGGCTGTAATTCCTGGGCAGAGCCAGCCCTGAGTGTCCTGTCCCATGTTTGTGCAGAGACACTGCAGTGCCAGCTTGTTCCTACACAGGATCTCCTGCAGCTACAGAGGGAACGGGGAAAGGAGAAGAAATGGGTTACTGTCTTCCCAGGGCTGGTGTGAATCAGGGAAACGCTGGGGTGAATTCCCAGCTGGTGTCAGTCCCTCAGCCCTTGATGTCAGCGGATCTGTGCTGAAGAATTGCAAACTCGAGCATATTTGCATCACACGCTGCTTCTTTATGGCTCTAGAGATGTGACAGATTTCCTGTGGAGTCCCAGCTGCTCCCACTTTCCCATCTCATGGACCAGACCCTCAGCTGAGCTAAAATCACGGGACACTGAGCCAAACCCCGACAGCCCAACTCCCTGCAAGTTGTGTGAGGGTGGACGGGGCAGGGTCGCTGTGCAAAACACACAGGGCAGATATTCCAGCCTTGGAAATGCCTGGAATGAGGCGCAGGGCGTAGATGGCCGGAGGAGGCTGCGGAGTCTGCAGAGTGCTTGGGCTGACTGTGATTTATGTCTGCTTCCAGGTGCATGTGTATTTTCCATCCCCCATACAGACTCGAGCACTGTGCTACACACAGTCATGAGAGATTAAAATTCCTGCACATTTTCCTGGAACTATCAGCCCTGCTGAGGAAGGAGCACACGGGAAGTACCGTTTGTTTTATGCCTACAAGAGTCCTTCACAGATACATGTATTTTCTTAGCGTTTCGTATTAGGCTGAATTAAAATATTCCATTTGGGCGAGATGTTATTTTAGTTAATTTCCTGCAGACTGTTTTCAGCCCGTTCCTCAGTGAATGGTGAATAACTCTTCAGTCGAACACAGCGCCTTCAGCCCCTGCTGCTCAGAATAGCTCCCCGCTCCTCAAGTATTAATTGTATCTGGTTATGTTTAAATGTCATTAAAATATGCAGCAAGTGATCTACGGGGACTCATATTTCTACCCCAAATCGAGCCTGCACCTTAACTTCCCGCTGCAGGAATCTGGGATGGGTTTTTCCCGCTGTGCCTGTTGCAAACATCTGCCACTTCTGAGCGCTGAACAGAGTCCTGGCAATCCAAATTTTAACATTGTAACCCAACGCTTTTAAGGGAGAATATTGCTATTTTATTCATAAACTGTTTCAAGAAAGGAAAGGGGGAGCAGAGGTGAGGAAGAAAGGCAAGCGCGCTTTGACTTGCTTTCTGTTTTCAAGTGTCTCGGGGAGCGGCGTGCCAAGAAAAACACAGTCCAGAGCAGTGAGCAGCGGGGAGATCCTGTTACAGCAGCCCAGCACCTCGGGAGACGGGGCTGCCTCCGGCAAGGAGAAGGGAAAGGAGGGGAGGAACAGGGACCTGGATGCCTGTGCGCCCCAAGAGCTGCCTCTTTGCGGGGGTAAATAGCAGGGACCCCTCTCCTCGCAGGATGGGAGCTCAGCCGGGTCATTCATGGGAGCAGGACAGCAAAACTCTGGCCCTGGCTGGAGCAGGGCTTTCAGAAGTGGGTTATTTGGGAAAGGGAGAGCGCTCGTTATTATCAGAACAGTAAGCCCAAGTAGGAAAAGTGTAAGTGAAGTTACACATGGGAAAACAAAACTGCTGCACAGCCAGTGTGGTCAGCTCTGGTGTTTAGAGATTTAACAAGCAGCTCATAAGAGAAGGAAAACAAAGACACCCCCTTCCCAACATGGATGTGCATTTTTCCCTGGCCATATTTCTTAGTCTTATTTGAGAAAACAAGTATTTTTGTCTAGTTAGGGTTTGGATGGTGGTAAATTACTATGGACAAGTCAGCAACTTACTCATCCTGTACATTTGTACAGGGAGTTAGGACAAGCCCACAAAGCTCTTATTTATCCCCCTTTTAAGAAGAAAGCAGGGCTGGAAGTTCTTCCAGGCCGGCAAAGAGGGAATGGGAAAAATGCAGAGCACATACCAATGAATCTAAAGATGGAGTCTCTTACTGCCAGGGATCAATGCCAGACTGTCCCCCACCTTACACATGGAGCCTGTGTCTTTCAGAGGGACAATAAAACAGAAGTTCAGTTAAAATCAAAACTTGTGAAACAGCTATAACCAGCCACACCAGACTGGCATTGGCACAGGCTGGCACTGAAACGGGCAGAGCTGCCTGTCAGTGAGCCCAAGGAGCTGGGCCAGACCTTGTGTGGCTGTGAAGGAACATCATTTTCTGACAGGTGACCTGTCAGGGCTGGAGCAGGTGGTGTGTGAACTTCCACAGGGTGCAGTGACCTGCAGCAACCCTGCTATTCCCGTCCTGCAGTCCCGAGGGGGAACTGCCAGTGTGCTGGTGACATGGACTGCACAGCTTGGGAATGCCATCCATGGCACAGGCCACTCGAGAAAATCCAGCACTTTCAAAGGGTCCGTAAAAAAAGAGGGAGAATAAGGGAAGTAAAGCTGTGCTGCTTCTCCACAGCAGAGATGTGGCACTTCCAGGGTCTTAGAAATGCAACAAACTCAGTCCACATTTAGGCTGTAATGATACGGCTCTGGCATCTTAAAGTCACCCTGATTAATGAACAGGTGATCTTTGTTCTATCCCTGGGAGAAACTGCCTTGGGTACTCAGAGGCCCTGACTGCCCTGATCAGCCTCACCTGGGGTCTCTGCCCACCCCACCCACCGGCCCAGAAATCCATTTAAGCTCAGCTGGGGAGCTTTATTCCCTTCCTGAGTGTTGAAGGTGCACTGTTCTCCAGCCTTTTTCTTGAACTGCTTGGACTTCTTGGCTTAACCCTGGCCTTGGCTCGCTGCTCTGGCTCTGCTGGACATCACTAAGCTCTCGGTAGGACATGTTGCTGTCTCTGCCCTGCTTTATCAGCAGTGGGTTTATATTTAATGGGGTGTTTTACATGGCTATCAAAGTTGCATTTTGGTTGTATTAGGCCAAGATTTGCTGTCTGTTACTGGTTGAAGCTTGCTGGGTTTTAGTGCTTTGCCTGTTAGATTGGCTACATCCCAGTGAGTGTCTCTGCTGAGGAAGACAAGCAATGGGCATAAAACTGTACCGAGAAAGGTTGTGTTTCATTACGGATGAAAAGGCTTATTTCTGTGATGCAGTCCATGGCCTACAGTTAAATCCTTATCAAAGTCTTTCTGGTACAATCTTAGGTTTGTTAAGATGAGGATTTCTTCTGGAGGTAGAGGCTAAACCAGCCCTTTCATATAGTTTGGTTGAGGAGACTTTGAGCTCTTGACAAAACTTGGAGCAATTCAGATTTGCTCCAATTCGTGCCCAGCTGCCCACAGTCCCTAGGGGCTGTTGGAGTTGCCAGAGATTACTGGGGAAGAATGAGTGATAATTTGCTTAAGGCATTTCCATGAGGTTTCAGTCTGCAAACTGCCCCTTTGAAACTGCTAAAATCATCCTCTTCCTCCCTTTCCACTTGAACAAGGGGAACCTTTATGTGGCCCCTGCCACCGGTTTGCAGATGAACCGCGTTGTGGATGATAAAATTACTGACAGCACTGCCAAATACTCCCCAGAGAGTCAGACCAGCACACCCCAGTCTGAAAGCACAAGGATCTTTATTGTGGTTTCCCTGCCATGAAACTGTTGGATGTTGCTGCTTATTTCTGAACACAGCAGAAATAGCCAGTGGAACTTGAATGCATTTTGTAAAGCTGACTTAGCTTACAACTAATCCTTTAAACCTATATGGAGACAGCAGAATCCAGTGGTTGGGGTGCAGAAATGAGATCCAATAAACTGGTTTCTAGCACTGCCTTCTGTCTCTTGCAATGCCCTCCTCACCTATAGATCTCTAACCCTAAAAATGCAGCCGGCAGCACTCAGCCACCTTTATACATGGCTGACATGTCCTGATGAAAAGGGTTCTTTACATGTGAAAGACATTAATGAAACTCTATAAAGAGTAAATGGTATCAGCCAAATATCCAGCCAGAAACACAGTAAACTGTAATTGCTCACTGCTGGCCCTCTCACAGAGTGCTTTCCAAGACAAGGTACAAAGCACTGCAGGCAAACAGTCCAGGAACCTAAATCTGAACTCTGATTATCAAGGGAGAATCAATTATTTGGAATTACAGAAGTTAACATGCTTCAGGATTGACTAAGTGAAAGACTGTTCTGAAAAAAATCTGTAATTAAAACTATATGCATTTCTAAGAAGCTTTGCTTGTTCTGAAAACCTTGTATGCAGTAGTGGGAGGAAAGCTCACTGTGCATGTGCGTACATACACTATCCAAATTCTGCTATCAATTACAGATACAAAGCTGGAACAGCGCCAGTGCTATTTGCATGTGTCTGAATTAGAACAGACTGGTTTGTTAACAAGATATAAACATGTTCAGTGCTGATCTGTGAAGACAAAGACTTGTGGAAATCAGCTTTTCACTTTTACTAGTCCTATTAGTGCTCAAGGGATCTCTTCTGCTCTATAGCAATGAGTGCAGTTGTGATATATCTCCACTTCTCAATATTTAAAATTTTCACCTATGAAAACTCTTTGGTTGTTTGAATATGATATGATGATCTGTATGTATAAACATTGCTTGGTGGTCAATCTCAGTATTTTTATTAATTGATGTCCCCACCTGTATTGGATTATTCATCTCAGCCAACATTCAAGGTCTTGATTCTTTTCCATAGTAAAACTTTGCCTCTAAACTTTGTAGTAGTAAGACTTTGAATCACTGGGTACGTTTTACCTTATATATTGTTCAGTAAGGTAATTTTGAAATTTGAATGATATACAACTGGAAACATCACTATGTTTTCAAAATCCTTAATTAGTTACTAAACTAAGTAATAGTAAGCCCTGATGGGTGTTTGCACAAAAAGGCTTGATACACCTATGAACTGCCCGAAAATTGATTTCCTTTTTAAAAATAATACAAGTTGCTGCTTCTATTTTCACTCCTTACCTTCAGCCAGTGCCAGCTGTGCCTTACTACATTCAGATGGCACTTTACATACCACTAAAATAAAGTTTGTGACCATGTAACAAAATTGCAGTGTAATAACACTAAGAATGTACAGCCATTTAGGTCAGGAAACATAAAATAACATTTTATAAATAACTCAGTACATCAGCTCTTAGAGGTGAGGAGAAAGGCAGTAATAAAAGATTTAAGGATTGCTCATTTTTAGTTTATTTTTGCTATAAAAATGTATCAATTCCTCAACTGTTTTCTTGAAAAGGTGAAAAGACAGGATAGGTTAAGCTCCTCCACCGGTGTGGAAAAGGAGCTGCATTTCAAGCATCTAATGGTGAAACAAATTGCTCCAGTCCTTAAAACTCTAGTGTGGAACAACCTTGCTTCAGTGCCCTTTCACATGATGCAATCCGTACCCCAGAAATGAGAAGGGGCAGTTGACAAAGCAAGCTCTGCTCAATAATCAGTTACATTTTCTAACAGGCCAATCCTGTGTGGTTTAGACAGTGCAAGAAAAAAAACCTGACCTGTCAAGGAAGTGTTAGTGGGTCTGTTAGAAAAACACACAACTACACACACTATTGAGGACATCACACAGTGCCACTTAATGGGGAGTCAGAAGGCTAATCTCAAAAGATTTTAATTCAAGCCTGAAACTGCAATGATTTTTAAATCACAAATTCCCTACAGATAAATGAGAGCTGATTCAAAACTAACACCACAAATTCATCCTTCAGCGTGCTCAGCTTTCTAGCCCATTTCTGAGAGAAAACATTCTGCTGATTTAAAGAAAGCAGCTGGTTTGTGTTTATAAAATTTGCATTATCTTTGCTTGGAACTGGATCATCAGCCCTGGGCTGGAAAAATCTGGAAATATTTCCCTGACTGTTTCTGAGCTGACTTCCCTCAGTGTGTTTCCTCCCTCTGACTTCAGGAGTAAGATTGACCATGTGGTTGCAATTTAGCCTTGATTTCCATGAGCAGAGGGGAATACTGAGAAGCAGAACTTCATCAGAGAAGTTTCAGGATATAGTTTTCGAATATTAATGACAGTAGAAGTGTTCAAATCCTCCTAAATGCCTTGTGTCCCCACTGAGAAAACAACTGCCATAGGATGAAAGGATTAGCATTTTTCATTCACTTGTGGTTTTGCTGTAATTTTTCCCCTTGTTGTTTACATTTTCAACTTCATAAACTTCTGCTAATAGGGTTCCTTTCTCCTCTTAATTCATATTATGAAGTAATGAACCAAGTTCTAAGTGCCATTAGGTCAAAACCAAAACAAAGGCAACATAAAACCCCATAAAATGAAGTAACAAAGAACTGGGAAATCAAAAACTGAAAAGATACACTTGTCTATCATTGTGTCAATACAAGCCTGGTGTACTCTTTTGGGGTGTGGGCTGAGGGGGCTTTTGTGTAAACACAGGTCTCTGTTCTTGACTCTGACCTTGGCCATGAGTGAACCAAAAAAATCTACAGGCAGACATCAGGGGCTGTGTTCTTCAGATTAGTTTTGTGCAAACATGTTGGTCATCAACACCAAACTTGACTTGATCAAAGCCCAAACATGGTTTGACAGTGGCACGTTTTACTGATGCCCAGGTTTAACCGTGTCAATGTCCTCAATTAAATCAGTAGCTGCACAAACCAAGCAGCAGAACTGGGTTTTCTAAAAAGCTCTCTGGAACTACTTAAAGAAGTGAAATTCTGCCTTGGCAGAAAAGGTGTGAAGTGCAGGACTTTTAACAGGCTCCCATGATCAATAAATACTGACAATCATGTAAATACCATCTCACATGTTTCCCTGTGAGGTTTAGCAAACCCACTCCTCAAGCTTAGGTTTTGAAGATTAAGTTCACAGAGCAAGGATGCTGCAACTGAGGTGTATATATATATATATATATCTTAAGATCTATATACTGCAAAAGCCAGACCCCTGTCCCAGAGATGGTTTTCTATTGCCATAAATGGGCTTATAAAAGCAAAGGTTTCTATGCTCCAAGTCCCAAGAGTTATCATCAATAATATTTAAAAACTTCATCACTGTTTTCTCAGATTTGGGCCATATATTTGCTATGCACATGAACAACTTAAAATGAGAGGGAATCCTGATTTGCATTACAAGGCTGAGAGCTTCATATATTAGAAAAGTTCAAGTAATTGGAATTTCTCCAAATCTCAGAATTTTGAAAATCTGAAGTTACATGCATAAAGTTATACAATTTTTGTTTACATGTTTCAAAATTAATAACACCACCTATAGGGGAGTATATTTAGCCACCAGGAGGATGGAATGGGTGGTAAGAGCTGGGTTGAAAGCGCAGTACCATGGGCAGTTAACAAAGGGAAGGCTGAAATGTGCCATTGCTTGCTCTTCTTGTCTATAAAGAACTCTCCTCCTGGCAGAATAAAACCCCTCGCAATGTCATCTAGCTGTTACCTTTGTGTAAATTGCTCTTACAGTTGATAACTCCTTTTATTTGCCACCACCACCACTTGTTCCATGACCCAGGTAGCACCACACAGAGCCCAATCCAAGCCCCAGTACCCAGATGGCAGCCTGGCCATTTTCCTTTCCCAGGAGTTGGATAAAAGCCACAACTTTTTATTTCTGAAAACATTCTGGCTGTGTGTCTTGATTGAGTCAAATGGAATGTTCTTACAGCAACAAACTCCCTTAAATATTTCAGCACAATTGGATTACAATTATTTTGCTGTGCTTAGCCCTGGAGACACTCGTGTATCCATAACAAGGTTGAGTGCAACAAGATCCCAGAATAGGAATGACTTTTTCTGGAAAATGTGGCATGATTATATGTATTTTTTAAAACTCCTAAGGGTAAGATGTTTCAAATGTGCAGATGTGTGCATCTATTTGGGGAAAACACTAAATCATAAAAACGTTGCTCTGAAAATGGTGTTCAAGATGTGTTTACACACACGTATCTTCTTCTCTGTGTATTATTTACCAGTTAATGTGATACATCTGGTGGTCAATAGCTGCTTTATCTGGGGACAGTCACTCAGGTGTTTGAGAGACTTTGGAGCTTGAGAGTAACCAGAATAACCTTTAATAGTATCAACCTAAACTTGCCTCATGCTGCTTCCATGAGTCACAGGGGTGTGAACACTAAAACCTTATTGCTGTGCAGGTGACGCTTCCACCAGGCATTTTAAGTGCACAGTATTTTTGTCTTGCGGGTATTTCTCCAACTGGCCACTTCTAAAGAGCAAAACATCTAATGTCTTTGCTTAAAGGGAATGTAAATTATCTTCATTTGACATTTGTTAGCAAGGGAGAGTTTGAGTCGTTTTGCCATACACCTGTCTGGATTAAACTTGCTTTCCAGCATTTTTTTTCTTTATAGGCTTGATTATTCAGTATTTCCAGATTCTGATACTCATAAAAATTACCATATTTTGCAGCATGTAAAAATAATAGAGAAAATGGGGGTGGTTAGTAGTTGTGTTATGTTCCTTCTGCCCCAAAATACTTACTGTTAGGTCTCCTTATCAGAGGTATAGCTATATAAAAGTATGTATTTTTTGGTCAGCGCAGTTCTGAAATCCTTTACACCTGAAGATCAACAAACCCACACTGGACTCTTTCATTTAAAACATCCCTATCCTGAAATCCTCTGAAATCCTCCTGTGTGTTAAGCCTGACAGGTTGGTATCACCTGCCTGGTGCCGCAGCCAAACACAGATTGGAGATGCAAGTGTGATTTTCATGAATCAGTGAACTGTTGGGAACCACATTTTTTTCTGGATGGCGTTGCTGAGAGCACAGAGCTGCTGTTCATCATCTTTTCTAATATTATATTGATTTTTCATGCTTAAACCTTGTTCCTAGCACTTTTTGGTAAGTTCTGCTTATTTTAGTAATAACTGAGATGCATATAGAAGATGAAATAATTAAAATAGGCTGTGAATGTTCTGGATTATTAACAAAAGTATTCACATGGCATTAATGTAGCATATTTGCAAGAGAATATTGTGGTGTTATTCACTATAATGCACTGCAGTCAGCAAATGGACAAGGAGAGTGACTGCAGATCACTGTGAATATCAGATCCTGTTAAGGCACAAAGTTTCACTGACTTCAGTAGAAAATTATTTCAGTCCCTGCTTGTTGGGGGTTTGCATTTTCCATTTCAGTGTACTTTCTGTAAATAAGAAATAATACTCTTCACACAGCACTCAAAAGAACTCCTGTACCACAGTACACGTGTTTTTCTCGGGCTCTGTGAGTATGAAATTGTGCAGATATTTGAGTCAAATCTAAATGTCTGGGGGGGGGAGGGGGGGAAGATACACAACATCATTCCTTGTTCTGATACCTAACTTTTTGGTGCCTGTATGAAACTCCTGAGCTTTACTGCAGCCTGCATGCTGTGGGAGCTGGCAGCCCCAAGGATGAGCCTGCTGTGCCCTGTGATGGTGGCACCTTTCCTTGTAAGGTTACTGTATTGGTGTTGAAGATATTCCTTGGTCTAGTAAGAACCTTTATACATTTGCTGGGCAGTCAGGACTTTTCAAAGCCTAGGCCTAGTGCCCAGATCCTTAAGAAATGACCATTGACTTCAGTAGTTACATCTATTTCCAACCTAATAACAGTCAGTGGGCATAAGCAGAGTCAGAACCTGCTTTACATCACTAAGAGCAGCAGCAGATGTGGCCTAGGTAGCAATAGGGCTTCTTACTGAGTTATGCATTATCTGCGGATTTAAAAAGAAAATTTATTTTCTGTATTAGTTATAAATATTTTCATTTCATTCTGTAAGGGCACACTGTGTACAGTGTGCTTGAGCAGGGAGGCTGGACTAGATGACCCACTGTGGTCCCTTCCAACCTGACCCACCCTGTGATTTAAGTACAGACATCTTTTATGCTGGGATCGTTTCTGTTCTACTGCGGGATTCTCTGAGACACTCCATTGCATAAAACCCAAATAGAATAATTATAGAGGCTCCAACAAGACATATGAGAATAACAAACAAAACATAATTCTTCTCCTCTTGCATTATATTGTCATAGATTTCTTGAAGCTTGGAGTTATACTAGCACAAACTTTTGTAATTAATAGAAAATCATCACCAAATACTTGCAGTTAAATATCTAGTGTTGTGAACTATTGTGCCAATCAAAGTCATGTTCTGTAAGACTTCATGCAGAGGTTTACACTAACTTTGCCTGGAAAGGGTTGTGTCGATGCCTCGGTGCCTTTTGAGGAGAGCAAAGAACAATAAATCAGGGCTACTTTGGATTCGATTTTACAACTGGAAAAGATTACACTGATCTTTACAAAACTGAGAGGCTGGTGCTCTGATGTACAACATTTGATGGTTACCACTCATTTTTGTCAAGGAGAAGAAAGCAGCAAATTGTCCATATGCTTTTAAATAGTACTGTCAACAGACTGTATTTCTAAATCAGCTTAATCCCTTTTGCTAAAAATGGAAACCGTGCTTTCAGTATTTCTGGTGGAAATTAGTTAACTAAGTGCTAAAACTTGCCAAACTGAGTAGTATACAAAAAGGAGCTTCATGAATCAAAAGCAGTGCTCAGCTGCATATAAACAGGCTTCCAGAAAAACGTATGCCTTGTGATCACATCTTGATAGTCTAATACCTTGTATAAAATCCAGAAAGTAATTTTTGCATCTGACAGTGTTTACAACACCGGAGCCTGAAGTCTGCCCTCCTATAGTTACTATTGCATACAGCTTTATTTATGGCAAAGAACCGAGCAAGTTTCCTGTTTACAGCTTGAAGGGTATTTATCTGTCAGGTGAGCACCAAGTATCTAAGTCCAGCCCCCTTTCTCTGGGAAACAGGATGTGAGAATAAATGTCATCCAAAGTAGAATGTAAATTGTCCAATACTAGTGAACTTGCATCAGGGTTAGAAGGCAGTGAGGATTGTCCTTTTAGAGTTTAGAGCTTCTGTGTAAGGACAAAGCTCTGTTTATTCCAGTGTTGCCTTGTTTTATGGCTGTGGAGGCAGAGGCTGCCTGAAACCAGAGGAAAATCTCAGCTGCACACAGAGCAGATGCTGGGTCAGTGTTTTACTGCATTACCTGGAGTAAGAAGGCAAAGTAATGTCGAGAGGGGGTTGTGTGGAATTGTTTTGAAAGTCTGGATAAACTGTTTCTGTTTGAGGAGAAACTGAGGCATAAGGAGGAAGGGATGCTCATGTCAACTGGACTCAGCTGGGCAGAGCACCCGGGTGTTCCAGCCTTTAGGTTTCCTCTGGTTATTCTGGCCTGATACACTGCAGGTGTATTTATATCCCGCAGGGTTTCCAGTGGATTATCAGGTGCTTGTTTTGCTTTCAACTGGAGAGGCCCTTTAGGGGGGAGGTACCTTTTACTATTGGCTTGACAGCAGCAGATTTGAGGGATGTGATTTACAAAGAGGGGGGGGAAAATGGAGTAAGTGCTGGGAGGTGACTGACAGATGCAGTAAATCTAACCCAGTCTTTGAAGATAAATAACGAGTCGTGTGGCACATGCAGCACCGTCCTTTCCCTCTCTGTTGAGGCATTTCAGCTCGTGAACAGTGCCCTTGCTTTTTCATGTGCTGTTGAAAATCCAACATGTGGTTCTGCTCAATGAATGCAAGTTGGAATCACTGTCAGATGAACAGAGATTAAAACCATAAGAGAAATGTGACCCACTCGGGTGCTGTGGCACTGCTGCCCTCTTGCTCAGCTGCAAGCACCAGCACTAAATGCCTCCTTCCTCCTTGCAGGCATTGCTGGGAGCACCCTGGCAGCAGGATAGCAGGAAATATTCATGTTAATGATGATGTATGACTTCCAAACAGTTTCCACAAGAAAAAAGTCGGTATTAATGTGATTATTTGCTGGGAAGAATATGCTATCGCTGCATGGCCATGTGCCCAGCCTTTGTAAGGGAGACAAGATCCTGGCACGGCCCCTGTTCTCCTCCTCAGAAATCAGGAGCTAAAGTTCAGCAGCTTTCCTGATAAACAAGTAACCCCCATGTAATGTAGTTTGTCTCCTCTTTCACTGCTGGCTTTCCTAGGACTGTTATCCGTCCTTCTCCAGGGGTTTAGCCAGCCTTCCCTGTAGTTCAGAGCTTCTCTGGCCAAATACATGAGGTGGGAAAGCTGACTCTTCTGCAATATTCATATTCCAACTTCTCGGTTTTACAGGACAAATTAAAGACTGCCAGCAAAAGGTGAAACCTGCAAAACTCATCCTCAGCATGGACTATTTTAACCAGCAGAACACAGGGATCCTATGGATAACCATCAGGTGTTGTCCAATCCAATGGCTGCAGCTTTTATTTAGGTGCTAAGCGTTGTAGACACATCTTGAATTCACTGGAACAGCTGCAGCTCTTAAATCCCACAGGAAACTGCCTTGGGTTTCAGGACAGGGTGAGCCTCTCTCTAACAGGCTGCTGACCCCCCTCTCCGGTGAGACCAGCTCCTCACAAAATGGAACTTATTTGTAACAATAAACATATAAGGAGGTGGCTGTATTACAGTCAGAAATGCTGCAGTGCTTGAATTAGTGCTTTCAAATACTTAGAAATATCTTTCTTTGTGCATGTGCAGTATATTATGGATCCTAAAGTAATTTACAATCCTGATTCTGCTCTGGGATGTTATGGCAAGATGGCCAAGATGACTCGTGTACCAGTCAGTGCCAGCGTGGGGGTTGATGTCACCATCTGACATGTCTCCTATCTGATTTCCATGAGTCTGTGATATGTAATATGTATCATGCTTTGCTGTGTCAGGTCACATGTTAGGGGTCTGTTGCAGCATTTATCAGCATCTCTAGAGAGTGAAAAGGAAGCCCAGGAGATGTACCCATGCACTGCTAATGTTCAGTCAAACATGCATAGCTGGTAATATTTAGCAAGCACTGTTCCAAAAGCCAAAGGGAAGCAGTGTGGTCGGTGGCAAATCAGATCTGAGAGCTTCTACAGAGATACTGCAATTCCCATTTACAGGAACCAAATCTTAAAGTCTTCACTCATTTGTCCCTAAATTTAGAATGTATTTGTTGTAAGGGTAATGATACTATTTAAAAATATATAATTATCGTGGTTTAACAGGCAAAGGGAGGAGCATCCCTGTTTTCAAAGCAAAATCCCAGGAAGAGCTGCAGAGCTTTTTCTCCACAACTTTACTCAGAAGGAGCAAGGGAAGCAGCTGAAATCCTCTGAGCAGAAGTTTGCGGCGCTGCTCTGTGCAACACTGCTGGCTGTCAGAGTTCAGTTCTCCATCACATTTCTGCTGGGGGAAGGGACCATGAACTGCTCTCTTTTTCCAGCTCTGCAGCCAGGCTCTCTAAACAATTTCCTGCGCTGGGTTCACGTAAGAGACTAAATTGTTTCTAATACAAGCAATGTAGTTAACCACAACCGATAGACAAATACCTTCTCTTATCACTAATGGATTACAACACTTGACTGCAAAAGCAATTTAAACCTTACAAATGGCATATTCAAACCCCCAACAACAGCTACGCAGGGAGAATTGTTGTTACAGCAGCTTTTCATTAGATCTTTCAATGTTTGCACTGAAAATTGATTGTGTTTAAAAAAAAATCAGCTATATAGCTTCTTATCCACTGTATCTCTGAAAAATGGTAGTTTCATGAGAACATTCTGTAGCTTTGGACAGTATTTCATGCTTAGCAGTTCATACTGACACTCAGCAGCAAAGAAGTGACGGCTCAGGAGCAGTTTAGATGTTTAGAGTGGGGGAAAAAAATTGCTATATTTATTGAAACATCCAAGCTTAGTGTCCCAATGTGACAAATGTTACGGGTAAGAACTGCCAATGTGGGCGTACATAACAGTAATCCCCAAACACATGAAAGGCTCACAGGTAAAATGTGATTTTTCTGACATTACGTAGCTCAGGGAACTGGGGAATAGAAAGAAGGGCAGATTCAGACCACAGAGCCTCTCTTCATGGACTACACACCTCGTAGTCAGGCAGCAGAATTACTCTTTCTTCTTCCTTTGGAGCTGTCATTTGTATTCCTGTGAATACACAGTGTGTGTTGAAGGAATGATCCTGTGCTGGGCAACCAGGATGGTCTGTCTGTCCCTTGCAGTGACGGTACCTGCAGGTTTCCTTCAGGCACTGGGGATTCCAGGGTGAATCACTGAGTATAAGGGCAGGTGGCTCTGGGAAACTTCTGGCATTAAGGAAGTCTGATTTTGTGGTGTTCCATACTTCCCCTACCCAAAATCCTAACTCCTAACAGGTTATTTCAGCCACATAATTGCATCAGTTTCACAGCAAATCTGCAACTGTGTAGACGTAAATCAATACTTTATAACATAAAGCACAAACATCTCTCTTCCATGTATCATATATAAATTATAACTCATAACCTACAAAGTTGTATCTGGCAAAAGTCGTGTCCCTAAGTTGAAATGTGTTATTTCAAGGTTGGGAACAGTTGCCCTGTTTTCCCTTGGAGGCCAAGTGGCACAATCTTTGCTAAGCCTGTGCTTGAAAGGGCTGATAGAACCAGACTGTAGAACTCCTCGCTGGAATTTAGGAGCTGGAGATGCAACTAAAACCAGTTAAGTTACCCCAAGTTACTTAATGAACCACCGTATCTCAGCAAAGCCACGGTAACTTCCTGCACGTGCACTCTGTGTCACCAAGTGCTGTGTGGAAATACACTGAGCCCAAATCATCCTCGAAGTGACAACTTCGGCACTCCGGGGAAATAAAAACCACAGCCTTAATCTGAATTTGGTGCCTCAACTGCCTGTTCAATGACTGTCTAATAGTTCTGGGTGCAGTTTCTAGTTAGACACAAGTCAAAACTCTGTTTAACAATGTTTCCTATGTTGCAAAACAGTGCGGATGGGAAATGGGAGTGTTTGGTGGGGAGACAAGAGTGTGAAGTGACAGAGAATCCAGGGACAGGAACCAGGAAAAGAATGCATCTTTTCTTTGCACAAAATCCTACCTACACTAGGTCTCCTTCCTTCCCACCCTGTACCCTCTGCAGTTGTATTTAAACTATAGTGAGTGTGAAACACCCTCAGTGAGAACAGATGTACACACATGGGAAAATTTATCTGGAATAATGATTTGTTCTGAGACTGAAGATCCCTATTACATGTACAGCACTGAGATGGTCTGAGAGTTACACTTTGATTTAGTGACTTCTGGAGTTGTGAGGAGTGTCTGGTCTGGATCTTAACTTTTCTGCTCTCCTGAATTAGTGTCTCAGAACGTGGGGACTAGTTATGAGCTGCAGGTCCCAGCTCATCTGCATTTTAGCCAGCATTTATCGCTCCCCTGCAAGCCGTTTTCTCCTCTATAAATACTACCCACTCTGGGACTGAACTATCTTTGTTTAAAACAGCAATAACATGTCAGTGCTATAGATTATGTATGTCAACAGATCCTTACTGGGCAATGGGTTTAGTGTTTATTATAGACCCCCAAATACATTTCCTGCAAACATGTTAATGTTATTTCATTTCACACTGTAAAAACTTTGGTTTCAACACAAATGTCAGGCATAACGCCGAAACCCTTAAACAAACAGCCTTTTGGGGGCAGTTCTGCTCAAGCCCATTTTTCAGGAGCGGGTGCCATTTGTTGGAGCTGCCCTGAACTGTCACATACCTTCCCCATCAAAGAACAGCTGCCAGACTGATATAGTCCTGCCCCCCAGAGAACCCTGCAGAGCTCGCTGTGGCCCTGCCTTATCTCAGAAGAGTCTGTAGCTGCTGATACCAAATCACTAAAAATGGCAGCAGAAACAGTAATTCGGGGCTAATCTATAGCAAGGGCTGAAGGGAAGCCACAGTCCACCCCACCCTGCATTCCTTGAACACCCAAACCTCCCTCTGGGAGCCTTGGGTATACACAGAATAAATGCTTTCTCTATCTGTAACTGATGCATGTTTTGCTCCTTTTTTTTTTTTAAAGGAGTATTATTAATTGCTGCTAGAAATAGTCAAATATAGCAAACTATAGTTGAATGCATAGCTCATGGATAAACCAATTTTTATTACAATTGGAATTTTAAGCAGCTGTTATCCATATTATGGATGCTTTCCATTCATTATGGAAATGCAGGTATAGTTTGTTAATAGGGTATAGAACTGCAGATGCTGTAGTTATGGCTCAGGAAGTATTTTAACAATTTAAGTATTTGTTTTCAGGACTCTTCTGAAAAGGTTTCTAATTGTATCAGACTTCTTACAAGTTTCTTAGTCTCAAGGTAATTGATTTGTATTTTAAGGATTAGTAAAATCCTACAAAGTGTTCTGTTATTAATGAAGTATTATTTTCCATCTGATCATTTTTCTGTTTTGCTGTGCCATAACTCCAGTGACTCCAATTCTGTTAGAACTGGTTTACTGGTCTGGTGTAGCATAACCAAAAAAAGTAGCATAGGCATGATATATACTTGAACACAGACCCAGCTGGTCACACTGAAAGTGATGCTTCCCTAATCTGTCCCCTGACTACTTCAGCATATGATAATATGTGCAATGCCTTGTTAAGAGTGTCATATATTGAATTTTTAGTGTTATCTATCTAAATCTTAGTCCAGACAAAGGCACTGTGAAACTACCACAAACTTCCATGTGTGCCCAGGAGTGAGGAGCAGCACTAAAACAATCCAGAGCTGAGGATTACAGTTGTCTGGATTTACTCACCCCCAGGGAAGCTGCTGCCTTTGTGGTTGAGTCACTCCACGGATTAAAGGTCGGAGTCCCACACCTGGTTTAGCCATGAAGTTGGTAAATTAAGCTCCTGTGCGTCAGCCCTCTCACAACAATGACGACACAACCCCTCTTGTCTTTGTCCTTCTGTATGTTTTTGAGTATTTATACTTCACTTTGAGATAAGCACTAGTGTCAGTGGGGATTCCATTTCTGTGAGGGTCCCCAGGCTCTGCTGGAGTAATAATAATAAATGCCCACAGCCTTGGATCTCATATAACTTTCATGCTGTGGGTTCGAGGTTAAGCAGGGCAGAAGGTGCCTACCCTCCCCAGTGCAAGCACAAAAATACTGGTGCTGTCTGATTATGATGTGTGAAATAAGCCCACTGAAGCCAGTATGAGCCCCCACCTTAAGAGGCAGACTCATTTTGTGTCTGCTGAGCTACTCAAATACACCTTAGGGCTCTCCTGTGAGAGCTGAATAAGTAAACAACCCTTCAGATGCCCCAGTGGCATTAATACAAAGCTGTTTCTTAGCACTTCCTCCAGGCATGAGAGCTGTTCTGAGGATGTGAGAAACCCAGAAAAGGAAAGAGCAAATGCTCTTTATCCCAATGCAACAGTTGTCAGAAATAACAAGCCAGATGTAAAACTGTCAAATATTTGATGCTTATGCAAAATTGTGTTATTTACCTTCTGTTCTGCTCCATTCATCCCACTCGGTGAATTTCTCCATTTAGTACTGGCAGTAGTGACACAACTAATTTTAGTAGGTTCCAGTTATTACCATTATTTGAGCATTTTCATTTTCTAACACTGGAGAAAGAAGTGTTGGTATGACTCTGTGCTGTCTGCAGCAGGGAAGGTTTGCAGAGCTGAGTATACTCTGTGAAGGCATTCCTACGTGAACTATTCCTTATATAAATAAGCACAACTCCTTTTCAATAAGGATTTCAGACTTTGGACACTGGGAGTTTCCGAACTGCCAGTGGGCACTGCAAGAGACAGCCATGAAACTTTCACACATGACAATTTCTGAGGCCCATTTGTTAGAGTCTGTTCTTATATCCCTGTAAGAAATAGGAATGGAGATGGGTCAGACCATCTCAGCTGCAGAGCTGAGGGGCAGCCTTAGTTCAGTTTTTAGGCAATAACTGGGGTTTTTAGTGGGTCTTGGGGCCCAAATCTGGTTCAGGGGAACAATAAAAAACGATAAAAACAAGGAATGTGGGAGCAAACCTTGGAAAATCATACAAGCCATCACACCAGGCCATGAAAGAAACTGATACTAATTCAATGCAAGTGTGAAAGTTCATGTAAGACCTTGAGAAGAGTCTGTATCTCATTGTATGACATGAAGGCTCATCCAGCTCTATGTGAGGAATCTTTTAACAGACTAAGTGCAAGTTAAACATCTTTAAAGTGGGAAGGAACCGTCATCTGTGGGCTTGAATGTTTTAAAGCATAAACAGGACATCTGGTTATTGTGCTGCTACTGCATATGAGAGATGTTTGTTTGCTCATGTGCATTTTGAAGCAGAAAGAACAGAAATGACATTTGCCCTGACTGCTTATTATAGAGAGCATACAGAAATTAGGTGCACAACTTACTCCAACTTCTGTCTCGCTAAATAAGGAATAATTCACGTGGCTAAAATGAAAACCTTGGAAAGACTACAGCTTTTATGTACTGCAGTTTGACTCTAACCACCTGTTGAAAGGATTCAGAATAGTTTCCAGTGTCTTTCCACATCCCAGAGCTCTGTGAAATGGGTGTCTTGAAAGGGGCATTTGAAACAATCACAGTCCCCACCTGGAAAAGGACATTGAGTGTCAGCCTTCACAGCAACCTGGCAGCTGCTCCTGGGGAATTCTTCATTTACTGATGGGGGAGAAATGGCCTTTTCCATTTATAACTGAAATCTCACTTTGGTTCAAGGGTGTGAGACAAGAAACTGGCCCTGGTGCCTCTTACAGTGGATGGGGCATCACTTTGTTGTGTTGAACTTGGGAGCTTTTCCAGGCTGATAACCGATTCTATCAGTACAAAACAACCACTGCAGGAACATCTGTTCACCAAGAAAACTTCCAGTTCCATCCTGAAGAAAACTCAGCTTTCCCTTTCTCCTTCGAATCTCCCTCGTGTCCCCTGCAGCTGTTCTCCCATGAAACAATAGATCGATTCACACTTACCCCAAAAGAGATCACAACCAAAATTCCACCCCTCTCGGGGTTGCCGAGGCAAGAACACTCTCCCTTCTTGCTGACTTGCAGCACATGGGAACTGGCTGTTACACCAACGAGGATGTGTCCACTTGGCCTCCACACTTGTGCTGTTGGATTCCCAAGTGACTGAGACTAAGATAAATGTGTTTGGGAATACAAGGTTTTAGCTCCCTCTAAATTCCTACGCAATGTTATCATGGAAGCTGAGCAGCCAGACAAACAGCAGTGAGGTGTAGCCCTTGTCTCTGGAAAATACTCTGAGTAAACTTCAAACTTCAGTTGACAGCTTTTTAATTTCTTTGTAATTTAAAGTTTTGCGCTTAAACTAAATGCCCTAAACTGTGCCTGGAGTTCGGTGGTCCATAGCAATCTGTAGTTCTGCAATCTGCTTCCCTTACTTTGGGAAAATTTCTTTGTTACTGTTCAAAACCCCCTGGACAGCAAAAAAAAAAAAAAAGTGAGCTCAAAAACGGTCTTACAGAAGAGTTTATAACTATTATTGCAAGTCCCATACCAGCCTATACTACAATCTGTAGGTGAGCAGCTGCTCCTTAATCAGACATGTACAGAATGTACTATGAACAATATCCCAAAGTAAGCCCATTTATTTAAGAGTGATTGTGAACAAAGTTAGGTAAATATTTCATCCAGGAGTGAATTTTAAGTTCAACTTCATCCCTTTCAACAGCAGAGCAGCTGCATTTCTCTAATTAGTCTGTAACAGTGGTACCTGCACAAATGTTCACTGGTGTCAGCTACTTGACCAGGACTGGTCTTTACATGTATTAGCACATCTCCTGACATGTTTGCATTGATGTCTTCAGTTTAGAGATCCCAATTCTTACCCCTCTGCATTAATTTGTTCAGTTTCTGTTAATCTCTCCATAATTGTTTAATGCTGTTATACAACTTCCTATAAATAACTACTATTATTTAGTGCAAACCTGACTTTGGACTTAAACTGAAGGTATGTTTTCAAGTTTACAGGGAGGACTGAAAATACATTCCTTTTAAATCAATTCTTTTGTCTCTAACTTCCAGATTTTATAAACAGTAAATACTTCCCAAATGAATTGCTTGCTGAGGTCCCAAAAGAATTAAAAAATCTTGCCTTGTTCTTTCCTCTCTTAAAAAGCCTCTTCTGGAGAGATACAAGCTTTCTTTTCTTTCCCTTCCTTATATATTTATTTTCCTCTCTTTCAACTGCACAATCAAGGAATTATGTAAAAAAACATCTGAATATACACAGATTTTATAACGAAGTATGTAAGTCTATAAAATTATATTAGGTCTGACTAGGAAGTCCTTAAATGTCTGTCTAATGACTTTCCCCTAAGTGGCTCCTTTTGCTTTGTATTTTCTTCCATGTAAAGCCATTCCAAGTGCCAAACTGCAAACAAAATGGAATCATATTTTATTGTTCCTCTAATTTTCCACTAAGTTTTCCCTGTTTGTTTGTTGCTGGGCTATGGCTTTTTCCTCCTTTAGAATTTCAATTAGGCTGCACCCTCAGCCTTCTCAGGGTAGGTGGTCTGTAACACTAAACCAGCGAGCAATCAGTTTTATGCTTTCCTTTCCAACTCCAGCTTTCTTTTCCCAAACAACGGTAGGAAATCCTCTGTCTGACACAGTACAGGATAAAGAAAAACAAAAATCAGCCCTATTTGTGATCCAGAGATATGCTCAGTGCTCTTAATGCCTGAAATGCCACGTGTTTTGATATAACAGAATACTTTAATCCAAAGGCAATTTAAATGATGGACAAAGTAATGGCTGGGAGAGAACAACAACAATAAACTGGAGCTTAGAGTTGGCCTTGATCTAGAATTTGTTGAATTTGTACATCCAGCCGAAAGAAAACACTTAACTGTGGAGCTGAACTATAAACTTGAATAGAATAAATCGAGTTAGATCATGACACACACAAAAAAAATTACAGTGAAAAGTAATTTTATATAACTTGGATGCTTGACGATAACCCAAGTCTGATGTCTCTCTAAATCATAAGGGGTGCTAGAAGTCAGTGTGTTTCAGCTGCAAAGTTATAACTCCAGGTTCTGAGCCTAAATCTACTCTGAATTTAGAAATTAAAGTTTAAAATGAGGAATGGAAAATGAGTGCATTATAACAAAAATAATGGGAATATTTTGAAAAGGGAAAAAAATAACCCAACATTTTTTCGTTTTCAAACAGGAAGTTAGTGTTGCATTTCACTTTCTTAAACAGAATGTATGCAGTAATCCACAGCAGCAAAATAATACAGGTGGTTCAGCATCTCCTGTCACAAATTTGGTTTGTTGGGAGAATCAAAGCAGGGGGCAACGTGGACATAGGGAACTGAGGGAAGCAGAAGTCAAGCTGGTTACAACAACTGGGTTGTTATGAAGTGGGAGACTGAACTCAAAATCTGTCAGTGTTTGCCATGAAATTCTTCTCAAATGTCAAACACCACAATTTGGATTCTCTGATGACTATCTAAGATTTTACTCAGTCAAAGGAAACAGAAAATGGATTTGTTCTGTCACAGATCAGTGGATTTGGCATTTGTACGTTATTTTGACATGCTTATAGACTCTGACACTCGTGCAGCAGTACCTGAGAACCCAGTTTTTGTTTATCTAGTGCAGATACTTCAAGCAAATAAATAGCTCCTTTGGCTTTAGTGAAACTAGTTCCATACTTAGCTTGAACATCCTCATCCTTGAGCTTCTCCACTGTGATAGACAGTTTATGGGGCAGCTTTATCCCCAGGGATTCCTGCTCACCTACAGATCATACCACAGGCTTGCATGGAACTGCCAGTAATGGTTGCAATAAACACTTCTAAATTTATCATATGATTAGAAGAGATTTTATGAATATGGCCATGAATTCCCATAAACTCCCTTAGTGAAATCTTCCCTGCTGATTTCAGCCAGATGGGATTTCTGTCCTGGCAGACATCAAATTGATCAGAACTATGCTCGTTACTTCAGGTCAGGGTTTATCTTTCCATTTTTACCAACTTTTAAAACACTGTTCTACCATCCTTGGCCACTTGCTTATCCAAGACAATTTCCTTTGAGAAAGGGAATGGTTTGAAATGTTGTGGTTTGCAGTTTAAAACTGATTAACACATGAAGGATAGATCTAAACAAAGACATTTATTCTTTCAGCGTGTTTCACTTATGCACTTACTTTCACAGTCCTTTTTCCCCTGCAAAACACGATGTACCATCACCTGATTGCCTGGGAATATGAATGACTTGGTGTGATTATTAGTCTGGTGGCAAAAAGCGGTCAAGACCTTTCCCAAGACCTCCATTTATAGCCTTAATTTGCATTCTTCTGCAAGGATAAGTAAATTCTGCCATGGTTTATCGCTTCATTGACAACTCCCTTGAAGCAGCCATGATAATTGCATTTCTTCCTGAAAGTGCAGGAAAACACTTGCTAGGCAGTTAAAAGCTGGTGGGCTTAGTTTTTTTTTTCCAAGGGTTTTCTAAAGGAGGGGAATTAAATGGTTGCAATCAGATGCAAACAAGTACTGAGAGCCAGTGTCTGAAATCCTTGTTCATGCTGAACAGAACCTCAGGCAATGGAATAAACCGATGGAAAGCAAATTATTTTTAGTTATTCAGAATAAAAGGGACAAAGTTAGTGACAAGTGTATCATCTTAGTTCTGATTGTGGGGTTCTGGCTCCTTTGTTCTATGGATCTATTCAAATTACAGCACAGCATTCATACCAAGCAGAAAGTCTAAAACAAGGGACTAACAGTGCTCAAGTCTGCAGGGCTGGCAGGCACGATGCTTTCCCTTAGATTATGCAAGAAATTCATTTAATCCCCAAAGAAACTTCACAGCATCTTCTCAGCCTCTGAATTCCTCCCCAAGATACATCACTAAAATGTTTCTTGTTAATCTAAAGAGTTCAGGTGTCCAGCAAAGAACCCCAGCAGACCCTGGGTGTAAGGCAAGCTGGGAAAATGAACTGAAATACAGTGTGAGCCTTTAAGAGTCTTTAAAGTCTGGAGATGGTGCTGGAGACTAAAATATTTTCTACTGCTCTCTGACACTCTCGTTCCTTCCTGGGTTTACAACTTGCCTTTAACATCAGCTGCTCTGGAAGTCTCAGATGCCTTCTGAAACAAGACAGCCACAAACTGGGAAAATTAGCTTGCTTTTTGGTAAACTTAGAAGGAGAGAAAGAGAGAAAAAGAGAACATTTTAATTAGCAGCAGGAGGTAAAACTGGCTAAAACCTGAAGCAGAAAGTTCTCGTTGCTAGAGAAAGGTTTGTAATAGAAACAGTCAGCAACTCCCCTGCTGCAGAGGAAACTGCCTACAAAGCTTTTAAGGGGAAAGAGGGAGGCCAAAATGAAGGGGAAACAGTGAAAGGTTATATTAAAAAAAGAAAAAAGCGCATTGGTATGTACTGGCTCCTTCAAATACAGGAAGGAATTGTAGAGCTGGCTGTGTGAACTTTTAAAATTAAAACAAGAGTTTGCTAGCAGGACACTTATGAGCTGTAAGTGCAGCTGAAGACAGCTCATGGCATTCTGCTCCACGCGGTCTGATGTGCTCACCAGTGCACAGGCAGCTGGAGAGGCCAGTTCCCCTTCCATCTCCTGCATCCCAGGGGCCAAACCTTCCCTTCAAAATGGGAGTTAAGGATCCTTGACAAACAAGCAGGAAAAGGGGTGTATTATTGGCAGGGAAAATGGGAAAAGGCAAAAGTAAGAACCATATAAATTCAAATTTTATTCCAATTTTAGTGTGGTTAAGACCACTGTCTCAGCTCAAGCATGGGAGTCTAACTGGGTGCCAGGCAGTGACAGTGGCCCCAGGAGGAGCAGCTCCCGGGGCTTCCCTGTGTGCCAACAGGCTCGTTTGCTCAGCAACATCTTACAGAATCACAGAGGATGCTTTGGGTTGGGAGGGACCTTAGAGACCATCTCCTTCCCCCCCCTGCTGTGGGCAGGGTCACCTTCCACTAGGTCACCTTCCAACCTGGCCTTCAATCTTCTATGATGTTATTGCCTGGCTTTTGTTTATTTGCCTTTGGGATGAACCAAGCTTTAAAGAGTCTCATGCATCTTTTTTCCCCCAAAGAATGATTTAAGAATTCAGTCTTTCATTGATTTAAGAATTCTTTCTAGCCATAGACAAAAGATTTCTTTAAGACTTATAAAATATGAATGAATTCTGAATGAACTACGAGGGACATATAAATATGCAATCAATGGGGTCTTCTCATTGAAAAAAAAAAACTATTTTATTTTCCTTTGCAAGAAATTTGCATCAGAGAAAAGCACTGTACAGTTATTTGGGTATAGGTTTTGGCAAAGACGATAAACATCCTTTTTTGCTAGGGGGAAACACAATTAGCCAGGAAGCAATGGTGCATCTCCATGTGCCACAGAAGTAGAAAAATTGGATAATCTGAACTCCCATCCACTCTGTTTGGTGATCAGGTTAAGTACTCTGGGATTTCCAAACAGGACTGGTCTGAGCCAGCAGTTTCTGTCCAGTTTACATGTGGTATGGCCATGGAAGCCTTTTCCTTGGCATACTACAAAGTATCTCCATCCAAAACCATTCTCCCAGAAAAAAAAAAACATTCCAGCGACAAAATATTTTCTTGATTATCTTAAATATTATCTTTTTGTCCAAGACAGGACTTCTTACTGATAAACAGGAACAGACTTAGAAGTAGTAAAAATACAAATAATCACCTTATTCCCTTAACTCGTGAAAGCTCTGCCTAGAACCCCTCACCACTTGCTGTCAGATTTTGCGCTTAAAAAGAGAGGTTTGTTAAAAGAAAGGAAAAAAAAGATTTCTCTTTAGAAATCAAGTTAGACAAAAACACTTTGGAGAACGCTGCAAGGGTGGAGATCAGATGATCTTTGTGTGTTTCTTTAGCAGGAAAAAGAAGTTATGCAATTCCAAGCAGTCGTGTGGTATGGCAGCTGCTAAAGTTACTGCTAATTTTTATTAGAGCTGGCCAGAGCCAGAAAAAGGTCTGCTTTATAAGCAAGACCTTTTAGGAAATAAACTAAATCTTCCTGAGCTGGGAGACCTGCAGAATGGAGAGAAGGAGAAAAAAAATAGCACTAAAAGTTCTTTTTCTAACTCCCCCCTGCCCCAAATGATTCAGGAAACATTTTCACTCTCCCTTCCTGTTGCTGGTTTCTTTCTCATGTTCATCCAATCAATCAAACATGTGTATAATATTTACTAGTTTTCAGCCCAAATTCATGCCCAGTCCAAAAGGACTATTCACATGCACGATGTGTATGAGCTTTTATTCACCCCAGGAAGACACGTGGCCCTGGGTACAGTTTCAGCTGACCCTGCTGTGAGCAAAGGCTGGACCAGCTGCTCCCCAAAGCTCCTCTCCAACCCCCTGAAACATGCAGCGATTTTACTCTGCTTGTTAAAACTGAGAGTGGGATTTCAATATTACCAATATCCTCGTGACATTTTCCAGGACTGAGCACCTGTGGCTCCTGTCTTTGAAAACCTGTGCAGAAACTAAACTGGATCCTGAGCCAGGCTCAGTGACCAAAGCAGTTCCTTGCTTTCAGCACTGCCCATCTTTGTGCCCTTCAAAGTCAGGTGGATGATAGCAAAGAAAATAAAGAATAAATGCAAACGCTACCAGTTAAGATTCACCCCGCTAAAGAGACCAGACATGACTCTTCATCTGTCATCTAATCTCTGCTCAAACAGGATTAATTCTGTACTGCTGTTAAATGGAGCATATAATTAAGTGTGGATGCTACACTGGAGTTATGAATGATAACTGTGCCATGTGAAAGGTATACAGGAGCAGTTTGCTGCAGGGATGCTATTCCTGAGATCCATAGGTCAAGTCCTACAATAGAGGCTAACATAAATTATATACAATGTTTTAAAAAAAGATTATTTTAATACCAGGCTTCATTAGATGTGGAAAAGAAGCTTGTACCAATGCAAGATTATTTTTTTCCCATACTCTGATGCTTTTTTCCACCTGCTTCACACAACTGAGGGACATTTCATACATAATTTAAGTTGCAGGCAAGACCCTTGCACCATTTGAACTATTTGGGACCAGGAGTCATCAAGTCTTTTGCAGAAGTGAAGTCTCTTGGCATGTACATGGGCATTGTCTCCACCATCCAAGTGCTGTCCCCCCACAGCTCATCTGTGCCACTCCTCCTGCACCCCTAATACATCCTCAGCTTCCCTTTTCTGATGTAATATTCCCCTATCCAGACTCTGAAACTTAAATTACCCTTTCAGACGTAAATTTCTTTTAGAGAGACGAGACTTTACAGACAGAAGCTTCTTTAAAGATGTTATACCATAATGTAAAGACTAACATAATACAAATCTACTTTGGATACTAAAATGCATAATAAAGTCTTAAAAGCAAAACAGTATTTTCATTTAAGAGCCCCAGTGGTGAAGCAAAATTTTTCAAAGATTATTATTGTCAGCCCAGTACCATTTGTATTTATGAGAGTCTAAAAACTTTACAAGTCCTGGAGTTGCACTTTGTAGTGGAACATAACATAGTCAAGTTATATTGTTTTAAAATGTATCAAAACATTCACAAAGTAAAGCAGCAGTCAACAATGCTGGAATTAATTTCCTAATGCTGATAAATTGTCCCCTCTCAGTGTTTAAAGCCCAGAACTGCAGTTAATTGTGAATGGTTTCCAATTTCTCATAATGTAAAGAATTAATTAATTAGGCAAAGAAAATAGGCTTATGTGTGAAGGAAAATATGAATCTAAAGCAATTATTACTATAGAATTTGCTACAGTAAATTCACTAAACTTCTAATTGAGCATTCTCGTTTTCCTGTGTCATGTTTCCTGTCTTAACATAAACTCACATTTGGCAATTCTGAAAACACAAACAAAACCCCCCCATACAGAAATATATCTTGTTCACTAACAAGCAGTAAGACCTTAATTGCCATCAAAACTGCAAACAGCACTAACTGGAAGTGACTTTGAGTTACACTTCTCGCTAGAACAGCGCCGTGCTCTTGTTCTGAACACCAACCCCTCCACCAGGATGAACCAGGGCTGAGCTGCAGGATCAGGATTTGGGCTCCCCAGGCAGATTTGAGCATTCTCCCACATTCGGCATTTTTCACGCTTGCTGAACAAATTCAATTTTTCATTCCAAATGAGGAGTTATGCAAATGTGACTCAAGTGGCTTTTGATTAGGGATGGTCTGAGCTTGCTCTTTTTGTCACTTAATTTGCACTTACTTCATCATGCATATCTTTAACCCAATTGGCATGGAAATGTACCACGTATGTACTAAATTAAGGATGATTGTGCCTGATTGCCCAATTATGATACAAAATGTGTGAAAATAGTTGATAGGACATTGTGTGTTTTCTCCAAAAAGACTATTTGCATTCAAAAATCTAAAAATAAAATCCAACAGTTAATGGTTTGGCTTGAAATGTGGAAAACTGAACAGGAGAAGATTAAAAATGCAAGGAATTGTACCACATGTGAAAAGATTAAATTGTCCTATTGTTATATGCTCTACGTGCATCCCTTAAAAGAAGTGTTTGGGAGTCTGACACGTTTCTCTCTGAGTATCTACAGAGGGGGAAACAGCTATTTTTCACTTCTTTGAAAGAGTAGCAATTCCTAAAACAAACAAACAAACAAACAATCTATATTTCTCAAGTGGTTTGTATTTTTATTTTATTCCAAGTGTCGCAGCCATGGGCTGACCTGCAACACCACAACTCCTGGAGCCACACAAGGCTTGGAACAACCTTCTCACCAGTGCTGGGAGGAGGGAACAATCTCTGTTTGCCTGGCACAAGGCAGGGGAGGCACCCACCCATAGCTGCTTTACCCAGGTAATTAGCAAGGATTGGCTTAGCACAAACTGGTAAACACAGCTGAGGGATAATGGAGAGAGAATTCACAAGCTCTGGGATAAGCGACGTAGGAGTGAATGGAGCGAGTGTCTTGCTTCATGCGAGATTTGACTGGAAATCACCAAAGCAGTTTGCATTTCCTTCCAGTCCCGTTCTTTGTGGTCCCGAACAAGTTTAACCACACCAAAGAGAAAGAACTGCTAGGGGCAGGGCATGTGCTAAATAATCTGTGACTTTCACTGTGTTTTAAAGCATTGCATCAATAGAATTTTCCTCCCACTCATTCCATCCCCATAGTCGTGAAACGTTTGAAGCAAGAGAATCTGACCTGGAAAGCATTTCCCTCATAATCGCTTCTTCTTTTAGTCAAGAGCAATTTCCTGTTTAACTGCAGTTCCAATACAAACATGAACGACATCATTTAACTTCTCTGCAAGGACTGTGGGTGCTGCATCCCAGTTCCCCAAGGCAGAGCAACCTGGGCTTCCACCCGCCAGAGATGTTTCCCTGTGGTAGGGACATCAAAGGGTCCTCAGTAGGGTACACGTGTCAGGAGAGAGCAATAGGGATTGTGGGTTATTCCCAGAGGAAAATGGAGAATGGGGCTGTCAGGAAAAGTGCTGAAGGGTGGAAGTGCCAAAGTGCAGCAGCAAAGTCACATGTGAAACAAATGTCCTGGAAAGCAAAGTGGCTCTGGGAACCGCTGGCAGGTCCGTGTAGGTGTGGGCTCCTGGGTCTTGGAGAGACCCGCCCCTGCAAGGGTCTCCAAAACAGACCAATTCCCACAACAGGCTTGCTCTTAATCCGTATTCAATTGGCTTCTGTGTGAAACTGGAATGACTGCAGCCACTCTGCAGGAGCACAGACAAAAATCCCACAATTAAACTGCTCCCTCCCCAACTCAGTGTGAGCGGGGAAGGGCTGCATGAGGAGTCCCTGATCCCTGGGACACCCCAGCAGCACTTGTCTCCTGGGTTGGGCTGGAGATTTGCACTGGTCAGACGCAACTTCTTCACAAATATGTGTTTATACACCTTTCAAGAAAAGCGGTATTCCTCATAATTCCAGTAGTAGCAATTCTTTTCCTGATCTGTGCACAGTTGTCATGGTCCCCACCTCGAGAGCACTGAAGGTTTTACAGGGCAAGTTTCACGTTGGCTAAAGACTGATACGGGCTGTTTTCAGGCAGACTGTGTTAGCAAGGAAAGCAAGAGCAAAGGGAAGCGCAGGGTAAAGGACTTGTGAAGGGGAGAAGGGACTCCACACCATAATCCCATTAATTTAAGAAGTGTTACACATAAGGGATCTATTCCTGAGTTTAAGGGAGCTTTTTTTTATGATTTAATGACCTCTTTTTCATTCAGCATGCCCTTGAGAACAATATTCTAAGCTTCCACAGACTCAGAATGCCCACATTACACTTAGGGTCAATGTGCTGTGGACTTCTACTTGAAAGAAGAAAGAATAAGGTGGTGTGGAAATTTGAGGGGAATTCACGCAGGACCTTTTCAAAAGTTGCAACATGAAATGTGCTTATAACCTGAGCTCTGCAGTCCATTGATCAGTGAAGAGGCAGAGCCCATATGTCATTAGTACTAAAACCACCATTGCTTTCTTTGTTTGCAACATTTATATTTTTGTTCCATCCAATTTCTTTTTTGTTGTTTTTCCTGGGAAGAACAATATTACAGTATTTAGTGTAAAAATCCTGTTATACCTCCTTGGTTTGTCCTCTGGCTCATCCCCCTGCTTCCCCACCTCCCTGCCACAGTGAGCTGCACGACTGGTATGAAATCAGGGAAATAAATTTGAGAGGAAAAAATGCAGCGATAACCAAGGCCAACTGTTTTCATTTACATTTTCCTCTTAAGGCTATTATTATTCCCTTTTGACCGAGCTGCAGGATCTCTGTTTTAGCACAGGCACGATGGTGCTTTGCAAGACACCATTAACACATAGGACAAAGGACTTGGAAAGTTTTCTGGGAGCATAAACTCCAAAAAGAGCTGACTCTGCTATAGCTGCTCTCACTGCCCCGTCGCGTTCGCTCTCCACAAACACTCTCATGTGCTTGCGTGTCCTGGCAGGAACTCGAACAGCCAATTTTCAGTCACTGTCTGAAAATGTTTTCTTCTAGAAAATTAATTCCTAAGTGTATGTAGCTGCACAGTAAATCTTGTTTGCAGAGCTGAACTTTTCCATTCATGACAATGAAAAAGCTCTGTTTCATCTATCTGCTTGTCAGAGTCCAGCTAGTGCTGGCACTAAGTGTCCTGCCAGCAGCTATAGTCTTAGGATTATCCCACTAAAGCTGGCATTGTTTTAAAAACTGCTCACCAGCAAATCAGGAGGTTAAGGCTGCATTCAGTTAGTAATTTTATTTACTGATTATCTGTGGAAGTTTCCTGTGAGTGGTGATAAGTGAACGGCGCACACAGGGCAGGACAAGTGTGCACTGACAGTACAGCCAGAGCAGCAGCACACTGAGTCCTTTCAGCCCACAGACTCAGTCTGGTGGAAAAACTAGACCCATCACGCACCAGCAGACCACAAGGAATGTTTCTTCTTTTATTCATTCACTCAGTTTTAGAGCCATCCTTGCCTCAGCAGCAGATGCATGTGTCACTGGCAGGGAAAGGTACACCACCCTCCTTTCTTGCCATTCCTCCGTGGCTGACGGACTTTCTCCGTGCTGATCTGACTCTTCAGAGGCTGCACTGTTAAGCACAGCTACCAAATTAATTTTGCTGAAAGCCACCTAACCACCTCCTGTGAGCACAAAGTGGCTCTGCCAAAACAGCTCACTTGCTGTAGAGTGAAAAATGGCAAAATAGCAGCAAATGGCAAACTCTGTACATCCACAGCAGAAGATTCACTGAAGAGTTTCATTGTTCTTATGTGTAACCTGTGACGAAATCCAAGTACTAGAAAAGCAGCCTGTAATTTGTAGCACATGAGTGTGCTTTGGGGAAAATCAATCAAATGCACTAAGACGTGTTCTCAACTCCTAAACTAATGATCCTTCCTGTGAGCAGCATGAAACACCGGGCGAGTCCCAGATGGCATAAATCCTCCAGGTTTCAGCAGAGCTGTGACAGCTTATACTACCTCAACAGTACCCTAATTGTGCCTAAAACTTTTTAAGGTGGTGAGCAGTCAGTGTTTCAAAAGCCCCCTTCTTTCCAAGCAGTCCCAGAGAGCTAAACAAACAAGTTTACTAGTCAGTGAGAAGAGAATGCCATATTTAATTTATAATCTTTCAGAGCTGATGTGCTTAAAAATAAAACCTCTGAAAATCTAATTTTCTCTTAAGAAATGCCAAGCAGCTGTGGAGAGGCATTCATGGCTGGGACCTGAACCAACTTCTGGTAAGAGAGGAAATTAGGACCATTTTGTTACCCCAACAAAAATGAAATCTCTGAGAACAGTAATTCCTCTGCAGAAAAATCAATACTTTCAGCATGTTTTTAACGTGGCAATTTGCTATGGAACATCTTGAACAGTACCTCAGTAAATCACCAGTACTGCATGAAATCAGCTGCTTGCTTTGTATGTGGAAGTGCAGAAGTGCATGAAAAATGCGTAGTCAAAGCAGAGGAAATCTCCCAGAATCACAACTTCCTCACTCCTACAGTAATTCTGAAACATCTGAAAACAGACACCCGTAAGAAGCTTTGGTTTGCCTAGAGAAGTTACAAAAAACCCAAGATCCAAGTCTTTAACCCTAATCTGAAAAGAACTTCTAGAACTTATTTCCCTCTATGCCTCAGATTACCTGTTTACAGAGTAAGGATCCTATTAAACAGTGAGGGGAGATTATTAAGCAGGTAATAGCTGTAACATGTTCTTCACAGAGCTAAATATCATTACTTAATGGATTCTGTAAAAGAAAATACAAGGAAAAAGGCTATTTCTCCGTATTTGTTACACACTGCTCTGATGACTGAGTAGAACAGACCATGCAACATTCATCTTGATGGGTGTCATTTAGCAGTAGAAACATACACCTCACAGTGACATTACTTAGTGATATAAAAAGGGCCAAAACCAGACAACTCAAGTAAATTCTTAAACCTGATTAACTCGGCATTTAACTTTCTAAAAAAATGTGGAACAGGAAATCCAAATTACATAAGGAAAATAGGGTTAAAATTCTTTCTGCCAAAATTCCAAGTTTATCTCTGTACCAATTTGTCAGGGGGTAGAATTTGCAAGCAAACATCCATGAAACGATGCATTTTCTCTCAGCTATGAACGGTACCCTGTATGTGTCCGTATTTTTACACTGCCTAATCCCTGTTTAGTAATTAGAAATGTTGTGGCAGTTCTGAAAATGAGAAATGACACTCTTATTTGATATGTGCTCCAAAACACATCCAGCAGAAGATCTGCAGCAAAGAAACATTTTCCAAAAGGAAATCAAATGATTCATGTTTTATTTCATTGCAAATTCTCTGTGATGGATGCTGGAATTAATTTGGGAGATGTTATGCTCAGCAGCTTATATTGGAATAAGAATTCTTTGTGAAAGAGTCTATTTAAGATCATGCTGATGACACATAAAACCTTAATATTGAATGAACAATTCAAAGCAGTTCTAGAGAGCTAAATTCAGTTCTAAATAGTTAAGTTACCATCTTTCTTTACCATTTTTCAAGCTTTTGCAAGCAAATATGACCCGCTAGGATGCTCTGTGATGTGCCAAGTTTCAAGTCCTCCAGCTGTGTCCTGCTAGTTACAGCTACATCTGTGAATGATTTTTCAGCCAAGCTGCCAAATCAAAACTTTGGCAGTGTGAAGGTTATGTTAAAAAAAAAAAAAAAAGCGCCTCTAGGAGGACACTCTCACTGGCCATTACCTAGTTTTCATCTGGAGAGTTTACAGGGTATTTCAGTTATCTAGGACAGCTGGACATTAGTATGCCAAAGCTGGCTGAGATGCCTCGATGCAGGAGGTAGCTCCTTTTTTCCTTTAACCCACAGGAAGGTTGGATATAGTGAGCTAAATATAAATTGCAGAGAATACAGGATGAAACAGCTGCCTTCAGGAGCTGATCTCCACACTACGCATACTTTGAGGGCACTCAAGCCTAGTGCTGTGAACTGGATGGCTGCAGTGGCTGGGGTGCATTAAATGAATTAATTCTATCTAGAAAGGAATCCAATTAGCACACTTGGAGACCGCTCCACAATGGGAGTCAAACCGCATTAGCCGGGCACCACTCAGAGACTTCCCTCAACAGGACATTCCTGATCCAAACTGAGATGCTGATGTGGAGGCACCCAAAGCCAACTCTTGGGAAACAATGCACTCAGTTTTCATCAGCGTTTTGTGTATTTTAGAGGTGAGAAGAGTGAGTATGACAATGAGTTTGTGGTCATGACAACAAGAGTTGTCAACACACGTCAACTCATGTCAACACATGGGTTCTTGCTACCCTTGGTGTGTTATTAATACAACAAATTGCTCTAATGTCTTTATTTTGGACTTTTCTCTTTTGTGGGAATGGAACTTGAACCGTGGCAAAGACCTTGCACAAACACTGCTCCCACAGGCATGGCTCTGCTCAGGGAGGGGACACAGCCAAGAGGCACAGCAGGAAGGCTCACCCAGCCTGTCCCTCTCAGGTCTTCAGTGTGGTTCCAGCAGAGTGGGATTTAGGTCCTTAACTTGGCCAGCACTAATGCTGCCAAATGCTAAACTCGGGGAGCAACTGGAGCAGTAAGGAGTGAGTTAAAAAAAAAAGGGGGACTGGGATCTGAGCAGCCTGGTCTGCTGGAAAGCGCCCCTGCCCGTGGCAAGGGGTTGGAACGACAAGGAACTTCAGGTCCCTTCCAACCCAAACTATTCTATAATTCGACGAAAAAAATAAAAAGCAGTAAGGAGGCAGCAACTGTGAGCAGGTTGTGGTTGGGGGACAGGGTTGGCTGCCCTTTTCCCCTGTGCCACGGGTGCCTTCCACAGACAAACCCTGTATGGCTGCAAGTGCCCATGGAGTGACTGGGCTTGCATGGAGAGACCAGGACATTTCCCAACCTTGGGCTATCTGATCTTACACAGTTTTGGTTTTCACAGGGTTGTTTGGTTTATGTGACTGAGCACTACTTCACAAACGGATGTCAGCTTTCCAAATACGCTGTGGGCAAATTCAGGCTTCTGGGAAAATGTTCAGTTCAAACAAAATCAAACACTGTTCTCACAAAACTGTCCAGACCTTTCCACAATTATGTTACATCATATATGTAGTTTAAGCAACTATGGATCATTTCACAGCTCAGCTTCTTATCTTTTTATAGTTCTGCTACCGTGGCTCCATTCTTTCCCATACGAAGAAACTTAATTAATATTTTATATCCTTACTAAATTGTGAATAGAATTTACCATAACAGTAGAGAAAAAGGCAAATACACTTTGTCCCCTGCCAACAGAAAATCCTTAACAGCTGTTTATTGCTCATTTGCAAAACATAAGAGCAATGGAATTCCATTACTTAGAGAAACTGGCTGTTTCATGATATCCTTGGCAACAAACACCACACTTATCTTTTCGAACAATAGACTCTCAAAGTTTCTCCAGCCTACAAAAATAAGACAGTGAGGAATACTACTTCTTAACTGCAAAATGCTGAACAATGGGAACTGACTCACCGTCAGCTGCATTTTGTTTCATGAAAACCAACCTTTTCCTCACTCTCTCCCCCCAAAAAAGAAGTCTGCTCACTGCAAATTGTGAGAAACATTTCATGCAACCATCTCTTTCACAGGAAGGACTTTTTATTGAGGTCAAGACTTTGGCAAAATGAGAAGAAATTCAGACTGCAATCTGAGTAATGCAAGAACTTACAAACAACATTAAGGGAGTAACTTAGGTTTATAATAAACCATACAGAAATTGCAAGGCAGAACTTTTTCTGACTTTTCGAAACTTGGAGATACTATGAAAAACAATATCATGGTTCACACCACAGATATTTCACATATGGTTTTAACTAAAAAACTTACAAGTTTCCAATAGCTTAAAAAAGAACTATCTGTGGCATACCAGAGGGATGCTAGCTCCTCAGAAAGTCAGGACATGCACATACCATCCGTAATCTGGTTTCTATATTTAGGTAAGAACTATACCTAAAGCCATGGAGGTCAGCACTGAATCAAGTCGAGCATGTTCTAACAGACATATCTCCTAGACAGTGTTTACCACCGTGCATTTCTCCCAGACCCACACCAAACATGCCATTTGCAGACCTGAGCTGGAACTTGCACTATTCAAAGGCAGTGTATTCGCATACCTCAATAATCCTGTCATGAATCTGCAGCCCTCCTTCCTTCGCAGCAGGCCCCGTGTCAACTATTTTCGATACAAAAATTCCTTCGCTCGATGACCCATCTTGATTGTCCTTTAAGGATGAAAAGAAAACCACATTGTTGTGCCTCAAACTAACTCTCATTTGCCCTCAGCTACAGCTTGTCCATGTCACAGCAGTGCATGTAATTTGAAAGAAATATTCTTACTGATGTCTTAATATGGAATTACTCTGTGCTAATGAGAACACCTGATACTCCCATTTTGAAAGATTAAACAAGCAGGGACAGACTTCCATTAGGTAAATTAGTTGTGTGATAATCATTTTCCTCTTGACTTAGGCCAGCTCAGCAGTAATTGTCATTACAATTATTCTCAGTGTAAAATCCACTGAGACGTAGCCTGTTTGCACATCAAACATAAGACAACACTGCGTTTTTATTTTCAGTTGCACAGCTCTTTCTCTGGAGAGTTAAAAATAAACCAAAAAAACAACTTACATCTAACAAGGTATTTTCATATTCCTGTGTACTGTGTCACCAGCTTCTACCAGCTCAGAACAACACCTCAGAAAATTGAAAAACTCTGACTATAAAGAAAAACTGTCAAGTGAACTCACTAGAAATAAATTGTGATTAATGTCAGATTTCTGAGCAGCTAAGAAGTAGTTCTGAATACTTTCTAAATTACTAGGACAAGGTATAATCCACTCCTTGATCTAATTAAAGTCATATGCAGCAGCTCCAGCCAACAGGCATCCAGAAAAAATACATTAGCGAGTGTATGGTGCAGGAAACATCTGCTGAAATCACAGAATTCAAAAGTAGGTTGTTTAAGTTATACCCCTTCACCTGCACAGAGGGTGGAAAGCAGAGTAAATAATGTGGGTTTTTTTAATGAAAGGACCTAAAGCTGTGGGCTCTCAACCCGTGATCCTCACAGCAACATGGTCTGAGAGACACACCATGGGTTTCATCATTTTTGGGGTGACACTGCACCAATGAGATGCAAGAATAAACACGCTGTGAGCGAAAAGGCTGTGGAGTTAACAGGCATCCAACACAAATCTCAACGTAAGATTTGCCCTGCAAGAATCACAAGAGAACCCAAATGCTTGTCAGCAACATTTTTCCTCTTAAGTGTTGACCTACATGCTTTTCCCAACTGGAAAGGGCAAACATATTTTAACAATTAACATACCACGCATGGTCGGCCACCAATAATATTAAATCCGAGAGAGCCAGAGTCACGATGGAGGACCAGAGTCAGCGCTTTAGTTTCTTCCCCCTGCAAAAGAACAGATAAACACATTCAAAACCTTTGTGTGCGTGGGTAAAGTAGGACACATAATACTTCCATCCAGGTCTGTTGGGTTGGTTTCTTCCTTTTTTTTTTTACCCCCACGTAGTTTAGAGAAGAGTGTTTAGAACAACTTTGCAGGAGCAAAGTCGGCGGCTCCCAGGCACTGCTGCTGCCGCCCCACCGAGCGCCGGCAGCGCAGCCACCCCGAAGATTTATGTGTCTTTTTTATTGAGATCTACACTGAGACACTTAACAGCAACAGAAGAGTTTTATATGTAATGCTGGTTCCTGCAACTACTTGACCTAGTCATATGTGATGTGTTATGTAAAATATTCCATGTTTCCAGTAGTCAAACTCTTGACTTTTCTGAAGCTTGGGGGAGTATGACTGAATCTTAGGACTGGATTCTGAAGTCGCTTCTCTCTAGTGCTGGCTACATTACAGTGTTTTAAATAGCATCAAACACAGTGTTATACAACAGAAATTCTCTAGTGAGTTTCAGAAAACAGCATTAAACACAACTGCTACGAATTTTGCCAAAGGCCTAGAAGGGCAATTGCTATTCACAGCACCTGCCATGCATAATTTTTTCCTCTGGAATTTTAACACTAGCCATACAGAAATCTTTCATAACTGAAAAACATTATGTTAATCTCCTAAAATATGAAATTACGCAGTGAATAGTTGTCTGGACAAAAACTGCACAACAAAGGTGTACTCGATGGACCTGTAGTATTTGGGGGCTGTGTGAACATGCTCTGTTATCCTGGTCTCTTATTCCGGCTTGTTCCTAACTACAAACTCCTACAAAATGTCCTTTATGTCACGGTGATGCTACTTAGGTCTATTAACTTTCAAAAAGACAAAAGTGTGTGCATGTACTGTTAAAGACAACTAAATCTTCACAGTGTTCTCTCTTCAGTCTCCATCAAGTGGCTGTTATTTACAGCAGACACCACAGAATTATATAACAGACAAGAACAGAGCACTAAAAAAGCCATTTCAACAGCAGTACTTTTTCAGAGATCGGAAGAGGATTAGTATGTTGTGCATGTAAAGATATAGATGAACTTCTCTTTTGTTTTATCCTAAGGGTGAAAAAGTTATGAACACAAAAAAGTTTGAGGAAGCTATTTTACCAAGTCTGGTTTTCCTAACCAATTAATGACAAAAATTACAACAGTTGCATTGTAATTTCGATGCAGATGGTTTTAGTTTGTGCATTTTTCTCCTAACATGTCAATTGGAAGTTGTCACTCAAATATTAGTGTCTATTAAACTCACAAAAAATGTCAAAGTAATCCTGGATTACTGAACTACTCGTACAAAGATTTGGGGATGATAAGGAAGCCCAATTCCCTACCAGTGTGAACTGGCAGAGCTCCACTGACCACACACTTCACCACAGGGGAGCTGCACTAACACACTCCACCTGCAAGTGTGGTTACAACTTTCATGTCCATTTCTGATCATTATCCTCACTGCAGGTTGAATAATAAACAGAAGTGGACCCAATACAGAGAAACATGAATAAACTCCGATTTTATTTGAATTTGCCTACACTAGGCATCAGTGAGAACCAGGTATCCAGGAGAGGACTGAAAAATTAAGTAAAAGCTATTTCCCTGCAAGTCTGCAGATCCAGACCTCAGACAGGATTTCAAGGAACAAATTTCCAGTCCTGTGAGACCACTTTCAAAGACGAATGATTCAGGATTTGAAAGACAAGCACATGCTAGCACCACTGTTTCCTTCTCCTATTATGCCTTTTAAAGAAGGCAAATCAATTAGAACAATCAAGAAACAATTATGGCATTGCTCTTAAGACACCTTCAGTAATTAAAACTGAACATTCTCATTAAAGCCTCCTTATGTGGCTATGATTTGGCACTTTTATACCTGGCTGAACAAGCATGAAAGCAGTATATTAAATCGGCCAAGCTGTGGGGGGAAAAAACTAATGTAGTTTTCTGTAGGTACTTCTGAAAAAGTACTTCTGTCCACAGGGGCTTTAAAGAAACTTTCCAGCCATTTCTGGTGGATTTGTACAGTGTGTCCATCGTCCCCACGGCAGCAATCGTGTTCCAGAGCACTGATCCCACCATCCACGTGGAGCTGCCCCCCGGCACCAGCACTTTGCTTTTAACACTTGGTCACTCCTGCAGATTCACATCTCAGGTCTTAACGATTTCTTTAACAACCTCCTTTGCTTCATAAGGAAGCCACGACGCAAATGACTTTTCCAGGGCCCTGCCTTTCTCTTCCCCTCCAACCTCTGGCGCTCCAGCAGAGCAATCATTAAACAGTGAGGTAACTGTGGAAATTGGTGGCCGGCATCCAGCCCTGCCCCGGCAGCTGCTTCGGCAGCAGACCTGATGGTTACTGGCATGTTGTATTCCCACAGCTGAACAGAACTCTTAAACATAATTCTTGAAATTACTGTACTTCCCAGCTGAGTAATGTGGAGCTAATAGACTGCTTTTCCCTTTAGATAGTGGAAGACTAATTTCTTTGGTAGTGCTGTGGCTAAGAAGGTCTGTCTTCGTCAGAGGAGGCACGTCAGCTCCTTGTTCACTGGTGAAAGGGCTGCCAGGACCAGCCCAGAACATCCTGCCCAGGGACAGTGAGAAAAACACATCACCTTGTTTTAAAGGACTTCATCTGGCTCTTGTGGAATTCAAACTCGTGTTACCACAACCAGAGAGGCATTAGACCAGAGGTCCTAAATGTCAGATCATATCTGGTTCCTGTCTGGCTGATACATTTCAAGTCGGTCCCTGTCTCCGGCTGTGAGGAAGGGTTTCCACCGCGGGCTGCAGCCAACACAGCCAACTGCTTCCGATTCCCCCTCGCTCCCTCCTTCCCAAGGGACTTTGTCGGCTGTGTAAACAAGGGAATGACCAGATCAGCTTATCAATAGGTGTGCACAGTGGTATGTTTCACCGAGGATTAGGCATTGTTTGAATAGTAGGAGGTTTTTCTTGATTGTTTAGACTTTGATATTACAGGATTGACATGTCTGACCAAAAGAAATACAAATATTGAGTGAGACGCACCACCTTCCATACCACTCCCTCCTCAAGCTCATCCACAGTAAGTCTCACTTCTTCCCACCAAGGAGTAAATAGTCACTTTCTGAATAAACCCTCAAACTTGTCTTTTGGAATAAGCAAAGATCAGACATCCAGTAAATACACAGTAAAATTAGTGTTCCCTCAGTGGTAAGGAACATACATGGATAACACAACTGGGGTCACTTAAGGCACATCTACCTGCTTAAGGGGCTTATAAAATTGTGAGAGATTTACAGATGAGTGTGTGTGTAAAATGTGCATTTTATTCCCGTCTTCTCTCAGTTATGGTGGTGTTATGGAACTCACTTTGGAAATGGCAGATGAAAGCACAGCAAAGCTGTGATTCATCCAGTATCACAAAGGAAGTCCTTGCTAAGGTGAACCCACAGCTGGGTCTCCAAAACTGCCGAGAGATCACAAATTTGGCTCTCTCATGAATGGCCTAATGCCTTGTGACTAAGCATTTAAACAGCACTGTATGTGGGCATTCCTTCTGTTTGGACTACAGGATGTGTCATCTGATTTATTCTAGGTCTGTGGCAAGAAGCAGCCACCAGGCTGGGAAGTCAGAAGACCCTTTTTCTTCATCTACTGAAGAATCAGAACATCCAACAGTAAGTTCTGCAATCACCACATGTAAACTATGAACCCAGACTGTTAGTGCTCAGCCTACTTGTGTTTGACATAGACCAAACTATTACATCATAGAACAGAATACATGAAATATGAATAATGGTCATAATTAAATAATGATGGAGAACCAGTTATTCCACACTATCGTACACATAATCCCTGTGTTCAGGGACATAATCCTTAGGCAAGTATGTACATCCTGCTGAGTGTTCCCACACAGTCTATGCCAGTGTCTCTGAGAAAATAACCCCCGAGTATAAACTTGTCAGCATTCCACAGCCCAAAATTGGTAAAGCATCCCCTGCACTAGGTGATTATCACGTGTCTTTGCACAAAGATACAAGTTTCCTGATTGTACTTCTTTGGGAGCTGGGCAGTGGAAAGCTGTTAGTGTTGGCAAGCTGCCCAAAATGCTGTGAAAGACATGTAATTGATTGACCACTAGACCACGAGTCTGTGGTGACATGACACCTTCCAGCTTTCTTCAGATTTGTGGCTGCTTCAGAAAACTGTATAACAGCCTTTTGTAACAGGGCTGAAAACCAGCACAGCGGTCCCAGCCAGCTGTATCCATAAATTTGATAAAAAGTATAGCTGGAAACTACATACCGTGAACATTTACAGCTATGAAGCAGCACCTCTCAGGCTAACAGCAGCTCACTACACTTTACAGAGCTAAATAATGCAAAGCCAACGTTATCAACATCAGGAAATGAAGGAGGGGCAGTGAGAGAATAAGAGATCAGAGATGATGAGGCAGCGATTTGGTGAGATGATTTGCAACAGCAGGACTGTGTGGAGGGCCCTCCTGTCATCAGCCATGGAGAGGGAGCAGGGGCAACTCTGTGCCAAGCTGGGAGCAGAAAGCTCTGTGGAATGCCACGGCAAAATACTGTAGGGAAAGGAGGAGACAGAACTGTCCTGAATCTTGATATGAACGCTAACCTCCAATTTATATTAATAGCATTACCAAGTTTTTAACCAGCACCACACCCAGGATCACCAGAAGTTAGAACAGTACATTTAGTATTAAAGTATTTTCTGTTTTGAGTTAGGAAAGTATAGTGGGTTCTGCCCTGCATTTCAAAAAGGAAAAAGGAAGGGGGGAAAAAATACTTAAACATGAAGTTTTATTTCCTTTACACAACTTTTAGAGCCTCAACATTCCCAAAGGTGTGAATACAGATGTTTGACAGTTTTGAACATTTTAATACTGCTGTGTCTGTGGTAGCACATTCCAGGTCACTGGGAGGACTTTGAATGTCTTCATTTAAAAGATAATTGGCTTCTAGGGCTTCCCTCACTGGGGAGCCTCATTCCAATTAAAACCTGAGCATTGTTGTAGCTCTGGTTTTGGTTCTGGTCATTTTAAAAAAGGTCTAATTCTGGGGCGCTCAAGTCAAGTTAAACTGTCCTCTCCTAAACCGAGCTTTTAAAGAAGCCTGTGTGATTCTGGGAAAGAAATTGCAAGTACACAGCAGATGTCTTGTATCTGGACATGGATTTACAGAGATGATGGCTTCAGATCGTGAAATAGCTGGCAACGTGTCCAAGTTGCATAATAGCTAATCCTAAAGTCAGTGTTTTGTAGGAAGCCCTGTTCTGGGACACTAGGTGAGCTCTGGGTCTGGAAAGCATTGGGTCACAACAGCTTCTTCCAATTCACTCCACTTTGTGTGACTCCTGGGAGTCAATTTCTGGCTGTTTAATACAATTTCCAGCCCTGGAAATTCCAATTTTGCAGTTTAGAGTTTTCTTCGGGGAAGTGAACCAAGAAAAAACAGTAATACCGTGATCCTGTTACTTTGCTGTGAGCGCTGCCATATGGGGCCCAGATACTAATGATGGTCACAGTCGAAAATACGTACCTATGGAAACCGCTGCATTACGGCTGTTAAACCCCAAAGCCTCAGGTATTTGAAAGGATTGGGGGGCCGCATGGGCTCTCTAGGACAACACGGCCGGGCGGGCAGGTCCCACTCGGGGCGGAGTCCCGCAGGGACACGCACACGGGGGAACCCGCAGAACCCGCAGGGACGCGCACACGGGGGAACGCGCATCCCGCAGAACGCGCAGGGACGTGCACACGCATCCTGCGCATCCCGCAGGGTACCGGGGGTGGCGGGGCGCGGGTCGGGCCGTGCCGCTGTGCCCCCCGAGAGCGGGGACACCCCTCCCGCGTCCCGTCCCCCCCCACCTTTACCTTGCCGGGGGACGCGGCGCGGGCGCGGGCCAGGGCGTCGAGGCGGGCGCTGTACTGCGTGAAGCGCTTCTGGTACCGCAGCGCCGTCACCTGCAGCTCCAGCTGCGCCGCCGCCAGTCGCGACAGCAGCGACTGCTCCCGCTTGCCGGCGCGCAGAGCCTCCTTCTTCAGCGCCTTCTCCAGCGCGGCCGCCCGCGCCTGCAGCGCGGCTCCGTGGGCTCGCAGGGCTCGCAGGCAGCCGTGCCCGCCGGCGCGGCGCTCGCCGTGGGTGAGCACCAGCCCGCAGCCCTGCTCGCACAGCCCCGCGGGGCGCGCCTCGCAGCGCTCCCGCATGTGCGCCTCCACGTCGCGCAGGTTGAGCACCTGGCGGCACCCGCGGTTGCGGCACTTGGCCGGCGAGAAGTCGCAGGTCTCGGCGTGCTCGCCCAGGTGCTGCAGCGGCACCACCGCCTCGCAGCCCCGCGCGTGGTTGTCGCACTTGATGTCCAGCTTGAGGATGAGGCTCTTGAGGGGCAGGACGTGGTTGAGCTCCTTGGTGGAGATGCGCTGGCAGTTGACGGGGCAGCTGCCCTGCTGCACCACCCAGGGCAGCACGCAGCCCGCGCAGAAGACGTGCCCGCAGGGGGTGGTCAGCGGGTCCTCCAGCACCTTGTTGCACAGGTTGCACTTGAAGTCGGGGTCCACCTCCCCGCTGAAGCGATCCAGCTCGAACCCCATCCTCCTTCCGTTCCGCCGAAAGCAACCGAAAGAAATTAAAAAACCCCCAAACAAACAGAAAAAAAGCCCAGAAAAAGTAGCCGGAGCGCGGAGACGGGACGGGCCGGGCGGAGAACGGAAAGAAACAAGTATCAGCCGCTGCCCGAGAGGGAGCTCAGCCCCCTGCCCGGCCCGCGGCCGTGCCCCGTCCCCGCCGGTCCCGGGAGCGCCCGGGAGCGAGCCCCGTGCGCGCCCCCGCCGCCAGCGCACAGAGCCCGCCCCGGCACCGCCCCCCGCCCCGCCCACCCGGGGGTCCCCCCGGCCGGGGACAGGCGACAAGGGGGTCTTTGTGCCGGGGACAGGCGGGCGGGGGGCGGGCTGGGTGCGGGCTGGTGGCCCCTTCCCCCCGGGAGGCGGCAGGTACCCGGGAGCGCCGGGATGGGGAGAGGTGCGGGGGGAGCGGGAGGGACCGGAGGGGCGGGGAGGAAGGGGCCGGTGATGGGGAAGCGGTGGGAGTGGAGAGGAGCGGGGAGAGAAGACGGCGGAGAGGGGCAGCTGAGGAGGGAGGGTCGCGGCGGGGTGTGACAAGGGGAGAGCGGGCGAGGCAGGAGTAGCATCGTCCGCCGTCGGTGACAGACGGGGTGGTTGCTCGGAGCGCGGCGATGGGGCACATCGGCTGGGCACAGGCACGGGGCAGGGGCGGCAAGGCTGGAGCTGCCTGGTCTAGTGGGAGATGTCCCTGCCCGTGGCAGAGGATTTGGAACCAGATGGTCTTTAAGGTTCCTTCCAGCCCAAACCATTCCATGGTTCTGTGATGACTTTTGGATAGGGCATGCGTGGAGCTGCCCCTGGGGTCAGGTCGTAGGCAAGCTGCTTAGAAGTTGGAGTGACTGTTCAGTCCTCAGGTGAGAAGTCTTACACTACAGACGAGAAAAGGTGCAAACGGAACAGTCTGCCAGTGTGAGAGAGACTGCAATGTTAAGGGTTAACGGTTTGCTAAAGCAGGCGTGTGCTTTGCTGAGGTTTGCACCCTGGAACCGAAGGGGAAAAGGAACGTTTTTGGGTGGGTGATGATAAAACCTCTGATCTGCACAAGAACAACCCAGGTACAGAAGGGGTGAGGGTCCACCTCCGGAGGATGGCCGTGATAGACCAAACTTTGTTTAGCAACAAGCTGTGTTTTGAGGCAGATGAGGGAGAAGGATGATAAGAAACAAAACCTGCGGATATGGGATAATGCTTTTTATGATGCCAATGTCCTCCCTTACACAACTGGCTCAGGTGTAACCCCCTCCCCTGGGGGAGGTATCGGAACATTCACATGTAGGTCTGAAGGTTTTCATCCCTTCCAAGAAGGCATAACTGGCTCAACTACCCTGGGCTGGGAGGCATCTGCCATGCCTTAGAAGGGGTCACAGACTGTCAAAGACCCCTGAAGCACCCCCAAACTTATTTCTGGGGCCTTCCACCTGGAGACTGCACATGACCCACAGTGTTACATCAGACAGTGTAAAACTGCCCCCCACAGAGGAGGTACCTGGGCATCCCCACCTGAACCTGTATGTATATTAACCCATTGGAACTTATGTTTCCTGGGCATCCCCGATCCCCCTACAGATCACTGAAACCATCGCTGTGACCAACACACATCCAAATTGCAGCAATCAAGTCTCGCTGCTGGATCCATGGGTGGTGATGCCTTTCTGCTCCACTATCTACTTTCTTTCTTTTCCTTGTGTATTTTCTTAAGTGATATCTTTATACATATATAAACAGTGGTAATTCAGTGCTGTTTCACTCTGTGCTGAGGGATTCATTAACAAGATCCAAGGGATCTGTTAACAAGAACCTCAGTTATCCCCCCCTCAGGGCCGGGCTGTAACACAGTGCTGCCCGTATCCGCATGGAAAAGGGATAAGTTTATTCCATGTTTGCATAGCCTGTTAATGCCCCGTTAATGCCACTTGGATGTAAGTGATGTAGATCGTTAAAGGTCACCACTTTTGATACCCATTTCTGCCTGGTGATGATTTAAAAGCACTCCTGAAATATGCTATAAAAAGCCAGCCAGACCACACCTGAAGCACCAGACACAGCATTAGGCAAAAACAATTTCTCCTACAAGGCAGATATTCAAGTACTGAAAAAAAGCAATAAAGGAGACCAGCTTTGTTCATCATTGTGGACTGCGGTGCAGAATTCTCACATGCCCAGAGCCACGTACCAGCTCAATTGTTCTTCTATAATGTGTTTTGCTTTATGGCAAGGCAGAAGTCAACTGGAGACTTCAGTTTCAAGTGACCCTTAGTGTGTGTCTTTTATCACAGTGAAATGACTTTCTGAATGCCTGGGGTGATTATCTGTGTGTTAGTGACCTCTAGAAGGTAACAGACCCGTGGTTTACACAACTGAATTCTGATTTTAGTCTCCGCCAAGTAGTTCTCAGTTTTAAGGGTTTTCACTTTTCAAATATGAATTCCATTTATAATGCTCATTCTAATTATTAATGTTCCATAAAGCTTAAGGTTGCTTTTGGCTGTATACATCACCCTGCTGAAGAAACTGTGCATCATATATTTAGGGTGATACCCTAGGTAAGGAATTTTTTGCACATTTGTTCCTTTAAAAAAAAAAAGAAAAAGTATATGATGTAATATAGGGCTGTGCATGTAGGTTTCTGTTAACTCCGTCTGAAGCTCGTGCACGCTCCAGGGCTGTGATGATAAAGTTTAATTAATACACGTATATTGCTGACTTTTGGATTATTCTATTTCAACTATAGTAGTGATTCTCATACTTTCTTCTTGTGCTTCACTGCCTTTTGCCCCAGTCTTCTCTTTCCCATCTCTTTCTTCTCAGGATATCTCTGCTCACCAGTCTCTCCTGCCATTCCCCTTGCTGCAATGCCACATCTCTTTCCTCCCTCCATCCGCTGGGATCACCAGCCCTGCACTGCTGAGTCTCCACCCTTTATCTGTAGTGTCAGCACACATTTCCCTACCAGGCCACTCTTGTTTTGCAGTTTGTCACTAAAACTGGAACAGCTGTTACTCATCGAAGCATCTGTTTTTCCCACGGGCATTTTATATGAAATAAAACTTCAGATTCCGTGGGGATGCAACTGAATGACTTGAACGTTGGTGTTCATTGCAGTAACTGCTGTATCAGCTGATGGGGAATCCATCCATACAACTGGCCCTGAACAGGCTGTTTTAAGATAACTACTTGAAATTAGTGACCACCATTTTATGACCTTTACGCAAGTTTATAAAGTAGCTCATGAGTTCAGGATGATTGTAAGTGGGAATAAATTAATTCCTTCAACCATAGCCACAGCAGTTTGGGTTTAGCATTTCAAAGCTGTCACTGCAGGATGCTCGAGGCCACTCGTGTCGAAGCCAGAGGCAGAGCTTTTATTGATTTCCATGAGGATGACGTCAGCACCAGGTTCCTTCGGCTATTTGAAACTCTACAAATATTTGGATGGAAAATATAGGCAAGAACTGGAATAACATTTTCATTTTGGAGTCATGGCTAGGCAGATGGTGTGCTGAATTCTTTGATACACTTTAATGTGGCATTTATGTAGGAAAAGATACTTTATTTATAAATTAAAAGTTTTGGAGGCCACTGCAGTCTTGCACTGAGACTACAGTTTGGAGCAGTGACAGGGAATTGAAGTTCCCCTTTCCCTGCTGCCACTGTCCCTGGGAGAAGGCACAAATGGAGCTTTCCCTACTGGAGACACATTTCAGTTCTCCCTTGGGAAAAAAAAAAAAAAGTTTAAAAAGCGGCCTCTCAACACGAGCCTTTAATGTTATTTTCAAAGCCTGAGGTTTGTAACTGAGGTTTGGTTTCCAGGGCTGAAATTACACTGCCACAGCTCGGGAAGGTCGTTTTTATTTAGTCAGTTCTCTCATCATCAGAGGTAGTGCTGGGGTGGGACCACTGCTGAGCCATTAGGGCTCTCTCATTTAGCTTTGCTGTCCTGTCATAAGAAGGGTGAGGGCATGTTTGGGATGTAGCACAGACACAATAACAGCTCTCAAAGCGCTCCAGAACTGAGGCTTTTGCTGCAGGTTTCAGGCTGTAGGGTTTTTCCTGCTGCTGTAGAGCTTCCAGTCTCACGGAAAATCAAATGCAATTCATCCTAACCTGCCTTTCGGCCATAAGGGTTGGCATCATTTTATGCTGGGTTATGAGGTCTTTGAAACAAATCTGATTTTTCTGCTTCAAAACGGTAGAAATGATTAGGCAACGCAGAGAAAGAGTCAAGTCCTTCTCCACGTTAATAATCTGTGTCATTCTAACAAACCCCCTAAGGTTAATTGGACATATCCAATGGAACATGGTCTGCCTTGTGCACTTAATTTATGAATTGGAGCCTTTTAGAAACCAAAACTCACGGGATCCTGGACATATTTAAAATTTAGTGTATCTGGATTATGTGAAATATATGAAATATATCTAAAATGTTAAGATCCTCTCAACACTCTGTTCATTGCCAAGCCCTGACACACTGTACAGAGTTATAAACTTGGAAGACTCTGTATTCTTTGACATTTTACGACCTTTTTTGTAGGGGTACTGTGTCTTCCATGTCTTTCTTTATGTATGTTTTTGTGGCATTGCTTAAGAGCCACTTCACTACCTCAGAATTCCTGCTGTCTTCAGAAAAACATGCAGGTCCAGCAACATCTGAGCCTATTTCATAACTGGCTTCTTTTTCCTTGTCTCTTCACATAGCTAAAGTCATAGTAAAGTTTAGATTATATTCATGAATGCTTGAGAGGAAAGATCCACAAGAATTTTGGCTCTAAATACACATTCCTATATTAATATGGATGGAGAAAAATACAAAATAATGCTCTTCTTTCTGGGGCTTTTTAGGAAATTTGATCAGTCAGCCGTGTTGACTTTTGTTGCTCTTTCTCTGGATAATTACATTATTCACCACTGCAATATCTCAGAGTCTTGGAGTTATTTGTTATACAGTTTATTATCAACAATCCACTTTGTGATAAGGGAGAATTAGCCAAGTTTTAAGACTGGGCTTAATGAAATGTGGGATAACCAAAGTGCTCATTGTAATTCAGAAGATCTTTAGCTGAGTGCTCGAAATTGAATTCTGCTTTTCTTGAGCTGTTCTTCACTGGATGTTGGAGCCAGTTTTGGTGAGCAGTTGCTTTCTATGAGCAAGCCTGTGATTTGAGTACAAGACTGAGGCCAGACCTGACCACTTCTTGCCTGAAACTACACAAGGATTCCAGGTTTCTGTGGAGGCTACATCCCAGAAAGCATTCAGTATCCAGTTTATATGGCCACAAATCTCTGAATTTCCTCAGCAGTACAAAACCCCACAGTAGGTATCAAATTCTGATGTAGACACCACATTTTGTACTATATAATTTCTTTGTCTTTTCCTCGCTTATTTAAACAATTTAGAGGGAGAGAACTGACATCATATGTGCCTACTTCCCTTTGACACATCTTACACATTGTAAGTAATGATAATGTTTAAATCCAGCCTGTAATTAACTCAATGGTAATGGGTGGGACATAAAACACAGGCCATAATTTCGAGGCACATTCTCTAGGAGTTTGTATGATGAATTCAGTACTGGTGGAGGTCAGCCCACGACTCAGAGAATGGAGAGTGCTGAGTGAACACCAATTGCTGAGCATCTTCTCCCCATTTTCCATGCATACGGATGTCACAGACCTGTCAGACAGTACTTGCACGTGCAGCCTTTTGCACGAGTAGGTGTGTTTGGGATTGTATTGAGCTGACAAATCTGATTGCCCTTAATTGACAGTCTGGCCCCAGGAAAAAGAGGTGAAGCTGTATTTATCAGGACAGTCTGTCCACATATAAGCATTTCCTGAAGTCTTTAAGTCCAACCCTCTTCTCTTAAAATGTGAAAAGTATTCCTGTTTTCAAGAACAGGAATGGAAACTAATTCACTTTTCTTACTGGCAGGATGATTGTGAATAATGTGGAATGTTCCGGTTTTTCCACATCAGCAACACTGCTTTATCTCAGGATGCTTTTGTTCCCTTTCCAAAATAAACACGTCTTAATACTTGCACGAGGTGTATTTGACAAGCAGGCTTTTGAGATCATCCACTATTCCTTAGGTAAGCAGTCGCCTTGCTTATGTATTTACAGCTCTGTTTACATTTGTATAAACAAAGGGAAAAATCCCTTTTAAAAACATATGTCAGTTCAAGACCAGAAGTCTCGTGGAAAGCCCAGGCTGCTTAGTAAAAATTCTTAAATTCTGGGTTAGGTGAGCCTCAAGATGGAAAAGAAAAATAGGGTTAGGAGAGTGCTGGTTGTGCCTGATGAGTGTTACAGCAGGAGGATACAGAGGCCAGAGGTACCTATGGCTTCAGGGAGGGCTTAGAGCATCTTTGGAGGGTAAATCCAGCTGTTGGTACTTACCTCTCTCTCTAGAAGTTTCTAAATTACTGATTGCCAGGAGAGAGTCCCTGCTAACAGACCTGCCATTATCTGTGCGAGATGAGCAACCCCAGCTGATTGCTCTTAGACACAGGATTCTGGGCTTGATGACCCTTAATTTGATCCTAATTGAGCTTTTGGCTGCATTTTTTTTTTTTCTTTTTCTGAGAGTCAGGTTGTTTTGGAAAATGGTGGTGGCTTAAGGCAGTGCTCTTGGATTTTCTGTGGAGTTTATATTGCTTTAAAACGAGTTTTTAAAAAGGAAGTTCCATTACTTGGTAAGTACAGTTTTCAAAGGGTTATTTCTTTATTTCTGGTTGGGATAAAATGAAGCCATGGGTAGAGAGGTGTAACAGGGCTTTGTGAGGTTACACCAAGTCAAGCCATTGTTTTCCTCATTAATATGCACCAGTATTTACTCTGAGTTCAACACGGTGCAAGTGATGGGAGTCATGTGTGTTCTGGAGCTCAGTCTCTCAGCTTAGAAGAGAAAAGAAGGTACATCCCAGCTATTAAACATACTTGGGTTTACTGTTAGGAGGCAAAAAGCCTTTTTTGAAACATGAGGAAGTTTTGTGGTTTTTTTTTTCTCTGAAAAAAAAGAAAAAAAGAACACACTTGAAGGTATGAAGACTCTCCCTTGTTGCATGAGCAGAATCCTTTGGGAGCTCTAAATTTCTTTAGAAGTCAGGACTGAGTGGGTGCAGAGACCCCCAGGGCCTTTCCACTGGGGCTGGTTTATGTAACTTTCTAATTGTGTGATGACGTGGAGTGTCAGGAGCTTCTAAAAACCTGTGTTTGGGCTCTGAACAGGCAGGCCTGGAGTTCAGTCCTGCAGCACGGGATGCTGTGCCAGATCCATCCCAATGGCGTCCTTAAATATTCATACTCAGAGCTATCTTGCCCTAATGAAAAACATTTCGTGTAGCTCTCATAACTCTTTCACTTTTAGCCTTGTTTTCGTTTTCCAAATGTCTTGATCTAGGCAGCTTCCAGCTCCTCTCTCTTTCTTTTCCCCCTCTTTGTGGCCTTGCAATATTAAGTATGCCCTGAAATTTCATTAACATTTCAGACGTTTAGTTTAAAAGTATAGTTGGTGTTTCTAAGATCTTTTCTGCACTTTGACAAAGGTTCCAAAAGGAAGAAAAGAAGTATCTTTCTGTTCTGGCAGCCTCTGCTTCGTTTGTCAGTGACAGAATGTGAGCCTCTTGGCAAAACAGTTTTTAATATAAATACTAGATCTGACTGAAAAAGTAAAAGCAGAATTTTCTGAGAACTCCTTGAAATGTCAAGTTTGTTGTCACTGTAACAAATTAGAAACAGATCATTATGAGGAAATATTCTCCACGGGTTTTTTTACAATTTCGAAATGCAAAATGTAAATTTACTGTACAAGTTTTTTTGGTAAAGTTGTATTGAAATAGATACAGACTTCCCCCCCGAAATAACCAGTCTTGAAAAAAAATTATTTTGTTAACCAGAATGCTACATAAAAATGTGAGGAACTTACCCAAAAAATTAGCAAAGTAATGATGATAATGCAGTTAATGCTATGTTTTAATTAACAATAAAACAAAGGCCATTTTCAAATACATTAATATAGTCATGATCTTAACTTTTTCACTCTTCATCTAGAGCATGAAGGAGACTGTTCTTTATGTGTTTGGATTTTTAGGAGGACTTACTAATGAGGCTAAACTTCAGATTTGGGAGAAGAGAAGATGGTTTGGAGCAGAGGACCAGCGTGGATATCCAGGTAAGTGAAGGCTGGAAGGAGCGCTGTGCTCCCTGTTCAGCACATGGATAACTTTCTCTCTGCAGTGGGTGGGGCTGGCAGCTTTGATAACGAGGGGGTTGGAGGTTTGTGTCCCAGGAAATGCTGTGGGTGTCACATAAAACAGAGAAGGAAACACATGGAGGCTCCTGTGGAGAACAGGGAACACATGATGTGTTTGTGTCTGCGGAGATCTGTATTTGTACCTGGGTTGAACAGTTTTCAGGTCACTCACTGCACTATTTCAGGTCACTCTTTCTCACTTGTGTTTCATGCATTTACAAGCTGGTGTCCTCCAAAGTTTGTTCCCAAGCCAGGTGTGTACCTGGAGGAGTAGAAGGGCCTGGAGCAGGGTACAGCTAACAGTTCCAGGCATGGACCTGAGCTCCAGGAACTAAACCTGCCATTCTCCCAGGTCCGCTCTGTGGCTCCTTTGGGCCAAGCCTTCCGCTGGAAAAAGAGTTTGGATGGGGGCAGTAATCCTTTTAATGTCATATCCCCATTTTTTCTGAACACTGTGTTGACATGGCTGGTGCCAGAATGGATCAGGATTGCTCCAGTTTTGCACCTCTCTGTGAAAATTTCCATTGGCATTGCAATGGGAATAAAACTTTGAAAATGGTCTGAATAGCAGTTCCATGGGTACTGCTTCTCCTTCCCTTTCACTGCAGCTCATGTTTTCCACCATGGAGTTAAACTGGGAGGTTGAAAGTTTAGCAATTTATTTAGGATCGAGGCTTCCTCCCAAACTGCGGAATCCTGCTGAACATCAGGAGAAGGTCTGACTAGTAACGAGTATGGAGTGTTAATATTTGGTAACAGATCCCTTTCTGTAGCTGCTTGCTGCTGCAGGCTGTTCTCAGATGATGATTGTTTTCACTATAATGGCTTAGGCTGTATGTTTGTGTATTGCTTTATAGCAATGAGCCTTTAGGAGATTGCTCCCATACCTATTCCTCCTGTTCTGCTAATTCATTTTCCATTAGACAGCATTTATAAAGACTACAGCAAGGTTTTTCCATACTCCAGTTAAAATAACTCTTTGTAAAAGGACTTTGTGCCATAAAGGCAGGGAGACCTCAGTTCTGGAGGCCAAGGCAAACCCTTCTCGCCATGTGCCAGCTGGGACTGCACCCAGCATCCTGCACACACAAAAATCTGCTGCGAGGACCTTCCTGACATCTGCTATTTAAACAGCTGTATATTGGGGGTGGGAGGTGCTTTTCCTAGCCAGGCTGTTGTTTGATCATCAGGGCTGTAGCTAAGAGACATGTGGGAAGAGCGGGCTGGTTGTGTCTCCCTGAGACATGTTTATATAAGACCCTGCTCGCTCCGTGCTGCGTTCCTGCCTGTGTGCAGCCAGAGCGGAGATGCGCTGCTGCAGCCCCAAGCAACCCCAGCTCCAAAGCCTGTCCCTTTAGCCCAGCCTCTGAAGACTAATTTATTTGGTTCTGAAGGCAGGTATTACCTAAAGAGGTTTATTCTGCAATAGGGTTGTGCCCTTCCAACACTTTTTTTATTGCCCACCGTGGAAATTGACATTTTCCCCCCTTCAATGTAGAGAGAAATTCAGTAATGTTTGTAAAGAAAACTGTGCTGACTGGTGAAAAATAGTCAAAGAACCATGGTGAAAATACTTTTTTATAGATTATTGGAGCTTGATGAAGTAGGCCCTAGTGACTGATTTAAGTCATTGAATAACAAGATAGAAAGTAATGGAAAAAGCCAAAGGTAACAACCTTGATGGTAGAGTTAAATGATTTATCTGACTATAGCTATTCTAAAGGCAAAGGTTAGTGTACTGAACTGGTGTTAGGAATTATTTCAGGAGGCATGCAAAGCCCTTTCAAGTTGCTGAAATTTGTTTATGTTGTACATTTGCCATTCCCTTACCATTAGGCTCAGTTATTTTATAAAAGCACTGCATTGACCTCTGCTGTGTGAAGCCACAACACGTGCAGTTACCAGGAATGTATTGAAGACAAAGAGATTGAAACAGGAGGGCACCATTCAGGCCAGTGGCAAAACTAAGGGGTAAAACAGCAGATAGTAGTGGTAAGGTTACAGGTGGTTTTTTATATATAGTAAAATACTAAAATAATGCATAATTTCATATTTTGCCAAACACAGTGCCCATGTCAGTTGCTCTTCTTCTGTTTCTTCTTCCATTTCTCCTCTCATCTCCTTGTCCCCTCCCCGTTTTCTCATCTCACTCTGCCTAGCAGTGTTGCTGTCATTCTGAATCCAACCCACCATCTGGTTTCACTTGGCTGTCCTTGGCAGGCCTGTTATGTTGCTCAAGGGGTTGGCTTCTTACTGGAATAGACACTCTTCTGGGGCCTTGGCTGGTAAATGTTACTGCTCAGTCTCTGTCTGCCGCTGTTGGTGGCATTTTCCTGTTGTTCTTGCTCTTTGGAGGCAAGTCTGTCACAAGGACAAACTCTCTGCTCTCAGACACTGAGGTTTCTGCACAAGAGGGCAACATCACAGTGACCTGGGGAAAAAAAAAAAAAGAGAGCAGACCAGGCTACAAGGTGTGGTCTGTGTACCTTTCAAAGTCATGAATCTGTGGAGAAAGGTTTAAAACAGAGCAGTGGAGAGGGGTGGAGGCAGATGCTGTGTTGGGGAAGCTGCTTGTCCTCTTTGGTTGGAAAGACTGTCCCACATGGGGCAGGACAAGGGGAGAGGGGTGTATAATCCTTAAAATAATGAAGAAGAAATATATCTCGAGGGATAAAATCTGAGAAGGGAATTACAGCTCTAGTGAATATAAATTGCTTAAGTGGTGCTCAGTTCTGCACAATGCAAAGCAGGCTGTTTTTGTTAAAACAGTGCCTGTATTTCTGAACATTCACAAAAGCCGATTAAAATGAATAATAAGCCAAGAGGGAGGAAGGTGGGAGACTGGCAGATTTCTTGAAATGTGCACACACATTGATGTGTCTCTTGTCTTGGTGGGAGTAGTAACGAAGGGACCTCATTACAGAAAAAACACCCAGCTTAGCCTTGCCCTTTCCTAGCAAGAAAGCTACGTGCTACTAGCTGCTACATGCAGTGTATTTCTGCTTTAGCATTGATTTATCTGAGGGATAAATCAGCTTCTTTCATTATTATTTGTTGTTGATTTTTTTCGTATGGCTCTACTGTTGACTGCTCTTTTCCCATAGCATTTTCCCAGCATGCCTGCAGAAATAACACAAAATGCTCACAAACGCTCCAGAAAAGTGCCAACTAAATATTCCACAAAGTGCTTGCAGAGCTTGTGCAATGTTTCCCCTGGTCTTTCCCAGCTGTTTTTTAGCATTGATCTAATATTTCCCCTGTGAGCAGTTAGCATTTTTGTGACATTAAACATAGTGGGGAGGTTGTGTTTCCACATATGAATAAAGTGACTGCTCTGATTTTTCAGAAGAAAATAAGCATTCAGTGTTCCTCCTCAGCAAAAATTGCTGCCCCAGATTGCTGCTGAAGGGTTTGGTTTCTTCTGGTCTTTTGGGGTTGTCTGTGGCTTCTCCAAAGGAAATAAAGTACTTTTAGGATTACAATTCAGACTACTCAAAATACATAGCATGCGACACTTTTGGTCTTCTCCTGGCATTGGATCAGGCTCTTAATATTCTACATAACATTGAAGCAGATTACCCGAAGTATTTTTCAATCAACCTGTGTGCTGAGGAAGAGGGGGCTATGCCAGCTGTCTGCAGCATGAGGAGTCGAGGTTGGATGGATGTGCCGTCATACAAGTCCTACCCATCTCATGGTACACTTTGCATTCACTTCAGCAACAGATCTTGTCTCTTTTCTTCTAAGTTGTTTCTAAACAACGTGACCCAAAGAAAGACTGACAAAACTCAGCAAGCACAAGTTTTGGGCTGTTTGTTTAATGGTAGTTGTTCATTATAAGTCCAATCCTGAACTGTAGCATTGCAGTTGCGGAGCTCTGGACCTGTTTATGTGAAACCTGTGACTTTGGGGAGCACAAGAATCATTATGCAGAATCAAGCATCTGATTAGACTGATAAAATCTCAGTAATACATGTAGTGGTTTTAGCAGGGCAGGTGAAACCCATGTCCAGCTTGCAAAGCTTGTCTTTTGAGGAGAAATGTTTTTAAAAAATATTGCAAGCTCTTCACATCCATTTATCTCTGATTAAAATTGATAAAAATCAACCTGTACCATTTTTGTAGAGCTAGTGGATGTCCTGAAAGTGTTCCTGGTAGATCTCAATCTGGTCTTAATGTAACGTTGAAAGAAACCTTCTCTTATCCAATATATTGAGCTTTTCCTGCTAGAATTCAAAAATGTCACTTAGATTTGGACTACACTGATATAAAACTAGATAAAGTCATCCATGGACAGAGCATCCAGCACTCTGATATCTGCTGAAAGGCCACTTTTCATAACACATTTGAACTATGAGTGTTGAACTCAGCACAATATTTCACATTTTCAGTACATTGTCTACTAGGAGCATTTAATGCCACCAGTAAATTCTCCATTAGGCTTAAATTATTAAGCTCTGTGTTGGGTTTCTGGGCAAATACATACTAGTATGACATCACACTGTGGAGTAAGAGCCAAATTCACATCCATTCATGATCTCCAAAGGCCTGGATACATCAGTGCTCAGCATCTGACAACTGTGCTCAAGCAACCGTCTACCACCAAAACTGCCAGGTTTCCCTTCAGAGAAATAATGGACTATTTTCAAGCTTATTTTCAGCAATTCTGAGGTGGGGAGAGGGAGTGAAATCTGATGCATTGAGGCTCATAGCAGGTTTCTGATGGAAATACATATAAATACAGTAATTCTTGCTATACAGAAGACACATTTTAGGACTCCTGAGTGTTTAAAATGATGAAGGCAAACAAAGGAAATTTTACTGCCTCTGACCCAGCTTTAGCAAATGCAAACTGGTGTTAGTGGAAAGCTGCTGCTGCTCTTGACCCTTTCCTCTGCTGTGGCTCTTGACTGTAACTTTTTATCACATTTATGTGTGTTCTGAAGAGTATTGTTTGAAATTCAGCTTGTGTCAGGTCTGAGTCATGTTAGCATAAATGTACTGATATTACTGCTTACCCAAATATCTGCTGGCTGAGGAGAAACCCCTGCTACCTCTTTATCTGTCAAAATATCCACAATCTGGGACATTTTGTAAATCCAAAGTATGTTTTAGCAAGAATCTTGTCATACTCTGAGACATGTATTGGAGAAGTGCTTTCATGCACGTTCAGAGGGTTTGTTTTACCTGGGAACCCACTGATAAAATCAAGCTCCTTGGCAAACCCTGGTGTTGCCTCTGGGTTTCCCGTGTCGCTGGTTGGGTGCAGCGCTCGCTTTGCTGTTGTTTGACTTCGCTTCCATCATGTCACTTTATCTGCCCTCAAAATAAGACCCTCTCCACTAGCGGAGTTACACAGTTTGTGAAAACCTTTCCCTGGCAAAAGGCAAACAAAAGGGTGCCTGATTTATTCAACAAAGTAGACGTCTGCTCAGATGAGTCAGCTCCAGCCTATGCAGCACGGATGGAGTTGCACTTGGGCTTGGAGAAAAACCAAGACAAATAAGTCAGCCTTTTTTTTTTTTTTTTTTTCCCCTTCTTCTATAACTCTGAATGAAAAGATTTTTCTGAAGCTATTTTTAGGATGAAAAAATGTTGTATTGGAAAAGATATCAATGACCCAGAACACAGCAAAAGACAAGTAAGTCATTGCAGCATTTCTTTTCAGATACAACAGTTCCTTCTACAGCTGACAGGCCTTTAGAAAATTATAACAGAGGGATGCCTGAGATTTTTAAGATATAGCTATTAGTTTTGTATTTAATGTGAAAATATTTCCTATTTTATTCTGAGAAATTAAAAATAATGAAAAATATAGAAAAGCGTTATTATTATCTGTTTTTAAAATGAGCAGCAGATGTTGGATGTCAGCCCTCACAGATTTCAATTGCAATGCTCAACATTTAACAAGAAAGCAGATTTTTGTGCAAGGTGGTTGAAATGGCTTCTGGAATCAAATGGCAGCCGAGTGGAACATGCTGGTGAAACCCAAAATTGCTCATGTCTAGTTTTTTACTTTAGTCATTTATCAGCCTTATCCCTAACTTTATTGAGAAAATGTAAACCCAGGAGACATTAAGGCAGAAATTGTAGTATAAACAGCACTTTTCTTGGTATCTTCTGCAACCAACACCCAGAAACACCCAGTTTCAAGAAGTAGCACTAAAAATTGCTACTGATGTTTTCAAAACCAGTAGCACATGAGTGAACAGGGAGATTGGTTTATTCTCTTAGACCTTATGTGTATCCTGTACCTCTAGAACAGCACATGGATGGTCATTCTGAAGAACAGTAACATGCAGAATTGATTCTGTTTTAGAAAGAATATATGTATAGAAGTTTTAAGAAAAGTTCGTACTACAAAAAGTATATGCTTGTACAGCAAGAGCACTAAGAGAAAGGCAGAGAAAGCAGAGTTGATAGGTAGACACTGAAAAATTACACACTGTTGTAGCTGTAATGCAGTATTTACACAAAATGCAAGGTTGGGGTGAGATCCCTGGCTGTAAGTAGCATCTGCAGACTCTTACAAAATCTATATGAAGGAGAATTACTGTTGACTTTTTAATAATTACTAATACATTTTCTTTCCCCTGATGATTTGCTTATTTGTTTTCAGGGTTGATTAATTAGAGAAGAACCAGAACAAGACAGGCCTCAAGGCTCAGCTTCTGAGTCACTTAAATCAGTCTAGAGAGACCACTGCTCCAAATCAACCTAGCTGTATAAATACACCATTGTAGAAATGTTTGAGAGATGCTATTGGACTGGAACAATATCCCAGACACTACTTCTAAGATTGATTGTCTGGGGATCTGAATAATATTCTGTAGAATCTCTATTATCAGTATCAGGTCATGAGCCACTCTAATTGAGTGGCAGTGTACACTGCAGCATGTTATTCTTGCTGTCTGCTTAATCCTAGCAAGAACAGACTAGTCTCTGCAAAGAGCAGTCTTAGGAAAGAAAACATCAGACTTTACATAAACCAGACTTGGGGCTAACAGTGAGAGGGACCATGTCCTCACCAGGCTCAGTAGGAACAACCCACCCTGGCACATGGAGAACCTTTGTGTCTTTGTTCTGTGACGAGCTGAAAGGAGATGTCAAAGTTCTTTTATCTCCTGCTGTGCACAAGCCAAGGGAAGAATCACCTTCCTGTGCCACTGACAGCATTTGAATGTCCCTGGGCTTTCAGAAGCACGGTGTATTCTGCAGCAGCTGCTCTGCATTTCTTCTTCAAGGTTGATTTAGTCCAGTTTCGCTGGCTGTTTGCAAGTTTTGACTTTTAATTTAGTCATTGTGAGCGTACAGCTGAGAAAGAGATCCAGGCTGCAGAAGGCATTGGGATGCCTAAATGAGCAGACAGAGGGGTGACTGTGGGAGTTCACAGTTAGTCTTCGCATTTCACAGAAAGGAGTTTACATTTAGATCCTTCCTTAGGGAGCTGTTTGGCATCCTTGTGTAAACAACAAGGTCTTCCTTGCCCAGAATAAGTTTCTGTCCCAACTTCAGTAGGCATCTTGCAAAATCCACAGAAGTCAGAACGATCAGCGTTGAAGGACTTCCAGTCCCTTGCAGCTCTGCTTCCTTTGCCTACAGCAGGACACCTGAAAGGTTGGACTCTTCCAAAAGTGGTTCAGCAGCCCCTGCTACTCCCAGGCAGAATCCTGTCTGGAAATACTGTCAGATGGTGCAGGACATTGCAGGTCCTGCTGTCTGCTTAAGCATTAGGACCAGGGCTCAGCATTTCATCCTCTGCCATCATTTTGGGAATGAGCTGTAGCTGTATCTTCTCTCTGCTTGTTAGCCATGAATGCATTGGAAACCAAACAATGGCTGGTGATGGGTCAGAGTTCCCCTAACTAGTTAAGCAATTTAGTTACTTAATAATTAACTGGCTAGACTTGCCCTAAGGAAAAAAAACCTGTATAACTAATTTATTTTTTTTTTTTAGTGGAAAAAAGCACAGTTGCCAGGAAACAATAGCAGTAGTTGGGTGGGGGTTGCCCTTAGCTGATGTATTTTAGGTGGATTGGAAAGCAAGAGGCAGAAAGCACATGTGTTCTGGTTATCTCGTCCAGTGGCCGCGCACAAGTTGTGTAAATACACTCATGTTCCTTCCTGAGCTGTTTGAGGGGTGGGAGGGAGTTGCTTGTAATTGGATGAATGTTGTATCATTGTCCAAATAAGCCATTTGTTTGAAGTGGAAAATCTTTTAAGGCAGAGTAGTTTTCCATCTATTATTAGATCAGTTGATTCAGTCAGAAATAGCACAAAGTCTTCTGGCACTCAAGTCATTTTTTAAAAGATCTCGTGGGGTTCTTAAGGGGTTCTTCACTGACATGAAAAACGAATTATCTCCTCCAAATCTGCGTATTTTTGTCACTGTATCATTTGATCTACTAAACATTATTACATCCTACAGACCTTGCCTCCCTTCTGCTCTTAAGAAACATTGCAGTTTGAACTCATAAACCTTCACTTGGGAATTACAAAACCTCGCACCGCATGTCTTATTCATTAAGGGATTTTTCAAGGAATCACTGGAGTCCTACTTGCCACATTTTCGTAATACTTAAATCTAATTTGTTGTAAAGTTCTCCAAAGCTTAATTGGAACCGTTTTAAATTGGTTGGAGGGAAGATCCAGGGATTTATCTGTAAGTATATCACAGAAGTGGCTTTATCTACTTATAAGAAAGACAGAAAATTGTGGTTGGACGTGAGCCTGATCCTTCAAATGCGGTGCCTTTCAGCCGAGTCTGGTGACAAGCTCCTGAGCTGGTGTTTAGTGACCGTGATGGTTAGAGGTAGCATAAAAGGTCAATTTGATTTTCCAGTCACTTTTTAAATTCCTTGGCTGATGCTTAACAATCTGTCTTGGAATAACTTTTTTTTTTTCCCTATCCTTTCAAGTGTTTTTCAGTAATTTGAAACTTCTTTTGGACTAATAGTCCAAATGTTCCTGTGGGGTTTTTTGTCCTTTTTTTATTTTTTAAATCTGAGACAAATATGTGCCATACTACTGTGACCGCTCCAGTCACAGAAAGCTGTCAGCATGTCCCAAGCTACTAATATAAGAGAAAAGCTAGAATTACAGGGATATTTAAGGACATCATTTTTGAAAACAGTAAGACACCGGATGGAACTGATCTGCAGAAGTAACTTAGAAAATACTTAGAGAACTTTACTCACATCAGAAAGTTCAATATATGCGGACACAGATGTGTGTTAAACTCTATACTCAGGATAGTTTGCATCCTTGTATTTAATATACCAATGAGCTGATGATTATATATGCTACATATATTACATTATATATGACCTGCTGACTTCCTCTTGAGCTGTGTCTAATACCATAAGCCTGAGATCTGGAAACTGTAGCAGTCATTTCAAAAAGCTTCTCATTTTATCCTTCTTTGTTGCTTGTTAGCAATAGTTTTAGCCCAGATAAAACCTGAAAATTAATTTCTTTTTAATTAGAAAATAAGAACATTCAGACTAGAAATAATCCCAACCTCTTTGCACAACTGCATCAGTTTCCCCCAAACGCTGCGGGGGAAAAAAACTCTCTCCCTGGCTTCTTCCAGTGGAAAATATTTGTGGAGTTTGCATGGGACGTAAATGAAAGCGGGAGAAAGTCGTAGGGAAGCTGACAGCAACTCGGCCTGCTTTAAAGAAAACAGAGTGAAAGCCAGTGGGAGCCTGGCTGCCCTGGAACGCTGCCCCAGTTGTGAACTGTGCGCTCCAGATGGTTTTCCTCCTGGAACGGGAGCGCGGCCTCAGCCCGGCCGGGCCACGCATCTCCAGCTCTTATACCTGTGCCCTATTCCAGAGCCCTGCTGGAACGGGGGGTTTGCTCCATATCCGTGCTCCTGGATGGCTGCAGGCTGTGGGAAGCCCCTGAGGAATTCCCCAGGGTGCAGGGAAAGCCGCAGCGCCTGTCTCTGTGGACAGGGAGGAGGAGGAGGGTGATGGGATGCCACAGCCCTGTTTCATCACACAGGGACAGCACGTTGCTGTGTGTGCCCCAGAGCAGGTATTTGAAATGTGAAAGTAGCTGCACTGAAATATTCCAGTTATTTCCTAGATGAAAATGCCCCATGCTCTGCAGAGGACTGTTGTTCAGGAGCAATATAACCTTTCCTGTGCTGCCAGGGTGATGAGGCTTACTTGGACTTAACAAGCAAAAGGAGATGATTCCAACTTCTCCAGTATCAGTAACTGGGTGACAATCTCATTGTGTACTTTGGGCCACACTTAGCCAGCTTCGCTCCAAGTGCAGAATCTCTGTGTTAAAAGCACTGAATTCCAAGGATGGAGGGGCAGGTCCTGCCTGGAGTGTGGGCAGAGTGACCAGGGGGTGCTGCACATACAGACCCTCTGATCCCTGGTGGCAAACGGCACATGGGAAGTAAATAAATCACTGTTTCCAGACACATGTCAAGCCCAAGTGTGTGGCCTCTTTACTGACAGGGAGTGGGAGAGATGAAAGTAGCTTCCTAATTTTGGAGCCCTCTAAAACGTGCTCATATCATAACTGGAGATTAAAGAACATTCTGAGTGTACTCGCTGCCTTCTGCAGTTGCCATGGACTGAAGGGCTGCAAGGTCACATCTGACGCTGGAGGTTTTCCATTATTTTTCCTGAGGAGTTGATGTTAATCAGCTTTCAAGGGCAGGGTGGCATTTTTAATGATAATGGAAGTGTCTAATACTCCTGCTTTTCCTGGCTATCTCTTGCCTGCCTTCCTTCCCACCCATCCATCAAGATTAACAGGAATTTATTATGTTCAGCTTCCTTTCAAGACGTGTCATTAGAGGCATATAACAACTTGTAAGATTTATTTATTCACCTCAAGGATGCTGGAAGGTGTGTAAGCTCTAAGAACATACACATAACTCAATTTGGGATGGGGTGAAGGCTTCAGCTTATCAGAATTGTTCCATGATGAGGAATAAATAGCAGCCCAGGGAACCATTCTACCCGACATGAGTCTCCCTCTAAGGCAGATGCTATTGGGTCCTGATGTAGCTGCGTTTATACAACTGCTTTTAAAGCAGATTTGATTGCCGCCAGGAGGTTCAGAATCCCCTCAGTGCTCCCTGTAGCACATCTTTAACTTCTCTGTGATGAATCTCTTCTCAAAGCTTGATCCACCACCTCCCTGACCTGACTAGCTCGCACCCCAGGAGCAGATGTGGAATCCCAGAGACATCTCTGGTTCGTTTCAGGAGCCAACACAGACCAGAGCTGATGCTTCTGTAAATGCTGGAGCTGTGATATACAGTGTGCTACTGAGATGATTTGCACATGCTCGATAATTCCATCAGGATCTGTTTACCCACACATACATCACAGCCTGGCAGTCCCAGCAGCACCACACTCCTTACAGGTGCATGGTAGAGCTGATCCAGATGTGTTCACCCGGGGCTGTTCCACATCTGGAAGTGCCAGACTGTTTTTTTTTTTTTACCCCTGTGACATTTGTGGGTGGGAAGGTGAGATGTTGCCTCATTCATTCAGACGTTCTGCACTTGTAAGGAAAGCCCAAGGAGGAAAATGTGGCAGAGTAAGACAGATTTTTAGCTATAGTTTCTGAGCATTTCAGAAAGGGAAATTCCATTGAAGGGAATTAAGGAAATGGAATATTGGTAGCTGCTTCCTTTGTTTCCAAAACTTTATAGAGGGCTGAATTTAACACAAGAGGTTTGAATAATGTAATGATTTCTTAGCTCTGTTAAGGAACTCTGCAAATAAAGCGTGGGAACTCATGGAGCCCTTAATATCTGCATGACTGATTGGAACATCCCCCTATACCACACATGCTCTTCAAACCAGGTCATGGCACTGGGAAAATTAAGTCAGGCCCATAGTGATGCTATTGATATTCCTGAGTTTGAAAATCCACTTACCTGAGTAAAAATTTGGAAAACTTTAAGATTGTCTGCATCCAGACCTCAAGGAAGTCGCCTGGAGCCCATATGTAAATTATTAAATACTACATGTAATGGAACCCAATATTCGTGGACCATGAAGCAGCAGCTAAATGGAAACTTTGGCTATTACCATATTTATGTTTCATGTGAAAATATTTTCAAGATCAAAGTTCTGTTATTAAAACAATGGGCATGAAAATAACAAAATTGCTTTTTGCAAAACAAACAGATTCTTTGTATCTGAGAAGCTTTTCACAGAAATCTTTATTTTGAAACGGTAATACATTACAGATTTCTTTGCTGCACTACTTTGATTCATTCATTAAAATAGTTTTGATTTTGGCATCTTGCAAAGGTCTAAATAAAAGCATTTTAGTTACATAAATACAGGCTCTGTGGACTCAACAGTAATATAGTACGTTTAGAAAACTGTCATTTATTCTGAAAATACACAAAGACCAAGCCACAGACAGAATTTTCTGTATGTTGTAAACATTCTCACAGTACGGGTATAAATATCCCTTTTTTGATTCATTGCATGCCAGGTCTTCAAGCAAAGAGATAGAAAAAGAAGCTGAAGAGAAGGGATTATAAATTTACTAAGACGCGTAAAGGCAGCGAAAGCCAAACAAGCAAAGAGCTTACAAAGTTTTAAGTCACTGTATACGGACAGGACCGTAAAATTACAATAACAATACTAGATAATATAATCTCCTATTTACATCCCTTTCATCCCCCAAGATCCCCACAAGCTGTGGCGTGTTTGGGAAGTTGTGGTGGCTGTTTGCAGAGATCATAGTGCCTGGTGGGTCCTGGGCAGAGCTGGGCTGTTGTTCTGTCTCAGAGGATGTTTAGGAAGCGTTTAAGGGGGTCAGTGAAGAATATTCTCCAGGGTGGTGCATTTACAGTATGAAGTGCTTTGAGCCCAGATTACCAATTCTTCTCCTTAACTTCCCCAGCAGAGGTTTCCCTTCCTTATTTTTGAACTATTTGCTGCACTGATTTCTTTCTTTGCCTTATGGACCATTTTACCCAATATCCTTCTCCTGGCAGTGCAAAGGGTCACTTGCTTTACAGGGAAGGAGATCCCCCAGCTGGCAGTGATACCATGGCAGATCCCCCCAACTTGGGTCATGCAGAACCTACCAGAAGGCAGGAGCATGTAGGGCATGATTACACCAAGCCTGTCTAACGTCGAGGCAGATGGTCTCATTGTCCGCATCCATATCCAGTTGCGGATTTGCAATACCATTAATATCTCTAATTCTACTATAACTTGTACATATTTGGTGTTTGGTGTCCAGCAGCGCTTCATTTTGTTGGTCAGGGGTTAAAAAGCCTGGGTAGGTTCCTTCTCCTATAAACCAAACCCTTTTTAAAAGAGAGGGTAGAGATTTGGGCTGTTCCCCAGACCACTCCACCCAGAACTGGGTCTGACTGGGCCAGTCTGTTGGGTTCCCCACCCCACTGGGGATGGAAGGGTGAGAGGTCCCAGGGCTGCGGGGGAGGAGCTGCTGAGGCTGCCAGGCAGGGGAGCTCAATAATGCCTCATTTTATATGTAAATGTATGGAAATTTTGGTGGGTCTAAAGTAAATTCAGACTTCAGAAACTACTTTTTTTGGTGTCCCTTGTTTATTCCTTTTAAAGACACGTTTTCATTGTCTTTTAAACACGCATTTAAAAATGCATCAGTTTATGCCCAGTAGAGCAAATCCTGAAGCCTTTCTCCAGCTGAGATTCTCTTAGGAGCCTTGTTTGCTCTTTTCCTGGCAGGGCTTCCAATGCCTTGATAGCACTTTTACCTGAGTAAAGCTCTGCGTATTTGCGTGACATTGAAGAGCTAAAATTATCTCTAAGTGGAGAAAAAAAATATTGCCGATAAGTATTGTTCTAAGAAAGATTGCTCTTCAGTTGGCCCAGAGGGGACACATTGTAAATATGATTTAAAAATGTCTCTGCTACTACTGTCTGATCTTATCATCAGATGTTGCTGTGGAATTTGCCTGTGCAGACTCTAGGAAGGAAAAACAGACTGAGAACATTAGCTTGTGCTGTGAGAAAGTATCTCCAACTTACTTTGTCTGGCACAAAAAACCCTCCCAACCAACCAACTCTGCATTAGAAATATGCTCTAAAAAGGGAAACAAACATTAAAATGCTGCCTGTCTACTTTGATCGCTCTGAACTTAAAATGTAAGTGCTGCTTATTGATTCTTCGATGTCAGGAAAGCAACATTTTTCTCCGGTCCTGTCTGACTGTTGTGATGAACTTCAGGTTTTCATCCGTCTTCCTGACACTGAGGGTACAACATGCCCTGAGCGGAATCACCGCCTGGAATCCGATTACAACAGCAAAGCAACGAGCTCTTTCCAGGGTCCTTTATTGTTAAAAATCTTGTATTTGTCCAATAAATCATTAGTTGTCTCACAGATTGGTCTAGAGAGAGGCTGGCTTTTTGTCGGTAGAACTCTTTTCACCATAAACCAGCAGCGTGTCATGCTATGTATGTAATGATTGTTTGGGGTTCTGAGGAGGAGCTCAGCAATGCAGCACTGGGAAATGAGGATGACAAGGCATATAAATGTCTGAAACTAAATGCAGTTTAAGGACTGGAATACGTTACCAGGCAGAGGTCACAGGTTAGTTTTACAGAGCTTTTTACATTTCAACATTTTCTAAGCACTGAAACATAAAGTGATCCTGGAAATAATAGAGAGGATATTATTGAAAATAATATTTGCATTTTTGAGGCTGTTTTAAATGGATCTAGGAAAGATAGGAAAATTATTAGGTATGAGGCAATATGTACAATAATCAGACAAGTTTACTAGCGTGTCTCCGACGCAATTCATACCTTGGAGTGTCTCTTTATAGGTACCAATGATTTCATGGGTGAAGTGCCGGGGGCAGTTGATATCATTCCTGTGTGTCACAACAGCATTGGAGGCAGGATGGAGGGAATTTCAGTGCTGGGGGTCTGTGGGCAGGCTCAGAGAGCTGACAGGCATCAAAGTCCTCTCCCTCATGTCTTCGTGTCACGTGGCCTTGCTGTGGATCAGCACCAGTGTGCGTTTGCCTGTGCTTGTCTGCAGTCAAACCTTCAGCTGGAGTGGAGCCATTCTATGACAGAAGCCAACCGAGATGTCCCCCAAAGGCCAGTTATAATTAAAGGCATAATGAAGATAGATGAAAACAAAAACATGGCCATTTTTCTGGTTCTTTTTGCATTGAAGGATACAGTGAATAGCTATGTCCACCCAGAGCCCAAGTGTTGTGGAGCAATCTGCAGTGAAAAGCATTTCTTGCTGCAAATACTCTGCTTAGAGTAGGGACTGGTGTCCCGGGAAAAATAAGTCTTGGACAAGGGTTTGGATATATTCCCAACTTTTCCACTTTCCCACTGAGATTAACTAGGCTGAGGCTGCACCTTCTTCAAGCTCTTCCCCTGATTCCAGCCCAGACACAACTGAGACAGAAGTGGAAACAAGTCTTCCTTATCTGTGCTCTCCATACCATCCTTCTCATTATTTGCATGGACAGCCCTTATGGTTGCCTGGTCTTACCCAACCAAACCTGATCAATAAAGTCATCAATCAGCAATAATATGGGAGCACTGAACACAGAGACAGAGCTGTGTGAGATCTGCAGGTACAGGGGTTGGACTTTGCAGGGCAGTCAAGGTGGTGGGTGCGGTGTGTGGGCTTGAAGCAGTGGTGGGAGTGAACAAACACACCGAATCGAACACGTGTGAGAGTTTAGGCTTCAAACTGTGCCACAGGAGAGGTTACAAGGAGCTTCTCTGACTACAGTTGTGAGGTTTAGGAGAATGCTTAGCAGAAGGTGGCATGGTTAGGGAAAAAAAAATAAATTTTACCTGCAGGAGCTCTGAGTTCGGGTGTAAATCCAAACCAGATCCAAAGGCAAATGACTGTGTGAGGAACAGTAAATGAAGGAGTGGCAAGTCCTCACAGATTCTATGTAGCCTTTATATTTTTATGGAAAATTATGTATGGTCGAAGGAGTCGTGCACTTGTGTAAACAGAAGCTTCTACATGGTAAGAATACCACGTGGAAAAGGAGTGAGGATTGTCAGCTGTGTGTTATCTCAGCTGCCTTTTTGGCTTCTCTACCTGCTGCTGGATTCTGAAACTCATTTTCTTCTGACTTTGCTTGGAGACAATGGTGGGATGCAGTCAGGGCATTATGAGGATAGAAATGGTTCCGGAGTGCTTCCCAAAGGTGCTATTATTTTAAGGAAAACTTGCATGATCAAATATTTGGAAAAAAAATCTGTCAGCCTAAAATATTTCACATTTTGGTAATGTGTGTAATCTGCTTCTTTTTCTCATTTTCACTGTTTTATTTCAGCAAAATGGCAGAAATCAGTGATGTTGTTATTATTTCCTCTCAGAGAATAATCAGACTAAATGGCAATGGCAAGAAAATTTCATACACAGCAGCAGTTAGCATAAGGGCATTTAAAAAACTGTCTTCCCTAATTTCTGATTTGGAGTTACTTTGTTTCTATAAAGGGAGTTAAAGGAAAAATAAGAAGAAGTTTATCCCCAGTGACAGTAACTTTGAAGCCAGTCCTAGACAATAGCTGTGTACACCTACACTCTTTTTGTCTGATTATTTTGTGTATTTTCAAATGCACAGCTTATATATAGTATATCTCAACAAATACTATCAGAAATGTCCTTTCTTTTACCCTTGTGCCTGTTTTGGAGCAGCCTGGAGAATACCAGTAACGGGGATGTGTCACTTTGCCTTTTGTTTTTCTGACTATTTGAATTCCAAATAGAACATGACAAGGGCAAACTACACTTTTGAACTCTGACCTCTACTTTAAATTGAATGTGAAGTCTAAATATCTTTCTCTTTGACTGTGTCCAAAGCAAGGTTTGTCAGAGACATCTTATAACCTTGTGGCTGCAAGGGTATCCTCTATTAATTAAAAAAAGTTTCCCGAAGAAGTTCTGACTCAGTGGAATAGACAGGGGGCAAATGTGGGGAAGAAAGGCACATTGTTCCCACAGACAAAGGCAGGGGATCAATTTTCATAAATCTGCATTCCCAAGACAACTGTTCAAATGTGGTAAAAGGTCCATTTCTTTGAACTTACATACCAGAAGGCTTTTATTCCCGTGCTCCACAGCAGACAGGAGTACAGGTTAACTGTGTCTCATCAGTGTTGTGCTTCAGATGATTCAGTGAGAAATTCCTGAGTTTAATGATGGGAGGTCCTACCTACTTCAAGAAAAAATGAGAAAAGGGAAGAATCAAAGGGTTACCTCTGGTGCCAGACAATGTTGTAGAAGATTCAGTTTCTCTGAGTTTTCAAAGCCCAGCTTCTAAGCTTCATGGTTTTAAATTCCTAGATGTTATAATTAAGGATTTGACATTTATTCCTGGAATAGCACATACCAAAATTCTAACCATGAGTGTCCTGTGTAGCCTAAAATCTTTTGGAGTTCTTATTGCTATTTCTTCTCTCCTTGAGACTGAATTATAGTCTCAAATGGACACTATTTAACCACAGTTCGCTGGTAACACAAAGTCCACACCACTTCACAAGTTCTCAGCAGCATTGCAGCAGAAGGATGTGCTTGGCCACTCATGCAGAATGAGGATATTTTTATTTCCAGTGCTCATGAAGCACAGACATTTGCTTTAGTATTTTCTCCAATAATATTAATAAGTATTTAATATTTTTGTTAGAGGAGCTTCTGAACATCCTGAATGAAAAGAGGCCATAGGTATCTACATTTATACATGACAAACAGTGCATGACCTTAAAAAATCCCAGTCTAAAAAAAATTAAAGGAGGAGGACAAGAGTTATTTCCTAGACTGACATTCTTTCTGCCTCATATATAATGCTTCCTTTTGGCTCTGTATAATGCCTCTTCTGTGTTTGTGCATCACCTTCTTTCTTATTCTGGACCTTTGGGTACAGAGATGATGCAAAAGGTTTAGGCAGTGGCATGACTATGGTGTGTAGGGGACTCTCAAGATAGAGAAAGATGTTACTCCTGCTGCAGTAATAGACAGGGAAGTCCTAAAGTCCTTTTGCTTCTGGTCAACTTCCTGTTTTCTTTCCTTTTTGTTGTTTTTTTTTTTTTTCTTTAATATGTTCAAGCTTTTTCCCACCACCAGGAGGGCTAGAAATATATTTTTCTAAAAATGTGAAGAGTCCTGGCACAATCACAGCACTTCCATGACTGGGGCCAGCAGACAGGAAATCCACTGAGATTGGAGCTATAATTGAGATCTCTAGATCAACTGTGTCCATGCCAGAACAGAAAATTGCCAGGAGCTGCTCCCAGGTTCAGGGTGAAGAGACAGACAGAGCCGAACTAGAAGTTAAAACACCAAGAACTGAATTGGAACACCAAGAACTTAATTTATGAATTGCCTGATTTGACTTTACAGGCTGCATAAATGCTGCCACAAAGGGAATGCAACCTGTGGGGAAAAAAACCCAGCCTGTTGAGATGTAAAAATACAAATTTATTCCCTTTTTCCTTTCTTCTCCTCTTCCCTAAATACTTGCCCCTCATGAGCTTTCTCCTCAGCTGATCAGGGGATGGTTCTGCCAGACTGCAGTGGAGTAGCTGATCTGTGGTAGGTGTGTGCAGCTGAAAGTGTCCTTTTCTTCTCTAGCTACAGGCAGTCACACCAGCTGAGTCGTTCTCTGTTTTTTAGACATTTTTAAAATGAAGACAGGGTCATATCTAGCTTCTTTTGAAATGGTTGTGAAGGTCT
>JAWWEU010000023.1:3276364-3321226 GCA_035583155.1 Acropternis orthonyx | reverse complement strand
CACAAGAAACAAACTGAGTAACTGATCAGAGTCTTTACTTTAATTTCTTTGAATTAGTGAAATTTGGACCATTTGCAGGATGAGGTAATTGAACCCAGTGCCCATAAAATGATTTGCTGTCCGTAATAGTTATCCTCTGAATGTGCCTTCCTGTGTACCTGTCCCACGGTGCTGATAATTGTAGGTGCTCTTTTGTTCGAGGATATAAAGGTACAGGAATGTGGTGTAGCTAAATTTGCACTTGTCACCACTGTAGCCATTTGGGCTTTTGCACAGCACTTTGGGGAATTACCTTAACTCTCAGAAATTATTCTTGGACACTTATTCTACTGCTTTTTCGTATGCATTTTGAAGTTTTTTTACTCATACCCTATCACTGTCTTACAGCCTGTGCTTGTCTGAAAAATGTACAGAAACTTGAGGGATAAATTCTGTTCTTTGTGGTGCGTTTTGCACTCTGGTGCCCTGACTTGTGCTCTTGCTCCTCTTGGCTTTGCTGAGAAATGAACCATGGAATTCTTGCACAGGATACTCAGCAATTATCAAAACCTAAATAGACTGTCAGTTCAAAAGGATCATAATTTCCTTGGAAAGAATTTAAGTTAAAAAAAAACATCAAGAAGACTATAACCCAGGTAATGTCTGGATGATAGAAAAGATCTGGAATATTCCACAGGAAAGAAGAAACTCCAAAGCAGAGGATTTATATTGTCTGACTCCACTGTTTGCATGTGGAACTATTATAAATGATTCCCATCAATAGGAAGGGTTGAAATATGGAATTAACTCCTAATGAACTGGAGGGGGGAATGCACTCCCAACTGGAGAATGTAACCTAAGCTACAGTGGCCCTTTAATCTTCAAGTTCATAAAACAAGTAATGTATTCCAAGACTTTCTATACTAGGTCATCTGGAAGGCAATGATTATTATGTTTTTCATTAGGAAAGACTGAGGGCGATAAAGACTAAGTGAGATAAAGGAGATTCACAGGCCTTGTAGACTTTAAACAAACACAGAACTGATTTGTTAAGGGAATATCTTTTTGCTTTCTGGACAAAGCAATAAAACTGCAGTTAGTGAAAAGGAAGCACCAGACTCAGGAAGTGGAGGATGTGTGAAAAGGGAAGGCTTTCACCATAAGAAGGTGAAAGATAAGGGTGTACATGGTTGCCAATTATTTTAATGTGCTATTGGATTTCATTATGTGTTGTGCCATATATAATAGGTCCTGATGGGTTATTAACGGAGCAGGAGGTTTGCTGGCAGGTCTGGGCTGTATTTATGGTGTGGTTCTCATAGAGAAGGCACTAGATAAGGGGCAGTAAATAACAGATAAATGAGGCTGCAAGCAAGAAAGGTCATTCATGTACTGTGGCCCAAGGACTCTGTCTGAATGGATGGCCAGGGCTGGCACAGCTCACACAGCACAGGCTGCTCGAGGAGTGAGGGATAACCCCTGGGCCAGAACACGGGAGCCTGTCAGGATCACAGCGACTGTTCATGCAGTTTGGTCTCACTGTGTTTGGTGTGGATGGGCGGTCTGGGACTGGCACAGCTGGTTACAGGTTTTGTCCTTCACCCACACAAAACAGCTGCTGGGCAGAAATCCCAGGCTCTTTGCAAAAATTGGTGTTATTGGCTTTTCTCCATTCGTCAGGGAAGCCTGAGCACACAGACTGCAGGCTCTGCAGAGCTTGTGGAGCTCGCTGGGAACTCGGTGTGTGCTCACAGGATGGTGTGAGGGCAGCAGGGTCAGGCTTAGTGCACATCTTCCCTTCCCTACTGCCATTTGCTGCTGCTCCATGGGATGCTGTGGTTGGGTTCTGGATCTGGAAACACCTGGCAAACAAAGATCCAACACTCACCATTGTCTTCCTGCAGGTGATAACATCACGGATATGTTGAGAGTGTTGGGGAGGGAACTTTGCCTCCAGACAGACACGTTGAAGATGTGCTTGAGAACATCTTGGGTCTCTAGTACAGATGCCTCTTCTGGGCCAAAAGTGGTTACAAATATCTGTGTCTGACATAATACTTGATTTCCAGGAGATCTCTGTTCCAGGGTTCTGCTGGAATCCTGCTGAACCCATGCTCAGCACACACCCACATTTTCAAGCGAGGTTTCCTTGGTGTGATTTTGGAGATACACTCTCCACGTTTACAGAAAAACGAAGTTTTAGAAAGTGATTTTGTAATTCCCAGGGAGAACAACAGCATCACGCTTCTGTCCAAGGGGAAATGGATCAAAGGGGGTTTGTTTAGAGAGCAGCTACGTTTCTTCACATCCCTTCCAGTTGTTGCTGGGCTGTTGTTGCCACATCATCACTCCGAGATGTGCGTCGGGCCTGGAATGTCATTAAGCTTTGTGTTGTGGCTTGCAAAAATGTATTCTGCTTTCTGCTCAGTGTGTAGGAGAGGGGGGATTTTCCTGAATGCATTAAAAATATGCTTGAAATGATATGAAGAGGTTTTCAGACTGAAATGTTTATGCAGAAGTGAAAAGCAGACTGAGTGGCTTCTCTCTGTCTGCTGGAGGTGTCAGAGGCTTTACCTCTCCCTGAAACAGGGCAAGTCTTACTGCTGTGTGAAATCCATCCTACCTAAGTGATGTACAAGCGCTTTCTTTGCAGAGGTGTCAGAGAAATCCTAAGGAAGCACTAACCCTGTGGCCCTCCTCCCTTGCCCCAGCTCCAGACCATTACTCACAGCGCTGGAATGCAGCTTGCACAGGGACTTGCACTGCCTGGATCTGCACAACCACAGAGCCTCTGGCCTGCCTGTGGCTTTCCTCCCTCGAGTACATCGTGGCTATTAGTGCCAGCCTGTTCTGGAGCCAGCTTGGAGCCCCAGCTGTGTGATGTGAGACTCTCCTTCCATTGGCTCTGCCGGACACAAGTGGTAGGAAGGCTTTGGATCAGGTTCTGCTCTGTGCAGTTTGTTCCGAAGACCAGGTCGGTTGAGCCAAACTGCTGTTCCATTGCTGGCTCCCGCTTCTTTCTCCACAAAAAAACCCACTTCAGAAGGCTGTATTTCCAGTTATGAGGGATTCTGGCTTGGAGGGAGCTGGTAGGTGTGAGTAGGGCAGTGAGAGGCTGCTGGTGCTCCCCTGGATGCACCCAAAGAGCCAGAGCACAACTATTTACCCTGGGAGTAACTTCAGTGGTAGTTGCAAGCAGCACTCAGATTAGGTGGAACACGATAACCCTGGCCTGAGTTTCGCTATGAATGCAGCAAAATGACATTTAAAAAAATGAATTACTGAGGGTTTCTACTTTTATCATCTGCAGGGAAATCTTTTAATAATTGGACAACACTATGTTTTGTTTGCTGCTTGTTTCACAAAACCTTAGACTATTTTGAGAGGCCAGTAAAGATTCACTGACGTCAAAATGGAATATTAAAGGCAGATGTTTCTGCTTAGCTTATTTATCCCTAACTACTTTTCCTGATTTTATTTTTTTCTGAGAGATAAGTCTAGACTAGAGAGAGCACATTTCTAAAGTGCACTTTTTCACTGATTAGTTGTTTTTTCAGCAGTTTCCAGAATAAGACTATCAATTTTATTTCCTCTACCTAGTATCATTATTAATTAAATTAGTCTGTGACATTTTGATAAGCCAACAATAATACCGTGCTTGATACAGGAAAAATAAGTCTCAGTAATGTTATTAGATGCAGATGAGATGTGCCACTGCTATGAAAAATCAAACATCTGGAGAAGATGGATGTTCAGGTAAGTGGTACAAAAGAGCTTGAGGATTTAGATAAAGCAACAAGATTGATACATGTGAAGAATGTTGTCCCAGTGGACTGGTTTTGGTTCATTCCCCTCCATAACCCCAAATATATTGTATACAGATTAGTTTCTCAGAGGAGGCAAACTCAGGGTTGGATGTTGCATCAGACGAGAGTGAGGAAAGCTGTGCAGCAGCACCAAGACTCTGCAGCATCCAGTGCTGATCAGACAAGAAATATTGCTCCATTAGCTCTCATGGTAAATATGCTCTGGATCAGGAGAGCAATAAATACAAATATAGACAGTGGTTGCTGGAACCAGTCTGGTCCCCTTGCAGAAGCAAAAGCACTCAGAGCTGCTTCCAGTTATGCCACCTTTTTTTTAGGCAGCTGGTATGGTCCTGTCTACATTTCTTTTCCACCAGAAAATGGATGTTGCCTCCAAGAGAGGTTACAAGAGATTAAGGCAGCAGACGGAGGGATGACAGGCTGCATACTTTGCCTTGGCTTGAGGAGATGAGGATCAGCTGTTGCAGACTGAAATGTGTGTCCCTGCCTGTGCTGTCCTGCTCCACAGCCCTTCCCGGTGCCAGAGGGAACCGGAGGATGGAAAGAAAAAGCAAACAGGAGAGGGGTCACACTCCAGCCTTCTTGGAACACTTCTGACTCTTCATGGTGTTCTTTCCAGCCTTTAGCAGCCATCCCTTCCTCCTCAAGGCCTTATTACACCCCCAGACCCTCCACCTACTTCAAACCTCACTGACCTCTCCCAAACTTTCTTACTCCTTTCACCTTCCCCAGGAAAACCACAGTGTCAGCCAGATTTTGTGATCAATCTATCTATACCCATCTGCCACACCAGTATCTGGGCTGAATTCTGCCTGTATTGCCGAGCAGCCTCAGCATTGCTTCTCTCCTCAAAACCCTGTTGCCCACACTCAGCCTCCCTTTGCTCCCAGCCTCCTGACACTTCCCACGTCTCAGCTGCTCCTGCCCATCCTCACCCCTTGCAGTTCCTGTTGGCCATTTACTTTTTCTTCTCCCTCCTGCTGCCCCCAGACCTGATCTGTGACCAGCACAAAATTAAACTTGTGCAGTATTTCTTGGAAGCCTTTAATTAGCTCTGGGAATAGAAACAGTGTCAGCCTGGGACCAGCCAAGGATCCTTGAGCAGTTGGCTCCAGCACTGCCCAGGGTGCTACAGCAGCACCCCAGCTTTGGCTGAGGCTGTGTCTTGGTCATGAGGATTTTGACCTTCTTCCTTGCCTGACTTAATGCTATTTTTAAAACTCAGCCAGGATTTTTTTTCCCCTTGACAGCTGGATTTGGCTCAGTATTTCCGTATGATTCCATAACATCTTTTTACAGTATTATCGTATTACTTATTTTCATTTTTAGCCCAGGGCTTCATTTGAGGGCGCTGAAGGAGTTATTGTAATAACTAACATTCCACCAGATGTGTAGCACAACAGCCAATAGCTTCAGACAAATCTTTTTATGGTTTTTCTATAATAATAAAACAATAAACTTAGAGTTTATGTGAAGACCCATTAATGTAACTTTCCACATGTAATTCAGCTTATAGGAATCTTAAACCTTCCAGAAAATAATGCTTAAGTAGATTACCATGAGCCTTACTGGACATTTGAGGGAATATATTTATTAAAATGTACTTTGGTCATGAGAATGTGCTTGACTTTAAACATGTAATTGAAACCATGTCAGAGTGGACCCTGCCAGCTTGTGCTGTTGGACTGTGTCTTACTCCAACTGAAGTCCAGAGGTGACTTCTGGAAGAGCCCATAATTATTTTATCTGAATTGAGGTGCCAGAGCTGGGTCCATTATTTGGACGACTTCTTATTAAGAGTTATTTGATTATGTGGTATATAAGCAGTTGTGTCTAGACATGACCTGCATAATTCAGGTGATGTGATGCTCTCACAGGACTTACTCATTGCTTTGCTACGAGCTCATTGCATGGGGACTCCACTACCCCATGAGCAAACTGGCTGTGGCTCTCAGGTTTTGTCCAATTTTCCCTAGTTCAAGGGTGCATTTGCTGTTTCAGAAGTGGATAATACCCACTCTTCACTTCCCCATCCCTTGGTGCATTTTCCATTTTAAATGCTAGGAAATTTCCTCTCAAAACCTACTTTACAACCCCACACATCCTTTGCTCCTTGGCTCTGTTGCTCACTCCACGCTGTGCTCAGTGTTCTTGCTCCTTTATCCCTTTTCCTTCTCTAAATCCTCCAAAGAGACTGTCTCTGCTCAAGCAGTACCTTCCTTCCCAGTTTTGTAGCCCTTTATCTTCACATTAGGAATGCCAAAATCTGGAAAGAGTCTGCTGTTAACTGGAGCAGCAAAGAAGCTTTGATTGCAACAAAGCTTGAGCAAAATATATAGCATGAAATTATGGGATGATCTGAATAAGTGGGAATTTTGCCATTGGCTCCAACAGAGCAAAGATTTCATGCTTGTCTAAATTTGAAAGCTGGAAAGCTGAAAGAAGTGAAAATGCCATGAAAGCTACTGGGAGGAAAAAGAAAAACCACTTGAAAAGGGCTAATTTTGTTTGAAGCCCATTTCTTGATAACTAAACTGGGTCTTGGATGGACATGAGGATCTCCAAATACAGAGAAGTTGGGATTGATAGGGGAAGAATCTTCCAATAAACACAGAAGAGCTTGGACAGCGGAACGTGGACATTTCCACTCCTTTTGTTGATTATTTATGATTTTAATTGATCCCCCCACCCCCTTTTCCTACCTTGAGCTCCTCTAAAAGGAACAAATGTGAAAGATTGGTGCCTGTGAAACAATAATGTCAATGCACAGTTGCTCCATTGAAATCCAATACATTCCTTCACATTTCTGGTGATTTCCTTGAGAGTGGAGTTTGGTTTTACTTTCTAATCTGTCACGTCAAATTCTTTGGCACTTGCACGTAAATAATCGCTCCCAGGCAGTTGTTAAAAGTGGCACTGCACGAAATACTTGCTTATCCAATACTTCCACAGAGCCTTCTATTCAGCTGTGAATTATTAGGGAAGAAGAACGGATGTGATTAGCTGTGATAGCCATTTCAGCTCAGTTGCTGCTGTTATTTCATCTGAGTCTTGCTCGGTCTCCAAAATCTCAAGGCCCTTCAGCAGCTTGGCAGCTTTGTACAGTTTGCCCTTGGGATTTTTCATCCATCTCTTTTTCTAGTGGTAGTTCAGATTAGGAAACCATATGTGTTTTTTCCCCCCCACCCTGTTACCTGCAGAATGTTTCATCAGCCCTGAAACACCTTAGAAGAATTGTGCCAGTTTGTATTCAGCTGTCTAACCTGTGGCCTTCCAGGTTCTTGGTAGGTTGAATCCAGGGATAGCTATTAGGGAATGGCTCATTAAAGCAATTCTGTTTGGGTCACGTTCCAAGCCGGGGGCTTTGCTCAGGCTCAGCTTTTTGGGCAGAGCTGCTCAGCAGGAGCTGCAGGTTGAGTGGTATTTTATGTCTGTCTCTTGTCTGACCATGTCCTTTCAGGGGGCACTGTGTGTGGATAACCAGCGACTCTTGGTGTCTTGCATTCCTCCTGTGCAAACTGGTTTGATGTAGATTTGGTAAACCTGGGTTAGCACGGGGTAGTTTCAACCTGACCACTTGAAAAGGGGACAGATTTTACACTTCTCTCTTACACCTTCAACTGTGCAAGTTTAAAGAGAAAGTTTGGGGGTCTGTTTTCTGGGTAACTTTAAAAAAGTCAGATACCTTCTTTCCTGTGTTCCTTCCCTTTTCAGTGTGAGTATGTGTTTTAGAGGTCCTTGTTAAAATCAGTTGTATTCTCTACGTTTTCCATTTCCATCAGGTCTGCTTGTTCCTCTTTCCACTGTAGACTCCATCACCATCTATCCTGTCCCTGTAGCACATTCTGGGATGGTCTTGGGCCACAGGGGCAGGAAGAGCTGTCTCTCTCTCTCTCTCTCTCTCCCAGGTCAGCAGAGGGAGGTACAGCTGCAACCCAGTTCCCTTCTTACTCTGTCAAACCAGCCAGGATGGAGAGAAGGAACAGGGAATTGGGGGTGGAGGAGGAATCCAGAGGAGCTACTCTTGAAATCTGATCCTATCTATCTGCTGATCTTTCTCCATCTCCATTCCCCCTCCTTCCCTGTCAGTCTGGTGTTGGGTTACTGATGGGAGCTGAAGAGTTCCCTGCTTTTGGGAATGTGATTGCTTCGATCCTGGGAAGCAGACACCAGGATAAACAGCTTGTGAGAAAGGTTGGCTGAAGTTTCCCTCAGCTTGGCTAAAATTCCTGAGGAAGTTGGAGGTTCTCACGTGACTGGGAGACCAGCTCTCCCCCGGCCAGAATCTACCACTTGCCAAAAATTCATGAGACTTGGCAACCTGGGTAATGGTGCTGTGTTATGTGTTGAGCCTGAGGGATCCCTGCTGGCTCTGAAATCCGGGAGTCACTGGGGAATTACAAGGACACAGCCATTTGTTTGCTGCTGTGCCTGGTGCTCACCCCTTCTCTCGGGTCAGAGCCAACGGAGCACGAGGAGCAGAACCGGGCCAGGAATGTCTCAAGATCCTTGCAGACCTCTAGGGTTTTTAGAAAGTCTTTTGTAATTAGCCCTCTACCATTCTCACCTAGATACCACATCCGTCAATCTGCAGTTTTATAAGGAGTTCAGACCAGCTGGACTGTTCTCCACTGGACATTTTGCTCCAGTTGGGAATTTAACAGAAAGCCACGAAGCCGTGTTGGAACAGAGGGTTCCATTTCACAGGAGTCCACTGTGATTTCAGATCACTTTCTATTCCAAAATGAGGACGTTGCAGTTTTGGATTCTTGTGGCATGAGCTTTTGGGGGGAAGTGTTATTTTAATACAACAGAAACTTTTCAGTGGAACATAATTCTGGTCTGAAATGGATTTTTCTGTTTTATATTGTGCAACATGAGATTAAAAGGATTGAAAAAGCTTGTTTCAAAACAGAAAAGTTCCACTCAGAGGAAGTCTAAATGTTCAATCTCAACCTAAGCTCTGTTCCAGCATTTTTCAAAATGCGGCGTCACTGAAACTGACACATTTCTGCAAACATTTTGTATTCAAGGAAACCAAATTTCCTCCTGGATGAATGTCCTGCTGGAAAGCTTCTCACCATCTCCATCTCATATTACTTGGCAGATTTCACATTAGGCATTGCTTGTTTCCTTAGCCTTATTTAATACTTTTCTTGGAAGTATTGCCAATTTTTCAACCCGAATGTGGAGAAGCTTAATATGTGATGAAATTCACATCAATAAAAACCTCCTGACTGCAGGGTTTGCCTGTGGCAAGTCCCAGCTGAGAGACTGGAGCCCTGTGTTGAGTAGCTGAAGGCAGGAGGCTCTTTGCATCATGCCCCACAGCGCACCCAAAGCGTGTGTTTTCTGGCACACCAGTGCCACTTTATTTTGGGTACAGCTCATTGTGCAAGTAGTTATTTCAAATTTGTGTGTCCGAGGATGCTTACAGGACATTTAGAATGACAGTAAACTCTGGAAAGCACTTAGGAAATAATTCAGCAGCACGGGTAGTTCAGCTGGGAGAGAGGGTAAAGCAGGGACTGAAAGGTGGATCTCCTCACCCTGCAATAGCAGCAGCCCTTGTGCTCCTGGGACATAATCTGATGGTTGTTCCCTTCACCTGTGGTTTTCCCCATCATTAACCTGCCTTCTCTCTTACAAAACAGTCCATCTTCTGCCTTTACACTAAGCCACCCATGACAGACTAAAGCTGATCCCCATCATTGCACTGAAGACCACTCTCTGCAAAGACTCCTGTGCTTAAGCCAGAAAGCTTTTCTCTTCCTTCCTGGCAAGCTGGAGACATGGAATGAGCAGGGGGGAACAGGGAAGACTGCTTTTCCCTGCTCTAGGGTAAACCCAACCCATGCATGTGGACTTCATTGTGCAGAAGGGGTCATCCCACCCCTGGGATGGTCTCAGGACCATCTGCATCCCCCATGGTCACCTCTGCTCTGGCTCCTGTGGCCACTCTCTCATCACAAGGACAGACCTTCTTTGGCTTTGGTGGCCCCTGCATCTCCCTTGCAGAATTCCAATCAGCTGGCACACTTTGAGCGTGCCACTAAACACACACAGGCCATGGAAGATTAAAGGGAACTCTTGTTCCTCCTCTCCACATGAAAAGGGTTTGTAAACCCTTTCAGTGCCTTTTTTTTTTTTTTTCCCTTCATACTTTTGGTAAGGAAATGAAGCTGAGTCAAATAGTTTTCCAAGATCTAAGAAAGAGGGCTCAGGGTTATTTTGCACTCTGCCTTGGGTAACATAGCTAACAACTCTGATTTCACAATGTGTGGTGTTGTGAGGGGGGCACAGAGAGCTGTTGTCAGGGAAGTGCAAAGAAAGGCAGGAGACTTCAAGAGACACCTTGGAGCAGAGCTGTGAGCTTCTCAGCCGCTTCTCAGCCGGGCTGGAAGTGAAATTCTGCTGTGAGTGTTAATGTCATCACCTCCACAGACTTCGCTTATTGTAAAGTGACACTTCCTGCAGCACGGGGTGTAGTTGTCTGCCTCCATTTGGGCTTTTAGATGTTTGCTTGCTCTTTTTTCTTCAGCTTTGAAGTCATGGTTTTGATAGCTGATACATTTTGGGGGCCTTTGGGTGAGCAGGGCCAAGCAGGAAGAACCAACCTTGCAAGGGCCCTCTAAACCAGTGGATATGAAATGATCTGCAGCGAGTTGATGTGAGCCATGGGCTGTGTTGGATGAGCACATCTCTGGGCTAGACAAGCATCCCCTGTGCTGGTTGCTGAGTGCTCTGCTGCCCACACCAGTGAGTGCTCCCTCCAAATTAATGTGCTGTCATGTGCCGAGCCATCAGCAGCAAATGCCGTGCTGGGAATCCCATAAACACCCAGAGCAGCTTTGGTAGCTTGTGTTCATTTGCTGGGATTTTGCTTCTGGGCCGTGGCACACGCAGGGATTTGTGGCTGAAGGTTCACTGCTGTAAATCTTCCTCTACAGGCAAAGCCGAGGTGTGAACGTGCTCCCCAAAACTCTCTTTAGATTCCAACTGGAGCAAACATCCGACTTCAAAGATAAACATGACTGTGCCTTGTTTAAAGGAAACTTTTCAAGTTGATTGTTAAGCAAAATTAATCCCCCCACTATGTCTTTGTGAGTTGAAACCAAAGGCTCTTGCAGCGAAATGGCTGAAGGTTTTAATCCCTTCTTAGAAAAGTTACTTTTTCAGACCAAATAAACAAACAAAGAGAGAGGAAATGTAAGATGATTAAACAGATTCTGCTCTGTTCCCCTATGTTCGGCATTTGCTGTTTCTTTAGGTCATCAGCCACCATGAAACCAACATTTCAGTCACAGACTGATTGCAGCAGCTGCCTGAAGCCCTGCTCATAACCTCAAAAACCCAACTAGAAAAAAAATATCCAGATGAACTTAGTTTAATTTGCTCAATATATTTGTAACAGAAGACAGTATTGCAGATTGGCATTGAAATTCAAAATTTCATCTGCGTTAGATAAGGGAGGGAAGTGCTACTTTATACAACAGAAACTATTCTGGGTTTAATTCAACAAATTGTAATCATGTGCAGAGTACTCGTGTTCACAACAAATGTCCCAGATATCCTGGAAAGAAAAACATAAAAGGCTCCATGTCTTTTAGCTTTTGAGCTGTTAATCTTTTTGAATTCATTTGTTTGGTTTCCCTTGGTGTAGCACTTAGTGTATGTAGAGCATGACAGTGGTTCAGTGAGCATGAATGTTGGGTCAGAGCAAACAGTGTTTTTCTAGTTTAAAGAACGTTGCCATCTGTCCATGGAACACAGGTTCTGCCTGCTGAAGAAGGGAAAAAAATCCCTCTCCTTCCAGCTTGTGTTGTTGCAATCTCCTACATTAATATGTGTGTCTGCTGTTGGGTCATTTTGTTATTGCAGTTTCTGAGCACCTCCGTGTTTATTTTAATAAAACCCAATCAAAGCACAGCCAGAGAACTGATGGAGGTGGGGAACAGAGGGTGGAGAGGGATGTTGCAGGAGGTATGTACATGACCCACTGAGGTTTTAAATCAGCTTGAGTCAGACTGGCTGGACAGTTTTGTCTCTTGTGGCTGGGCAAAATCAGGTGGTGATGTGTTGTTAGTCATCTTGGAAGGGAACAGAGCTGGAGGAGACAGATGGGAACTTTTCTCTGTATTATTCCAGGAGAGTTAAAATACACAGGCTCTGTGTGCTAGCTGTTGGACAGGAGCCATCAAGAAAGTCCCTAAATGTGTCCTCTGTCTTGCTGATATTTTCCAGGAAACCCATCTAGTGAAATTATCCTTTGCCACCCATCCTTGCAGATCACAGAATCACAGCATTGGTAAGGTTGGAAAAGACCTCTAAGATCATCAAGTCAATGCAGCACCACCACCATGTCCTCAAGTTCCATATTGACACATTGTTTGCACACTTCCAGGGATGATGATTCCACCACTTTCTCAGAAAGTCTGTTCCAGTGCTGGACAACCCTACTTGTGAGACTTTTCCCCCTGATATCTAACCTAAACCTCCCCTAGTGCAACTTGAGGCCTCTCAAATCGTGCAGCAGATGATGCTGAAGTCAGTCTGCGTGTGGGCTTGGGGAGCTGTGCAGTGTTTGGATTGCTACAGGCAGGGCTGTCCCTATGGCACGGTGAGTGCCTCATCCCCTCTGAGGCAGTGGGAGCTGCTGTGAGTTCAGTCCAGGTGGGGAGGCAGCAGGGATCAGAGTGCATAGGAAGAGATTCCCAAGCTCTGCTAGCACGGCTCAGCCTCCAGCAGCTGCTGCTCAAAGAGCTTCTCTGTGCTGAATACCCTGAACTTCTGGCAAAGAGGTGTAAGAGCTAAGCTGCCTTGGAAATCTCCTCCTAAGACTCTTCCTGTCCTGGCTCTGTTACAGACTGAGGTCATAGCTGGGCTGCTGGACTCTCTGGCTCTTTCCATGAAGTGAAGATTTCTGTAATTAGGGCGATTCCAAATATTTCTATTTGCCTCATGTGCTTTTCATTATTTGTTGTTTATTTTCCTGCATGAAATTGTTAAGCTGCTCATGGCAGGAAACATTTGCATGAACAAATATTTTGCTAGTTGTGCTCAGATCAGGCGGTCCCCCAGCAGGGATATTGCCTTTAGTTGCTCTCACTCTCTCTTTTAAAAAGCTCATTCAGAGCCCCATTACCCAGCATGGGGCACCAGTCACTGGCATTTCAGTGAGAAATTTCTAATGCTAACCGAGTAGCAGTTGGCTTTCTATTGAAAGCCATTGAAACATCCCACCTGTCACAGCAAATTTAAGCATTCATATGCTAAAAAGCTCTGAATCAGCTGGTGTTGTGTTTCCTTTCTGAGCCAGATTGTTTGCCTGTCACAAGGAGCAGATATTCCCTCCAGTATTTCCACTGGGCTGGATACCAGTGGGTGAGCAAGCAGTCACAAGCTGGTCCTCAGTGATCTCATTTTTCTGATGTGCTGTGAGGCAGAAGTTCACCCTCTGGATGTGGTGACCAGGGGTGGAAGGGAAAATGCTCGGGCTTCTGTGCAAACCCTGAGTGCAGTGTGGATTTTGGGACTGGTTGTGCCACACGGTGAGGTCTCTGGGCTCACACTGTGTCTCAGGTTTTTGAGAATACCTAAACAGGGTTCCATTTGCAGTTATAAGGCTTAATTCACTTAGGAACATGTATCTAATTTTCTAATTCCTGAGGCTACTGGCCTACAGCATTGCACCCTTTGCCCTGTGAGAAGGCACCTGCACAGACAGGCGCTTACACAGGCTGAAGAGGTTGGGATAGGTAGATGGTTGTGGCCAAAATTATGCCTTTTCCCCTCTGTAGGGCTAATTCCCCATGGTGAGGCACTTTTTAGTGTAGTCACAGGCTCGAGCTGGCCCCTGGCTGAGCTGGTGTATGGACAGAGAACATACAGGTCTGCACCCTCAGTATAGTCAAAACTTATTTGAGCTGGGCCTGAGCCTTTGAGAAGCTGCAGAACTTTTATTGAGACTGAACTTCCTAAGTGTGAGCCCCTCAGCCCTTTGCTTGGTGCTCAGCACTTTCAGGGCCAGTCTGAGGCAGCATCTCCCGTTTGCCATGACATATCTAAGGGATGGAGTGGCCCCGTCGGACACGGGCTGAGTTTCCTGTCCTATAATCCATCAGATTCCTGCTGGAAAACCTCCACCCAGGGCAGCGGAGAGCCCGATGCCCAGGAGTTTGCATCAGCACAAGCCCATGTGTCCCTGTCCCCCCAGCTCTGCATTAGCGATTTAGGTGTTTTTAGCAAAGCAGCTAATTCAGTATTAAGGATTTTGGCTGCAGCCACCTGATGGGGGGCGGCTCACGACATGAATGATAACTAATTGAGCGGCGGATGTGTAATTTGTCATTATTAAGGCTGCGTTTGTGCTGGCAGCTGCTGCCTGGGGAGGCTGGAGGCGATGGTGGATCCAACACTGCCACCTTCTGATATCCCAGCAGAAGGTAGGGAAGGTAAGGAGGAGTTCAGCTCCTCCTGCCACGCCAGACCCTGCAGATCCATCCCATGCTGAGACATCCAAGGTCATCTTCCTACTCTGCAGGTTTTAGAGGGGCACATCAGGTTAGACATTGCCTGTCTGAATTCCTGTGTCCTGCAGAAGGTCAGTATTCTCAGGCATTTGGTGGTAACTTGTCAGGAAAAATATTGGATTTAAGCTTTAATGTGATAGGAATAGGAGTAACTTTAATGCTGCTGTTGATGAACTGCAATCAGGGGATATTGGCAATACACAAAATCTAGTCCCACATACAAATCAATTTGGTTTGCATGGGGAAGTAACTGAATAAACAATTCTAATGAAAATGTGAAATAAAGTGGGAAATTTTCATCATTTTACAGTGTTGAAATAAACTGCTCTGTTGTTCTAGCAGCAGTTTATATTTGTTAGGGCTAAATTTTAGCATCAGATAAAAATACCAACTGAGAAATGTTTGTGCCTCAATGGATAATATAGCCTGGAAAGTGTTCTTGTTGTATCCCAGGGCCTGTATGCTGATAAAGTGAAGAACTTTGTACTGTCAGTGCTGACAGGTCCTCAAAGGAGATGTCTGAGGAACTGTGATGGGCTGGACTAGGGAGTCTCTGATTTGATCCTGGCCTGAGGAGTGTTAACCTGCTTTGGCTTCCATATGTGCAAAGCCTCTAAAGGGCAGGTTGCACAAATGTGCCTTTGCACATGGATCTGCAAACCTAAACATCCCAGTGCAAGCGTTAGCACTTGAGAGTGTATGTAAATTTATGACATTCCCCAAAGGATTTGGGTTGAATAAATTTAAAATACTGGCAGGCTGGGACAAATATAATCTGACTTCCATATGTTTCCTGGTACATAAAAAAGAAAATAAGCATATTTTCCTTACCCTCAAACAATGAAAATTCAAGCCACATCTCTTTTTCATTTGGATACCAGCAGTTCATTTGATTCCTTCTGTTAACATCAGTCTTCTGGGATGAGCAGTCAGTGCAGCATTAATTAGTCCTTAAGACTACAAGCAAGATGAGACCAGTGTCTGACATAGGGGACAGTGGTTATCCTTGTGTTGCTCTGATACCTTTCCAGATTTTTTCATGGCTATAACTCAAAGGATGATGCTCCCTTTCTTCCTGAGGAGACTTCTCTTCCATGCAGAGTTCTTTTCAATTCCTCCCCTACCCTTCCCGTTTTCTGCTGGCTCCAGACCTGCTCTGTTTGCACAAGGAATTGGTTCAGTCTGTTACACTGCTGATGAACAGGAATGGTCTGTCCATGATGGACATGGGGAGGAAGAGAAAACAAGTGTCGGCAGGACCTTCCCTTTTCAGACAAAATAAGTTATTTATTAACTTATAAACCTGAAAAAACAGAGCACCCTTGTCATGGTTTTTTCATAGTATCACATTATTTTTACATTTTCCTGACCCTCAGGTGCCTGCACTGTGCTCTGTCTTGTCCTTCTGTTGACTTCCATTCGCTGATTCCTTTCCCTGTCATATCAGCTATAAACATCTTGCCTTTGTTTACCATCTGCTGCTGAGGCCCATTGTAGCCTGTTGGGTTGTTCATTTCACCATGGTTACCTAAACACTGACTCTCAAATGCTGATGATCCACTATGCCAATCTTTTGTCCTGCTTATGGGAGGAAGGTCATTTGCATCTACACAAAGTGTATGTTTCTTCAGAAGTTCCCTAGAACTCCCTGTGGTTGTTTGATACTCATCAGAACCCTAAAGATTACACTGCAGCACAGCTTGGCTGGATGATTGTAGTTACCTTGACTGCACTGCTGGCTTGTCTGTATCCCTAAGTTGTCTCTCATCTTCTTTTAATTGCAAAATGCCTCGGGGTGGGTTCTGTGTTCATGTCTTTGTACAGTAGATCAAAGCACTTGACCAGAGCTCACAGGTCCTACAGTAGCAGGACTAATAAGAACATTCCGGAGGTCTAACAGTGTTTAAAAGGGTCTCTTTGGACACAAAGCATCTCTAAAATTGCCTTCAGAACAGCAGGATTTTGCCTCTCATGTTTGCTTTTATATCATCTGATTCTTTGGAAACATTCACTGTGTTTGGGAGTGATTAAAGGAAGGGATTTTGTTGGAGTCTGGTTTTCCCTCTGGATCACTGTGTTATTAAGGCCAGCCATTGCCATGGAGGAAGGAAGGCAGAGCTGAGCTCAGTCAGCCCAGCAGAGCCCTTGCCCATCCCACCTCCTCCCCGAGCTGCTCTGCAGGCATCCAGTGGTTTATCCTTGTAGTCCAAAAATGGCTCAGCTCTCTTTTTCCCCACCCTGGAAAGGCAGGATGCAGTGCCTTCCCATAACTACAGCCTTCAAAGTTTGCGTAATATGAGGCAATATTAGCAAAGCCAATGTGATGTCAACACTATAATCTTGTCAGGGTTTAATTTTTCATATTTTTCTGGTATTCTGATGCTTGAAAATAGGCACTTAATGACTCTGTGGGTGTGTTAGGAGGGCTGTGGGACCGAGAGGATGAAATGTTCATCCTAAGCTGACTGTTTGATGGTTTCTCTGACCTGAACTGCCCAAGCAGAAGGGAGTACTGTGATCTCAGAAAGCCTCTCTGTCTGCAGCTGGAGAGCTCTATTGCTTTTGGCTGTCGAGATTAAGTCCTATCACAAGGGAACTGCTTAGTGAGAAAGCATTGCTGGTGTGGTGCGTGTGTCTCTTCCTCATGGCATCAGTGCTGTGAAAAGCTCCTAGGAAGTCTCTGAGCCTGTTTATGGGGCTCAGATGCACAGGATCCTTATGAATAATCATTCCATATCTGCACAATACTTGCTTTTCTTTCTAAGCAAAACATTTGTCCTTTCTACGTGGAATTCTCAAGGACTGCAGTGAGGGTGCAGATTGCAGCGACCTGCTTTGCTAAGCGAGCCTTGTCAGCTCCCCAGTAAGCTGCAGTTAGCAGAGAATACACCACAACATTTGCAGCACAGGCAGTTCTGACCAACCACCCACCAAGGGCTGCCCTCCAGCTCCTCCACGGATTTGAAATTCAAATCTCTTGGATGGCCCTTACTGCTGTTATTCATCCCCAAACCTCAACCCCCCCCCAATCCACATCTATCCATCTTTGAAATTATGAAGGGTGCATGGGTCTGGGAAGGAGAAAGAAATGCCCTGAAATAGCACTGGAGGGAGTTGTTACGTGCAGTGGGTAGAGCCAGATACTTGCTGCTCGCTCTCTGTCCTCACCTCACCTCCCGTTGAGGACTCTGGACCATCACTCACAGGCAATGGCAGCAGATTTTTGAAATTATTGGGTTTTGCTGCATTGCATTTCCAAAGCCCATTTCCCATCAGATGATCTACTGTGGAGAGGGAGGGTTTTCCTATAAAACAATTAAGAAGTTCGGGTAGCTCCAGCCGACTGCACTTGCTGGCCTAAGCCAGATGCAAAAAGATATTTAAAGGCATGAGACTTAAGCACTGAAGTTGGGCCTAAGTGTTGCTTTGGGCCTTTGAAAATTTGACTTAAATTTCTAAGGCACTTGGGCATTATTGAGGACATTCCCTTGGAGCTGTATGAATCCTGTTCCTGGCCAGCTTTGTATTTAATTTTCTGATGGTGGTTGGAACGTGTATTACCGTGACCTGGAAAAAGAGAATTGCATTAAGTAATGATGGGGGCACTGGGGCTATTTTTCTTGCTGTATGCCAGAAGGTGTTTGAATAAATTGACAGCGTATTTTCTTTTTGTTCTTCATCTTGATTTATTTCCATTCTTGAACTTTCCCCCTTTGGAGGATCCAGTTATAGGTTTTCCTCCTGAGCTGTACACAGAGCCAGCCTTCTCTGAGCGGTCTCTAAACATATGTCAAGAGATTGAATCACTGTTTTTTTCCATTTGTGTGGAACAGATAAGACAAAGAGAGGTTACTCCGAAACACTAGATTTTGGAAAGAGGAGGGGAGTGAATTCAGAGCAAAGACCACCCAAAATATTTCCAAATTCGGATTCCAGTGAAAACAAACACAACAAAAATAATGTGCTTCTGATTAGTTACATGAATTAGCCAGTATTGTTCCTCTTCCCAGGGCAAATGATTTATTGGTTTATCCCACACAGTGTTAAATGCACATTGGGAATGTGTAAAATTACATTTGACTGTGGAGCACACAATGCGTACGCAGTTGGTAAGCAAAGTCAGCCCCGTATGTTCTGTACATTATGGGTACATAGTGTGTATATTACAGTGTTATGGCATGAAATGCCAGCTGTTAGGCCATGACAGGAATGATCTGCAGACTGAGAGCTATCAAATGTATGAATCGGTGACACCCGAATAAAGAACAGATTGAAAGCATTGTGACATCAGTGGACCAGCTGGAGGGCGCCCAACTGCTCAGTTTGCCTGTTTGCTGCGTAATGAAAGCAAGTTGTATTCCTGAATCCAGAAAGAGTAGGGAAAGACGTGCCAAGTAAGAAAAACTTCGGGGGGTTTAGGTACCAAAATCTAGAGTTGGACCCTCAAGTCTCCACCTGCAGATCCTCCTGCTCACCTGAACAGCCCCACCTTCAGCTCCCCCTGCCCTGGGCTCTGGTTGAAAGGGTGATCAATGCCAGTTCCCTGCTTGCACTGGCTGTGCTGGGAAGGGCAGAGGGGGCAGCTCAGAGAACAGTTTGGCGAAGATAGGAGTTTTTCTGCTTGGTTTGTGAATCCAAACTGGCCTTAGGCTGTAGGGAAGTTAGTCTGGTTCATGAGCTCATTGTGCCTGCCCATGGCAAGGGGTGTGGAACAAGTTCTGTAAGGTCCCTTATGACCCCAACTATCCTATGATTCTGTGAGAGGCTTCAGCCAGTTCCCACCAGAGTAAAACTTGTGCTCTGGTGTGTGAAAGAGACCTTCACGTGCCACTTGGAACCATCCAGTGAGGCAGAGGATATATAGAAAAGCGAGATTCCTCGATCTGCATGCAGCCAGCATGTCATACCTTTTAGTTTAAGGTCAGATTTCTTTCATGTGTTAACACAAAACACTGTCACTGGGATGGAGGCAGTCTTGTACCCCCAATTATTCCTTTGTTTAGCATGGAACATCAGGAGTTTGTGGTCTGGTGTTACTCTGTGTGTGTGCATGTATATTTACACATGTACATGTGTGTGTACATTTGTATGTGGCAGCTGAACAAGTCCTGCTATTACAGCACTACTGCCCAACACCTGCGTTTGTACAGAATGTTTACTGATTGATGACAGTTTTCAAAATATTTCTCTTTCCCACGTATTGAATTTGTGCTGCATTTGTTTATTTATCCTATAATTTGTATGTCTTCCAATTCATTCTGTCCCGTGTTTTCCTTATCGGTGTCAGTTGTAGTCAATTACTTGTGAAAAAAGATTGAGGACCTAATTTATGGCATGATGACATACAGTAGATACACTGCTCCCATTAGAACCTGATGAAACCTCTCTATTAATTTTCTCAGTGTGCCAAGTCACAGAGGGTAGACCTTTGATGAATAAAGCATATTTTCTTACTTAGCTCCATTCCTAACTAGCTCAACTTCTAGAAATAACATCAGTTGGCCAATGAAAACACTTCTTTGATAGTGGCAGGAATTTAAGATAAAAAACAGCTGGATAAGTTTTTTTAGACGAAAGGAAACAACTTTGAACTCTGCAGACAATGTAGTTTAAACCCAAACAGATGTGGTTTAATCTTGTTTTTGATCCTCTTGTAGATTTTCTTTTAAAATACATGCATGTGCACAGAAATGATGACTTTCAGATGGCTGGACATAATTTGTTAGAGTATCACCTTGGTGCATAAATCTTCTCTGCCAAATGCTTCGTGTCTTTGAACGTGGCCTGAAAGGTACCAGAGAGAATTTATGTTTTTTCTTTTGGTGCTATCCTGCAACTGTGTAATAGGAATGCAAAGTCTGTAAAATGAGAAACTCAGATGTATTTTTGTGGTTCCCAATAAATCTTTTTACCACGAAGGCCTGAAGTAACTCTAAGACAGAAAAGACAGTATCAGACTTACTCCAAATTAGCAGACCCCTTTGATCTGAGCCGGGCCCTATCTTACTTTGATAGCTGTGAGTCACATCTGGCATTTTCATATGCTAATTTCCCTCTCCTTTCCCTCTGTATTAACACAAGTGGATGTAAACATATAAACAGACTTCCTTTCAATAGATAATCAACTTTTCATATAAATGTGGTAGTGACACTGTCTTTCAGCACATGTTCCAATCACCATGAAACTTCAAAGCTCCGTGCAATCAAGACCTGCTTCTTCCCTACAGCCAAATCAGAGGATTGAATGCATCAGGGCTGGCTACAGATGTGCCTCTGCACACATGTGAGCATCTCTTTCTCCCCGTCTCCTTTCCTTACTAAAATCAGGGGGGTGGGATGAAAACCAGCATCAAGAACAACGTCTTTTCTGCTTGGCAGAGGTGAAGAGCACTCTGAATAAAAATGATGATTTGTTGCTACCTTAAACTGAGGTTTGAAATCTGCAGTCCTGCTGATAGCTGGGAAGAATTTCTGCAAATGGGTGCATTTTTATAATGACTCTCATATTTGGTTCCCAGGTCTCAAAAATATTTAGGCCTTTCACACACATTGAAACCAAGGGGTATTAGTCATTCAAATACCTTTTGAGTGTCTGAGCCTTGCTGTGTTTTCTTAAAGTCTGTTTCTGGGATGAAGATATTACATGAGAACTCATGAAGGGAGATTTTGTTTTTTCTAATCTTCACAGTGGAAGGAAAAACATAGAAGGTATAATTGAAATGTGTCATGGAAAAAAGAAAACAAACCAGAAAAAAAACCCCCCAAATTCATTGTATTAAAGCAAACAATTTTTCTGATTTCTGGGTGGTTGATTTGTGATTTCAGAACAGAATGCAAGCTTTGTGCTAGCAGTAGGCTGGCCCTGTGGCTGGGGCGTGTTGGTGCTGTCTTGTCAGCACAGCTCTGAAATGAGCCAGGCTTTTCCTGCCTCACCTCCTCGAGCACAGTCACTCCAAGGCAGTGACCTGGAGGTAGGTCTTTTTAAAGCTGGAGATAAAGCCATCACATGATTTCTCACAAGATTAAAACCAGAGCTTCTAGTAGAATAAATACAGCCAGATATCCTGGCTTTTTACCATGACCTAAGCAGTTGTTGTTTTAGCAGATAGCAGGAAACTATTAGTAACCTGTTCTCAGAGCCTGGTGGAAATAGAGGTAAAGCTGCTGTGGATTTGACTCTTAAAAGCTCATCTGGACTCATAAGTTATTATCAGCCTTGCCAGAGGAGACACCTGCTACTGCTCCATTTCCTTCCAAATCTTCAGGGTGGCACTGTATTTTATCAGTAGTTTCTTTTTCTTCTTTGTTTTTTCCTCTATCAGCAAGAAGAGGGTTTTTGTATAGAAACAGATTTAGTTTAAGTGACATTTTAAAATGAATCTATTAAAAAATTTCACTAGTCCTTTTTTTTTTTTAAAATGCAGATATTGCTTTATTTGCCACAAAAGGTCAGGGTTACAACAAAAAATGCTTGTTGTGGAGAACTGAGAGCCCAGGCAGTGTTGCTGCCTGTGCACAGACGTGGGAATAGCTGGTGTATGGGATCCTGTGAACAAGGATCTCCAGATTCACACTACAAGCTGATACTGCAGCTGTACTTTGTGATTCATGGCCCTGTGTGATGTGTGAGGTGCCAAAATTCCGCTGAGTCAGCAAGAGTCAGGTCTCAAAAAGGACGTGGCTCTGTGCCCAGTGAACGTGAACAGCATCGTGATTAATAATCCTGGATCTCTGTAGATCCAACCATCCTTTTTACCTTATGTGCCTGCAAATTTGAAAGCAGATCCTAGAATCATAGAACGGTCTGGGTTGGACAGGACCTTAAAAGGCATCTAGTTCCAATCTTCCTCTGCCATGGACAGGGACACCTTCCCCTAGACCAGGTTGCTCTGTCCAGCCTGGTGGCCTGTAACACTTGCAGGGATGGGGCAGCTACAGCTTCTCTGGGCAACCTGTGCCAGGGCCTGCCCACCCTCACAGTAAGGAATTTTTTCCTAATATCCAACCTGACCCTACGCTCTGTCAGTGGGAAGCCATTCCCCTTGTCCTGTCACTCCAGCTCCTTGGAAATATTCTCTCTCCATCTTTCTTTTTGGCTCCCTTCAGGCACTGCAAGGCCACAATTAGGTGACGCCAGAGCCTTCTCTCCTCCTTCTCCAGGCTGAACAATCCCAATTCTCTCAGCCTTTCCTCCCAGCAGAGCTGCTCCATCCCTCTGATCCCCTTGATGTCTCTTCTGGACTCGCTCCAGCAGCTCCATGTCCTTCCTGTGCTGAGATTCCTTCTGGTTTCTGACTTCTTGTACAGCAGGATTGTGTTGTGTTATGGGTTTTTTTTTTTCCCTAGTATTTTCCAAAAGAGCCCAAACCCAGAGAACATCACACCTCCCAGATGTCACCATCGCACACCTGAGTGGTCAGAGAGCTGTTGTGGCTCCTCTTGGAGCTGTCATTTGAGCTCCATCGCTCCACAGACAGCACAAGACCGAAATGGGATGTTGGCACCGCCAGGAAGAGCTGACAGACAGACAGGTGGGACAGGAGGCAGCAGTGAATGGCAAGGGCAGTCATTTGCACAGATGACTACAGAAAACCTGTAATCAATTAATGATTTGCATGTTCAGAATAAAGACAAGTTGAGCAGTAAATTAGTAACCGCAGTCTAATAGCTTCAGCTAGATGATAGCAGATAATTTGCTATGCTTACATTAGCAAATAACTGAGGCAGTCAGGATACGTCAAAATCCAAAGCTGCTGAGCGGAATCAAAAATGGAACTACACAGCTTGAACGAAACTTCCCTATTGGCAAGTGCTTCGGAGAAAAAGATTTCTTTTTCCATTAAAAAAAATCTTCACCAATTATTTATCTTTTACAAAAAAAGTTTTTTCTTTTTAGAAAAAGGAAAAGAAGCCAGGAACCTTCTGCCTTCTTCCCACATCTCCGCTCCCCTAAAAGTCAAAATAATAATAATAAAAAAAAAGTTTGAATTCTGGTAACTCCCCACAAAATTTTATGAAGAATTTTTTTAAATGTACAGTAATATTTTTCATCCACAGAGACATATACAGTAAAGTGCCACTGCACTCACAGCTGCATCTGTGAAACATCCTGCCAGGCTCACCTGAAAGTCTGGAATAAATCTGGTGTGGACATCAGTGAGACTATGCCCAGACCTCTCATTTTCTTAGAGGTGGTCAAGCTCTCAGTGATCAGCACCAAATGTTGTTCAGTAGCACAGATGTTTGTTTTCTTAATTTAAAGCTGTGTATAAATTGCAGGAGATCTAATTTTATGGCAAGTATGAAAAATCAATTATAAATATTTTATGTGAGTAAGGAACAGGATTTCAAGTCATGGATTTTCTTCTTTTATTTTACGTTTTCAGGGCCATTTCCTTTATTCTGCTGGTTTGGGGCTAATTCAGTTTTGTGAGGCATGGCATAAAAGCATAAAAATTGGGATTTATGAAATAATGTGAAGCATTTAACTATTAAGCAGCTGCTGACTGTATGTAGCAACATTAAGTACATAAAGGGAGCCACTTGGTCAACTATTATGGTTAAAAGACTTGCTTATGGCTTGTAATTCACGTATCACATTCACTTCAAATTGGTGCTTTAATTGGCCCCTCAATTCCAGGCAGCTCTTACCTTGTGCCTTGCATTCTAAAGCTTTTTAATGGTTACACAAAGTTATGTCAACGATACCCAGAGATGCTGGAAGAGCTGGAGCAGCCAAATGGTGAATAAAATCCTGGGACTGGGATGCAATGTCCTAGTGCTTTTCTGATAATAAGAATTTATTCTGCATTTTTTCCTTTTAATTCAGTTCTTCCCTGCCAGCTAATCAGAGCCAGCAGGACATGATCTCTCAGACATAAAGGGCATCAGGAATTGCATTTCATGGGTGAAAATTTATTTAGCAGGACTTTCCAGTCCCTGCTACGCCCTCAGGAGTTTTGCTGCTGCACAATGTTGTCCATACATCCTGTTGTAGTCACCTTAAGATAATTCTTGGATTCAGTGGGAGCTGAGCAGATCTCACTATTCATAAGTGGCTAAAAAATGTGTGTGTAGATAGATAGACAAATAGATAGATAGATATGCATCCTCATTTTTAGATGGGTGATTATGTTACTGAACCGGAATCCCAGGTTCATCCTTCTGCTTTCAATCTTTTTGAAAGACAGCATCTTTAGCCCACCTCATTATCCCTCATTTACAGACTTCCAAGCTGAACCATTCCATGATTCTTTCTCTCAGGGAGGTTGCCTGGACAATGTTGGCCTGGGTAAACTTGCTGCAACCTGGAGGGTGCAAGTCATACCAGCCTGCTGATTTTTAAAGGAACTTGGTTACCCTCCATGTGTAAGTGGAGAGGGGAGAGAAGTTCTGTAATTTTATGGAATTACTCTTGATTTGTGTCAGCGGTAACCAAAGGAGCCAGCTCGCTGTCTCACATCGCCTTGCTGTCATGGTTCACAATGCCTTGGATCACATTCCTGGCCCAGGCATCATCCCTGCTGCTGCCTGATAGCGCGGAGCATCTGGGAATCTGCGTGGCCGGGCTGTTGGCAGTGCCACCACCGGTGACACAATGCTGGCACTGCACGCTCCCGGCTCCCGCTGCTCTGCCCCCAGTGTGAGGAACACAATGAGTGGACCCTGCAGGGGCTTGGCTGGGCCGGTGTCATTGTCCCTGGGAATCTGGCCTGCTCCAGGTTTTCTGTGGATGGCTGCAGTTGTGTCTGGAGCGTTTGTGTGTGTGTAGGTGCAGATGCAGCGTTCACAAACAGGAGCATTCAAAAAACAGCCTTTCCCATGTTTGGGAGTCAGATCCCAACTGCAGGGAGTTTTAAATTTCAGAGGGTTTTTAGGATAAAGGTATTGAGTTGGAGATTGGTCTGGGATACCCACTTGGTAATGGCAGGTCTTTTTTGAGTGTCTCTGCAGTGCAGTTTGTGCTGTTTAAAATGTTTTTTCTCTCTCCTTCATTCCCCACATATTGGGAAATACATTTTTTGTCAGTAAAAGGTTCTGGATGTGCAGTTTGGTTTTCGCTCAGAACTTTCTTATGATTCAGCCAAATTTGGAACTGACATAGAATTTTAATAAGCTCCTAAGTGACCTAGAAAAAAAAAATGGTGCTGGGATAGTCAGTGTCTGGGGTGTTAACTGGTGCCATGCACTCACCCTGCATCGGGGGAAACAACCCTCCTGCTTCCTGGGTGCCAGCACTGTATGTGTCTGTGAGATACATTCCCCTGCTCTCTAATATTTAGTATTTAGTGGTCGGTCTGTTTACTGGGTTGACAAGAAAAACATCATTGGTTCTCTGGAAATGTTTGTTCCAGCTGGTAAAGCAACCACGGTGTATTGTTTTACTTTTACTGATTACATTTGGTACACTTTCATGTTGAGCTAAGAAATGCCAATTACTTGCTGCTGTACTGATAATATTTGTGAAAATTCTAATAATATTATGATTGAATCCAATATGCTTCGTAATGTTTCTTTTTCTCTGTGGAAACTTTGGGATTTTTTTTTTCCTGTATTCAAATTCTTTTTCCTCTAAATCTGTAGTCAAAATTGTTTGTCCATATATATCCCTTTATCCAAAACTCTGCAGTGGTTTCTGGTTGATGTTTTAAATAGCAGATGTTCCAGCAGCCCTCTGGAGATGCAGGTACAAACCCACTTACCACCTGTCCATTAATGCAGTTGTGTCTGGAGCAACACAGATCAATTTGGCTGTTGGAAACTCTGAATATATGGCACACTTTGGATGTGGAAGTGCTTAGTGATAAAGCTCTGGATTCCCTTAGGCCACTAAGAGCAATTGGACAACATCACTTACAGTTTGGAGAGCCATGGGGAGCCAGCAAAGAGAGGTGCACCCTTTTTGCTGACCCTTTTTGAGGGCTGGAATGGCTCGGGACCCAGAGTTAACTCAAAACCAGTTAAGGGTAGGGTTAAATATCCTGGTTTTTCTTCAGCTCTGTAGCAGTGGCCTCAGTTTCTGGTCTCCCAGCGCTGTGCCATAACCGCTGGGAACAGTGCTGCAACTCTGGGCGAGTCAATCCCATCGGCTACAGTCAGCATATTGTTTAAGAGTAGCCAGAGAAAGTGTTGGGAGATCATCAAAGCTCATTGTAGAGGAAACAGAGGAGTCTAAATGCAGCGGGGGGAGAGCCACTGAGGGCTGCAAACCAGAGCCAAGGCTTCTCTCCAGAGCCCTGCCTCGAGCCCAGCTGCCCATGTGGAAACTGTCACTTCGCATGAAGGAGCATCAAATCATGTTCATTAGGCTGGAGCATGAGCTCACAGGGCCTCTCCTCCCCCTGAAAAGCTCTTACCACTCCTGTGATTAGGGAGTGTAATTAGAAAGTCTGTGTTCTCTGGAAGGAACTGCTTTGGTCTATGCTCTGGTACGGATTAAATGGAAAACCAAAGCGTCGCTGTGTTTTGACTAATTGCTGTTGAAATTTCAGCAAAATGTCAAAATGTGAAGTGAGGCCACATCAGAAAATTAAAGTACAGTAAGTACATGGCTAGTATATAGAAAAAAAAAGAAAATCCAATGGGTAGATCTAAGGGAAAAGAAATTACTAAACACAGTTGCTTGGGTTCCATAAAATGGAATTCAAGTTCAGTATATTAAAAAACATGTGGAGTGTATTTGAAAACATTTTATACAAAGGCATGAGAGCCAAAAAGGGAAAGATGTGGCTGCAGATAAGCTCTCATGTTCAGAACAGAGCAGAGATTGTGGATCAGGCATGAAAAAGGAAAGCTAAAGGCAGGATCAGTGTATGATGGACTTCAGTAGGTTTCAGAAAACTCCCAGGGTATTTGTTCCCAAACTCACTAAAGGAAGGTGAGTTTTCAGCCTTGGTGAAACTTAATCCAGGATTCCAATGAACAAGATTTATGGGAAAGATGATTATAATTCCCAGGTTCTTTCAGTTCAGAGAATGTTGGAAATTTCAGAGCTGACTGTCAGCAAAAGGTACCTCAGCAACATTTTCTGGTTACATTAGGGAAAGTATCAGCTAAACCTTGAATTTGATTGCCAGCTCGAGTGGAGACACAATACCTTCTCCACTTACTGGTCTGCTTAGGTGGTATAAGCTGGACCAGTGGTACATGCCCTAAAACAAAGCTCAGGTTTTTCTCCATCTCTCTGTAGATCAAGTTTTCTAAAGCTACTCAGGAGTGTAAAAATGCAGGCACAGAACTGGTGTTTCCAAAGTAGACATCCTGCCTTGGTACCTGGCGGGTACCAAACTATGTCCTGGGCAGTTTTCCTGTACCTCATTAAGGACTAATGAAACTCAGCTCTACATAAAACTAACAGTTTTGTGTGCAACATTATCCCCTGGATGACTGCCTGCTGGAGACAGGGCAGGGTGTTCCAATGCTTTCTGCTGCAGGCTGGTCTCCAGGGATCCCTTCTGTTAGTCCTTTGTTCACACTCCTCTTCTCCAATATCTGCCATGACGGCTGGTATTTTTTATTCCTTTGCTTTACACCTGTTTTGTGTTAACAACCAGCAAAAGCTGGAGCATGACGGGGAGAATTTGTCATGTTCTTGTGGCTGTGCCACGGCCGAGGCAGGATGCTGATCAATCATGTGCGGGTGGCTGGCTCCTCAGACACCACAGCCCCTGCACACGTGTCTTGCTGCTGAAAGCAACTTAAAATCGTCATTGATTTTCAGGTGGATTAAGGAAGGTAATAGCGTTTCTTGCTGAAAGCCACAAAGTGACCTCTTAGCAAAGGTGGGCAAGTGGTTTCAGGGGGCTGCTCTCAGTGTCTCTGTTCCTTTTGTTTTTATAACTTGAGGAAGGGAAAAGTATTTCAGGTATCTGCTCTCAACGTTTCTGTTCCTTTTGTTCCTGTAACTTGAGGAAGGGAGAAGTATTCCAGGTACCACCCAGGACCTTCACTCAGTTTAGGTCAGGAAGTGGCACCAGAGTAAAACCAGTTTGCACTGGTCACAGTTGTGTCTGTGGGAAGAGATTCCCAGGCAACCAGAAATAGTTCCTGATGTTTAATTGTTTTGTCCTTGAAAAAAAGTATGTCTGTTTAAGGACTTCATTTAGCACTCCTTTTCAGATAAGAACTGACCCTGCTCATGTTGAAATTGAAATTTACATAATTTTAATAATTAATAATGTTTCAAATATAATTGTATTTGTGTTTCTCACAAATGAACTGTTGTCTGTAGGTGACTGAGAAGCAGATCAGGTAATTGTAGAATCACAAAATGTTTGGGTTGAAGGGACCTCAAAGCCCACCCAGTGCCACCCCCTGCCATGGGCAGGGACATCTCCCACCAGCCCAGGGTGCTCCAAGCCCCGTCCAACCTGGCCTTGGACACTCCCAGGGCTGGGGCAGCCACAGCTTCTCTGGGCACCCTGTGCCAGGGCCTGCCCACCCTCCCAGGGAACAATTTCTTCCTTGTATCTGATCTAAACCTGACTCCTTCAGTTTAAAGCCTCTATCCCTTGTGCTATTATTCCATGCTGTGTCAAAAGTCCCTTGTGAAAAGAAGTGGCAGAGAAGGACTCAGAGCCATTTTAGTTGTGTGGCTTTTTTTTTTTTTTTTTTTTAAAGCCAGCACAATTTCCATCTGATGTGAATTACATTGTGCACTTTATATGTTTTTGTTCTAAACCAGCAGCACTAAAAAAGTTTGATTCTAGCAGATTCTTATCTTATTTTTTCCATGTGCATTATTGTCTCCCATTTTCTGAAGGAAACCTGGAAGGATTTAAAGAAAATCGTTTAAGAGGGAATAAATAATAATCATGAGATGCCTTCTGTCCTGTAGGGGAGTCGGAGAATGCCAAGATTCCAGACTAATTCTTAAAAACAACTGATCAGAATCACAGTCTGCCTTGCAAATGATTACTCCTGCAGCAACTGAAAATGGGAATACTGTGTGGGGGCAGCAGGAACAGAAAACTGCTGTAGCACAAGACAGAATGGGTGTTGGGTTTTTTGCTTCAGAAGCTGGGGGTGTGTTGAGGTGGATTTGAGTTACAGCTGAGCCTTTTGTCCCACTGTTTAAGTTACATCAGTGGATCTTACCAAGTTTCAGTGTTTACACATCTAAATGAACACTTGTACTTTGAAATCTGGGTAGGCAAGGCTTTGCAAGACTTCTTGAACCTCTTTGTTGTTGTGTGTGTTCAAGCACTGCATATTCTTCCTGGTAACAAAGCAAATAGGGTGCTTAACTAAACATAAACCTGTTAAGAGTACAATATTCCAACATTTGATTCTGGGTTGGGAACAAACTTTAAATGCTAACATTTGTCACAGAATAGAAAGTTCTGAGCTGTCATGATGCCTTAGAAGAGCCAACAACCCCCATGCTATGGACCACTGTGCCTGTGGGCCGGGCTCCTGGGATGCACTGGGGTTTCCATGAGATGCTTCCCATAGGGAGATGCACCGTTGGGTTTGTTTGGCATGGGGGATGTGCCCTGGGAGCAGGAAGGGGGTGATGAGGTCCAGCTGGGCACAGGGTAACTGATGCCAGGGTGCTGGAGCTCCTGCAGCAAATGATGAGGAACCCCACAGCTGTAGGTGATGATGAGAAATCCCGTGGCTGCAGGGCATGATGAGGAGCCCCACAGCTGTAGGTGATGATGAGGAACCCCATGCAGGGGATGATAAGGAGCCGGCCAGGCGGCTCTCTGGGTTTCTCTGGGCTGACCTGCTCAGAGGTTTCTGTGTTCTGTTGGAGAGCACTCTAAAAGTTTAGTACTTATTTCTACCTCTAATATATCAGGATTATTTTGTTTCCTGGATGCTGGTCTCATTGTTGTCCTCCTGGCTGGGTGAGTACAAGGCTTGTGTGTGCTGGGTGAGCCTTGGGGTGGTGTGTACGTGGGGGTGTAAGCATGAGCAGTGGCTTTGTTGTAAGAGAAAAAAGTTCTCAGAGGCCTTCAAGTACTAATTCTTCTGTAAACCCAGCTTTGATTCTAGTGGCACAGAATATATTCTTGGAGATCTGGGAGTGAGAGAGAAGATTAATAATCAGTGTTTAAATGCCTATCTCCATGGGTAGCATGAAAATGTTCTTTCTGTATAGAGTAACTGAATAATTCCAGGATTTGATGTCTGAAGGCCTCTCAGCTCTGGGAATAATAGTAATAGGAGTTTTTAAAGGGGAAAATACTTAACTTTAGAGTTGAGAATCTCTTATTGGTACAGGCCTGAAATCTGATGTTCTTGGTCTTAAACTAATGCATTTTTTTGTGGAAATACCTTTTCTGTGCACTAGAAACTACCATTTTTCTCTGGGGAGAGTAGGAATAACTTCTATGCTGAACTGGAGTATTTGAGCACTAAACATAATCAGAAAACATTTAACATCTAATTTCTCTAAAAATATAATGATTATAGCAGTACTTCATCTCACACAAGTGGATGGTGATGTAAGTGGAAAGGACTAGTCCAGAAGAAGGGGGAATTTATTTAAGATAGTTTTAGGCTTAGCAACGCTAAATGTGGCTCTCCTGTCCCACTGCAGTGCTTGGGGTGCTCACAGCTGAGCTGTACAGGCAGAAGGGTCTTATATTTGCCCTGGAAATCCCTCCTGCCACAGATGTGGGCACTGGTGACTGGAGAGCAAAGAGAGGAGCTGTCACTTGCTGTGTTTTTTCTGGAAAATCAAATTGTGTGACTACAGACCATGCGTATATTGAACTGGAGGCTCTTCTGTAGAAAAGTATGGGAGAATGATGGAAGTGGGGACCTCAGTTATTTCCAAAGCTTTAAGAGCACACAGGTTATCATTATTATTTGGCAGTCTGAGCTGATTATCTTAGAGAAGATGTTACTGGGCTGATGCAAGTTCTTTATCCAGCACACACTCATGGCTTGCTTGGAACGACATGCAGAGCTCTTAACAACACTGTGAATGATTTGTTTGGAAAAATCTGAAGAGCCCCATCTGAAAGTCTAGAGGAGGAAAACTTATACTTTCGTTTGCTGGTGTTTCTTGGATTTGGTTGTTGAAAAGAGCAATAAGCAGTGCAAAAACTGCTTATGCTTCTCTGTTCTCAGATGAGAAGGAAGAGTTGTGGCATGCAAAGATTAGACCGTGCAAGTGGCTTGAAATTGGAACGATGCTTTTCCAGGTTTGAAGAAGCATTTGGCTTCATTTAGTAATTTTTATGTGCCTTATCATGGCAACACAAGCTATTCTGTTACTTAAAGCTTGAGTGTGGAACTGGGATCCTGGTGCTGCTGCAGAAACAAAGGGTGTTACATGCAGAAAATCACCCTGCTGTGATTTTTGGTGGCCAACATCAGTGTGAAGGTGGGAGATAAACAAGAAGAAATAAGGTATCACAAAACCTTTTCGAATTGAAGTGGCACGAGACCTGTGCCTGTTGGCTGTGCTCTGTGTGCAGCTCAGGAGGAGACACTCATGCCTGTTTTCAGCCTGGTCTGTGAGACTGACAGTGTCAAAATGACCAGAGCTCAGGTGTTGCACAGGCAGCAGAGGAAGAGAGCAGGGCTGGAGGAAGGCTTGCAGAGGGCGGTGCCTGGTGTGGATGGCATCCAGATGAGAGCAGCTGGGCATGGGTGGCATGTTGTGGGAGTCAGGCTCTGGAGCAGCGTGAGGTCTGGGAGAGGATTTCTGGCTTGTGTTTCTAGCTTGCTGTGATGGGCTGTTAGGGGTGCAGGGACAACTCTTACTCTGGCTCAAGCAGTGCTGATCTTTAGAGCTTCTCAGCATTGTTGCTGTTATTCTGTTCTTTCCTCCCTGTGGCTCTGTCACAGAGAACTTTTGTCATCCAGCTCTTCAGTGTGGGAACCGTGTTCCTGTCAGAGCAGTGGGGAGGGAGGTGCTGCCACAGTGGGATTCTGCTGTTTGGCTCAGCTCTCTCAAAAGCACAGTGTGCAATGTGGGGAGAAGTTATAGCAAGCTTGGTAAAGGTGGCGAGGAGCTTTGCCCTTCTGCTCTGAGCACTTGAGCTAGGCTGGCTCCCTGGTAGCTCCTGGGTAAAGCATGATTTTTTTTTTTCCTCCAGACTTCCTGCACCTGAAGACTCCAGAGTTGTCCCACTCTTTTCTAGGTTTGCCCCTTTTCCTTGCACTTCAGTGTTCTGCTTGTCCCCAGTTTCTGTGCTGCTCTCCTCTTGCTTTGCTCTCTTTTTAGCACCAGAATCCTCCCAGTGTGGAGGAGTTAAGTGCAGTGTCGTGCAGCTGCCAGGCAGTTTGGGTTCTTGTGTCCTTGTTAAAGTGGAGACATTGGCTTGTAAATATTCCACTCCGAGGTATGATTATGCCTCAGACCAGTGGCTACAGACATCTTCCTGCAGTATATTTTGGCAGGGCTGAGTTGATTAATGAAGCTTGAAGTATGAGAAGGAAAACTCTGGGAAACTCCTATGCTGCACTTAAAATGTCTCCTGTAAATTAATATTTCTGAAACATGTTGTCTGCTTTAAACTTAGACCCAGGGGAGCAAACCTGCTGATATGTATGAGTAGTCTGATTTCCTTCCCAATCTCAGCAAGAGGCTGTGCCAGTGAAGGGCAGCAAGAAGCTTTGAGCAGAGAAAATGGAAGTTTAATGTTTCTAGGTGTTGAATGAAAGAATTGGGCCGTTGTGGAGATGACTGAAGGATGGAATATCAGCATCTCAAAAGCCCTTCAGTGTTGTCTAATGCTGTCCCTCTAAAAGTGCTCTGTTGATGTAATGAGTGCTTGAGGTAATGACTATTAATGTATTTCAGGGAAACAAGACCACCCTCATTAGCTCTAGTTTTGTTTTCAAGAAAAGAGTTGCGATTACACAAACATTGTTGCGTGTCAATGTGGCCAAGATATCTCAGGCTTGCTACAAGGCCATTCATTTTAGTAGTTAGGCCTCAGTTTCTTTCCCATTTTGAGGCAGTTTTATGGCTGAATCAAGTGTAAGTGCATTTTTTCCTATTGCAATCAATGTCCTGGCAGCTTCAGTGCGAAGTTCATGCGTGACTGGGATTGGTGGTGCTGCCTCTGTACTGTCCGTTGGCCATCCCAGTTAGTTGCACTGCCAGATGTGTCCCTGCAGCTGGACATTGTGGAGAACTGATCTGAAAAAGAGCTGGTTTTTTTGTTTGTTTTTTTTTTTGTTTCACTTTCCCCCCCTGGATGGATCGCTTTGGACATCCTGTTTATCATGAGCCTGGAAGGACTCACATGTGAGAAATCTCACCAGGAGCTGTGTAATGTATTTGTGGGGAAACCTGTGGAGTGTCACTGTCTCAAGAAGTGCACAGAGCGTATTCTCTGATAATTCTCTTGAGCAAACCTGTGTACCTTGTCACAAAATTTTGCAAATGGACGTGGATATTCCAGAGGTTGTACAGTGCCCTGAAAAAGCTGCTGTTTCATTGTCAGTGAAAATCCTTCACAGTTGAGCTGTAGCTTTTCAAGATGGTTAGGGAAAAGTCCTCCTTTCTGTTTTGTTCTGTATTTATATATGTATACACAGGTTAAAGACAAAAAATGGGGGTCAGCAAAGTGTTGTGTCAATGTGTATGAATTTAAGGGCAAGTGTGAAGGACTCTGTAATGCTGATGTTGAAAAACAGCCCCCTGCGTGTTGGGCTGCATTCTTTTTAAGTGACCAGTGCCTGTAGAAGAACATGATGTAAGTTCTGACTTTTTGTAATGTCTATAACTAATTTGAAAAGGTGTTTCAAGCTGAACACACAAAATTTAAGCCCTCTGAAATATTAAGTTTCAACTTTCTTCCCCATTGGGGGAGGAGTGCCCACACCTGCATTGTGTGGCAACCTGGTGGTGGGGGGTAAAATAGCTTGTTAAGGAGTTAGAAGATTAGTCACTGCAAAAACCTGGCAGTGAGATGGTGTCTAGGTAAAATTACTAGCTGAACTTTAATTCCCAAGGTGGGCACTGCTTTGTTGTTTGAAGATGTTTGTTGCTATTGTGATCAATAGGAGTCATGCTTTCCTGAGTCTTCATATTGTGCTGCTCTGAGCACAGTGCTGTGTGTGTATTCATTGTCAGTCTCCTTTAACTCATTTGCTGTTCTCCAACATTACTCTTTTCTTGTCAATGTTTTCTAAATCTAATCCAGCACAGCCTGAGGAAAATAAAGCAATTGTTTAAATTGATGGTTTTGAACAAAATAAATCATAAATCAGTATATGATCTTTGAAACCTCTCTTCATCTAGAAAGTGTTTTCCTTTTTTTTCTTCTCTCTCTCGCCCCCCCCCACCCCCCACTTCTTGGGATGTGATGTGGAGCCTGGATTAGGAATGTGCAGGAAGCCCGTGCCACCTGCAGGTGCTGGGGAGAGGCTGCAGTGCCCACCCAGTGCTGCCCAACCTGCTCAGCTGCCTCCCCACGGGCCTGCAGGTGAGCAAAAGAAACCTGCTCCGTTTTCTTTCCTCCTTAACAGGCAGAAAACACGAAATACAACAGAGATGGTTGTTCCAGAATCCCCATGTTAATCAGTCTTGACTAAATATAAGTGAAACCGGCTCAGATGAGGCAGGAGCAGTGGGGGGATTGTTTTCTTTTTCGTTGTCATCGCAGAAAGCAGCTGGTGCAGCTCTAGGTCTGAGGACCCCATGGGCCAGAACCCTTATGCTTTGGTGTACTGGCTTCTGTATTAATTGATATTCCTCCGTTAATGAGAGCCTGATATCTTACAGTCCATCTGGGTGGTAGAAAGATGGAGCTGTGTTTCTTCTAAGGGTGAACTGCTACACAGTCAGGTTTCTGAGTGCTCATGGTCAAACTTCAGCTATTTGGGACTATGCTCAGGCTGAAGCCTGAGCGTGCCAGGCTGCAGCACCACCACAGAGGCACTGCTGGAAGCCGAGCTGCTGTTCAGGCTCAGAGCTGCCTACAAACAACCCTTGAACACAGAGAGAGAGCACGGGTGGGAAATGACTTAAGGAGAACAAAACTAAGTAATGGGAGACAGCATGTGTTGCTAATTACCTGCCATTGTGATTTTTCATCCATGAGCTGTGTGGTCAAATTCAGCAGCAAACCAGGAGTAGGTTCTGGCTTGTGGACATGTTAAATACTGGGATTGACATTGTGTCACTCCTGCTCTGGGTCTTCCATTCAGGATTGTGCTGGGGCTGGGTACTTCATGATAAGTCCTAAATGCATAAAGATGATCTGCAGTAGCTCCCCAGACTCAATTCCCACTTGTAATTGGCAGATGAAAGAAGACTCGGAACAATTATCTGATATTAATTATGTCAAAGACTTTTTGGTTTTTCCGCATCTTTAAAGTCTTGTTTCTTGATGTGACCAGGGAGTTTGGTGCGGGGAAAGGGAGAGGGAGACTGTAACTCTTAACAGTTCTGTCAGAAGCTGACTTGTGCCCCTGGCGTGGTAGAACGTCTTCAGCAGCTTTAGCTCTTGAAGCCTCATGATCTCCAAATATCCAGTTGGTGTATCAGGTCAGCAGCACCTGGGTCTGGAGCTTGATGCTGGACTTTGTGGAGGAGAAAGCACAGGGTTCAGAGCTGAGCATGTTGTGTCCTGCTTGGCATTCTCAGGATCCAGTGGAGTCCTCCCGCTTATGCCACTCAGAAAATTTAAATATTCATTCAAGTATTTGTGCATAGTGACCTGAAAACTGTGAGCAGGTACTGAAAATTCAGCCCCTGAAACAAAGGAGTTGTGCCATACCCACCTCAATGGAAGAGGAGTTTCCACAGCCAAGACTTTTATTGTGTAGTTAATCCTGTGGAGGGGAAGAAGGGAGATGTGGTTTTGGTGAACGCCTCTAGTATACCCAAAGCTTTGAGTTTTAATTTTGCAGAAATCCATGAAGTTGTAGCTACTCTGGCAGGTGAGACTGGACAATAATGGCAGCCTTATTTTTGGCAGAGTGCTTCTGTGAGGAGGGATTCTAACAGAGCTGTGCCCTGATAATGCAACTCCTCTCAGCCATGCTCTCTGCAGTTACTGAGTTCTGTGCACTGGGAGGCAGTGGAGAGTTCCACTAATTCCAGAGAAATCCTGGATCAGGTAACTCTCTTCTGGTAGTATGTTATACACAGGTTATCTTCTGAGCCAGTGTGGAGCAGTCTTGTGCTCTGACAGGCCGGATTTTGGTGGATTTCTTATTTGGTTGGTTTTTTGTTTTGTTGTTGCTATTGTTGTTTGGTTTTGTTGTTTTTTTTTTTTTCCGTTTGCTCTCTGGTGTCTAGTCTTGTGGCAGCTGTGCTATGGGATGGCAAGGGGAAATGACAATTAACAGTCCTTGCCCTAAGGAACTGACCTGCAATCTGTGAGAGCAGAGGGTGTAAAGCCCACTGGAGGGTATCAGGATTTAATGTAAAACTGGAGTAAGCCTGCAACCAAAAATAGACTTAAGTAGGACTTCAACCATGGGTGGAAGTTACAAGACTGAGTTTGCTTGGATTTTTAACCCTATGGTTCCATGTATAGCTGATATAAGGACTGAGTTGGTGTGCCACCTTCCCAGCACACAGGGCGTTGAGTTTAGTTGCTTTCATTTCTCGATGCCTTTTGTCACAAATGCTGTCAGCATGTATTGTGTTCCCCACCTCCACTTGTCCTCCAGGTTTACATAAACTCTGTTTTCTTAGTAATCCAGGCAAGGAAAGTGGAAGTAGTCAAATATAAGCACATACCTCCCTTGCATTGTTTGGTTGAGCATCTCAGTGTCTGTGGGACTGGGGAGAGAAACTGTCCAGTGAGAGTAGCATGAATAATGGCCCTCACCTCCTTTTAAAACAGGGTAATAATATGCAATATTTATTGCATTTGCTTGAATGTTCAAAAATTTTAACTGAAATTTATACCCGGCCAGGCCCCTGGAGGGCACCAACAACCAACATTACGGATTTTTCACTCCCCTTTCAGCTATTACCTACTGACACACAGCACTATGAGGATGGCAAATATATCGCCATGTATAGATTAAAGTGAACTGGCTTTGCCTTGCATAATTTGAAAATTCAAAAGACCAATTTCCTAGTGTAATTGAAAACTGCTACATTTCAGGCTGATTCATTGAATCAGTATTTCCAGTTAGAATTCAAATTAATCTTTCTACCTTTAAACAAGATAATGAGGGTGTAGTTATATTTACTCGGCCTTTTAACAATCAGGTTCAGTGTAGCTGCATATGATTAACTACATATACACAATTGCAGAGGGTTAGCACGGGCATGACTCCAGTCATAAGGGAAATTCATCTCTTAAGGCTGAAAATGTGAGCTGACAGTTCAGTACTCAGCCTAATGCCCCACTCCCCCTGGAAGGGAAAAGTAAAAAGGAAGGTGAAATGACCAGCCTGACATAAGAGCTGTGTCAGCTTCCGTATGTTTTCCCTCTGGATTATTTGTATTATTTAGCCTGGAGTCCTCTTGCTTTAAAGTTGTGTTAATGCAACTTTACTGAATTGCTTCCAACACCTGTCAAAAAGAGGTGTGACATGCAAGGGTGCTTGTGGAGCACATCTGTGCATCTGGGTGCTCTGTGGGTCAGTCAGCTGGAAACACAAGTTTGAGGTTCGTGCATGGAAACCTTTGTCTGGAGCATTCCCTGTGCTGCATCTCAGGTGTTTGTGGTGGGTAAATGGGGTGGTAAAAATCCCCAGTTCTGTGGAATAACAGTAGATGGGTTTAAGAGGTCACCTCTGTAAAAAGAAGCCTAAAGGATAATTTGACCAGTATTGTGCTAAGTTTTGGCACCTGAGACTTTGTGGACTCACTTGGTCTTTGGAGTGGCTTTGACTCTCTTTCCTAAGCTCTGTAAGAAGGCAAGCTCCTGAAGCTGGATGCACAAAAATGATTAAGTTTTGGTAACAAAATGCTTTTCAGTCTCTCTGGTACAAGACCCAGAGGCTGAAAGTTTAAAAAAAAAAAAGTCAAATCTGCAAAGAACAAAGCAAGGGGGCAGCTGGTCACAGGCTTTGGTGGTTTCTGCATGACTTGCAGAGTCCAAATGGAGATCAGTTTACCTTTCTGAAAGCTCAGCTCTAATTCCAAGATTAATTCTGGGAAGCCCAATCTGCCCTGTGATGTACAGGAGGTCAATATGAAGAATGTGGGTTGGTTTTTTCATGTGTTAGCAATGAAGGGGCAGTTGCACAAGGTCACACCAGCCAGGTTTGAGGGCAGAGACTGTTCTGCTGTGCTGCCTTTCTGCAGGGAAGTGCTGAACACATCCAGGTCCCTGTGGCTGTTTTCCCAGCACCTTATGGGGGACTAGGTTTTCTGGTGCTGAGGACTTTCCTGGCTGTTTGCACAATGCTTGGGAGTTGTGGTGTGTAGATGGACACCCTGGTTTTCCTATGGGCTGCTGCAGGGAAGTGATGGTTCTGTTGGCAACAGCCTTTGCAGATGGTGAGAGGTTCCAGAGGATTTTTGATTCCTATTTCTGGGAATGGCAGGAAGTAAAACAAATTGTCAGTAGGAATAGTTGATGCTCCACCCTGCAGCGGGCTGTGGTCTCTGGCAGTGTCTGTCACCTCTGTGAGCTGATGCTTTTCTATTGGGGCTGAGCTGTTTGCTTGCGCTTGCAGCGGCTCAGACCTTGCATGTGGGCAGCAACTGCTTGAGCTGTTCTCATTTGATGTGTGTCTGAGTGTGAGGGCATGTGCAGAGGGTGCCCTTCAAAGTCAGTGTTAATAACCAGCTGTTAGAACATCCTGAGCAACAGCTGTGCAGGGGTACCCGGGGTGGGTTGTAGGTGTGTGCTCAGATTGCACTGTTACATCTCCTGAGCTGAATCTGCCTCCCAGGTGGCTCCTGCAATTCTTACATGCTTCTGCTTTGTGCTCTATCAAGCAGTCTATGGCTCATGCTTCATTAGCTGAAACTTGCATTCTCATTTATACTTGTGCAAAAAGGGAGTATTCAATTTTACCTGTGTTTAAATATAAACATCAATGTAATATAGCACCCTGAAGGAGGGTGAAGAACTCTTTGCTGGCTGCTGTGCGAATTGTCCTCCCTGTCATTCATTTACAGGTCTGGGCTGGTTTGCCTCTGCTGCACTGTCTGCAGGCACAGGAGTGCGGGTTGTGTAATTTGTGCTGGGGGCTGCCTTTGACTCCAGGAACAAGAAAACACCTTTAAATGCTCCCCACCTTTACTGAGTGGAGTTCCCCTGGTTCCCAGCTCTGCAGTGCCTGTGTGCACTTGGCCAGCAGGACCAGAGGTAAGTGTGAGTGAACTTCTAATGAAGTAATTAAATTCATGTAAGTTGTTATTTGTCTGTCCAACATCTCAAATTGGGCCATGGACTTGATATTTCCAGTAGTATCATTACTCTGCTGTTGAACAAGCATGGTGATGTCAGGTGGGACTTGCTAGTACTTTTGGCAATCTTTGTGGGCCATGAGTCTTTCAAGAGAAATGTGGTTTGCGTGGGAGAAGACAGGGATGGAGTTTGCTTGGGTGATCCCCCAAGCAGTCCTTGTGCTATTTTTAACCTGTAGGGACTAAGCAGACAGTCACCTATCCCTGATGTTTCCCCTGATTGCTCTACTATGCCTGGCATAAACTGCAAAGGGAAGAGATTGTGTCCTAATACACTGTTTTTGGAAGTCTGGCTGTTGAGCTTGCTGTGTGAAATCTCCTCTTGAGTTACTAAGGGGCTTTATTCTGGATGGCATCCTGCATATGCTTTTCAGTCACAGACTGGAATAATTCCAGGGAAGCTGCTCTGTTCTGTTGCCTAATTAATAATACATGTCTTTAAAGAATAAATAAAAAAAGTCAATGCATATTTAACTGATAAGCTAGAGTAGCTTCAAAAGCACCGTTTTGGTCCATGAGCTGCATAATACAATGCTGTGTTACTCTGAAACCCCTGACTAGAACAGAACTTGGGATCTGTGAGTTTGCATTATGCTTCTAAAGTAGTTGGATGGTTTAATGTGTTGACTTTTGTGACTTTCCCCCCCCCCCCCTTCTCTTTGAGGGAAAGGATGAAAAATACAGTTTAGTGAGCTAAGTGAACTAGTGGAGGTACAAACCTCTGTTGTTGCTTTCTGAAAAGGGATTTGTGGCTGAGATGAAACCTGCAGCAGCAAGGTGAAGTCGTAAAGCCACTGCCCAGCATCACCTCATCCTCAACCAGCTGTTAGTCAACAAGTTGCTCTGGAAAGCAGCTTATGTGGCTGTTTTGTTATGTTGAGGAATGGAGGGCAAAATGTGGTGTAAAACTAGGATTTGGGAGAGGATTTTTACCTACTGCTGTCACTGTTACTGCCCAATGCTCCTCATCGTGCAGTTTCTCATAATGAGGTGGGAACTGAGATTTTTAGCATGAACTTTTGCCACTGTCACTTCTGCTGATTCCTGTAAAAGCTGCTGGTGCCTGGTTTTGTAATGCCTTTACTGGAGGAGGAGAAAAACTCATTATTGCAAGGAGCAAATAATTGTGAAAACCAAATTGGTTTTGATTCTTTCATGGCAGTTATTCCTCACCAACGCAGACTGTTGACATTGGAGAGTAAATGAGGAGGGCATGGAGTCCTGGTGGGAGCATCCCCAACAGGCAAAGTTTCCTTGGTTTTGTGTGTGTAGAAACCTATAGGTTTGTTTTCCTCTGGAGAAGTGCTTTCAAATTCAGTTTCCTTGGTTTCTAGAGGAGTCTTTTGCAGAGGTGATGGGTGAAGAAGCAGACCCTTTCCACCTCTGCTGTGCTGCAGTGCCTTGCTGCTGCTCTTGCTCCCTGGGCCTGACTCTGTGTGCACCTCCCAGCCTCCTTCCCAGAGCTATGACCCCGAACTCCCAGGGCACAGGGGGTTTCCCACTCTCTCTGTCTTTCACGTGGCTCAAGGAATAGCAGCCAAGACAAAAAAGTCAAACAGCTTTCTTTGGTGATGCTCCAGGGGTACTTCAGCAGGTGGCTGTAACGGGGTGAGCAACACCAGGCTAAGTGGCACTTGGGATTCGAGGCTGGAGCTACAATGAGATCAAACGACACAACTTGCAACACAAACAAGGACTGCTTTGATGAAAGCTGAGGCTTTAATTCAATTTGCATGGGATCTAGATGAATGGCCTGTGTGATTGAAACGGATGGTGTTGTAAATAGGTTCAGAGAGTAACAGAGCGATGCCAAGTGAGAGGAGCTCAGTTCATGGGCTCAGAGGCAGGACCTCATCCTGACCTGTAGCAGGAGAGTGCAGGGCATGATGCAGCTTTTCATCTCCTGCTCGTCAATCATGAACTTGTAAAGCCTGTAGAGAGCTGAGCTCTGTTACATTTTGCTTGAGGGCAGAGGTAGTGGAGGGGAGAGTGTGTGGCTTGTGACATACAGGAACCTCATGTGGTGCTGTCCGCACCTCTGGAGCAGGAGCACTGCTCCCACCTGGCTGTACCTGAGGTGCTCTCATGGACAGTTGTGCTGTAAGTCAATTTTAGCCCCAATTAACAAACAAAACTCAGTCATCTTGAGGATGTCCAAAACAGAATATATTAAGAGTCACAGAGGCCACTGATTTAGGAAGCTTAAAACCTCATTTCTTCCCAGTGTCTGAAAGGTTTATTAAGAGAGTTCAGGTTGGAGATGTTCAGAAGCTCAGGTGGTCAGTTGTACACAGGATAAGAATCATTAGGAGAATAGGTTCTTTAAAGTCATCGCTAGCATTTTTTTAAAGCATTTTTCTTTGGCAAATGACTCATACAAGTGGAGATAATCTTTTAAATAAAGATATTATATTGTCTTATAGCTATGAAATTGATCTCACAAAGGCCAAAGATTCCATTTATCAGTGATCTGGTTCCTGGGAACCATATGGCGGCATTAAAGGTGAGAATTAACTTACTTAGCTAGTAAGTTAATTGATCCTTATGGGTCCCTTCCAACTTGAGATATTCTATATTAAGCAAGAATGATTTGGGACCCTTGCCAGTGAAGTCTAGGAGGACATCTTGCATTTTAATTCTCAAAAATGGTGTTTAAACTCTTTATTTGTTTCCCTGATATCTCCCATGTTGGGTATCAAGCTATGTTAGTTAAACCTTTATCACTTCTGCAAAAATTAAGTCTTTCAAAGGGACAACTTTAAAGATTTAAAGGTCTCTGCCTTTCAAGGGTGCCTTTAACAGATGTATCTTTACCGAAATGCTCCTTAGCACAATTGCGGTGCAGTTAATCTACCACCCTTTGGAGCTGAGTTCCAAACCGGATAATGGAAATTACCCCAACTTCTGTGTGTGTTCCCAGCTGCTTAAAGATAGTGATTGCAACAGCAGGGGAAAAAATAGCTCTGTGGTCCCTGCAAATGAGATTTATTTTGTACTGCTCATGTGTTCCTGGAGAATCTTGGAAACAGCATTTTCAGTTATCAAATCCAGATCCTGGTTTTGTGAGCAACTGTGTAACAGAATCACAGTAAAATAACCTGGAAGGATGTTAGAGAGGTCATGTAAGTCATCCATCAGCCCCAAGGCAGGATCAACTATTTATTAATCCTGACAGATATTTATTCAATGTGTTCTGAAAGATCTCCAATGGTAGAGAGATGCTCAGCTAATCTATTCTGTCTCCTCATCCCTGCTGTTAAAGGTTTTCTTGACATTTACCCTGAATGTTTTTTTTCTTGTAATTAGTCAAGAAAACTGAGTGACTTGTCTTGTTTGTTCCAGGTATGGAAAAAAAGATTATATTCTGCTCTGTGTATATGAAGGCTCTTCAGGGTACACAGCATAATGTTTTTAATCTTCCTTCATGACATGTCATTGCAGATCTCCAATCTTGTTGCTCTCCCCAGTCAGGCTGTGTCCCTTTAGATCCAGAATATCTTTATGAAGTCTCTACAGTAGCATCCACCACCTTCTTTTGACTCAGTATCAGTTTGAAATATGCTTGCTATTGAGATTAAAAGTAAACAAGTGCTATTATTTAAATATTATTTCCTCTAACTAGAGCAGTCTTCCATAGTAACAGTAGTCCTGGTAAAATTAAACCTAATGCTAAAAATCAGCTTGGAAATAAACGTGCATTTTGAAGTGAAATTGGATTTCTAAAGCAGGCTTCAGCAATATCCAAGCTCAGTATTTTTGCCCAGTGATTTGGTCCCAAACAGCTTCAATCTTTCACCTCTTTAAGCTGCTGGTTCCTATCCCCTTTAACTGTTTGCTCTTCTGTGAACACCCATGATTGCTATTTGTGTGCATGTGTTTCTTTTCCTTACACCAAGTTCTAGATCCCTCTTGCTGTGGAAGATATTTTCATCTGCACACACTCTGATGTGACAACTTATTTAATAACAAATGGCACTTGTTGCTGATTTTGTCACATGAAACTTCTGCAGAGCCTTTTTTCCTCCTGCAATTAAACCCTGCATCTTAGTTGCTGCCTTTCGTTTCCTTTGAACTCATCAGGGGAGGAATATAATCAGATATTTGAAATTACAATCTCGGGTAAGAGGCAATATTAAGGTGATGAGTGCCTCACATCTTTGTTTAGCATTTCAGAGCGGGTAAGTAGACAGGCCAAGTAATCTGCACTCATTTCTGAGCAACAATTTAGGATTCTGAGGAATTGGATATTGCCCTAAGCAGTTTTGAGGAAATAAGTCTCCGTTGATCAAGGTGGGAGAATAAAGCTGTAACAGCAGAAGCTGAAGAGATTTAATAGTCACTCCCAGCTGAGTTGTGCATCTATTCTTCATCCTGCTGGAAAATTAGGGGTGTGCAGAGAGAGAGATGGTAAGGATAAAATGCAGGTAAAAATCTGGGATTAAAGGAGTCTGTTTGATCCCTTTAAACCAGTCCAGAAGGCTCCACAGAACCTCTGGCTCTTGCCTAGTAAAGCCTCACCACCTGCCCATGTGGGCACAGTAAGGAACTGCAGACCTTTAGCATGGAAATGGAAAAAATTGTGATGTGCCAGAGGGAAAGCAAGAAATGGGAAACTTTTGCTGATGTCTTGAATGTCTTGAACTACTGAATTAGCAGCAAATTTGCTGGCTAAAACAAAAAAAAGGCCAGCTGGTGTTAAGAAATGAGTTGCTTTCCCAACTTCAAAGTTTCCACCAGTCTGTCCAGGGAGGGTAATTCCTTCGATGAACAGTCCATTTAACTCCTGAGTGCATGAGCCAAGTGAGGTCCTGGTAGAGGTTTCTCTTTTTTTATGGCTTGCAAAAACAGTTTGGACTTAAGGCGAGACAATACCTTTCTGAAAGCTTTTTATGGAAATTGCTTCTGGAAGAGGGTCAGAGACAAACCTTTCTGCTCTGTGGTTGCAGGAAGGGACCCGTCTGAGTTACAGCTGAAGGAAATTTGCTTTATTTTTTGAAGCCGTAGTGATTTCCTTAGAAACTCTGTTCTTTGGGATGAGTGCCAGAGGCTCCTGGAAGAGGGTTTTACTCCTGAGCACAGCTTGGATCTTGCTTGGCATAGCCCTTCTGCTGTGGGCCTGCTGGGAAGGGGGAAGCATGGGGTTTAATGTGTGTGTCACTTTGGGTGCCCCAGAGCAGGCAATGGAGGGACAAGTCTCTGGGAGAGGTTGGCCTCAGTCTTGTGT
>JAWWEU010000023.1:3253293-3276264 GCA_035583155.1 Acropternis orthonyx | reverse complement strand
GTGTGTGTCACTTTGGGTGCCCCAGAGCAGGCAATGGAGGGACAAGTCTCTGGGAGAGGTTGGCCTCAGTCTTGTGTTTATTCCTCCGCGAAGGCAGGAAGGTGCTGAAGGCAGTAAAATCTTGGCTAATTTTTGTAACAGTGGAACTTCCCAAATTGCTTCATCTTTATGCAGACTGGCTTGGTGAAGCGTTGCCATTCCGTGACATTCTGCACACTGTGCTAAATTCAGCAGAGCTTTTTTCATGTTGAAGGGGAGCTACAATCATTTCTGAGCTCTGTGCCTTTGTTTCAATTATTTACCTCTGCAAAAAGATTTTTATAAATCCTCCCTTCTCTTTCATATTATTAACTTACTTGACAAACTTCTATTTAAACCACAGAGACAAAGATGGATCTTTTCTTTAGAGCTCTGCAAAGTTAGATTTACTTCTTTGACCTGTTTCAGTGTGATTGAAAGCTAATCTCCCTGTTTTATTGGCTTTTGGTAAAGCATGTGTTTCTTTGTTTCCCTTTTTCATTCTCTATTGTCTTGTGAAAATATGTAACTTCACTTCAAGCTGTAAAAAATTATCCTCCTGTGGGAAAGGGGAAAAAAAAAGACAACCCTTAATCCAACAGAATCTTTATGTCTTTAATTAGCTGCTTGGACTGTGTTCATGTATGATTCCAATAAAATGAACCACGAGCGATAACAAAGGTCCTGTGGTCACCTCTGACCTCGCAGAGAAGAGGGCTAAAGCCAGAAAGCTTTTTTGGCTCAACATCAGTGACAACTGCTTGAATTTGTCTTTATTTTTGAGCTAATTTTTGCCATAAAAAGCAAGTGGAGTGCTCCCACTGCAGTTAACTTGCTTGGCCAAGGGCATGATGTGGCTTGTGGGCTGCTTACATCAAACACTGAGATTTTAAGTTCTCTTCTCTCCACTTTATAATTAGTCCAGTTCATAATCAGTCCTTTGAGTGCTCTGTTCCTACAGTGTATGTTTCCAGCCCCTCTGCAAGAGTTATTTGCCTTTTGCCTTTTTTAATGCACTTGAGGACATAAAATTACTTCTGTGTTATGCTACAGTTTTAAAGCTAATATTACAGTTTATCGAGGTGGTTGTCTTGTGTTACGCAGAGGGGAATTTTCCTCCTATATATATTTCTTTTTGCCTCTAAAGAACTGAATGAGCAGGAGGGTAATTTCCAGGGATATTGATCCTGGGACTTATTTTGGTGGAAGGTGCTGACTCACAGCAGCCACCCAAAATTGATCAGTGTTCCTCCTGTCCAGTGGGGAATGTCTCCATGGCCAGCACTTCAAAGTCACGTTGCCAGACTTAATACCTGGCTACTTGTAGCACATCTGCAGAATTGCAGGGAGGGAACACCAATAATGTCTGCACAATTGCTGCCTGCAGTGGTTAAATTTATCAAAGCATTTTGCCTCATTTGCTATACAATGGCTCCCACTGTGTCAGAGTGTAAATAAGTGCTATATATAAGTGTAAATAAGTACTATAGATGTGTGAATAAGTACTAGGACTCTTTTCACTTGTTTTGGGGATGAAATAGCACTTCACTGGTGTTCAAAGGGCAGGTTCAGGTGCATTACAGAGCAGTTTATATTGCATATATATACACTAGGATGGTGTGTGTATATATATTAGTACAGCTACTATTCACTGCTGTTCTGCTGCTGAATGTGTGAAATTGCACTAAAACCAACAAAACTGTAAAAAAAACCCCACAATAAAGGCTGATAAAATTAGCAGCTGTTCAATGTGCCAGTTAGTGATAGAAAAATCTTCAAAAGACCCGTGTTTCACAGTGTCTTGAGTATGATTGACAGGTTCTGTAGTCCATCTTTTTGGGCTGAAAGCAGGTGGATACAGGTTTTCATTGATGTTTCTCTTCATTCCTTAGGCATATTTTGTCCTGGTGTACTTGAGATATTTAGTAATGCATCCTGACTTTCATAAAATATGTGCCCTTTTTATATGGATGGTTAGAAACAGTTGTAATTTGCAAATTAATATAGTTTATTTAGCACTTTCACCTTATTTATAAAATAATAACTTACGTTGGCACATTCATTATGGTGCTGCTTACCTTTAAATCTGTATTTCAGTCACCACCCCAAACATCCTGGCAACAAAAGTCCAAAACCAACCAAAAAAAAAAAAAACCACCCCAAAGTCCCTGTTTAAACCAGGTTTATTGATGTAGAAGGCACCTGAGTACTACAGTAACCTCCACCCTGAATTCAAATGGCTGGATAAAACAACCTTGAAGAGCTGAAAAATATTTCAGAGCACAGATGCACATTTCTGAATGAAAAGTTGGGTTCAGAAAGCAGTTTTGACAAAGTTCAGCATCCAAGGTTAATTCATGAGTGTTGAGGCAATTGTGGGGTAAGTGAAAACTTCAGCTTTGTAAAATAGAAGGCTAAGGAAATAAAGGAGTGAGGGGAACTGCTCAGAACTGGATGAGAGAAGAACATAAATATTAAAAAATGAAAAAGAATGTGCATGGGTTAAAGTGCCACAAAGGGAATTCAATATTTTACTGACTAGATATCCCAACAAACAGAGAACTATTTTCTGTAGTCCTTGTCTGATTGTGGAATAATGGCAATGATCCACATCTTTTATTAGTGCAAGTGATAATTTGTGCTCTGCTTTTACTCAGATTACCTCCAAAAATGAAAATACCAATGGAAACAATTCCCTGAATAAAAATCTGGTCCTTTCTCAGAATGATGCCGTAATTCACATGATGCTGCACTGAGAACATGCTAAGGGCATAAATATCTTGCTGTGGTGTGAGGATACACATTTGTGTTTTAATTAATGGACTTGCAGGGCTCACATCCATAAGTTGATGTGCTTTGTACAATGGCTTTGTTCTGCCTCATGAGTTTTGGGGAACGGGGAGTGATTTAAGGACATGGTTTGGTTTCTCTTTGCCTTAAGGTCATTGATGTGCCCTTCTCTTTTGCCCTGCATTTGTGCCTGCCTGGTTGGTACTGCTTAATGCTTCTAGATAAAGCAGCACAAAGTTAGTGGACTATTTGGGCTGAGGGTCAGGAAAGCATTCCATGGTGTGAGAGCCTCAAAGATAGTGGAGACTTCTCTGTGCAGCAAATCTAAAAGGTTATCAGTCTTTTACTTGTCAGAGTTGACCATTTGGGATGTCATTTTAAGGAGCTGATGGGCTGGGAGCCAACAGTGGCAAGTGCTACATGAGGACACAACCCTAAGGATAATAAAAAGCCAGAGGTGAGGGTGGACTTGGGAGAGAAGAAACAACACTGCAAGACTTGGTGTGATGAGGGAACTTCAGCATCCTAAATATCCCCTTCTCTGACAGGGCAGAGTTTTGAGGTGGGACTTGAATTTAGGGGGTGTGCAGGGGAAGCTCTGCCTAATATTAAAAGGCAGTATGGAAGGAAGTCCAGATAAAGGTGGTGCTTTGAAATGTGTGAATAAGGAGATGCTGGTGGGTGGGTTCATGGGGCAAACTGACTCCTGGGTGAAGATTTGCATGTTAGGGCTGACATCAGAGGCCTTGGCAGTTGTCTCCATTGGCAGCTGCTGTTTCAGAAGGGGGTTTGCTGCAGCTCAGATTTACCTGCTTTTAAAAGAGAGGAATGATTATCTCAACAGCCCGTGTTAATTGAGCAACATGTGCGTGGGCAAATTGATAAATCCTGGAGTTCTGCAAGGAAAGGCTTTACTGTAATTCTTGTGAATTAGGGGGAATAATACCTACTCATTACGGAGGTTGAGTGACAATTACTTATATTAATGGGTGAAAATTAGATTTTTTTATTGAGTAACCTTTTCTGAATAGTAGTATATTGCACAGGAGTCAAATCACCATCACGCTGACTAATATGACTTGGAGTTGCCTTGGCTTTCTGATTTGCTGGCTTTTTTGGTAGCAAAACTTAATAGAAATAAAAATGGTTAACTGGGGAGAGTAAAGAAAGAAAATGAATGCAGCCAGATAGAGCAAGACTTTTATCTCAGATTACAAAGATTATTTTGGTGCCTATAAATGTAAAGAGTAATGATGTCTTTGAAGAATTTGTAACACAAAAGTTCATGTACATCACAAAGTATAAAGGATAGAGAAGGGTGAACGATTAAGAAAGGGAAAGACTTTGTGCATCACTAATGAATGATGAGGACTAGAAAGACAAATGAAAAATTCCATGCATAGAATGATGACTTTGATTCTTTTACTGAGCCATTCGTGTAACACAGTACCAGGATTTAAAGAGATAGAAGAGAAAAAAGGCACAAAACTGCTGTCTGTGCATCCCAACATGTGAGGGAATGGTGGCAACCATTCCCAACGGGAAAAGGAGCAGAGAAGAAGCCATTGAAATGTGATGTACTTAAAGAGAACTGTGACTCAGAGCTGGAATAAGGGGAGCAAGTGCTGATGCTGTCTCTGTGCCAGGGGAAGGGCTAAGGGGAGGGCAGTGCTGGGTATCTGCTGGCACAGACTGCCAGCTGGGTGTGATTAGGTGGTGGATTTGGTGGGCAGAGGACTGACTGCTGGCACGGTGTGTTGGAGAGGGGGAGCTTGTGCTCCTGGTTTCTAGAAAACACGATGTGCCGTGTGTGTGGTGCTGTGAGCTGGGCTGGGGATGCACCACACCCTGGGCTCACCTGGTGCTGCTCCAAAGCCAGCCTTTCCCTGCTCCTAACATACTGCATTCCCTGTCAGGAAGTTTCTAGGCATAGTTATCTATCCTTATTTTTCTGCTTCCTGTAGGACTGTCAAAAGTAACAAGAAAAATAGGAATAAAATGCAGAAGGCCTGCCACTTGCTTTTATTAACTCAGGATCCTCCCAGCACACCTTTCACCTGCCTTGCATGTTTCTACCATGCAGAGATGATGCCCAGCTGATTATTTAGCTGTGGTGGTGGCCTCCTCTACCATATATGATGTGCTACCTTAAAAATATAGTTACTTTTCGGTTGTATTTCCCCTCCTCTGGGGCAAGTTTGTAAAACAAGATTTGATGAATATTGTTGCCTGTTTATTGCCACCTCTCTGCTCTGAGGAGCTTTACTACTCCTGTTTGAGCCAAGCAACGGGGGAAGTTTATTTTTTTTTTTTTTTTTTTTTTTTTTTTTAATCTGTAGACTATGAATCATTGGTGGAATCAATAGAATTTAATCCAAAACTTCTGGTGAAGGTTTTAGGGAGTCTATAAAACACATAGAGCATGCAGCAAAAGGCACCAAGACCCCTCTGACTGCTGAGATACGAGATGGGCTGGGCTGCCAGCTCCATCCGAGTAGTGGCTGCTCCAAGTAGAGGCTGAGTTGGATTCTGGTTCATTCTCCAGCTCCCAGGGGACCAGAGGGAACTCCATCGGGGTCAAGGAGCACGGGGGGGGCTCTGTGTAAGTAGCTTTGCATCATTTAATCTCTCAGTTCCTTGTGGAAGAGGGGAAGGGAGTGACTGTGCACAGGGTGCTCTGGGCTGGGGGGTGTCTGTGCCTGCTTGTAGCTGCAGGTGATCATCAGAGAGCTGGAATTTCCAGAATGTGGGGTTCCCAGGTAACAAATGAGTAATAACTGATTTCTGCTCTTAATGTCTGGCACCCAGAAACTAAGTCCACAGTGATGTGAGCTTTCCCTGTAGCTCTAAAGAGTTTTAGGGATATGGTTTAGCTGTAGGCACTGAGTTAAAGGAGTTGTGAAATTCCATCTGCCTGCTTGCGTTGTGTATTCTGGAACAGCAAACAACTCCGTTTTGCTGAGGTTTCTCTCCTTGTTTGTGGATCTTTTTTCTTTTTTCAGTAAGTTTTTATTTTTTTAAAGTCCATCTTCAAGCTTTGCTTTCAGCACTGCTCTTTGTTGTATCTAAAGGCAAACATTGAAGGTATGTAGGCAAGGTACAGCCTCTATTTCATCCAGTGAACTTTAAGGTAGACAGTTTGAAATTATTTGTAAATATAATTAACAATAAACATTTTACTGTTAAATGGACAAAAATGAGTAAACTTTGTACAGAAACTTTTTCTAAGCTGGATAAGAACCTTAAACTGTGCTGTACTGCATCAGCGCAAATGTTTTTGTGAAGTAAAAAGTATATTTTCTGTGATGATCTCCCATCTGCTCCTGCTTCTGATAAAGTTAATGCTGGCTCTTGAATACTGAAACACAGGGATGTTTTATTCTGGCATGTGCTTGACAAGTAGATCTTGTATCTCACAGGCTCTGACCCTCTTGTGGGTGGCTCCTGATGAAATATGTAAAGAGTAAGAGGTTTGGTGAAGTCAAACAAGTAAAAGAAAACATGGTTTATTTATAGTTTAAAAAAATCAAAGCCACAAAAACTCCCAGCAGTCTAACCACCACCACCCCCACCCCCCCCCTATTTTCTGCCATCCTGTTTAATAATCTCTCTCCTGTATTAATTTTTTTACAGCAGTTTTTAGCAGCCTGATAGGCAGATGATAAAAGTTTGCTCCCAATGAAGAGACCTGGCTTTTCCATGTGCCCATTAAATCACTGCAGGGCTTTCACCTACAACTGCAAAACCCCACTGATGAGGGTAAGCTGCTCCCTGCTGGTTTATGGGTGTGTGGTCCATCTCCTGGTGCTGGGCTGGGAGGAGACAAGGATGAGCTGGCAAATCCCTGCAGAGGAGGCTTAAACCAGTGTCTCCCAATAGGGCAGAAAAGCTAATTAAAAAACCCCAAATCTGTTATTATTCTGAATATATAGCTCTTAAATTTGTTGGGTTAATTTTTACCCCTGATGCTCCCTCCTTAAAATGGGTTACATTACTTGATTCCCTCAGTTTAATCCCAGTTTGCAGAAACCCCATTGCTGCCTTCACTTTGTATAGAATAATTCCATAGGATGTCTGTAGCAGTCAAATCTCACTCTGGTTTTGGATCATTAAGTAGCTGCTGCTTTGGGTTTTGGTTTGGCTGAAGTCATGAAAGAAAAACTTTCAAGTCATTTGCTGATGGCAGAGGGAGAAGCTCCAGTACTTTTCTCACTGGGATGCGAGTGTTCTGGGGAGATTGGTGCTTCCATCCTGGGCAATACTTCAGCCAAGAGCTGCAACTGGCCTAAAATATCTCTCATGATCTATGAGGCCAGAGAAAATCCACTGATGTTTTTCATTTCTAAAAGCTGAGCCATTCACTCCTACAGAAGTGCTTGTGGATGGGAAATGACGGTGCTCAGGACACAGCTGGATCAAGGATGTGATTTCCCTGTGTCTCTTTTTCCTTGTTTCTCCATTTCCATGCACTTTTGCAGTCATTTAATACCTTGTAGGCTGATTGTAAAGTGATTGCAAAATAGAACAAGCAGGTGGTTTTGATGGTTTGAGCTCATTTCAAACTCTCTTCTTTTAGCAGCAAATGAACACAAAGCAGAGCTGAATCAGGGCCCAAACATGTTTTGGTAGTAGAGTTTATTTTTAATGTGTATCAAAAGAAAAATAGTATTTTTATATTATAATATCGCTGAAAATCCCTGTAATGCAATGAACAGCCCTATGACTTATTCAGGAGGATTCCAGATTTCAGACATCCCCATTATTGTCCTGTATCATCTTTTCTTCTCAAAATGCTACAGAAAAATGCATCCAGAGGGTCTGTGCTGGCACTGCCCTACAACTCAGGGTAAACACAAATTAAATGTAATGCCAGGGGGGGAAAAAAAATCCACGAGGAAATGACTTTTTGTCTCAAAAATTCCCCTTGATGTGCATGGAAGAGGTGAATTAATACCCTGAAGAGAAGTATGGCCCATCATCATAAACACACAAGTTCTCTTCTTGCTGCCTGGAAATGGTGATTGGAAAATGTAGTTGGGCAAGGCCATAAAAGTTGCTAAGAAGTCCAGTGGTCTTTGTTTGGCTTTGTTCTGGAAGTAATTGTGGTTATTGGACAGGACTAAGCAGAGAATAAAAGGATTCCCTTTAATCTTTCAGCTCTTATTAACTGGAAATCATCAAATTAAGGAAATTCCCATGAAGTGTTGTCCTGCCCATGTCAATATCTCCAGACATGGTAGAGTCCGTAAATATTTGACTAGACATGGATGCAGCAGCAGTGCAGAAGTAGGTACATCTGGGTGCAAAAAATTACTTTGCCTTCAGCAGCCCTAAGAGCAGTAAACAGAAAATGGTAATTTGGGAAATACAAGTGAGGTGGAAATATTGAACACCTGTGGTAAGTCGGTTCCAATGGAAATGAAACACTAGAAAAACTCTAAAATCTCTTCCTCTTCTGGAAATGATGGTGGTGGCTTAGTGGCACACATGTAGCTTAGGGGAAATTCATCTGAATAAGGCTGTAATCCTGGGCAGCCAGCAACAAAATCAGTGCTTTGAGGGAGTAACTTTATAAAATACATCCTCTTAATAGGTTTATCTTACCATGGGATGCAGTGGGCAGAGGAGACAAAGGCTGCAACGCAGCGTGGGAATGCACATTATTATCTTTCAAAAGATTTAGGCTGCGTGTGCTGTGGAGTTTCTGCTGATGCAGCTCCTCGGTGCAGGTACAGCGTACCAAACACTACCTGTTTATCACATCCTTCAGAGCTCAGCCCAGGCTCTTTGAAAACATGACAAAGAAATTGTGTTTTCACACGGTTATGCCTGTCAGTGGTGTGACAATGCAGTGTCTAAGCTGGTGCTTATGAGTGTCTGGTTTTCCTCTGTGAGATGGCAGAGGATGGAGCTGCCTGGCAGAGCTTGGAAGTGGAGGCTGAGCCTTAGTTGTCACTGGTGTATTTGGGTCAATACAAGAAACATATTTGTGAAGGGGGTACAGTTCTGTGTGTCTTACCTACGTAATATTTCTGTTTATTCAGCAAAGCTCAACTGAGCAGTCCCTAAATAAACTCAAGAACTTGTGGCAATTAGCCAGTCTTAGTAGGTGAAAGTGCCACAGGTGGTTTTTTGGGTGCTGCTGACCATGAGGTGCAAGATGTTTCATTGGGCTCGGGGAGAATTTCAAATAGGACTTCGAATAAAAACAGTCTGATTAGGAAAAAGGTGATGCTGGGTAACCACATGGATCATCCACTTTGCCTGCTTCAGCCTGGCATGGGCTGGGGAGACTTCAGAGATGAGAACATTGGTGCACACAGTGAAAGCTGGGAAAGGGCAATTATTTCAATTGAAAAGGCTTAGCAATGCCTCTTGACTCCGGGGGTACCATTAGAATTACCTTTCACTATCCAAACAGGTCTAGTTTCACTGATTTCACCATTCCTTTTACTTTCAGACACTAACATAAGAAAAGTGAACTCTTATTTTAGAAAGGCAGCTGGGAGAGCTGGATACTAATGCTAAAATGTTCTGTTACAAGTTGGTTTTCAAATGATGCAACACTTGCAAGAGGTGCTTTAAAAAAAGGAGAAAGCCCCCCTGATAATTTTACTGCAAAATGGATACTTCATCTCTATAGAGAATAAAAGTGTCATTGATCTCTATGATAAATTGTATCTTGGTGTCTGAAAATATAGACCTTGTTTTTTTCATTATAAAAGGATGACCTTGCCTCTGTTGTAAATCAAAAGTAACTAGGGATTTGTGGCGCTTACAAGATCTACGGGAGGGGGGGGAAAGATTACTCTGAAGCTGCTGCTCATTTTGGAGCTGAGGGAAGGTAAGGGCAGAGCTCCCAGTTTCATCAGGCTTACACTGGGATGGATTTCACTCTCTGCTGGATGGATGCTGTGTGCTGTCTGCCTTCCAAGGGGGAGATGAAAGGAGAAGCGACACGGGAGAGTTTGGTCTGTGGCCAGGAGAGGGTAGAGAAGTGCTGATTCTTCCTTCATCACAAGAATTTCCAGAAACTTTTCCCAGCCAAGCTTCATGTGCCAGCTGCGTCCTGTTGAGCAACTCTCTCTGTTTATTCATAAATACTTGGTGGTACTTAAAGCTCAATAATACAAAGCATTCCCTGCTTTGCTCCTTTTAGAGTTTGAATTAAAAACTGAATAGTAGCACTTAATTTCGATTTATAAATGGGGGAGGGGGGGAGGGGGAGGAAAGCACAGCATTTTAAGAATTAAATCGTTTTAAATTTTAGCAAATTTCAGAGCACAACCTCCTTTGCAGGAGCCCAGCACTGATGCTGGAGAGGGCCATAGAGATCACCCTCTGAACTGGAGCCCTAATTGGAAAACCAGCCTGTTGTGGCTTAAATAAAATTAGCTATTTTACTTATCACTTTCCAGTCAGCTGTCTCAGATCTCGACTAAAATAATGTTCTGCCTGTGCTAGAGATGGATAGTGGTTAGAGCTGGGATGGATTGCAGATTGAGTCCTTTTGGTGCTGTGGGGCACTGGACACTTTAGGCCTGGCTTGGAAGGAGATGTCTAAGGAACAGTGAGGAGAAAACAATCTTGGAAATGTTTTGCACCATTGGAGAGAAACTTCTGGTCTCAGAAAATGCTGGCCTGAGAGTAAAACCTTCAACAGTGTCAATCAGAACTTCACCCCATTAAAATGTGATAATTTCCAAATGGTAGAGCTGGATAACCATCATACTCAGGGCTTTGTTAGAGTTTGACCTTGGCATTAAACTTTGCTGTGGGGAGTCTAGGAAAGGCAGGTGTGTGCTTTTTGTCGGGGTTACCAGGTAAATGTCTGATGTGTGAGCCTCATGACTATGGAGGGAGCAAGGGGGACAAAAAAGGCTGGAGCTCTTCCTTTAATTCCCTTCTCAGGGTGTGGAGCATCTTTGAGCCAAGCAGATAAGCCTCTTCCCTGCTCTCATTAGTGCAATGTCACACGGTGTGCGGTCCTACAGACCTCGCTCCTCACCCATCCAGTGTGCTGAGCGAGGTAGGATCTTCACGCTGGAGCTTGTGTTCAGGTAATTAAAGACCACATCATTATGCACAGGCACGAGGGGGCAAATTAAGGTTGCACAGTCTTAATTCTGGCATTTCCAGCTTTGAAGTGGTTGACTTTGCATCTTTAACAACAAGGAGAGAATGTGGTTGCTGCTGCTCTCTCCACTTTAACCTCAGTTAGAGGAGAAGTTGGATTTCTGTAATAAACCCTGAGATGGAGTGTTTTGTAGGGAAGTTGTGTGTGTTAACTCTGCAAGGTGATATTCATTGAAAATAAAAACCTTTTCTTGTTTGTTTTGAGAGTTCAGTTCCAGACAGCTGACCCCCAAGAGGGGGAAACATGCAGTTTCTTTACAAATGTTGGCTTTCAAACAGCACCAACTACTCTGGCTTAGCTATTTGAAATCCTCATATCAGGAATGCTCACTGCTCCGTGCCATTACTGTTTCTCTGGGAGTTATTTTCGTGTTTCAGTCTTCTTCGGAGCTACCAAAAATGCTTCAGTGTAGTTTAAGTCAGAGGGGAGTGAAGGTGCGGTGAACCCTCATTTATGGAACTCTAAATCAGGAATTGACAAAATGCTTCAGTTAAAGGAGGGAGGAAAAATATGTCCCAAGGTATCCCAGAAAGCACAGAGAGCTTTGCAAGTGATTTAGGTGGGGATTCTGTGCCCACCTTTATATTGCTATAATATCACTGGTATTGATTCAGGGTCTGCACGGGCACTGTCCCTGCAAAAGGAATGGGTTTTGCCCTCTGCTGTGCTGGTGTCAGCAGAGGGGGCACTGGTGGCATTGCAGGAGGGTGAGGGTGGCTCATGCCGTGAGGGATGCCCTCTGCTAAACACAGGGGCATTTGAACACTGCTGTGGCCAAGTCATGCAGTATCCAACTTGCCTAGGGACAAGTTATTCCTCCTGCCACAGGCCCATCCAGAATTTGTTCAGGAATATGGACCTGAAATGCAGAATATCTATAGAGAACCAACTATACTTTGTATTCAACATGTGTTTTTATTGCTTTTTCAATATGTTTCTGAGCTGGAAGATTGGGCTGTACCGAGAATCTTGGCAAGGACCTCAGTGCAGAAATGGCTCCTTGTTTCACAGAGCCTGAGTGCAGCAAGGATGTTACAAATGCTATTAAAGGCAAATGGCAGTGCCAGCTGAAAGGTATTCCAGGCAGTAACTCTATTTACAAAGAAGACTAAATGACTGTTCTTTGAGAGTCATGTCATGTATCATAATAAAAAGAATAACAGTCAAACAAGAAGTCCCTTCCTAGACAGTTAATGATGGATTCTGGGAAACTGGATGTGTGGTTCATTCTTTAATTGCATTAGAAAGGCCAGAGGATTTTTCCTTCAGGAGCTGAAGGAATATCTCTGTTGGTAAGCTGGTTAATGTTAACAGGACACATTCATACACAGATCACAAACTTTTGTCTTGAATGGGAAAACAATAAGCCAGATCTTCTTTGCTATTCTCATATTTAAAGGATCTTTGGCTCCTTGGGAATGATCTCGGTTCTCTCATCCAGCAGTTAACTCTGTGCAGGGTGATTTCCCTGCTCCCAGTCAGGATGCAGGACTCGGGGGATTGAGTGAATATTTTGTTGTTTAGGAATGTTGTCAAGGTGAACAAATTAGTAGAAAAGGCAAAGCTCTCTGAGGTTTTCCCTGAACTTGTTCTGACAGTGCATCCAGGGATGGAGGGAGCTGGTACCTGACATCCTTGTGCCTGGGTATGGAAATGAGTGATGTTGAGGGCTCGAGCACAAAACAAGTGTCAGGAGGCCAACATGGATAAAACACTTTAAGAAAAGGGTTCTAACACCTCAGTGTGAGTTTGCATTTATGATGGCATCACATAAAAATCTACTTTGAAAATTTATTAAGTCATGGCTAAAGGAGTGAAAGTTTTACAAGGCTTGTATTTAACTCTGATTTTTATAGAAGGATTTGTAATTGTTGAATATCAACATTTCTTTTGGCTTGTTCCTGAAATGCTGGTGGTTTAGGCCATTTCTTTGAAAAATGCAGCAAACTAACTCAGAGTTTGTCTTCTTGTTGGGGAAAATACCCCAGTGGGTGCTGCAATATTTATCTGTATAAGCTAATCAGTTAGGCATTGTAATTTTGGTTGATGGTTTTGGAAGCTTCATCATAATATACTTTTATTATGTTTTCTATCTGAGGGATTATATGCTTGAGTAGCTGTCTTGAAATACCTGTCATACAGAGCAACCACTGCACCTGTGCCAGTTTGTTCTGCAGAGCCTTTTAGGAATATCAGGATGGATTTTTAGAAGCCAGTTGAACAGCTAACCCCCAGAGTACAGTGAAATAACTTTATTAGGCCGTATAAGTAGTTCCACTGAGTTTGTTTTGTGTCTCTCTTATTAAATCAGCTCAGTTAGCTGTTTCTTTTGAATCCCTACAGCTATTAGGTCCTCATTTTAGGGCAGAACCAATCTCGTATGTCCAAGACTATACAAATGAAGTTTCCAAAGTTTAAACCAGAGTTGCTGTTGGCTGAGCTAAGGTCTAATTAGGTGTCTTGTGGGTGAAGGCTGCTGTGCATCAAGCCTGGTTTGCTGTGCTGGTCTCATGCAGGGAATTCCTGTTCCAGCTGTGACCCTCCCCGAGAGCTGCCCTGGTACAGTGACCATCAATTGCTGGCTTTGTGTTGGCTAAGGTGGCCACTAAGAGATTTCTGAAATGATCCTGGTAATCATCACCAGAAATCCCCTTAGGAAGAGTGATACAGTCCTTTAAATTCAAAAAACCCTCACATTTTATCAGGCTAACAGGCTGGAGCCTCTCTGCTGGGTGGCTTTTCACCTCTGAGGTACCTTCTGAGCACACTTGGGCACGATTTGTAACCAAAATCTTGCAGATCAAGATGTGGCAGCATAACAGAACTGTTGGGGTTGTGGGACCTGCCTGTGCTTTCACAGGGGGTGAGCAGTGATTTGAGGTCAGTGATGAGAGATGGGGGTAGGAAACAGGTTGGAGGATCCACAGGATGTTTGACTTGTGCAGCTCGGATGGATTTGAGGTTCAGGAGCTCCACGTGGAGCAGCTCTCACCAACCACCTTCCTGCACTGCAGGTTATTTCACTTGTGGGGTGTTTGTGGGAATGCTGAAGGATCGTTGATGGGTTTTGAATATTCAGGACACCCCTTTAGTGAGGCAGTAACATCAGTTATGAAGCTTGGACTAGTAATTTCTTCCTTTTATAAACTAACTTTAAATCCCATATTTTTTAGGAAAGCGTAGAGTCAGTTGAACTTCATTTATTGAATGAAATAATTTTTTTCTCTTGAAAACTAAATGTAACAAGAATTTAATAATTCATGAATTGAGCTTCAACATCTTTTAAATAATAGATGGACTGTCATGCCAAGTTCAGCTGAAAACTTACAGAGCATACATTTTTATGTTTTTCTTTGGCATTTCGAGGAATTACAGAACTACAAACATTTATTTTGTGTTTTTGTTCATTGCAATATTTTATTCCTTTCAGGGTGATTTAAGAAATAAAAGCGACAGTTTAAAAAAAGTAACTAGCTTCAGGTTCTGATGGGAAAAGAGAATAGAAGGGAGAGGAGCTCTAGGTACACATTCATAAATGATTCACTGGACTTTTGGCTGACAGATAGAATGGTTCATAATAACTTTGTTTATTATTTTTCTTATCAGTAAAATCAAATGTTAAATAGCTCTACTGGAAAGTGCTGTAAGGTTGACTAACAATTACACCTCTGTCACCTCTGCTGTCTTTGTTCTTTTCAAAATAATCAGACTGGATTTATTTTATTGGCTATTTCTCCCCCCCCACTATGAAATAGAAATGATTACCAGGAGATGTGGCAAGCTGCAGAAGCAGGCTGTCAATTCGTGGTATTTATGGGTATGAGGAGGATGGGCAGCCTCTTGCATAAAGCAAAAGGAACCCAAAAGTTGTCCCTGCTGCTGACCTTGCGACTTTTGGCTTTGTTGTGTTACACCCCTGGCTGGGAAGTGCCCCAGGAGAGGTGGAGGTGACACCTGTGCAGGTGTGTGGTGGCCCCTGTCCCTCTGTCCTGTGTCCCAGGGCCCTGTGCCGTCCTGGGTGTTATTCTCAGGGGTGCAGTCAGTCCAGGTCGGCTGTCTGGGGTTGCAGCACCGTTCCCGAAGGAGATGGACAAGGTGTGACCAACCTGTGTCTGTGCTGAGTGCAGCAGGAGTGCTCTGCTCCTGACCACCACGGAGTCTGCACATCAATTTTGGCCAAGAACAGCAGGGGGTGGAGCTCTCAGGCAACAGGAACTCCTCCAGTTTTTCCAAACCTTTGGATTTTTAGTTTTCCATGTCCAGGATTTCTCTGCTCTTTTCCATGTGTATCCCTAATCAGACAGAACCCTGGCTCAGCCTATTAGACAACAGGTAATCTGCAGGTGTGATGCTATAAATGTCACAGGTGCTGTGCTCCAAAAGAAGAGCCCAAAGCAGAGCATAAGCCTTGTTAGGTGTCAGAGCATCCAACACCACCTCACAACCCCACAGGGCATTGCTGCTTCTGTGATTCATGTCCCCCTACTTTGGAATATCAATTCTGTGGAGGAGCCACTGACTCTGAGGTGATGGATTGCCTCATCTGTCTTGGCAAGACCTGAAATCTGAAATCCAAGGAAAACTACTACAGATTTCACGAATAGATAGCCTGTTCCTTCTTTTTTTGGAAAGTTCTTCAAGTTCAAAAATGAAAAGAATATTTTATTCTTCTTTTATTCCATGAAATCACACTTTTTTTTTTCAACTTCCCCTTTTCCTACACAATGGAATTTGTTCCTGAAGTTGGTGAGAATAAAAATACATTATTCTTTCATTAATTGCAGTTAAATGTATCTTTTCGGGTGTCTTGGTGAGAGTACTGCTTAGTTAGAGGTTTGGAGATTTTGAAATGAGTGTTGTTGATTTGTTCTGTTGCACCAAATGTGGAATCAGGCAATGGGGGGTTATTGGAACAGACAGAGCTTGCCACTCTGTGGAGTTGTTTATAAAAGACTTTACGTATCTTTAGGAATAATTTTAGCATTACTATTTTATTTTTTCTGCTCTGTGTGCAGAAGTGAAGAAGCAGAGGGGTAAGAAATACTCAAGAACCATGTGCAGGTTATTTAAGTGGTAGCACTGTTCCTGTGCCTTTGTCTCACGCTATTTATAAACTATGAACTTGTCTTATTAGTCAAAGGGGAACAATGAGAATTTTACAGGAATCATTATCTTTCAGCTAGATATTCCAAGCATAGAAAGAGAACATTGGCACTTACAGGGCATTAACTGGCAAAAATAATTCACCACTTCACTCTGATAAATGTTCCCTCTTCCGAAATTACAATGAATTTGTAGTCGGTTCCAGCTTGTTCCACCCCATGGAAATATTTGGGTAATTGGGGTGGGTACTTGCAATAACTCATCAGGCTGATAATGGTGTTTATTGCACCATATGTTATCACTTAAGACTTGAACTGTAACTTCTACAATTCCATTGAAGGGGAACGAGGTGAATATTGAAATCAGAAGAACTTGGCTATGCTTTCTTTTGTTCTGAACCTGTTTCTTGGAGTCTCCCAAAGTGTAAAAGGATTAGGAAAAATCCTATTAGCTGCTTTTTGCCCTGAGCTGGGTTGATCTCATGTGGCTCCTTTTATAAAGAAAGAACAGAAAAAGTATATTTTTTTCTTATTTGGAGTTAATAAATAAGGCTTTTCTCTCCACTGTCCATAGCTTGGAGCCTTGAGAGAGGAGCTAGCTAAGTTTAATTCCCAGCTCCCTCCCAGGCTGGGCTCTTGGCCCATGGAACAACTCCCCGTTAGAAGGAGCTGGGTGGTGTTGTCATCAATAGCCTTTGTAGCATGAGTATACCCAGGAGCATAATTTCTGGTGAAGATTTCTTGTAAAAAAGGCTATAAAAATTCCTTATTAAAAGGTAATCTCTGCCCAAAAACTCTTCAAGCATATGTAATTTGAGATGCAAGTTGTATTTTCTAGCATAATACTGTTTTGTTCTCCTTAAAAGCTGGGCCTCTGTGTTCACTTCTCTCCTTTTTTTTTTTTGTAAAAAAATGTGTTAGAATTAAAGTTTTTCCTCGGTCAATCTTTTATCAAGCACCTTTTCACTCGGGATGTTTCCTTTTCTCACTGGGAACATTGGCAGGCAACTTAATCCCAAGGGGAAGAGAGTGCTAAAATTCGGTGGTGGAAGAAAATAATTTGAGTGTAGTAGTACAATGGTAGGAACATTTTGATTAAAAATGCAAGAAAATTCAATCATTCTATCTAGCAGACCATATGTACATGAAAAGCCTATCTTCATTCTTATCATTCTGGGTGCTCCTTTTCAACAGGATGATTGATTGGCAAGATTCCTATTTCTACACCTTTCATCTATCTTCAGTACTTTCATAAATGTTGAATTAAGCAGTTTTTATGAAACTTATCATAAACTGGAGTGTTCATTGAAAGTGACTGTGACAAAGTGGATTCCCCTACTCTTGAACTTCAACAGCAATATTGCACAATACATTTATTTCTGTCTGGTTAAAAGCACAGGGTTTTTTTTGTTTTTTTTTTTTCCCCTTTTCTCTCCTTACGCATTTTTCACCCTAAGAAAAATTACAGAGAGGGGAAAACTTGAAGGGCTTTTGAGAAAAGGAACAGAAGAGTGCCTTAGACTGAAAGTTTTGTGCTTTATTCAGGCACTTGGCAAGTGAGACTGTTGCCTTTTGAGGCTGACTTCTTTCTTTTGTTCTTTGCATCGTTTCGTTTTGGCCTGTTACTTCCGTGATTGCCTTTTCATGGAGGTAATACCTTGAAGCCTTTGTCTATCTTGGATTATTCTTTGTCTTTGGAACTGGTACAGTTTTATCATTCATACAGACTATTTTTGATTAGAACTAAAGTGTGTTGTATTAACTCTTGCCTTGTAGGTACCCAGTATGGGCATAAAACCACTGCTGAAAGAAGTTAGGTTTTTATTAGCTGTGGCTGATGTTGGGCTTTAGGAAGTGAAGATGCTCTCTAAGCAAATCTGTAGCTGGACAGAACCACTGACTGCTTGTTGCAGCTGACAAATTGCCTCTGGAGTGACCCTCATGAGTCTTCCCACGTTAGAACTGGACAGGGCTAAACTTCCCACTTCCCCCACAACGGTGCAAATCCAGTCCTGTTCAATGTTTCAGGCGTTATTTTTCCTCTGGAGGTGCTGGAGCCACATTGCATCTGCTGGTGCTTCTGGTACTGTGATGTTCTGTTAACTATCTTCCAAATTGGGTTTATAGTTTTCTTGGGGGGGAAAAAAGTGATATAAATGCGTGATTTATGGGAACACATGGCATTTGCAGATGTGTCACTGTTTCCCCCAGTAACTGAATTAAATGGCTGGAAAAGGACAAATCAAGGTGGCTGTCACATGCCATTGCATGGGAGTTAGTACAACATCTGCTTTGCCTGCTGTTTCAGAAATCACTGGTGCATGTCATAGTCAGGAGTAGAATCTCTAGTACTTCTTTTCTTGTTGGTGAAGACCCTGCATGGGAAATGTTTTAAGTTTTGCTGAGAATGGCCTTTTGGAAGTTAGAGCAGCAGGTTCCTATTTTTACCCTATTCAGCATTTAAGTTACAGGAGGCTCAGAAAAAGGGCATTTCTCTTCTTCTGTGCTGGCTCTGACTTCTGTCTTTTCATCACTTGCCTGAGCCCTTGATGCTCTTCACGTCTTGCCCTGGGAGTGCCCCCATTCATTGCCTGATGAGTATTTTTTGATACATACAGTGAGTTAATTGTAGCTCTAATCACTGGCAGCAGTTGATGTTTTGCTGTTGTCATTTGGTGTTTTCTCCCAGAACCATTAGAGGCGGATGAGATACAAACTGCTAGTTAAAAGCTCAGTGATTCATGGGCTTTCTGGAGGCAGCAGGGAAAACGAGCTATTGGTAGCAGAACCTCCAGTTAGAAGCATTTATGTGGCTTCCCTTAGGGACTATGATGCGAGAGTAAAACTTTTATACTATCAGATGCTTGTAAGCAATTCTCCATCTGGGACTTTAGCTTGGAATAGCTCTATTATTCATTTGTACCCAGAACTCCTTGGATAATAATCTGCATCATCTTCTAGCTGTGAGTGGCCGTAGTTGCATGTGCTGCTGGTGGAAGCACAAATGAAATGCTGCTGGCTGGACTTGGAAAACACAAACGGTATTTATTGCACCACCAGATGCTTCCTGCATCATCTAGGACAACCTCTTGCTGATAAAATGATTGTAAATGCAATTAACTCACTGCACACATCAACAATATTTTAGTGCCTTGTTATAGAGATGTGCTGGAGGCTCCACCTGAGATTTGGGACGTGACTCCAGGGACCTGGAGGGAAGGTGTCAAACCTCATTGTGCCTGCACTGGAAGAGCAAAGCTGAAATTAAATGACCATGTGGAAGCCAGGATCACAATTGCCACCTCCCTTTTCCATGCTTAAGTATGAATTGGTGTGTGCATTTTCCAGGGGTCCAGCCTGCCCTGCTCTCAGGTGGGCTGACAGCAGGGAAAGGAGGCTCAGAGCTCTAGGGCCAAACCACACTGACTGCATAAGTAGAGATCAGGGATAAACTCTCCTTCAAGTATGTTTTGTATCATGTTCTGTTTCATTGCTTGGACAGAAATGCAGGGAAGAAATGGGTCAGTGCTGAGGGGTTTTGGCTGAAGGAGCACAAGAAATCCTCCTGTTAGTGACTGCCTCTGCAACAGCACAGCTGGGCACTGGGGAGGAGGCGTCACTGACTATTTAGTTGTTGTCTTTGACCTATTGCAGGCTGTCTTGCTGTTTTCTCATTATCCCAAATTGGATTAGTAGATCAATGAGCAGCAACTGGAAAAAGAATCAGAATTCAGTGTTCCTTGAGTTTGGCAGCCCTGGTTCCAGCCTGAGAAGGCAGCAGCAGGAGCTGGACTGGCCCACAAGGTCCCCAGATTGTCAGCCAAGGGTCAAAGAGCCAAACTCAGTCTTGGTGTGTTGTGCTGCTGACTACAACAAACCAGTGACTGCTGACACCAGGGGTTTGCAGCAAAAGGAGTTTTAGGAGAATGAAGTTGTACTCAGATTAGCAGTGCTACAATTTCTGTGACTGTACATAGTGTCTGTCACAGCAAGTGCCTTTGAATTATTTATAAGTGACTCGATTTGCAGTCCTATAATATGAGCCTTTTCCCACCTAAAATTAGGCTATTACTGCCTCTCCTGGAGCCTTTCCTGGTTGTTAGAAGTCACTGCTGATCACCAGTCCCAGTGTGTTACATGCAGTTTGCTACCAGCTTCTCACACTCACCCAAGCACGGGACATCTTGCTGCAGGCTCCTAGTCAGGCTCCCACATTCTGGAAAATTGGGTGGCAGGGGATTGGAATGAGATGATCTTTAAGGTCCCTCCCAACCCAACCCATCCTGATCCTACTCACAGCTGTGTTGGACTGCACTGGGCAGGAATTGTGGCTGGAAATTGTTCCTTGGACACCCAAAGAAAAAGGCCATGAAATTCTGAGTGTTGCCTCAAAGCAACACCTGCCTGATGCATTTTACTCCATGAATACTGACTCAGTTGATGCTTTTACTTACCTTGTGGGTGAGGATGCATTTGTGAACCTATTAACTTAGGAACTGAAATTAATTTGTGAGTTTTTATCTTTTAATGAGTTTCGTACAGCAACATCAAATAATTTTTCTCACAATTTAGCTCAACATTGATTCCTCATTTAGTTAAAAATTTCAAATCTTACAGGCTACACAAGAAATTAGGTTCTTAATGACTGTTTTATTCAATTATTACAGAGATACTCGTCCTATCATAGTTAATGTTCCATTGTGAAATTGGCTTGAGAGGGAGTGTAAAATGTTACTTTCCTCCCCAATATCCTCATGAGTAATATCCTCACACGACACTTTAATGCAGTTTTTAACCATGACGGATTTCCTTTGTGCAGTTTTATTTTGTTTCAGAATTTTAACCAAGAAATCGTTAGAATGCAGCTTAAATTGGATTTTAAAAGCTTTTTTTTTTCTTTCAAAGAGTGCTCCTTACCACGTTTTTAGGACTTTTCCCAAAAATTCATTAAAAAAACCCAAAAACCTTCAGTACTGCTTGTCTTAAGAAAAAAGCCTCCAAATCCTTTATTTCTCAAGTTGAACTAAAAGAAACTTAATAGTTATTGTAAGCCTTTTTGTTGACAGATAAAATTCTTGAACAGCAATTGATTTATAGAAAACTGCAAGATGAATCTGACAGGAGATATAATCCAGCAAAGAAATTTCCAGGGGGGTGGGGGATTTCTAGGATAATTTTTAGGCATTATTCATCCTGACTGAAAGGTGGTGGTGGTCAGTAGTTAGATGAGCAGATAACATCTCCAGACTTTCCAATTTCCTCACACCAGATGACTAATGGGCTTTTTCTGACAAAAAGGGGAAAATTTGATGGCATGATGAGGAGAGAGCTCCAGGAAAATGCAAACATGCCATGAGATTAAATAGAAGGACGTTTTGGAGAACTGCACTGGCTTCTGCTCACTTTGCAAACCAAGAAGTGACTTCCACTCACACAGTGAGACTGTACAACGGGGTCTGGCTCAAATAAATTCTGAGCAGTGAGGTGGCAGCTTAAGCACTTTGTTTGGGGACAGTGGGCACTGCTAAGAATAGTTTCTTTTAAAGAGGAAGGAGTAAAGTGTATGGCAAAGATGTCAGTGTTTGCTACAAGAATGGAAAACCAAACTGCTCTGCAGGGGGATATGTCAGGGGAGATCCTTCACCCCCAAGTAATGCTACCTGGGGATGGAGAAATAGGCAAATTATCCATATAAAGTGGTAACAGGGGAAATGGTGGGCCCAGAGAGTTTGATGAAACCCACAGACCAGTATATGTGGTGGTGCATTTAAAACAGTCTCCAGTTAGCTTTGGAAATTTGGCTTTGGCTGCTACTTGGGGAAAAATGAGCAAGAAATGGCCTGGGATTGGCTGTCCCAGGGGGTAAAAGGGGAGCCTGGGCTGGTTGGAAAGGGCTGGGAAAGGTGATGGTGAGTGAACAGGATGGGCAGGCTCTTGCATCTCCATTCTTCTGTCCTTTCCAAACTAGTATCAATCATTCTTGGCTGTACAGGTGAAGCTTTCTGTGTTGTAGTGAAGCTTTCTGTGCTGTATTTCAATCTGACCTATGGGTCAGGTTTATCCCTTCTGTAATTGCAGAGGAAATATTTAATATTTTGTCATTTGGCTGCAGGGTCATTTGGCCTTTTTTGAGTGAGGAGAAATGATGGGTGGCTTTTTGTTTGTTGATTTATTTTTTTTTTTTTGGGATATATTTTTGTTTGCGTTTTTGGTTGTTGATTTCCCCCTCCTGTTTGACGCCCTGTGCACTCTGGAGCAGTCTCTCTATCCATTCTGTGTGCTGGAATCCTCCCAGCGTGCTGAACACCTGGAGAGCTGTGTCCTGTGAGTTTGTAACCCATCTGACAGCTTTAGCACAGGCAGCCTGCAATTAAAAATCCACAGGACCGCTGATTGCTAATTAGGGTCAGATGGACAACTCCAAATTACCGGCATCTTCCCACCTGATCAAGTGCTTTGCCACAGTCATTTGTCGGAGGAATCCAAACTCGTTTGTCCTTTGTAATTCCACTCCATCAGAGCAGTGTCTGCACAGAGGGGCTGGAGATGGAGAAGAGCTGGGACAGGGCAGGTCGTGTGGAGAGCAAACACATGGAGCTGCAGCCAGAGGGCCTGGAAAACACAGATCTGCACATTCAAAGTGTTTGTTCCACACTGAGTCCCACTAATAACTATTTCTGCATCCAAGGCATGACCTGTAGGTGTTGGTGAGTTGTTCTGACTCTCACTCTCTCATTCTTCCTTGTGCCTGTCTTCAAATTCCCTTCTGTGTCCTCTTTACCTCTTGTCTCACCACTGCTGTTTCTTCAGCTCCCACCTGAAGAATCACTTCTGAATCTCTGATGGATAAAACATCCTTGCAGTTCTTGTCCTCATAAGCTGCTAAAGATAATAGCTATTTACTTCCACTTAATTAGGACAAAA